>CM060452.1:79470712-80696682 GCA_030545235.1 Helianthus tuberosus | reverse complement strand
AGCTCTAAACAATTCACCTAGATTGTCAGTATACTTGTCCACTTAAATTTTCACACAAAGTTCAACTGCTTCGAGATACGAATTTAATGTCTTAGGACTTAAACATCTACATGTGTCGTCCACTTAAATTTTCACACAAAGTTCAACTGCTTCGAGATACGAATTTAATGTCTTAGGACTTAAACATCTACATGTGTCCCACCTCAGTATATACTCCCGTATCCAGACCCCAGTATTCAGTCTTACAGGTGAGTATACCACAGATGATATCTGTAAGGGGAATAAATTATGCAACCGTGATAGCTCAGGTCAGAACTTCCGTTCAGCAGAGAGCCTAGTTGACTTTAAGGTGTGTCCCCTTTAGAGGATCTTTTGAATTACAACAGCCATGATTAGCATTTTTCAATGTTTCATCATTTTTTAGCTGAGGGTGATGCTATATTTCAAGCAAGCAGAAAGTATTCTCCGGGGACTAGGCCATTGCTTCCGCAAAATCAGAAGTCCCGGGATAATACCCTAGATATCACTGAGTATAAAGACCTAGTATCTCAGAATATGGAACCCTTCAAACAAGATTTCAGGGGTTACCTATATATCCTGGAAGTGTTCCCCACGTAGACGCAAGTAAATTTTATGTTTATATCTCGTCACAATTTACTAAATGTGCAAAAACCTACTGACATATCCACAGTGAGATTGTTTATCACATTTATACCTTCCATTTCTTTAGCATGTTGTGACAGTCCACTGATGTACTATCATTTCCTCTTTTGACAACAAAACTCATTTTTGATTTTATCATGTTTTTGGCTTTTTCAAATTTTCAAATGTTTTTGGATTTTCTGAAAATTTTTACTCCCCCTAAAATGCAAACACATTTTAGGAAATTTGAAATCAAACTGTACAATAAACTTGACAACTGATATCAAATCACTTTAATTCGCCATCCTCTTGGCATGAACAATCAGAACTCCCCCTCACAACAAACTATTTTCCCATTGATTTCAAAACACTTAAGTTTGTTTTAATCAAATGGTTTTTCCGGAAAATAAGTTTGAGTTTACCAATTGTAGATTAGGGGTTTCATCACATTGTTTCTCAATCATTTGTAGAAAATCAGATACAATTTAATGTCCTTGATTTACCACTTGTAAATCAAAATCACTTTCGTGAATTTCTCAAGAAATGTGCCGATTCCTGCTCCACTTAAACCAACCTGGGAGCTCCGGCAATTCCTGCAGTATGACTTGCCAAAATTTAACTATTACAAGATTCATTCACAAAAACAATCACTAAGAAAGATGCCGATTCCTGATCCGCAATTACAAACTTGGGATCTCCGGCAAGTCCGGTTTTTACTCAAACATAACGTCCACCCAAGCCTCACTAGCCTTGGGTGACTTTGGTGGCAAACATCTGTCCCACCAACATTTTGATTTATAAAATTCTTGAGCACCCTTTACCTTTCTGTCAACCATCTTACCGAAAATATGTTTGACTTTCCCATTGAAAGCCTTCTCAACATCAAATTCTCCCTTATCAGCGAAGAATTGATTTGAGATCTCTACCTTCCCTACTTTCGACTTCCAATTTTCCTTTGACAATGAAGGAAAATTTTCATCGTTCACCTCAGGAACGGAATTCACAATCTTTTTCTCAACAAATGACTCCTCTGATTTTATGGAATCAGATTCATTGTCAGAACTACTTTGAGATTTTACAATCCATTTTTGTTTGGTTAAATCACCTCTTCTTTTGTAAAATCGTTTTGAACTATCACCTTTTTCAGAAATAGAATTATCAAACACTTTCGATTTTTCAGTTGATTGTTTCTTCTCAAAGACAAGTTTTTCTTTCAGTTTTGAGTTAGAAGTAACTCCCTGTTCTTTGTAGTTGGTCTTGGGGCAATTCCAAGCTATGTGTCCAACTTCCTGGCATTTAAAACAAGTTCTTCGATCAACTCTTTGAGCAAACTTTCTCACATTCTTCTTCACTTCAGCAAGAAACTCTTGATTGGATTGTTTCCAGAATGGTTTCTTCTGCTCATCTTCACAACTTCCACCTGCAACAAATTTTGTATTTGGTTTATAAGTTTTCTGATTTTGATAATTTTCAGGAGGAATAAATCCTAAACCTTTCTTTTTGAGATTACCGTTGTAGTTTGGTTTCTTTCGATAACCATAACCAGAACTATAACCCTTTTTCTTGTTCAATCTCTGTTGAACTCTTGAAGTGTATTTTTTAGGTTTTTCATCAAGATTTAAATCTTTTATATCAGAAATATTAATTTCTGTTAATTTGAAAACCTGTTTGATCATTTCAGTTTTTACACTTCTGATTGGAAATTCCTCATCAGAATATAATTTGTCTGAATCACTCAAAGTATAAGCCACTTTGATTGATCCGTCATTCAAATTAGATTTTGATAACAGGAATTCTCTAATGTAAACCCTATTAACCGGTGAACTCGGACTCTTTTCTGACGAACTCGGACTTTCAGACTTAGACTCCGGTTTTGACTCCTCATCCGTATCCAACACCTGATCGACAACTTTCTTTACTAACTCAGACTCATGATCAGTGTCAGACGCTGTGAATGTAACATCAATATTGTCTGGTAATTCATCAATGATTTCAGACTTTAACTTGATGTTGACTGCCTTTTTTAGACGCTCTTCATTTGGATTCCTGGGAGAATAAGTTTCATGGATCGGGGGCGGACATCTGTTATACTTGACACTTGATTTCTTACCAGTATCAGTATCTTCAGTCTTTTTGTCCATGAACGCTTCCAGACCTGCAACAGTAGGATAAACACGATCAATCAAGTAATCACAAGTAGTATAACTCAACAGTAATCTTTTAATCCTTTCACTCTCAATCTTCTCAAGTTCCACTTCTTTCTTTAACTTTGCACAATCTTCGATGTACTCATTGATGACTTTCTGCTTTGTCATTAATGTTGCACTCATTTTATCCATTGCTTTTTCGGTTTCAGTATTCGTCTTTTTCAGATGATCAACTGTCCTGTTCAGTACATCGTACGACTCCTTCACATACTTCACATCAGACAGTAAATCTTCTTTAATCTTTTCCAATTCAGCAATCTTCGTATCTTTCTCCTCACAAGCTTTGCAAGATTCTGAACACTTCACACATGGTTTTTCAACTTCAACCATTTTTTCAACTATCTTTTCAACCTCGACAGTCTTTTCAACTTCAACGAATTTCTCTATTTCAACAATTTTTTCTACTTCGACAAGTTTCTCTACTTCGACTAGTTTCTCAACTTCAACTATTTTTTCAACTTCGACTAGCTTTTCCACCACTTTCTCCATTTCAACGATTTTCTCAACTACTTTCTCAGTCACTGGTTCAACATTTGCTTCTCCAGCTTCTGTCTTTGTCTTTTCATCAGCTTGCATTTTTGTTGCTTCCAGCTCTTTCCTCAATCTTGCCATCTTCTTCTGATACAGCATCTCCATTTTATCTGCAAAAAACAAATTAAAACTAGTAGGATCAATGCCTTTTCTGGCTCTGTTGAGATGTTCTTCCTCATCATCGGTATCCACATCGCTTCCAAGATCTGGAAAAATTGGGATTCTTTTCTGATTAACCTCATCGTCACCTAGAATTCGAGCAACAAAGCCTGATTCTGATGGAATGTATTTATCCCAACTAAATCCCTCGACAACTTTTTCGTCATCTTGATGAATAAGTAAAGCTTTCTTCTTTACATCACCAGTAGCATGAGTATGTGTAATTTGAGGTTGTTGAGAAGTCTGATGAAAAATTGATTTCTGATAATAGTTGTTCTTTTCTTGATTCTCGGTAGCTTCTTTACTTTTGCACTCTCGTTTAAAATGACCTTTTCCTTTACAACGGAAACAGGTAACTTTCGATTTATCAAAACCCAACTGAGAAGTAGCCATTCCTCGAAATTCATCTCTACCAGTAATCTCTTGAAATTTTTCAGCTCTCCTCCAAGCACTTGCTAAGCACCATTTGATATCCATCACTTCAAGTTCTTCAGCATCAATTTGGTCGTAATCTTCTTTGGTAAGCATCGGATTCCCAATCTTCCCACCGATCAAACTTTCGTAAGATTCTAACATAGTAACCAGTGATGCCATGTGTTGCTTGGCAACTTCTGGAGACAAATTCTGGCCATTTTGAATATTTAAGGTAACATTACATTGAAGACTTGTTGAATTCGATTGTTGAGGACTTGATGTTGTAAAGTTTGGATCAAAACTTGAGAATGATGAAGATCCACCACTTTGAGTAACATTACTCTTTGTTCCGGATGAACCATCTGCACTGAAACCAGTTTGGATCTTTGGGCTCGGACTGGTAGTAGTCTCAAACTTGTTCCCTCTGTAATACAAACTGACATCTTGTTTGGCATTTGGATTCGTCATGATCGCTGTTTTCTGAATATCCAACTCATGCTCTTCAATCTTTTGAATAAACTTTGCTAGACTCATATTCTCAGATTTTCTCATGTGTTTGATAATCAACAAATAAGTTCCCCATTTCTGTTGTGGTAATGCCTCAGCAAGTTTATCCACCCATTCCTCATCATCCTTCTTTATGTCCAATCTCCCCATTTCCAAGACAAGATGACAATATCTGTCAATTGTCTGTTTTGTTGATTCGTAATCAAAGGCTACAAACATATCGAATGATTTCTTCAGCAATGCCTTTCTGTTTTTAATCATATCCGCACTTCCTTTGAATTTCTGAATCAATGCTTCCCAGATTGACTTAGCTGTATTGTCGTGTTGAAGCAAAACAAATATATCTTCTTTGATTGCCTGTTGAAGAATACTGATCATCATTTTCTCACTAGTATATTTCAATTTGTCAGCTTCTGTAAAATCACAAAAATCCTTTACAAGCCCACGTTCATTTTTCGGTTTTTCATAGTCTTTCTCCAACGAACACCATGCATCGAATCTGTAAGCTTGAACCCAGTTCTCAAATCGATTCTGCCATCCTTTAAAGTCTTCAATGTACATGAGCTTTGGTGGCTTTTGATGAGTTCCCGTCTCATTTTCACTGAACAAATTTTCAGCAGCTGTAACCGGAGCGACTGGTGTGGCAAACGCGTTGTAGAAATCTTCTTCCATGCTTCAGTAATTAGCAAATACTTCGGAAAACACCTTGCAAGTACCTTTACAGTCACAAACAAAAACACAATCAGTTTTAACGCTTATCAATTAACTAAAACAAACTGGTACTCAGACTGGTGAATTTTCTGTGCGGACTGAATGTTGACCAACTTTGCGAACTGAATGACCCGCTGTGTGGACTGAATGACCCAGATAGAATTCAAACAACTTGACTCTTTGAAATTTTTGAACTCCGAACCGTACGTACTAACAGAAACCACGACTCAAACCATGCGACCTGTTGATTCAACTCAAACACATTGAAATAAAAACACACACGACTCGATCAACTAGCACAAATGATCAGCAACAAACAATATCACATTAACCAAGATGTTTATAATTTTTTTTAGAAACAAATGGGTCGAGATTATGATTTAACACATGGGCTGAACAAACTTTAATATTCAAACCAAATTGATTTATCACATGTATACACATCAAAAACAATGAATCACATGATAACTAGTATATATGCAACATAAAAAATATCCGACAACACTGATATCACTACAATATGATTGGACCTCAAAACCACTAATTACATTTGCCGATGATGTATCACATAAAGATTTTAATGAACTGATAATCTTGATCAACCCTCAATGCTCATTGGACCTCAAATGAAAGTGGCAGACATCTTTTTCTATGAATCACGTTCACATGTAATGTTGACAACTAATGTTTTTTTTTTTAATATCAATCCAACACATGCAACTGACACTTCTCGATATACACAATTCAATTTACGAGACCTGAACCTATTTCACACAATTATCGAATATGCAATTCTGATATCCTCACATGTATCGAAATTTTAATGGCAGACACACTTATAAACTTTGACCAATATACCCACTATCTTAGACACAATCACATATACTATATAAACCGCTACATTCACATTTACACACAATTTCGATGCACTTTCCACACTTAAACACAAACTTGTTTAACAGAAAATACGATACGATGAACTATCAAGCAGACACAGTGCAGATTTCAAGCAGATGCCAATGGTTTCAAGCGAGAGCCTGATGATGCAAGTTCAACTATTCAAGCGAACCTCAAGTTAACACGTGATTTAAAACGAAATCAAGCGAAATCACAGATGCAAGTTCAACTATCTCAAGCGAAATCGGATATAAAACGTGATTTCAAGCGAAATCAACAGTTAACACACAATATTCAAGCGAAATCACAGATGAATGTGAACTCTTCAAGCGAAATTTATCCAGAATGTTGCTGATGTCATCTTATGTTCGAACACATGAAGCGAAATCATACAAAATTACAAGTTTTAGGCTGTATTTTAACTAGAAACTTTCAAGGATTGATTAAAACGTGTTTTCGCACAACATATGTGATATTTGTCCAATTTTATCCGTTAAATGTTTGAAATTTCGAAAAAGAATGATGTAGAAACAGAAATCGTGATGAACACAGGCTGTTTTTGGCAAGAACTCCTCGTCCTGAGCTCTGATACCAATTGTAGGATCGGATTGCGACCTAAACGAGTCGTTCGGAAGAGTTCTAGTCCATTTCAAAGGCGGAAACAGAGAAACGGACGTGTAAACAGCTTGATATTCACTTTAATCTCTTATATATTGATATTGACAACCTTTACAATCGAAAGAGAAACCGGCAGCACTTCGGTATACAAATGATGGAACTGTTACAAATGACAAGTATGAACCACCTATATATAGCCTCATGATTTCGCTTGAAGATTCTTGAAGCGACACCCTTCAAGCGATCCTAACAATCTGAAGCGAAATTGACAATTTACTTTTGTCTTGAAGCGAATCTTCCAACAACGTGCAAACTGTTTCAATTTCATGCATTTCACTTTTGTCTTTATATGATGTGATGTCATTGATGATGTCACCTAGATGATGTCATCATGACATCATGTCTTGTTTAGATCCGCACCGTACCCGAGACTCGATACAAGACGAAGACGACAGATGTGTGCACCAACAATACAAGATATACACATTACATTATCAGTTTACACATCATAAGCAGTTTACAAGTTCAGCATATACAAATTCAACTTATACAAGATAGAAATCCTTGTTAGATAGGATTTCATGTGATTATATATATATATATATATAGGGAGAAGATCATGCGAGAACCACCTCTTATTGCGAGAACCGCGAGAACCAATGTGAACACACCAAAAATGCCCAAAAATAGCTAAAAATCACACAAAAATTTTTTTTTTGATTTTTTTAATATTTTTTAGGTTAAAATCGCTACTTTTCGCACCAAAAAAAAAAAAAAAAAATTTTTTTTTTTTTTAATTTTTTTTTTTTTTTTTTTTAAAAAAATTTTTTTTTTTTTTTTTGGGTGCGAAAAGTAGCGATTTTAACCTAAAAAATATTAAAAAAATCAAAAAAAAATTTTTGGATTTTTTTTTGATTTTTTTAGATTTTTTTAGGTTTTTGGGGGGTTTAGTTTTTAGCATTTTAGCTTGGGGGGGGGGGGGGGTGGGGGGGGGGGGGGGTTTAGGTTTTTGGGGGGTGGGGGAGGGGGGTTTAGGTTTTTTTTTTGGGGGGGGGGGGGGTGGGGTTAGGTTTTTTTAGGTTTTTTTAGGTTTTTTTTAGCTTGGGGGGGGGGTTAGGTTTTTTTTTGGGGGGGGGGGGGGGGTGGGGGGTTTAGGTTTTTGGGTGGGGGGGGGGGGTGGGGGTTAGGTTTTTTTAGGGTTTTTTTAGGTTTTTTTAGCTATTTTAGGTTGTGTTCACATTGGTTCTCAAGGTTCTCACAATAAGGGTGGTTCTCGCATGAGCCCCTCCCTATATATATATATATATATATATATGTAACACCCCAACCCAGAAGGGCTGACGTGTTACAATAACAGTATCATAAACAAAAGTCATAATTCCATTTATTTATTTGACAAGGATACAACCACACGACAATTTAACTTAAGGTTAATATACAAGCGAAGACATTCGACTTGATTAACTAACATCTTCAGATTTAATCCTAGGCTTTATTCTTCTCTCTTTTCCCCGCCCAATGTAACCTGCTGACCTGTAAATACAAAATTTATACGGAATGAGCCGAATGCTCAGTACGGAATTATAGGCTCAAAGAACAAATAACGCTTTATATGCAATGTTATTCGGAGGAAACTCATTGCGAAAATGATACGATGCAAGAACATAATTTCATAATTATATCTTACGGATGTACCCATGAGCAAACTGAAAACGTGACAATACACAGGTAGCTACTCCTGCATACTTATCACACGAGATGGCCAGTTGGCATACCTGCTATCCACCTCATTAACTTAAATTCTAGGATCGATCCATACGCCTCCTAGTAGCTTTATACCACACTTGTACCTAGGGACGCCGTGAACTGATCTCTCCGTCACAGATGGAGCACATGATGTTGATGCCGCAACAACATGCTCGTGGGACACTCCACGAGAAGCGATACTCAGGGTATCAGAGTACAAATGGTCTTATTCACATAACTTATAAAACTTATTTTCATAACAAAACGAAACATATATTGGAACATGCGATAATGAGTATAACAACATAATACTATCACATGACATGAAAGCTAAATCAAATGATTAGAATAGGAATCGAACGGACTGTCAAATGAATCGATAATCAAAGACGTGAGGAGTTTTAAAAGATCATCATTCGTAATGACCATATCGAGTACGAAAGGCGGTCTTGGGAACATCATCATTCTTGATCTTTAGTTGATGATACCCGGACCTTAGATCGATTTTTGAGAAGAACTGAGCCCCCTGAAGTTGATCAAAGAGATCATTAATACGAAGCAGAGGATACTGATTACGAATAGTAATCTTGTTCAACTCTCGGTAGTCAATACATAAACGCATACTACCGTCTTTCTTCTTCACAACTAAGACCGGAGCACCCCAAGGTGAAACACTGGGTCTTATGAATCCTAAATCTAACAATTCTTGCAATTGTTCCTTCAACTCCTTCAGTTCCATTGGAGCCATACGATATGGAGCTTTAGAAATAGGTTCGGCACCAGGGATCAAGTCGATGGTGAATTCTACCTGACGGTCGGGTGGTAATCCCGATAGTTCATCCGGAAATACATTAGGATATTCACGAACAACGGAATGGCTATCGATACTCTTAACACTAGCAGAAGTATCCCTAATCGATGCTAGGAATCCAGCACAACCGTTTGATATAAATTTTCGAGCCTTGAGCGCAGAGATAATTTTAAGAGATTTATGAGCTTGAGTTCCCTGATATATAATATCAGGATGATGAAAATCACCGAAAATAACACGGCGAGAATGACAATCTATAGTTACGTGATGTCGAGACAACCAATCTATTCCTAGAATAACATCAAAGTCACACATATGTATTGGAAATAGGTCTGCCTTACACACCATAGATTCAATACTGATCGGACAATCTTTATATACGTAAGTGATTGCGGATGAATTTTCCATGGGAGTGGAAATGATTAAGGTATGATTTAAGAGAGTTGGTTTAGTGGAAGGTACTTAGTAAACGAGTGGGATACTAAAGAATGAGTCGCTCCTGTATCGAATAACACATAGATACTATGTTTACCAAGCTGAAGGGTTCCCGTCACAGTACCTGGGACATTAGCAGCATCAGTAGCAGAAAGTGCGAAAACTCTTCCTCCAACATGGGGTTGGTTATTCTTCTTAGTGTCTTTCTTAGTACACTCCTTGATCATATGTCCAGTTTGGCCACATCTAAAGCATGCTCTTGTACTCCGGTGACATACGCCTTGATGTCTCTTACCACAAATATTACATAGAGGATATGTAATCTGATTCGGGTTTACTTGTTGATTCAGTGGTTGAGCTCTAATAGGTTCTGCATACAACTGAATCTGGTTTTGAGCAGGTCTCGGGTTTTGCAGTCTAGGTTGCCATGGACGTGCCTGATTTCCAGAGTTTTGATTTCCTTGCACTTTGCGGTCTTGATGCTGTGGCGTAGTGGATGATTGGCCGATTTCCTGCTTAATTTGTCCTTCCCTATTTCTCTTCTTATTATCCCCAGTTCGAGATAAAAATTCTTTCCTTTCGAACTCAAAAGTCTTGATTGCATCAGCAACTTCGGTGATATCCTTAAATTTCATGTACATGATCGACTTCCGAATTCGATCATTAACTGCCCACTTGCATTTTTCTGCCTGGACTTCTGCTGATCCTGCAACATCTCCTACAATACTAGCCAACCTTGAAAATCGAGTAATGAACTCAGAGGCTGGTTCATCACTTCCCTGTCGAATCACTGCATACTCCCTGATATAAGCTTCTTTATCAGCTGTCGAAAAATACTTGTCGTAAAAGATGGTACGAAAGTCGACCCATGAAAGATTAGCGTCAAAATCATTCCCTCCCTTGACATGCTTATATCCTTCCCACCAAGTTTGTGCGTCATCTTCAAATTTGTAGGTAGCCAATCTAACTTTGTATTGCTCCGGAACTCCAAGAACTCCGAAGATCTTTTCAATATGAGCTATCCAGTTCCTTGCTTCGACTGGATTATCAGCGTGACTAAAGGATTTCGGCTTTTGTTTTTGGAATTTAGCGATCCATATGTCTATACTATAGGTAGTATGGTTCGTGGTATTCTCACGAATTTCTTCACCAGAAATTGGATTCGTGTTATTACGTTCTGGCTGACGAGTTTGTTGAATAACGGCCTCAGCTGTTTGAGCAACAAGGTTTGGCAGCAACCCGGCAACAGCCTGGTTGATAGCATTATTTACGTTTGGATCAACTGGAGTCTCATTCGAAGAAGTGTTGTTACGTACATGGTTAGTACGAGTACTCCTACGTAGCGGACGAGGAGGAGGCATATCTATACGAATAGAAATAGGAATTAAACCAAATAAGACACCAAGTTGAATCCTATCATAGATATCTACCCATTCCTCACAGGTTTTAATTACTATCTTCAAGTTTTCTACAGGAAAGAGCCTTTGCTCTGATACCATAGCTGTACCACCCCAACCCGGAAGGGCTGACGTGTTACAATAACAGTATCATAAACAAAAGTCATAATTCCATTTATTTATTTGACAAGGATACAACCACACGACAATTTAACTTAAGGTTAATACACAAGCGAAGACATTCGACTTGATTAACTAACATCTTCAGATTTAATCCTAGGCTTTATTCTTCTCTCTTTTCCCCGCCCAGTGTAACCTGCTGACCTGTAAATACAAAATTTATACGGAATGAGCCGAATGCTCAGTACGGAATTATAGGCTCAAAGAACAAATAACGCTTTATATGCAATGTTATTCGGAGGAAACTCATTGCGAAAATGATACGATGCAAGAACATAATTTCATAATTATATCTTACGGATGTACCCATGAGCAAACTGAAAGCGTGACAATACACAGGTAGCTACTCCTGCATACTTATCACACGAGATGGCCAGTTGGCATGCCTGCTATCCACCTCATTAACTTAAATTCTAGGATCGATCCATACGCGTCCTAGTAGCTTTGTACCACACTTGTACCTAGGGACGCCGTGAACTGATCTCTCCGTCACGGATGGAGCACATGATGTTGATGCCGCAACAACATGCTCGTGGGACACTCCACGAGAAGCGATACTCAGGGTATCAGAGTACAAATGGTCTTATTCATATAACTTATAAAACTTATTTTCATAATAAAACGGAACATATATTGGAACATGCGATAATGAGTATAACAACATAATACTATCACATGACATGAAAGCTAAATCAAATGATTAGAATAGGAATCGAACGGACTGTCAAATGAATCGATAATCAAAGACGTGAGGAGTTTTAAAAGATATACGAATTTAATGGGTTTATAACAATTTGAATATGAAGCAAATAAAGAGTGGGGTAAGGATCCGTACCTTAATAACTCCAAAGTGAAGCTACCTTGTGCTAATATTTTAGATTTATACGACAGAGTTTTAGACTACTGATTAGTCTTTTAACCTAATTTAAATAACATGCACACAAACTAGGTTAGTAACTTAATATAACATTTACGATAACTCACGAGATCAAATTCTCACAAAGAACGACAAAGTGCGATACTTAAACATCCATCGAATTAACGACGAACGACAAAGTACGATACTTAAACTCATCCATCGAATTAACAACGAACGACAAAGTACGATACTTAAACTCATCCATCGAATTAACGACGAACGACAAAGTACGATACTTAAACTCATTCATCGAATTAATGACGAACGACAAAGTATAACCCTAATGTGGGCAGCACTTAAACATCCATTGGATATATTGATCGATCGGACAATGAATCGTAATAGCGATCGAGTTATTACCCTGTTCTGCAGCACCCCGCTATACTTAATTAGTGTTTCGTGTGTGTTAATTGAGTAATTGGACGATAACTCGAAGAATTTTACGAATTCTTTCGTCGTTTCAGCGTCCAGAAGCAAGTGCCAACGTCTGCTATTTATACACAATTTTTGCCCTTGCTTACGGACCGTAACAAATAATGCTTATGGTCCGTAAGGGTCATGAACTTCGTATATGGTGGCCACGTGTGGGACTAGCCTAGGTGAGTTGACAGATTTTAAAATTTCAACTTCGGCCGCAAGTAAATTAGGATAATTATCAAGTAGGAAATACCCCCCTGAGTTTTAGGGGCCCTGATCCTGATTCTGAAAATTCTGAAAATTTTAGGGTTGGTGCAGAATCACTTGGGTGTCTTAATTAGGGTTTCCTAGTGAGTAATTTATAAATACTAATAATAGTTTTGGTTGATATATAGAAAGATGGATTATAAGATAATTGTTAATTTATTATTATTCTTTTATTTCTAGAATAATGATTTTTAAATTTATGGTTATTACAACTATATATATATATATATATATATATATATATGATTTATTTATATATGTGTTGTACAAAATAATTTGCCAAGAACAAAATACCTTCGACTTCAAACTCTATAATTTGTCTTAACTCGCACGATGAAAATATCGACCTCACGTCTACTACGGAGCTTTTGGCGAACATGATTCCTAAGTGAAATCTTAAACTTTATTTCGTAAAATATGGTTGCTTTCTCGCGAATACTGAGATGCCTGACCATGATAGTGACGACGAGGCGGAGGTGGTAACCTTGGATAACAACTCCATTAGTGAGACGAGGTCCCTACGACTCATACTAATCAAGATTGATACACTCCTGTCCTGACAAGGAAAATGAAGTACTCATCTTGAAGGTGCCCCTCCAGTTGTTATTATTACGAATTCTCTCTATTTCTATTCCATCTAACGCCGTGCTGTTTTGTGAGTAATAAAAACGGACGTTGACACGTGATCTATCACAAAGGTCCTCCTATGTTGAAGGTATATTGACAATAGTGTTTCCTCTCTTACTGATCGGCTGCTTTGTACGAGAGAACGCTAGGATGACCATGCAAGGCAATTTATTATTACGGTGGCCAACGTAATAACAACTTGTTGTGCATGGGAATTTTGGTGGAATCTACGGGCCAAGCTAATGATCACTATTCGTTCAAAATTCTTAAGTTATTGATTGAGATTCAATTCTTACTATCTAGCAGAACACGAACTGGGGTGGTTAGTATAACACTCTACAATACAATACAATACAATGCAATGCAATGCAATGCAATGCAATGCAATGCAATGCAATACAATACAATACAATACAGGAAGACGACACGTATTTGTTCACACCTAATATTCGATCTACATCACGATTCAGTTGAGACTAGTCATCTAAACAAACAAAATTTGTTAGCCACTCATGAAGTATTTTCCTCAACATTCTAAAATTTTTATACATGGGCTATTTCCATGGTGTCTATAACACTTTACCCTACTTTACCTTACCTTACCTTATCATATTCCACCTTATCATATTTATTGGAAATAGATACACTAAATTCCGTCGCTTGACATTTGTCTTTTCCCAAGGGATGGTACGGCATGAGCCATGCTGCAACTCCCTCATTGCATTCTATTCAACATCTTTGGAGATTCTAATGATCTTGTTAGAGCTCGTGAAGCTCAAGCACTATCACCATACTCGTCACATGGGCAAGTACGACAAAGAAATTTCTTTACTTGGGACGAACGAGGTCCATATAGCATGGAATACATATTATAGGGACCAAGGCCACGGGCTGGCTTTCCCTCCTCAACGAATTATTTCTTTGCCATTTAAACATATAACCAATACACCCAAGAGGCACTACGCATTTTGGTTGTGGTTATTCACATTATCTTTTATTTTTTATTTTTCGGTTATCCATATTATCATATATTCAAACATATATGAACAATGCGATCTTGAGGTTTCCATGACCGATTGCATTCTTCATTCTTGGGCGCATGATAGACTATATTTATCCAAATATATGTCTAGATTCTTTTAATAGTGTGTATTAAAAATATCATGGCACCAAAAGAAACAAATGTTTAAGTCAAAAGTTATGTGTTGAAAATCATTGCTTTTACACAAGACGTGGTTTACACATGACACTGTTACGCAAGACATTGTTATACATGACATTTGACGTTGGTATACACAAGACATTTTTGTAAATAACGAGACTTGTGTAATATGATAAAAGCATGGTGGATACGCCGCTGGTACTTCCTATATATAAGTGCTTATATTATATTGCATATCGTGGTGTTATCCAAACCACTTCGACAAAGACAAGACACGACATCTTCTACACAAGACATGATATTCAATTTCAAGGCATGATATATATTATACACTACATTTCATTTGGTTATTATTTAACCATACATCATTCTTTGATATCATCTGATTTTCATATCTATTTTCATATGATTTTATAAAAGAACTCGATCATGACTAGAGCCAATGTTGTTGGTTACACTTGATGTTTTCACGGTCTCTCAAGGGTTGTTCCATACTGGGTAACACCCGAATTCAAACGCATTAAGCGTTACAATTTAAGTTTAGCCCTAGAATCCAAAGTATGGTCACATCTTCTCACCCTACCTCGATCACTCAAACGATAACTCTCGCGATGAGAGAAACGAAGGCATTTCCTGCCATAAACGATTTTGGCACCAGGAGGTATGCTGGTAACTTGCCGAAATTCTAAATACGACAAGTGAGACGTTCATCATGGGAACACCTGCAAAAGTGCCAAGAGTAGCAGTATGCTGAGACCGGGCTCAAAACAAAGACTAGTAAGACGGTAATACTTAAGAATGAATCAAGCTAATGAATAAGTGCGTGTATGGTTAGAACTATGAATACTCCACAAAATCCCAATGATGTCATGAGTGAGTAACACTCTACGATCATCATGTATCAACTCTTTTAATACCAACACCTAGCTTAGCTAGTGTCTTTAGATGTTAAGCATATACTCGAATTAGAGTCATGTTAGACACACATTACTATATCAAGTTAGCTAATGGGGAATTAGCTGAGACATGTCAAATCTTAAGGGTCACTGGAACGTATCCTATCAATCAACATTTCACATCCATATTATTTGATACCATTGCCGATTTTTAGCTTTATCTCAACATTTCACATGCATTGTTTCATGGCTAGTGACAGGATTGTCCTAGCTACAATCAAGGATTGGGTTATCCTACATCTAAACATAGGGATTAGGTTGTCCTCTGCATTTGTACAATGAAGTCCTTACTACATAGAATACAAAATGTACTTGTCCTAGAGTCAAGTAAGCTAGACGTCTCCTCATTCTATACAATTGGGAAACGGTAAACTAGTCGAGTCTGGAGCTGAAATTCAATATCGATCTCTTACCCGTTCAGTTGGGTAGTTTCGAAGTAGTGGTTAGCATGGATTGGTTATCCGATAACCTAGCCGAAGTCTTCTGTCATGAGAAGATCATTCGCCTACCACTGCCGAACAAAGAGACATTTGTTATTCATGGAGAGAAGCACGACACACTATTGCGGATCATTAATTGCATGAAGGCACAAAAATGCCTACGGAAAGGTTATATTGCCTTTCTAGCACTTGTTGTAGACAAGAAGGCCGTTGGGCAACAGTTGACAGATATTCTTGTGATAAAATAATTTCCTGAAGAATTTCCTGAAGACTTGCCAGGACTACCACCATATCGACAAGTCGAGTTTCACATCAACTTGGTAATGAGAGCTGTACCGTAGCCAAATCTCCATATCGATTAGCACCTTCTGAACCATGTAGTTGACCGAATAAGGACGTTGTGAGTTCATAACCCCCACTGTTTACCATTGTACATCTTTATAAAGGTTTTGGGGGTGGAAAGACGTGCAAGTTTTGCAAAAGTGCACAACATTTCGATGAATGAAAATTCATATTTCTAAACCATGTTACAAATGAATATCCAACTAACTCAAATGGTTTATGAAAGGTTCTAGTTCTACTCTAAGATAGACTTACGATCGGAGTATCATCAGTTACAAATTCAAGAGGAAAGCATACCGAAAACGGCTTTTAAAACTCGTTATGGTTATTACGAGTTTCTCGTTACGGCTTTTGGTTTAACGAAAGCAACAGTGATCTTCATGGATTTAATGAATCATGTGCGAAAGCCGTACCTCGACAAATGTCATAGTATTTATTGACGATATATTAATATACTCACGATCGACTGATGAACACGAACAACATTTGAGAACCATTTTGGAGCTACTAAAGAAGGGGAAACTATACGTGAAATTTTCCAAGTGCGAATTTTCGATTCGCAAGGTACAATTCCTCAGGCATGTAGTGAACGAGAAAGGCATTCAAGTAGACCCAGCTAAGATTGAACAAATGAGGATTGGGAAGTGCCCAAGACTCCAACTGAAATCCGATAATTTTTGGGATTAGCAGGATATTATCAAAGATTTATTGAGTATTTTTCTAAGATTGCCCAACCGCTAACCTCCCTCACACATAAAGACAAGAAATTTGCCCCAATCGAAAAACAAGAAGTGGCATTACAACTTGTCCTTAAGATTGGTGCATAGCATTTCAAAATCTTATCACTACCCGACGGTACCGATGATTTTATCGTATATTGTGATGCTTCGCATCAAGGATTGGGTTGCGTACCCATGCAACGTGAAAAAGTTATCGTGTACACGTCACGCCAACTAATAGTTCACGAGAAGAACTATATCACTCACGACCTTGAGTTAGGGCTATGGTATTCGCTTTCAAAATATGGCGAAATTATTTATATGGTACTCAATGCACTATTTTCACGAATCATAAAAGCCTTCAACACGTATTCAACCAAAAATAATTAAACATACGTCAACGACGTAGGGTTGAATTGTTGAACGACTAAGATTATGAAATAAAGTACCATCCGAGCAAGGCGAACGTTGTAGCAGACGCCTTGAGCCGCAAGGAACGAGTTCGAACATTGAAAGTTCAAGCACTAGAAAAGATGATTCACAAGCTCTCAAGGAAGAGCATATTCAAGAAGAAACACTTCGAGGTATGAAGGAACAATTAGTGCCGAAAGAAGATGGAACTTTATACCTTATGGGTCGAAATTGGGTTCCATTCTTTGGCGGCCTTCGGGATGATATTTTTGAGGAAGTAAATAGGCCTAGGTATTGAAAGAATACTATTGGTGGCCTAACCTCAAAAGTGATATCACGACTTATGATGGAGAATGCTTAAGTCAAAGCCGAATATCATAAACCCTCGGGCTTGCTACAACAACCCGAGATTTCCGTTTAGAAATGGGAACAAATATCGATGGACTTCATTACGAAGTTACCCAGGACCTCAAGAGGTCATGACATGATTTGAGTAATCGTCGATAGATTGACAAAGTCCGCACACTTCTTACTGATTCAGGAGAAGGATAGTACAGAGAAACTAGCAGAAATCTATCTCAAAGAAATAGTGGCTCGTCATGGAGTGCCTAATTCAACCATCTTAGACCGAGACGGTCGCTTTATTTCAAGAATTTGGAAGTCATTTCAATAGGCCTTTGGATATCATTTAAATCTAAGTACGGCCTTTCATCCACAAACTGACGGCCAGAGCGAACGGACAATCCAAACACTCGAATATATGCTTCGTGCGTATGTTATGGATCTAGGCGGCAATTGGAATGCTCGTCTACCTTTGGTTGAGTTTTCCTACAATAACAGCTACCATACAAGCATACAAGCTGCACCGTTTGAAGCTCTTTATGGTCGAAAGTGTTGCTCTCCGCTATGATCTGCGGAAACTGGCAATAAATAGTTAAATGGTCCGGAGTTAGTCCAAGAGACTGCAGATAAAATTGTTTTTTTTCAGATCAGAGACCATATCAAGGCGGCTCACGATCGACACAAGCGCTCGCAGACAAGAGACAGAAACCATTATCTTTCGAGGTCGGAGGCAAATTCTTGTTGAAAGTCTCGCCTTGGTAGGGTGTAGCGAAGTTCGGTAAACATGGAAAGCTTAACCCGCGTTACATTAGACTATTTGAAATTTTGGAGAAGATTGGCACTATGGTCTACAAGCTGAAATTACTAGACGAACTTAGCAGTATACACGACACGTTTTATGTATCGAATCTTAAAAAAGAGTCCAACGGAAGAAACGTTTATCATCCCTGCAGATGAGATTCATATTAACGACGAACTCCAATTCATTGAAGAACCTGTTGAAGTCAAGGACTGTAAAGTCCAGAAATCATGGAGGAGTCGTATCAAATTATTAAATGTACGTTGGAACTTTCGACACGGACCCGAGTATACTTGGGAACGTTAAAATTAAATCAAAGCCAAATACTCTCACCTGTTCGAGAAGTCTCCTGCAAAGGATGACTCAGCTTAAATTTCGGGACGAAATTCTCAATAACAAAGGGAGAATGTGACAACTGCCACTTTCTGGTAATTTTCGTACATTTAAATCATTCATTCAAGTTACACAATTATCATTGAATGTCCGAACTGCATGATTACATGACATACACTTAGAATACTCATGGAATACATATTTACGATGCACATGATTCATTTTTATTGATTGCATTTGAAACAATTTAAATAATGCGTCGAAATAACTAGAATAGTACCTAGTAAACTAGTGTGCTGACAAAAACGCAGGATTCGCAGAAACTATCTAAATGACATCTTTAGGACTCGGAAGAAAGTCCAACATCTAATATACATTAAACCCTAACTAGGAATGCAAGGGTTTGGTCTAATACTTTCCCGATGTTTGATAACACTAAAAACTGCCGAAAAGCACTAAAAGCGACAATTTCAACACTTTTCCGCAGAAATTCTGCAGAATTCAGCAATTTAATATTTTTGCAACATGTAAAAGTAATGTTTAACATAGAATTCATATGAGGATACTTTCGGGTATCATCCAAACCAATAACTACATCAATTCACACAACTTACACAAGCTTAGCGTTCAAATGACGAATAACGGAAACAACGGCAAACGAAAATCCGAACGATATTAAATCTTTTTTTTAGTGACCATCTAACATTATTTAGATCATTTTGGTCTAGTAATTGTCACTTACCACATTTAAATACTTAAATCCCTAACACATCTAAACTTCCTAACATTTGTCTTAAAATTCTAACACTTGAAACAATTAGAAACAATTCACCATTCAAGACCCCCCCCCCCCACATGTTGTGAACGTTTTTAATGGGTCCCACACCCATATTTCACATGCAAAAATATCTAGATATTTACTTAATTATGCAAGTGGTAAAAGAATGGATAATTAAAGTCATGAACACCATCATTCATCTTCATTTTCTAGCCATTTTCTTGATGATCAAGGTGTACTTTCATGGAAGTTATGAAGATCTAAGACATCTCCAATTTGAAGGAAGCATTTTTATCCATCCAAGAGCTTTCTACCATCATAATCTTCATCATCTTTGCTCAACATCTTCATTAAGATCTTCCCTAGCCACAAGAGCTAGTTGTGAGCATCCTAATCTTTGTTTCATTATTGATTATGAATATATTATTTATGTACAATTTAATATCTTGAATGATCATAGAATATGAAGATGAAAATACACAAAAATAAATCAAAGATCATAATATATGAATTGTTTATGTTGTGATATGAAACTTGTTACTTGATTATTTTAATTAGTGAAGATGAACATAATATGTAAACTTGTTAGATGATGTTTAAAAACATAATCTAACAAGTATACATTAAAGACTTGAAAAGGGTTATGTTAAACATAATGTTTATATGGATGATCATAATATTTGATATTGTTAAAGTGTGTAAAGTTTTTCACTAAAAATAATGCTTTTACAAGATTTATAAAAAGTAACATACAAGATGGGTTTTTCTAAAAGTTTGGTAAAACTTGAAGATTAATATGATTTTTGAACAAAGTAATATGTTTGATGATCATACTAAAACCCTACATGATTATGAGTTCATATTGTTAAGTTTATGATCTAAATCTCATATGTCTTTGTTAAGAATGTTACGAGTAAATTGATGGTGAATTTGAAAAGAAAATGATATGTTTACTAAACATGGCTAAGTGCTTAATACAAAGGTTATATGGCCAAATTTTCTTAAAATTCATATGTTAACAAAACTATAATTTTTGGCTAAATCTTTACAAGATTAAAAAGATTATAAAGAATGGTTTTTGATAAAAGCAAAGTTAGATGAATATATATTTTTAAGAAAATATATATTTGGTCATTTAACAACTTATGTGCAATATGTGATGCTTGGTGTATTAGTTATATGTAACAAAACTAGAAACTTGAATTCAATATAACAAATAAACACCAGATACATTATAATCAAATTCTTACAAGACTACATAGAAATACGCCTTAAAAACGAGTTACGGACGGTCCGAATGTTCGGACACAAATTATGGTCAAATCGGACGATGGACGAAACCATAAACATATCGCCAATCCGAGGTGTTACTACGACGCTTATGCGATCTTTCGACGTGAATACAAATAAATCACCGACAACAATATCCGGATGTTTTGAACTTATAAAAAGTATTATGTTAACTTATACTTACTGATTTTTATAAAAATTACTAGATATGTACAAATGGGTATATTTTACAAATGGGCTTAATTTACAAATAGGTATATTTTACAAATGGATATATTTTACAAATGGGCTTAATTTACAAATGGGTATATTTTACAAATGGGCTTAATTTACAAATGGGCTTATATTACAAATGGACCTATATTTCACAAATGAGCTTATATTACAAATGGACCTACATTTCACAAATGGGATTATCTTCCTAAATGGGCTTAACATAAATACATGGGCTAAGCCCAATATCAAAACTCATGGGCTAAGCCCAATACCATACATATGGGCCAAGGCCCAAAAACATTAAGCGCAATACTATTTAGGCCCAATACTATTTAGGCCCAATACTATTTAGGACCAATACTATTTAGGCCCAATACTATTTAGGCCCAATAACATTTGGGCCCAATAACATAAATTCTTGGGCTAGGCCTAATAACATTAAGACATGGGCTTGTCCCAATGACTTGAAAACATGGGCTCCGCCCAATGACATATAATTGGTGAAAATACAGTTATACAATTTATTCATATAAGACATGAAATCAAGAGGACAAGATCCGATGATACAACTCACAAGATACAAGATTACATATATATATATATATATATATATATATATTTGGTGAAATATATATATAACAGTTTAACAATTCATACATCTAATACACAGTTCAACGAATAACAAATACAAACAAGTCTTAATACATATTCAAGATAGAAGACTTGTACATGAGTCAATACAAAGACTGAAGTGTCTAACAAATCTAGGACCTTTGTAGGTCGTGATATAATTCAAGAGAACTGCAAGTGAGGTTACAATTAGATACAGTTTACGGATGCAATTATGTGAGTTCATGTCCCCTTTTTCATTTTAAATGCTTTTCAAGCTTTACAACTATCGGGGAAAATACATGTACAATAGTATGATAAGTCAAGGAATGAAACACCTTAGATCATGTGCGAATTAGGGCCATACAATAAGCACCATTAATCCAGTTTGGACCAAGGAACAAAGGATTAGATCTAATGGGTTTTGGCGAGCCCCACTCTTGGTCATGGACCCATACAGAAGAGTGCGTTTGGTCCCAGTCGAGGATAGTCGACACACAAATCGTCTAGGGTTGGTTTGCTTCCTATTTCGTCACACATATTAATGTCCTTGCAAAACATTAATGATCACGATTTCATTGACGCTTTACATACTACATTTGATACAAATACAATTACATTCACATTTTACAGATACATCTTATATCCAGTTTGGATACAATTACAATTGAGACAAATACATCTTACATACTGTTTTGATACAGATACATCTTATACAGCTAAGCTGCATGAATTCGCTCAACTTTTGTTGATGTTTTCAAACTTACATGTATTTCAGGGAGTTAGTGGACCAATGCAAAGATTTCAGTTCAAGGAAAACAAGTATCAAAACTCCATGCCAACTATTGAAGGGTTTGACTGTTTTATACCGCCTCTTTGCGGTGATATAGTGGTCAAAGCCTTGACATTTTAAGACCTACATTTTGATGTAGGAAACAATGACAACTTATTTTTCATTTGATGGTTTGTAAACAATGTACATAAGTTATGTTGCGATCTTTTGAACAATTATGACAATGGCATTGGAGCATGTTTTATTCATTTAGTATGTTTACTTATATCGTTATGCAATGAGAACCGAACAGATCACACCTCGCGCTTCCGCTACGAGCGAGTGTGACACACACACGGTTCGATAATTGTAAGACCTAGGGTTCCTACATGTTTTGACTTGATTCAATTGCATATAGTGATTAACGAATTTCTATCACAAAGCTTAGGTGCCAATTACTATCAACATCATAGACAACGGAACGTAATGCACTTTGTTACCTCGGACATGTAAATCCTAACCTAAGATAAGGCATGATTGCACATAACCATTTCGCAAAGTCAAATTTTTTCATCACTCGACAATTTACGAATTCGGAACAAATTCAAGACAATTATCAAAGGTTTCAATACTAAACAGCGTGTCACAAAATCAAATCAAAACAAATGTACAAACCCTAGAAATCTTACAACAATCTACACCGGGGTGAAACCAATGAGACTAGCCGCTCATGGTTGAATGGACGCGATCACCGGGCGACGAGCATGAACTCCGAGCCATGACCTTTGAGTCTTAGAGGAGTGATGGAGGTTAGGGTTTGAAGGTGAATGTGAAAAGATGAAGATGATGGTGATGGTGGAATGATGATCGTGGAATGGTTGAGTGTTAGAGATGACGGAGAATCGGTTAGGGTTTAGAGGTTAGAGGTGAAGGTTAGGGATGAAGGGTGGTGTTAGTGGTGGAGAGGATGGGTTAACTCCCTTAGATCGATTCCCAAATGGTGTTTTTATCTCTCCCCACTCAAAACTCCCGAATTAATGGGTCCCAAAACGTTTTTAACTAGTCAAAACACAAGCAAAACAAAATTGCGCGCTGGAAGAAACAGGAGGCCTTCGCCGAAGGCCAAAGGTGGCGTCGGTGACGCCTAATGCAAATGCTAAATTCTGGCGACGGCTAATCTGACCGGAAACAACACTTTTCGCGCGACGGGGTTAACTATAGGGTGTCGCCGACGGCCCATACGGGCGTCGGCGACGGTGCCTACGAATCCAACACTCCGTTTTTGGCGTATATTGGTCCCTGTTGACCCGTTTTTCGCGTATCTTGGTCCCGGTTGACCCGTTTTTGTCCTGGTGGTCTGTAAAGCTCCCGATTAGCTCCTTAAACTTCGTTAGACCTGCAAAACACACATCTAATCAAAAGTGGGCTAAGCGAAACTAAAAATCATGTAAACACATCAATTTAAACAATTATAAACACCGGTTTTCGACCATGTATCAAACCCTAACCCCCTATTGGTATCGACTATCCTTACCCACTCAACATCAACAAGATCTAAACAATTTTTTTGCAAAAATTAAACTCTAAACAAATGTGTACATACTTATACTTTCACCCAATTCAAAAGCATTTAAGAAATTAAAATTTCCCCCCAAAACAATAACAATCATCGGAATACACATGTGTACACCCACCTCAAACAAGAAACTAAACCCTAACCCCCTATTGGTATCGACGGCAATTACCCACTCAATGTCAACATGATCCAAACAATTTTTTTCAAAAAAAAAATAAACTCTAAACAACTTAAATTGGAACCCTAATACACCAGTAGATCAGAAAAACAAAAAAAAAGTTAAGTATTTTGAATAAAAGCTTTATATTGAAGATTCCGGCAACAAGAACGACAACAAAACATATAAACTTTGGGATGATATCGGTGTACCTCAGTTGCTTTATAATGTTTCCAGATTCTCTGACGAATCTTAATGTGATGGGAATGAGTCTTCTTCGTCGACGGCCGCTAATCTTGTTCGTCGCATGACAGTCTCTCTGCCTTCTTCTTTTTGATAATGATACTGAATGAAAGATAAATTGAATGATGTTGAAAAAGAATTGAAAGTGCACGAATATTTAGGGATTATGAAATATTCCACAAATTTAACCTTTTTAGTTATCTAGTTCCCTTATTTTTAAGATGTATATATTCAATAATACCCTTTTCTATTTAATTAAATATATAAAATTAACCCCATAATTACCATCATGCCATTGAATTACATAATTACCATCATGCCATTGAATTAAAATCTCAAGATTATGTAAATCAAGGGTCCAGATCAGTTCACAAATTTCACTCTCAACCTAGTGTTTACTCTAGAACCCTACCCTATGTATGTATATATATATATGTATATATTTGTTGATCCAACACCACAACCAACAAATAACATAGTGAAGATTACTAAAACACCATATGTTGTGGGTTTTGTGTTGTGTTTTGAAAAATAAGGTTTTGATTATCGAATGACTAACATTAATGTGTTTTATGTTGATTATCATGTTATGTTTTATATTCATAGTTGTACGATGGTGTGTTTGAAGTTTTTAAAGACTGTTACGGTTTAGATATTGTGTTTTAGTGATATTCACTATGTTATTTGTGGGTTTTGAGTGTGTTTTATGGCTAAAATTGTGATGTTTTATATCTTTGTACACTTTATAAGAAAAATGTACTTTGTAGCCGAACCCCACCATATATATATATATATATATATATATATATGTGTGTATATGTATGTATATATATGTATGTATACTCAGCATTCTCTTTTTTAAATTTTGAGGCCCTAAAAATTTGAGAGTCTAAAACATTTGCTTTAGTCTAGATCGACCATAAATTGTCATACATTAAGCAACAAATATGTCTTACTAGTAGTTGAAGAAGAGTAATCTTTAGTAGTATTATTAGACACTATACTCCATTACTCCTATTAGTAAGTATTATTTTATAATCATAAATAGTAGTAACATATAATAATAATAATAATAATAATAATAATAATAATAATAATAATAATAATAATAATAATAATAATAATAATAATAATAATAATAATAATAATAATAATAATGCGTCAGGATATACTAGGAAGTTTATTTAGGTAGAAAGACTCGGAAGTAATCTTGACCATCTTTTAAATAATCAATGGCTAAGATTAAGTGGGTGAAATTGAACAAAAAATAAGCGCGTGAGTTAGTTTGAGGGTATTCTAGTCCATCCAAGTCAATAGTTTCTCTCTACTCCAATTCCCGATCGTTTTTAAAACCTTAATAACTTTTTCATACGACAATATTTTTTTTATAAAAATTGCACCATAAAAACGCACGTTTTTTATCTTTAAAACCAGCACCCTATTACTATACTTTTGAAAAGATGCGTAAAACAAATGGATAGAATAACACACTATAACCCAGGTTCTAAAACGCAATCGGGTTTCATATGGCCGTAATTATGTTTTAACATGGTCATGCATCTATTCTAACATGATCATGTTTATGTTTTAGCATGATCATGTTCTTTGCACTCAAATTCTAAAGAAAACGTACCTAAAAAGCAATGAGTTACACATGTTCATGTTTCTCTTTTAACATGGCCTTACCTTTGTTTTAACAAGGTCATGTTTTTGTTATAACATGGTCATGTCTTTGTTTGAACATGGTCATGCCTCTGTTCCAACATCCAGGTTCTAAAACACAATGTGTTTTAACATGGTCATATCTTTGTTCCAACATGATCATGCTTCCCTTTTAACATGATCATGTTCTTTGATGTTCTTTTTCACGCCAGTTCTAAAATGCAATCAAACCCAAAATCAAGATTTTGCACTACAGATTCTAAAAAGCAATGAAGTTTTAACATGGCCATGTTTATGTTTTAACATTGTCATGCTTTTGTTCCAACATGACCATGCTTATATTTTGGCATTATCATGTTCTTTGCACCCTAGGTTGTAAAACGCAATGAAACCCAAAATCAATATTTTGCACCGTAGGTTCTAAAAAGCAATGGAGTTTTAACATGGCCATATTTATGTCGTAACATGGTCATGTTTTTGTTCCAAGATGACCATGCTTCTATTTTAGCATGATCATGTTCTTTTCTTGTAAAACGCAATAAAACTAAAAATCAATATTTTGCACTGTAGGTTCTAAAAAGTAATGGAGTTTTGAAATGGTCATGTTTATTTTTAACATGGTTATGCTTTTGTTCCAACATGATCATGCTTCTATTTTAGCATGATCATGTTCTTTACACTCTAGGTTGTAAGACGTAATGAAATCCAAAATCAATATTTTGCATTGCAGGTTCTAAAAAGCAATGGAGTTTTAACTTAGGTTTTAAATAAACAATGTAGTTTTAACATGGGTATGCCTTAGGTCCAACATGATCATCCCTCTGTTTTAGCATGATCATTTTCTTTGCACTGTAGGTTCTAAAACGCAATGAGTTTTGAGGTGGTCATGCAGTTGTTCCAACATGATCATGCTTCTATTTTAGCATGGTCATGCCTCTTCTTTAACATCCAGAAGAACAAAAACGCAAAGAACTCTAACTAAAACATAATGAGCTAAAAAACACAATTAAGGTTTGATAACCTAAAACGCAATGAAAATAAAAAAATAACACAACTTACAAAAAAAAACTCTGATTAATGACGGTGGACGGAGAAAGAACTCCGATACACCGTGGGGAAACCGGTGGCGGTGGAGCGGTGGCGATGGATGGTGGAATGGTGGTATCAGATCTGAAAAAACCCAACAGGTGGTTGAAGGTGGTGGTGGTTTCAGATCTAGTTTCCGGCAAGATGGTGGCGATTGTAGGTGGCGGCGGTGGTGGTGGTGGTGGTGGTGTTGGTTGTGATGTGGCAGTTTATGGTTTTGAAAATGGTGGATTTGAGTATACGGGGAAGAGAAATGTCTTGGAGATGTTGTATTTTTTTTTAATATAGTGAGTTTTGACCAAAATGTCCCTCGTTATGTTTTTTCATCTTTGCCACATGTCATACACTTATTGCTTCTTATTCTTAATACCCAAACTAAACTTTCTATTTGTTCTTTTCTCATAATAATAATAATAATAATAATAATAATAATAATAATAATAATAATAATAATAATAATAATAATAATAATAATAATTTCAAACATTTATAAACGAATCTGATGAATGAGTTCGAAATTTTTATTCTGATTCATGAAGATTTGTGGCATACTATCTTCCAAATAAATGGAACCTATCTCACTGAAAATGTTGCATGCATGTTGCCAAATTCGACTTGTCAATCATATGAGTGCGATGTATGATTAATTCCCTATGTAGGTAGGAATAGCATATTTGAGATTAACGGAAAAAAAATGTTTCTTTTATTGTTTATTCTGTCCTATCTATCAAATACAATGTTTCAGTACGAAGGTTTCTATTGTTTATTTACAAAATTGAAGTATCCATCAAGATCCAACTCAAAAGGTTATTTTATACATTATAAAATACAGTTATATCACTCTAATCTTATTAACTACAACTTTAATTATAAAGCATAAACTCATCTTTTTTAAAAAATGCAAGTAAATGCAAATCACATTTCTATCCCTACAAATATTAAATGGGGTAAGCTAAATATACCTCTTCTTATTATTTTTTATATCATCTTTCGATAAAATCACATTAAAACTTGTAATATTTACCCTTTATACAAATCATCATTTTTAAAAATATTCTTTTTGTTACAAAACAAATTGAAAAGTATAAAAAAGATTACAGACATTTTTTTTTCAAAAAAATTGTTTGTTTTTTAATTTTTATTTAAAAACATACTTTTTAAAAGTTTCCAGGTATTATTTGTAAAGACACTTTTTCAAATAGTATTTTGATTATGTTTTTTATTGAAAATCTTTATAAATAAATAATAACATTTTTCTTATAAAAATAATAAAAAAGTTTTGAACTTTCTTTTTGAAAAAGAAGTCTATATTGTGTTTTTTTTTTTTGTCGTTTAGTTTGTATTTTAAAGGTCTTCTTTTATAATTTTTAATACTTTAGAATGTGTTTATAAAATAATTAACAATTCTTGTTTATTTAAAAAGTAAAACAAACTTTTAAAATAGCGTTTACATCCGTAGCAAATATTAATCATTCAAACCGTCTACGTAAGTGATGAAAAGAAACAATAGGTACTAAAATAATTTTATCAAACTATAAATTAAGAATCTATATAAGTTCAAATTTAATTAGTGTAAGGAGTATGTTATAAACAAGTTAAAACCAGTTTATGACTTCTAATCGAAGTGGACACTTTTCTAAAGCAAAACAAATGGACAAGGTTGTTCACAAATATTTTTCTCTTCTTTAAACTAATTGATTTCAAAAACTCTATGTGGATCTTTGTGTGTTATTGTTTATACAGATTCAATGAGATACACATTTCAAGTCATTCCAAAAAATAAAAAACCATTTCAAAATATTAAAAATAATAAATAAAGAAATTTAAAATACCAACTAGACGAGGAAAAAACATAATATAGACTTTTTCAAAAAGAAAATTCAAAACTTTTATCTTATTATTTCTATATGAAAAAAGTTATTAGTAATTTGTAATGATGTTCAATGAAAGAAAACATTAAAAATACTATTTGAGAAAATGTCTTTGAAAACAATATTTGAAAACTTCTAAAAAATATGTTTTTTAAATAAACATAAAAACCAAACAAATTTAAAAAAAACGTCCATAATATTTTTTTACACTCTTTAATTTGTTTTGTAACAAAAATAATTCTTCTTAAAAAATTATGACTTATATAAGGGATAAAATTATGGCAAAAGTAGCTGGTGGCTAGTGGCTGGAAGCTGGTAGCTGATAGCTGTAGCTGGAAGCTAGTAGCTGTTGCTTTTTAGATATATTTGGTGTTTGGCAGAGTAGTTGGAGCTTTTAATAAAATGTATAAAATTACCAAAATGGACATAACTAAAAATTTAAAAAGTTTGTGCCTTAAAAAGTTTATTATCTTTAAAGGTTAAAATAGTCATTTTTTCCCTAAAAGCTTGTAGCTCCTTCTAAATGCTACTAGTAGAAGCGTTCAACCAAAAGCTTCAAACTCCTAACCTAACAGCTTCAAGCTCATTCAACCAAACAAGACATTTTATTGAGTAGGAGCTTTTTCATAAAAGCTAGAAGCTCCTAAAAGCCCCTAAAAGCTCCATGCCAAACATATCCTAAATGTGATTTTATGGAAATAGATATGAAAAGTAATAAAAGGGGGTACATGTTGTTGGTGCATATTTCGTTCGTCTGCCATTGTACGAATAGTTAGATAGAGCGTGTGTTGAATATTGTATAGAATAGGAAAAGTCGGACACGGTTTATGTATTATTAAGGTCCATCCGGACGGATGGACAACATTCAGTCCATTCGGATACCCCATCCGGATATAGGTGTGTTATTGTAAAGTCCATCCGGACGGATGGACATTAGCTCATCCGGATATGCTGTTGTCTATAAATAGGAAGTTGGGGTTCCCCTTTGAGCAAGCTATTGGATCCCCTAGGGTACATGATGTCCGACTGGTCTCACGGTGTTTTATCTTGTTAAGATTTGAATAGAGACCAGACTGAAATTGACTGCTCGGTGTTGTATCTATCTTCTACTCCTTTCTTAGTAATAATAAACGCATCGAACACGTTGTTCGGGACCGAGGCTCCGTAAAACTCGCCAGATCCTAGACTTTCAAGTGGTATCAGAGCTACGGTACCGATTCAATCTATCTAACAGTCGGTTCAATCACCCAAGCTCATCAATTTTGGGTTAAACGGGAGTTTTGATGTTAAAACATAGAAAATCGTTAAAATAAAGGTCGATTCATGAATTGATTTTTGAATTGAAGCCATCATTCTCTTCGGAACTAATTTGCGCACAATCCTGTGAAGTTTCATCATGAAATGCGTATAAATAAAGATCCTGGATAAAAAAATGTGATTTGGAGTGTTCTTGAGATGTTCAAGCATATTCGGTCCGGATGGGCACATCCGGACGGGTGGACTTATTCAGGCAGATACCCATCCGGATAGACGCACTAATCCGGATGGACAATAGACACTCATCCGGATGGACATCAACTCCATCCGGACGGATGAATACACTCAGGTGCAAAAATGTCAACATGATCCAAGATCAGTCCATCCGGACGGATGGACCTACTCCATTCGGACGGATGAACAAAATGCCTAAAAACAAAATATTTGATTGCAACGACGAGGAGAGTCTCCAAAAAAATTTTGATGATTGAAATTTTTTTTGAGTTTTTAACAACCAAGCTGGATTGTTCGGGGACTCCGTTTGGGGCTTCAGTGAACAGATTTGATGATGCGATCACAGATTGTGGAAATTAGTGGGGTAGTCATGATACTGGTGCAGACTGTTTATCATCTGGGTTATCTGACTATTTATGGGCCAAAACGTAAAATCCGCAATGATGAAAAACTGACGTTTGGAGAAAATTGTCATATTTTTGGCATAGTCGAGTTTTTCACAGATAAAAAGAGGACTGAATTGCTACGTTTAAGGGGGAATAAAAATTTTCAGATGTTCCAGCCTTTTTGAAATTCCTGACGCTGCAACAGTATTCGGGTGGTTCTGAATTTAGGATTGTCTAGAGATGCATAGGATCTGGATTCCTAATTTCTTGATCATAGGAAGTTCAGACTCTACAGATCAGGGTCAGATTGACGTCTTAGGGTTTGAGTCCCGGGTCTTCGTCAAGCCGGTCAGCAGGATTAGCATCAGGAGATGTAAACTGTATTGTGGATACTTATAAGATATCACAGACGTGTGATAGTCTAAAGTGTCAGAATGGTTAATCTTCGAGCAGATGAATTGTTTTTCGGACTAATCGCCGGGGAATGATGATGTTTGTTGGTTAAGTTGCTACCGGAACTAGCGGAGAAGACTACACATCTTTTATCGTGATTGAAGAGGAAAAACGTGATTCTAATCGTGAATGAATGTATCTAAGATCTGAATGTGTTATCAGATGATTCAGTGGATTGTCTGGAATGTAAGTCTAATCGTGGGTGAAAGCTTCTGAGATCTAGATGATCCGAGGAAATGATATCTGATCCTGGACGAAGGCTTTAGAGATCTATGAGTGATCATGGATGATAGCTTCTGAGATCTAGATTATCTGAGGAGATGAATCTGATTGTAGACAAATGCTTCAGAGATCAGAGTACATTACCAAATGATTTGTTTTTCGATGAAGAGTTGCTGATTCTGGAGAATACTGGTCGCTCGGGATATCAGATCTTCAGGGGGAATCACAGATTTGACTTTAACCAGTGGGGTATTTGAAGTTTCTATAAATTGTCGGTTGAGTTTTTGTACATTCTTAGATCAAACAAGCAGAATGCGAGATTGTGTTGCTGAAATGATATATCAAAAACTGAACGTGGAGGTGGCTAAAGTTGAAACAGAGATTACTGCATTGATTAGTTTCAAGTTAGTGATTGTTCGTGAATATTGCAATTTAGCAATTTAGAGGAGGAGTCAGGAACCGTGCAAACAATGAAATGAAGATTCATTTCAAGGGGAATACTTTGTTAAAGATGCAAACCCGGATCATCAATCAAGGGGGAATCTATTGTTAGAAATCAGATACTTGATTGAAGTTGCAGAATATTCAAACACGGCTCAAGGTTCTTAAAGTGATAGAGACGATTCGACAGTGACAGCCGAGGGGGAATCTGTTAGTGCATATTACGTACGTCTGCCACTGTATGAATAGTTAGATAGAGCGTGTGTTGAATATTATATAGAATAGGAAAAGTCAGACACCGTTCATGTATTGTCAAGGTCCATCCGGACGGATGGACAACATTCAGTCCATTCGGATACCCCATCCGGATATAGGTGTGTTATTGTAAAGTCCATCCGGATGGATGGACATTAGCTCATCCGGATAGGTTGTTGTCTATAAATAGGGAGTTGGGGTTCCCATTTGGACAAACTTTTGGATCCCTTAGGGGACATGCTATCCGACTAGTCTCACGGTGCTGTATCTTGTTAAGATTTGAATAGAGACCAGATTGAAATTGACTGCTCGGTGTCATATCTATCTTATCCTTTCTTAGTAATAATAAACGTACCAAACACGTCATTCGGGACCGAGGCTCCGTCAAACTCGTCGGATCCGGGACTTTCACATGTGGCATGGAGGGTTTTTAATAAAAAAGGGCATTTGTCTAATTTGACATTTATTTTATTTTTGGAATTTATTTTTCATTAACTAACTGCTGAGAAGATTATGAACACTGTATTTCTTCATGATTTTCTGAATTGTGGTTACGAACTGTATATACATGTAAATTTCAATCAACATTACATACGTTTTTCACAGTATTCATCAATTTCTTCATTGCAAATCATATTTACGTGAGAAAAAGTGATGGCTTCAAACGCAATTGTTGATTGCGGATATGGTTAATGCAGTTCTTTCTGTGTTTATTATTTCAGTTGTGCGTTTTGATCTTTAATTTTTTTGCTGGAAATCACCAGCATGTTCTTGATGATGTGGTTTACCAGTTAGGATGTAAAAATCAATGCGCTATGGCTCCCATCATATAAATGATGTTTGTATAGTGTAACTTAGTATTTTTTTAGATGTTGTTTGTCGTGTTACAACTTTTCATACTGTATTTTAGGTTAATGTTTATTAGTTATCATGTTTTAGCATGTAGGTGTTCTAATTTTGTTTTGGGATGAGTTTTAGAAACTTTAGAATACTTATAATGATTAGCATGATCAGCTATCATCATCAGCATGGGGTATACTAACTAAATCTAGGTATCATGTGTGTTTTAGTATGGCTTTTTTTTTATTTTGCATGTTGAACAATGTGTATTTGTTGTGTTTATTACGTTGGGTTTTAAGCTCATTGTTTTAGGATGATATAATGGGTTGTAATGTTGATATACATGTTTGTGTTTTAATATCTTTTTGCATGAGATCAGTTGTGTTTAAGTGTTTAAAAAACAGCTTTGTGTTTTAAGTCAAAGTGGATACCAACTTAAAACACAATTGGCTAGTACATGGTATTTGTAAACTGTATACCAACTTAAAACACAGTCTGAATGCTGTAAGTGGAAACCAACTTAAACCACAATTTAAAACACATGCTGTAAACTGGAACATCAATGAGGTTTAGAAGGTGTGTATGTTTTATTTTTCTTTTGGTCAACTATATTTTAAGCTTCACCATTTGTTATAAATTAGTTTTTTTTTTGTGTGTGGTAAACCTTATTTCTATGTTAATGATGGGTATGTATTTTTTGTGTTTGTAGATGTTCTCACATACCAACCACGGGGCGTGGAACATGTTTCTCCCAATTCGGGAACAAAGACATATATTCCTACTTCATCATCTTTGTTGACTCCAGCAGATGGGGATGATGTGTTTTACACATCAGGAAAGGATGCAGATGTGGATGACAAAGACATGTCAGAGTAGTTGCCTATTTAAAAAAAAATTGTTTTGTTGAACATTCAGTTTTGTTTTTTTAAGTTTTCCCATGTGGTGGACTGGATTTTATTGCGGATTTTTCACTGGAATGGTTTAATCGTTTTTATATTAGGTTCTTGTTTTTCATGTTATTGATGTGTTGAATGTTAAGTTTGGACTTGAACTGCTCTGTGTGTTTTAATTATTGTATTCTTTGTCTAGGTATTGGGTTTGTATTCTGATATACTATGTTTTACTCATCACACACTATACAATACCCCTTTTTATGTAAATGTGAATAATATACAGGCCAATAATGATAACTGGCATGCTTGTGTTTATCTTAACCTTTTTGAGTCGATGTTGTGTGCAACATATTTTTTATCATGTGTCCGTAATTTTTGTCTTACAGCCATAATCCCTTTTTGTTATAAAGTGATGTTTTTTATCACATATTTTGGTAGATACAAACAAACTAACCATATTGCTATAAAATTCACGATGTTAAACAGATACACAATAAGCGTAATTGTTTTTAGATGACATGTTAACTAAAAGATACCCATATCACCGAAAAATTCAAAAAACACAACCAACGAAATGTTAATATTGTTTTGTAAGACACCTCATGTTACGTCAGTTGTCCAATCTTGAAGTGATTATGTCAAAGGCTGTCGCTTCGAGCCTCCTTTTTGGTCGTCCGTTAACTTCTTATAACATGCAACGTCAGCTTCAACAAATGCTCTAAATGTGTTTGTGTCACTTAGAAGCATTTTCGCAACATATTTATGCCTTAGATCATCAATGTCCTTGCGCTGTTTGTACGAAATCTCACTTGCATCAGTACACTCGTTCGACAATCCGCATTCACAACTTTTCCCAGTCGCGCCCTTGTATGTTTCCACATGGTGCATCACAAAGACGCCATGTCACACCCCTAAAATACAACACGCGGGTTTCACCGAGAGGCATGTGACGTACCAGGATCTAGCCACTAATCACATTGAACTACAGTAAATAGTAATTACGAAATCTGATTCAATATGAAAAGTGCAATTCAAACATATGTTTTAAACAAGTTTACATTCAACGGAACCATTGGAAATTGTCTTAAGTATTTGAAATCACATTTTTCATAAAACATAGCATAACATTAACGTATCCACAAACGGCTCGACCCATGACATCCTCAACTCCCCCGATTGAAAGCTCGTTTCATAGAGTCACCTAACTACCTCCAAGCATGCAGAAAAAGTGTATCAGCATAAAACTGGCGAGTTCACAGTTTTGTTTACGAAACTCAGGTGAGTGTTTAGTTTAACATGTTACGAATAGTAAACTATGTACCAATTAACTGTTCATTTTTGGTGCCCTCATCAATGTCTATCATCATTGATTAAAGTGTTAGAGGTCATTAGTTCACGTTCGTCCTCCCAGGTACGGTGTGAGGTTTGTCAAGCCTAATAGCGCTATCAATTAATACCCCATTGCCTCCTAGGAAACTAGTTCGGTATGTAAGTAAGGACTTTCGTGATAGAGTTCGAGTTTATTAACTAACATCAAAATTAAACCAAGGCATTTAAAAGTATTCCTCCCAGGAATAGTTGTTTGTTTGTCCCCCGGGACGCATGCTTGTAAAAGAGTAGTGAACTCACCTTAGTTTGCTTGGTTTGATAATATACTGCTAGTGTTAATTAACTGTTAGGTCTGTCACACGCGACTTAAATTACAATAGATATAAGTATGCGTATGTAGGGTTATGAAATACCCTAATGTCCAAAAAACCCATTGTTTTTAAGTAATCAAATGAATTATGTTTAACACACAGTGGTTTCCTTGTTGGTGACGATAACTGATATTGTGAAATATGATTTTTGGTAAAAACAGACAACATACGTGATATATTCACCAATCATAGCTATCACCGATAAATACTTACCAAGTTCGAACCCTTGAACTTCTATTACATTTCAGAGCACATAAGCAACAAAACCCTAATCACTATAATTCACTGTATGAGCTCAGATTTAACACAAAGATGAACTCGGACCCATTTTTAATTAACCAGCTTTAGAACACTCTCATGTTGCATATACATATATATATATATATATATATATATATATATATATATATATATATATATATATATAAGAGAATCTTGGGCATCATCTATCTAAATGCGGACAACAGAATCGAAACCCTTTAACAATTTATAGGTGCGGATACTCAACATTACATATGTGCGGATGATCTTGGAAGCCATAAGTGCGGATAACCCAAAAGAAAACACAAATGTGGACTGTTAAGAGGTCTCTATGGTCGGACTATACAACACACCTCAAATGCGGACCACAGGTATTTGATTAAGTGCGGACACCTCATCCCAATCATAAGTGCGGACCAGCTTAGGGTCCTTAAGTGCGGACTAGTGGTATTACTTTATATGTGCGGACTATATGTAAGGTATTATGTGCGGACCTTATGTAATCAAATAAATGCGGATCCCCTATGAATGAATGCATATGTTCGGACACCCCATGAACAATTAACTTTGGACACTTTAGTTCTTAGACATGGGGACACGTTTATTCAGCTAAGTGCAGACCATAACCCACTTAGCATGTGCGGACCTTTAATGGACAACATGTGCAGACCAGTTTGTGACTTTAAATGCGGACTTATTAGTTTATTGCTTGTGCGGATCCTTTTATAAATATGTAAGTCCGAACAATATCAGTATGTAACAAGTACGGATTCTATTGGTTTCATAAGTTCGACAAATACAGACAACTTTGTGACTTCATAAAGTCTGACAATCCAGAAATCCCTTTCTTCAATGTTTTCACGAACAGAAACCCCTAAACGCACATAAATCAATAATGTCAGGCATCAAATCAATCAATCTAGCAGTGTTATCATGCCAAAAACATCAAACAATCATTGCACAATCATTTGTCTAATCAATAATTTATTAATTGGCATAATCAATCACACACAATCAATTGTTTGGATCATCTAGGGTTTGTATGAATCAAAAGAACAAGTTATCAGTACAACACAAACACATACCTTAGATGGATATAGAGATGATTCTAGGAGGATTGGAAAGATCAACGATTGATGTGTGAACTTGTGAAGCCAAAAAGATCAGAGAAATATTTTGAGGAAACAACTGCCGTATTGTGAAGTTGTGGGGATACTAGGGTTTTGAGTAGTTATTAGAGTTTCACAAAAAACTCTAAGTACCCCTAATAATATAACTTTTACACAAGAACCACATAATAACATTTAATTTAAAATTAAAGCATATAGTTCACGTATTTGTCATGCAACACATAAGTTTCGTATAAACCATCCGTTTATAATTATTATTCGCGTCAGTTGCCAATGTTCAAGAGTTATCCGTTTATAATTATTATCGCATATTTGTCAGGTCGTTTGAGATTGCCAAGTCGCGTGAAACTATTGAGCACACGTGAATTCAGATTAAGCGGTCCATAGAAATTGATTTGAAAACTATTCTTGTCGGCCAGTTGCAAAAGAGTTTGCATGTGATTCTCGTGAGGGCAGCTGATATACCAAGAAGTGATAAAAAAAATAAGTTCAACTTTCATATATTAGCCTCTCCGACCGTTCTAGCCCAGGCACTATATAACAGCCAGTGATTGATCGGAGGATCCTCATCCCTCCGATCATAACGAGATTGTTAGCAGAGCTGTTCGCACTCGTTCGTTTTGAGTGGTTCTTCTTCCCTCTCATCTTCTAGATATCATCACTCGAGATGGGTGACAATAGGCAACAGAATCAATACGGTGGTGGCTTTGGAGATCATCGGAGATTTGACGACAGACCTTATGTAGATGGCTGGGATCATGAAGACTACTACTAGGGATATGAAGACAACCGGCAACATGCCGGCTAGGGTAACGACGATTATCGGAGATACAATGACAAGCACCAGGAAGAGGAGTGGCACGTAGCAAGGTACAAAGGAAGGCGGCTAATCAAAGCTGCTGGTAACAAACAAGGCAACAAACAACGGCGGCACAATAATGAAACGACATTTTTCATTGGTAACCTACCAGCCAAATGTTCCAGCTTTCTTCTCTGGGAAGATTTTGAAGGTTTCGGGCACATGACGGATGCCTGTGTTCCCAGAAAAAAGGATACATTTGGCAATACGTTTGGATTCATTAGAATTGAGGAAGTAAAGGACATTGATGCACTGCAACAGGGGTTGGGATCTGTCAGATTCGACAAAAGTAAGATCTTTGTAAAAAAGGCAAAGTTTGAGAAGGAGATGGAGAGGCAACTGAACCCAATGATGAACCCGATGAACAAAGTGACAGAAAGGCAGCAAAACTATAAGCACAAAGGTAAACCAACACAGGTATGGAAAATAGCAAATAACAACGGGCGACCCTCCAACTACAAAGATGCATTAACATCTAGATTAGCTAAGCCAACGTGACCAAACGACGCATCAACGAACACTGAGAAACCGTATGTATCGACGGGATTCCATGATGCTAGTGTCCCGGAAATTTCTCCAGAACTCCACCTTCAGGAAGGAGAAGCTTCTCGGAATTGGAGACATAGATCACTCATTGGCCTTATTAGAAACCCTCACGATCTGAAACACTTGGGAGATCTACTTGATTCTGTTGACCTAAATGGGTTTCCATTGCAATACCTTGGTGGCCTCAGGGTATTACTAGTATTCTTGAACCAGGATTTGGCTACGGATTTCAGAAATAACAAAGATGGGCTTTGGTCAATATGGTTCTCTGAACTAAATCCATGGGAGGGACAACACTATCCTTTTCAGCGATTGGCATGGGTTTCTATAAGGGGAGTTCCACTACAACTGTGGGAAGCTTCTGTGTTCGATCAGATCGGAGCACTAAAAGGTAAGGTCGTCTCTTCATCAACGGCATCGGCCATGGATTTTGATCTCTCGGTTAGCCGGGTCTGCATGCTCACAGAGGCTATCGGAAGAATCAATTGTAAACTAACTATCACGTGGGATGGTATCCCTCGTACGATCTGGTTATCGGAGGAAGAAACTTTTGTTGCACCTAATTTCTCGCTCACATGCAGGGATATATCGCCGGAAAAAACTCCGGTGAAGGATCATGAACCGTCGGGCAGAATTAACATAGAAGAGGAAAAGTCATCATCGCCCATGCAAATGCATGGGAAAGATCATACGCCGAATCCACAATCCCAAGACGCTTCTCTCTCTAAATCATGCAGACAAAATGATAGAAACCTTACTCCCAACACTGATGACTCATCTGTGGGCCCCTATGACACACCCCCACCTCCTCCCCCTCATCGAAATAGACAAGCAGACTTTTGGGATGATAATTCTAATGTGGGCTTAAATGTGCTATTTAATGATAATACTTGTATTCTTGAGACCCCACCATCTAAGCCCAATTCCCCTCCTGCTTCTAATCGGCCCAATCCAAACATTGATTTGAACCAAGCCTCTCCGGATCCCTTCAATATTATGGATATCCTCAATGCTGAGGACACTTCTGTACAACCAATTGACCTAAATATCCCCCCTGCTCCCCTTATCGCTGCACAGCCCCAACCATCCCCGGTAGTTGGCCGGAAAGGTAATATGCGGAAATCTAAACCCCGTTTTCCCTCTATCAGAATGAAGGACACCTTATGGGCCCCAAAAATTGTTGATATGTCCAAACAAAAAAACAAATCTTGTGCCGCACACCCACCAGAGACCAACGAAAATTGCGCAACCCCACCGGAAAAAAACGATGAAGACAGGGAAGCCGATCTAACAGCAGAAGTGGGTGAATGTCTGGGTTTCAACATGTCTGGTGCTGCGGACAGACTGAAACAACAGATTAATGGCAAACAGGTGACGATTGGTCCTCAATGAATTACTTGACTGCTAACATAAGAGGGGCGGGTGACTCCCTGAAGCTGGAACGCATTAGGGAATTGAGGAAAAAAAACAACATCAGATTTATTGCTATCCAAGAAACGCAATTTTCCAACTCGGCAAACCTTCAGGTCAGCTCTTTTTGGGGAAACTCGCCGGTTGAATTTGAATCAGTTGAATCTTCGGGCAGATCGGGTGGCTTATTAAACATGTGGGATCCTGGGGTCTTTGTCCGTATATCATCTGTGTCAAACCGTTTTTTTCTGGCAACGTCAGGCATTCTGAGAAATGGGGGGACTGAAATCAATATTGTCAACATATATGCTCCACATGATGCTATTCTTAAGAGAAACCTCTGGGCGACTCTAGCTGACCTTATGAACTCCTTGAATGGATGTTGGATTATGTTAGGTGATTATAATTGTGTCCGTGAACCCAGGGAACGGAAGAACTTGAAAATTGACCCACTTGCAGCTGGTGATTTCAATCGGTTCATCCGTGAAGCTGGCCTCTCCGAATACGCCATGACGGGTTGCACTTTTACACATCGTTCGGATGATGGGAAACGGTTTAGCAAAATTGACCGTATGCTTGTCTGTCATTCTTTTCTGTCCATGTGGCCTTCGGCTATTCTCACTGGTCTTCCCAGGTATCGCTCCGACCACTGTCCCTTACTTCTTACATGTTCTGATATCAAGTTTGGCTCCCCCCTTCCGCTTCTTTAACTCGTGGCTCAAGGAAGCTGACTTAGAGGATCTGGAAAAAAAGGCTTTCATTGGGATCGAACCTTTCGGACCCCCGGATAAGCTCCTAGCTGAACGATTCAAGGCCATTAAGTTGGCTGTAAAACCTTGGTGCAAGAATAATAAAGCCAAAAACCGTGAACTTCTTTTGGACCTCTTGAAAAAGGTTGAAGCTTTAGACATTAAAGCTGAAAACAGTAACTTAACTGAAGAGGAGGCAGCCAATAGGGAATGCTGGATTAAACGCTTGGGTGAAATTGAAGATAACAACTTGGCAGACTTGAAACAACGGGCAAAGGTTAAATGGATAAAAGATGGTGACGAAAACTCTTCGTTTTTTTCACGGGATAGTGAAAGGACATCAGAGTTACAACAAAATAAATGGGCATGAATTCGATGGAGTTTGGGTGTCACAACCAGATGAACACAAACTGAATATAAAGGAATACTTCCGAAAGCTATTTTCTGAGGAGGAGTGATGTGTGTAAAATGCAACATATAAATTACATCAAATGAGGCATAAAACTAACCCTTTTTAAGTACTAATATTGGAAAAAGAGTGTTTTTGTCTTCCTTTTGTATTTTCAGGATTAAATGAGCTCAAAAAACACAAAAGAAGCAAAAAGACAGCTAAATCCAACATAAATACAAGAAAAGGAACATAAGTGGACTGCCCGACCCCTCAACGGCATCTTCCCAAGCAAAATAGAGAAGGCAGAAGACTGAACACGCCCCGTGCTCAGCCAGCACGGGGCCGTGCCCAAGAAGCAGCAGAAAAGACAAACCTATAGAAGCTTCTATTGCCCACCACGGGGCTGTGTCCAGTGAACACGGGGGCGTGGCGAAAGTACAGCAGGCGCATTAATTGTAATTAGGAATTACAATTAATGAAGAGAGAGAGTGTCAGACAGGCACGGGGGCGTGTCCAGCGGACACGGGGCCGTGCCCAGCCTTCTGTTCAGCTTATAAATAGGAGTGCTTGGTTTCATTTCAACTCATCCCTTGGCACACCACCTCTCTCACATTTCATCCACCACCCACCACCATCACAACACCATCATCCACCACCATCACCCATTGTCCATCGTAGAGTGTGTGAGTCGTCTCGGGATCCAAGATTTATCGTAAGAGTTCTTGACAATCAAGGCCATGTTTGCCTAAGTCTCTTACATCACTTGGTGAAGACAAAGTGTCTAGTATAATACTTTTTATTTCTAATCTTTTGCACTTTTTATATGGTTTTGCATTAATGACTTTAATAAATAGTTACTTATGTTGAAGGTGATCTTACCTTATCGTTTGTCCGTGGTGTCTTGGCATTATTTTACTGTCTATATAAAATAAAAGATTTTCACCATTCATATCTCCACGGTCTATATGGAGGTATGTTGGCTACCTGGTCGGGGGTTAAAGGAACGGTTTGGTAAATGTCATGCCATTGTTCAGCGTTTAGAGGTCCTGCAATGGACCTGAGTCAAATTTAGTAGGACCTCCTTCAATGCTTCACGGTATTGGATGGCGGGGGTCCAAACTCTTTGATCCCCTCATAAGTTAACTACTATTAATACTATAACCCGGCTATTTAGGACTGTATCCCTGCTGACTCAGACTACTTAGTCGAGGGTAACGTCACCTCCAAAAGAGGGGCCTACCATAATATTGCATTAATAACTTAATTCATTATCTTCCAATAATCCACCCTTTTAGGATTGTATCCTTGCTGACTCAAACTACTGGGGTGAGGGTAACGTCACCTTCAAAAGAGGGCCTACTACAATAACTAAGATAATCTCTTAATTATGTGCAAAAGTGTGGAAATAATCAAAGGTTATACTAGATACGAGTCGGAACCAAGTGATTCATCTTGTCTATCTGTTTTTCTTTTTATTTTTATTTTCAGCATTTTAGTTAGTTATTATTTTTCTTAGTTTAAAACATTATTCTAAACTTTTTATTTTGATTAGACGTTGAGGATAAACCGGTACTAAAAGCTCTTGTGTCCTTGGACGACCTCGGTATCTTACTAACGCTATACTACGCTCACGATGGGTGCACTTACCCATATGTGTGTTTAGTGTTAGTAAAATATCGTGTTTTATAAATTTAAAACTTGGCTAAAAATAAGTGTTAAAAGGGCTTAAAATATACACCTAATATATATAACACTTCACACGCATCAAGTTTTTGGCGCCGTTGCCGGGGACACAAGGATTTTAAGAAAGTTAGGAATCAACGGCCTAATCATTTTTTTTATTTTCTTTTTTTATTTTTTTTAGGATTTTCTTAGTTTTTCAGTTTCTGCAGAGCTCTGCACGGGCCGTGCCTGGTCAGACACGGGCCGTGCCCAGCATCATCACTGGCAGTTTTTATTTTCTGAGTTACAGAGAGCTGAACACGGGGCCGTGTCGGTGCAACACGGGGTCGTGTCCAACTCCCAGTAACAGGGATCCAGAAGACAATCACTGTACCTCTGACCACGGGCCGTGTTCGCTAAGCACAGGGCCGTGGTGAACATTCTGACCAACATTCTTTTCTGTTTTTATTGCAGGACTTCGAACCTAGGTGCCACATTTGAACCTCCTACGTAGTGCATGAGCTCCAGTTCTAGTAAAGACATAAAAGAACCTCTAGAAGAACCCGAACGCTTTCTCAGAAAAAGACTTAAAGCCAAAAATCAAGAGAAAGTTTCGGGGGACCCATTTCCAATGGCGGATCAACGTACCCTCATGGATTACCTACGACCCACCGTAGGCAATCTCGGCGCCGCTATCAATGCACTAAATGTCGAAGCCAATAACTTCGAACTTCGGCCGCATTTGATACAAATGCTCCAAAACTCTGCAACCTTCCATGGGCTTGCGGACGAGGATCCCCATCTGCATATTACTAACTTCTTAGAAATATGTGATACCTTTCGGATCAATGGAGCATCAAATGACGCCATCCGCCTTCGAATGTTTCCATTTTCACTAAAATACCGAGCTAAGGCTTGGCTTAACACCCTCCCAGTTGGCTCGGTAAACACTTGGGATGAACTTGCCCAAAAGTTTCTATATAAGTATTTCCCTCCTGACGGCTAAATTAATGACTGAAATTAATACATACTCACAAGAGGATGGGGAATCCTTATATGAAACTTGGGAAAGGTTCAAGGAGCTTCTAAGAAAGTGTCCTCATCACGGTCTAGCAGTGTGGCAACAAGTATCCACTTTCTACAATGGGTTGTTGCCACACACAAGACAAACACTTGATTCAATCTCCGGGGGACTTTTAGGTAATTGTCGCCCAAATGAAATATATAATCAAATTGAGGAAATTGCTCAAACCAATTTTCAATGGCACACTCCCCGAGGTAATAAATCTATTGCCCCGGGCGCCCATAAGGTTGATGAAAGCACCTCTTTACAAGCCCAAATCGAGGCCCTCTCTTCAAAAATCAAAAAGTTAGAAATGACAAAAACGGCCTCGGTTATGGCTTGTGAAGGGTGTGGTGGGTCACATGAAAATTGGAGTTGTATGAAACAATTAGATGAACAAACAGAAGCGGTAAACTACATTGATAATAGACCTAGGCCGTCGGGTCCTCCAACGGGTACCTACAACCAAGGATGGCGTAACCACCCAAATCTTGGTTGGAGAGATCCCGGAAATAGTAGTAACCAAAAAAACCAACGAACTAATTTTCAACAACCACAAAATTTCTCTCAACAACAAGGTGGAAGAGAAAGGCTTGAAAATACTGTATCTCGCCTCATCTCTAACATTGAAAAGAAAAACTCGGATCAATTTCAACAATTGGAATCGAATTTTAGAAATCAACAAGCTAGCATTCAAAACGTTGAAAAACAATTAAATCAACTAGCTCAAAATTTCTCCGAGAGACCACAAGGCGCGCTACCTAGTAATACCGAAACCAACCCGAAGGCACAAGTACATCTCATCACATTAAGAAATCGAACCGTGGGTCCCGAGGATGCTCCATTGCCGCCAAATGAAAGAAGCCAATCTAGCCAACCTGTGACTCCTCCTGCATCAGAAAAGGCTTCTCTACCAACTCAAGAGCCCACCAAGACTCCTCCAATTCCGTACCCCGGTAGGTTAAATCGTCAAAAGACCGATGAGCAATTCGCTAAATTTGAAAATTTACTAAAACAATTGCATGTTAATATTCCTTTTATCGAGGTCCTAACCCAAATGCCTAAATACAAAAAATTTATGAGGGATTTCCTCACAAACAAAAGGAAAATTGAATCATTGCAATTAGTTAACTTAGGCGAAGAATGCTCCACCTTAGTACTCAACAAACTCCCACAAAAGAAAATCGATCCCGGAAGCTTCACAATTCCTTGCTCGATTGGGGAGTCTCCCGTTCGTAATGCATTAGCCGATCTTAGGGCTAGCATTAACTTCATGTCCACTTCGATGTTCAAATGACTCGGCCTAGGAACAACAAGCCCTACAAAGATGAGCATACAACTCGCTGACAGATCCGTCAAATTTCCACAAGGTGTCGCTGAGAATCTATTGGTAAAAGTTGACAACTTCGTTTTCCCAACCGACTTTGTCATCCTAGACATGGAAGAAGACACCGACGTCCCTCTCATCCTCGGGAGGCCATTTCTAGCCACCGCCCAAGCGGTGGTAGACATGAATGACTGAACGTTAACATTGAAGTTTGGGGATAAGGAGGTAAAGTTTGAATGTGGAAAAAGAATTGAGGACGAAGACCCGGTCAACTACATACAGGTCATAGACTCAAGCTTGGATGACGCTCTCCGACGGTGTAACATGGGATGCAATACATCCCACTTGGGTGACATATGACCGGCTTTGGGTCTAGCCAAGGACCCTTATAAACGTGGCGCACCACGAAGGCATTCCGCGGAACTATCCTTAGTTTAATTTAGATTAATATTTATGTTTTCTAGTTAGTTTTAATTTTCAGGAATAAAACACACTTGAGATGACAAAGGATACAAGGGAAACTTGAACCAGCACCCCATGAAGGAAAACAGAACCGTCCGACAAATCTCTTCATTACAGTAAGCTCGGCACGGGCCGTGTCCAACCAACACGGCCCCGTGCTGAACCCCCTGCAGAAAAATGCCCAGTTCAGGTAACTGGACACGGGCCGTGTTCACCAGACACGCCCCCGTGTCCAGGCTTCTGTTTCTTTTCTTTAATCTCTGTTACTGGCACCGGAACAAGGGGCCGTGTCCGGTCCCCACGGGGCCGTGTCCAGACTTCCAGTAACATAAATCTTTGCTTTTAACACCAATTTACACATCTAATCAACCTAAAAAATTTATTTTTAGGACGCATTGAGGACAATGTGTAATTTAAGTGTGGGGGGGGGGGGGGGGGGATGCTAAAACCTTGAATCTTGCAAGTCCTAAATACAAGCCTTACACAAAACTCTATTGGAACCGCTAATCACCCCAAATTTTTTTAAAAATTTCAATTTTTTTTACTTGTCTAGGTTTAACTCGGGAAATTCAAGTTCTCAAAAAGGTTATATTTTTACGAATTTACAACAGATAGCGTAGTGATAAAAAGAACCAACATAAGAAAATTATGAAAAGGCATGGCAAACTTAGTTAAAATTTGATTATATATACTTGATCACATAAAAACCCATTCCCACAAAAGTGAGTTTTGAGCCTTTATTGAGCATACAATTACATATCATTAAACTAAATGCTCATTTTTCGTTTCTTGTGTGAATAGCCGCTTGGTTCTTACGACTCTAGAACTTGCCATGACGATACATTCCCGGTCCTTATCAACTTAAACCCGAGTAGGTAAATGATGGAGGCATTAGGACTAACCCCTTTTTATTTCTACACCATTATTTTTCTTTTTATTTTACCACCTACCGAAAAATCCCCCTAGTTAACCCCTTTGAGCCTAAACCTTTTCATTTCATTTCCCAAACCAAACACCCTTTTACCCACCAAAACCTTTTTTATTTTTAACCCTTTGTTTTAGTAACAAGTTCGGTTTTTTTTTCGTATGATCGTTCAAAAAAAAATGTGTTGATGATGAAGCAAAAGATAAACAAACAAGTTCATCAAAAATAACTTTGTTTGAATAATAGCTTCATCAAAATAAAAGTTACAAAAATAGAAAGTCCTACGAAAACCGACACTTGTTACGCTTTTCACCCTTTTTCTACTAACCAGTATTCCAACCACCTACCTTTAACCCAAGCCTAACCCTTAACCCACAAAGTCCTCTTGATATTTACAAAAGGTATAAAAGTTTAAAAGGAGGAGGATTGATTGCTTGGCAAGCTTATGGTAGGAGTAAGTTCCATGCCGCTCTCGAGTGATTCACTAAAAATACACCTTCGGCCGAGTGTGAGTGATTTCTCCCGTGAGGTATGTGAACTTGTATATAAATGGAATTTTAAAAAGGCATGTTATGCCCAAAAAAGTAATTTCTCCTATGAAACGTTCTAAACAAATCATTACGAATAGGATTGTAAATAGATAAAAATAAAACCCAAAAGGATCTTGGATTCCCAACACTCTATGACAAGCCAAAACCTTCTCTTCTACCCATTCCATTTGGAGTGTAAGCCACATATTAAAGAGTTTTGCTTGAGGACAAGCAAAAGTTCAAGTGTGGGGGTATTTGATGTGTGTAAAATGCAACATATAAATTACATCAAATGAGGCATAAAACTAACCCTTTTTAAGTACTAATATTGGAAAAAGAGTGTTTTTGTCTTCCTTTTGTATTTTCAGGATTAAATGAGCTCAAAAACACAAAAGAAGCAAAAAGACAGCTAAATCCAACATAAATACAAGAAAAGGAACAAAAGTGGACTGCCCGACCCCTCAACGGCATCTTCCCAAGCAAAATAGAGAAGGCAGAAGACTGAACACGCCCCGTGCTCAGCCAGCACGGGGCCGTGCCCAAGAAGCAGCAGAAAAGACAAACCTATAGAAGCTTCTATTGCCCACCACGGGGCCGTGTCCAGTGAACACGGGGGCGTGGCGAAAGTACAGCAGGCGCATTAATTGTAATTGCGAATTACAATTAATGAAGAGAGAGAGTGTCAGACAGGCACGGGGGCGTGTCCAGCGGACACGGGGCCGTGCCCAGCCTTCTGTTCAGCCTATAAATAGGAGTGCTTGGTTTCATTTCAACTCATCCCTTGGCACACCACCTCTCTCACACTTCATCCACCACCCACCACCATCACAACACCATCATCCACCACCATCATCCATTGTCCATCGTAGAGTGTGTGAGTCGTCTCGGGATCCAAGATTGATCGTAAGAGTTCTTGACAATCAAAGCCATGTTTGCCTAAGTCTCTTACATCAGTTGGTGAAGACACAGTGTCTAGTATAATACTTTTTATTTCTAATCTTTTGCACTTTTTATTTGGTTTTGTATTAATGACTTTAATAACTAGTTACTTATGTTGAAGGTGATCTTTCCTTATCGTTTGTCCGTGGTGTCTTGGCATTATTTTACTGTCTATATAAAATAAAAGATTTTCACCATTCATATCTCCACGGTCTATATGGAGGTATGTTGGCTACCTGGTCGGGGGTTAAGGGAACAGTTTGGTAATGGTCATGCCATTGTTCAGCGTTTAGAGGTCCTGCAATGGACCTGGGTCAAATTTAGTAGGACCTCCTTCAATGCTTCACGGTATTGGATGAAGGGGGTCCAAACTCTTTGATCCCCTCATAAGTTAACTACTATTAATACTATAACCCGGCTATTTAGGACTGTATCCCTGCTGACTCAGACTACTTAGTCGAGGGTAACGACACCTCCAAAAGAGGGGCCTACCATAATATTGCATTAATAACTTAATTCATTATCTTCCAATAATCCACCCTTTTAGGATTGTATCCTTGCTGACTCAAACTACTGGGGTGAGGGTAACGTCACCTTCAAAAGAGGGGCCTACTACAATAACTAAGATAATCTCTTAATTATGTGCAAAAGTGTGGAAATAATCAAAGGTTATACTAGATACGAGTCGGAACCAAGTGATTCATCTTGTCTATCTGTTTTTCTTTTTATTTTTATTTTCAGCATTTTAGTTAGTTTTTATTTTTCTTAGTTTAAAACATTTTTCTAAACTTTTTATTTTGATTAGACGTTGAGGATAAACCGGTACTAAAAGCTCTTGTGTCCTTGGACGACCTCGGTATCTTACCAACGCTATACTACGCTCACGATGGGTGCACTTGCCCATATGTGTGTTTAGTGTTAGTAAAATATCGTGTTTTATAAATTTAAAACTTGGCTAAAAATAAGAGTTAAAAGGGCTTAAAATATACACCTAATATATATAACACTTCACACGCATCAAGGAGCAACATAGACCCACTTTCACTAGTAATGGTTTCAAAACACTATCTTCAGTTCAGGCGTCGATGTTGGTAAAACGGTTTTCGAAAGAAGAAATTAAGGATGCCGTCTGGGAGTGTGGAGATGACAAGGCACCGGGCCCGGATGGCCTCACTTTCGGTTTCATCAAACACTTTTGGGAGCTCGTTGAGACGGATTTTTTAATTCTTCTTGACTACTTCTACGTCCACGACACTTTAAACCGGGGTTGCAACTCAAGTTTCATCACTTTTGTGCCCAAGATCGCCAATCCCATCCACATCAAAGACTTTCAGCCCATCAATCTCATCGGATGTATATCAAAAGTGGTCTCAAAAGTTCTTGCCAACAGACTTAAAAAAGTTATTAGTAGTCTTGTAAATGACACACAAACTGCATATATTGAGGGTAGAAGTATTCTGGATGGGCCGATTATCATAAATGAATTGGTGTCATGGGGCAGGAAATACAAGAAGAATATGCTACTTTTTAAAGTCGACTTTGAAAAGGCATTTGATTCCTTAAACTGGGATTTTCTCCTATCCATCCTCACATAAATGGGCTTCCCAGCCCTTTGGAGAAAATGGATTCTTGGCATACTATCGACTACCAGAACCTCCATTTTAGTCAACGGCTCCCCAACTCTTGAATTCAACGTTCAAAGGGGTGTTCGTCAAGGCGATCCATTATCTCCGCTACTCTTTATCTTAGCCATGGAAGCACTACACATAGTGGCAGTCAAGGCTAATTCGCTTGGGATTTTCGATGGGGTCAAAACACCAAACGACGGGCCGACAATCTCACATCTTCTATATGCGGATGACGTCTTGTTTGTGGGTGATTGGTCGGAAAAAATTTTTAACAATCTTGCAAGATTACTCAGACGCTTACACTTATCATCCGGTCTCAAAGTCAATTTCAATAAAAGTCATCTTTACGGCATTGGAGTTTCTAATGAAGAAATCATTAACATGGCCTCCATCTTGCATTGTACAACGGGGTCATTTTCGTTTAGTTACATCGGTCTCCCGGTTGGAGCAAACATGGGATTGGTAAAAATTGGAAACCCGTAATAAAAAGGTTTGAAGGCAAACTTACCCTATGGAAGGCACGAACGCTCTCCTTTGGTGGTAGGGTAACTCTCATTGAAGCAGTGCTCGGCAATCTACCCACCTATTACCTCTCGTTGTTTAACGCCCCGGTACAAGTTATCAAACATTTGGAACGGCTACGCAGAAAATTCTTATGGGGAGGTTGTACGGAAAAAAACAAAATCAGTTGGGCTCCTTGGTATAAGGTGGTTGCTCCCAAGGAGGACGGCGGTTTAGGCATCGGTAGCCTAGCATCCGCAAACAAAGCTCTGATGGTCAAATGGAGAATGAGGTACAAAAACGAAAACTCGGCTTTATGGGCAAAAACAATTACGGCTATACATGGTGGGGAAAGATGGCATTCCAGCATCCCGCTAAAAAGCTCAATTGGTGGTATATGGAAATCTATCATCAACATGGGTAGAGTTTCATCAAATCCAGTCATTGACGCTAAAAGGAGAATGATACCGAAAATGGGAAGGGGTGACAAAACTCTGTTTTGGCTTGACATTTGGGTTGGTGACAGGCCTCTTCGTGAAGTATTTCCAACTCTTTATGCTCTTGAGACGGAGAAAAGGTGTATGGTCCTTCAAAGGTACATAACAACTATTACAGGAATAGTCTGGTTATGGGGTAGTGCAAATGACCTGACCCACCCATCTCAGCAAGCCGAGTGGGCTGCCTGTGTCGCAATTCTTCAATCTGCAGCACTTGGAACTGGCCTGGACTTTTGGCTGTGGAAAATGGCAGCAGGTTGTGATGCCTTTACGGTAAAATCGCTTAAGGCAGAACTGGATCATATAAGTTTCATTCCAGAAACGAAAGGCTCGTATGGCTACACTGGATTCCTAAAAAAGTCAACTGTTTTCTCTAGAGAATTGTTCTTGACCGTATCCCTACGAGAGAAGCCTTGATTACACGTAATATTCCTCTTCCCTCACCTGATTGTGTTTTCTGCAACGGGAATACGGAATCGGTGAACCATCTACTGATCACGTGTGACTTCGCTCAACAAATATGGACCGTCATCTTCCAATGGATCGGATTACCCCTGCCTCGATTCATGATAAGTTTCTTTCAATTGCTTGAATATATATCGTCTTACAGCATTCAAAAGGATTTAAAAAGGGCTATACATGTGATCCTAGCTGCATCATGCTGGAATATCTGGAGAACAAGGAATGACTTTATTTTCAATCTCAAACCTCCTAACGTGTCGAAAGTGATAGGTGACATAAAGGCATGCTCTTTTTTGTGGATTAAATCTTGGACCGGCAACTCGGGAATAAGCTGGGAGAAATGGAGGGGTTTTAAATTTACGGACTTTCCATTGTAATTTGTTTATTTATATCTGGATAACTATTGTACTGTTTTGTCGTTTTTGAGCCTCTGGCTCGAATCATTTTTAATGAAATTTCGCCCTTTATAAAAAATGTGATTCTCGTGAATTGTTATAATAGGTCCAATAGAATTGATTCTTTATTGAAAGATGTCGGCCACACTTGAAGTTGATAAATAAGAAAGAATTAATGTGTCCACGTGAAACAATTAAGTATTGATTGGCACAAGATTTGATAAATCAGCCCATGTGATCTTAATAGAAGTTGTCGGCCATTGTAGAACATTGATCGATTTCAGTTCTGTTCGTGTAAAGGATCCAATTCGCATAGTTTAAAACCAATCTGTTTGTATTTTTTACCTCAGTTCACTCGGGAATAAGCTGGGAGAAATGGAGGGGTTTTAAATTTACGGACTTTCCATTGTAATTTGTTTATTTATGTCTGGATAACTATTGTACTGTTTTGTCGTTTTTGAGCCTCTGGCTCGAATCATTTTTAATGAAATTTCGCCCTTTATAAAAAATGTGATTCTCGTGAATTGTTATAATAGGTCCAATAGAATTGATTCTTTATTGAAAGATGTCGGCCACACTTGAAGTTGATAAATAAGAAAGAATTAATGTGTCCACGTGAAACAATTAAGTATTGATTGGCACAAGATTTGATAAATCAGCCCATGTGATCTTAATAGAAGTTGTCGGCCATTGTAGAACATTGATCGATTTCAGTTCTGTTCGTGTAAAGGATCCAATTCGCATAGTTTAAAACCAATCTGTTTGTATTTTTTACCTCAGTTCACTCGGGAATAAGCTGGGAGAAATGGAGGGGTTTTAAATTTACGGACTTTCCATTGTAATTTGTTTATTTATGTCTGGATAACTATTGTACTGTTTTGTCGTTTTTGAGCCTCTGGCTCGAATCATTTTTAATGAAATTTCGCCCTTTATAAAAAATGTGATTCTCGTGAATTGTTATAATAGGTCCAATAGAATTGATTCTTTATTGAAAGATGTCGGCCACACTTGAAGTTGATAAATAAGAAAGAATTAATGTGTCCACGTGAAACAATTAAGTATTGATTGGCACAAGATTTGATAAATCAGCCCATGTGATCTTAATAGAAGTTGTCGGCCATTGTAGAACATTGATCGATTTCAGTTCTGTTCGTGTAAAGGATCCAATTCGCATAGTTTAAAACCAATCTGTTTGTATTTTTTACCTCAGTTCACTCGGGAATAAGCTGGGAGAAATGGAGGGGTTTTAAATTTACGGACTTTCCATTGTAATTTGTTTATTTATGTCTGGATAACTATTGTACTGTTTTGTCGTTTTTGAGCCTCTGGCTCGAATCATTTTTAATGAAATTTCGCCCTTTATAAAAAATGTGATTCTCGTGAATTGTTATAATAGGTCCAATAGAATTGATTCTTTATTGAAAGATGTCGGCCACACTTGAAGTTGATAAATAAGAAAGAATTAATGTGTCCACGTGAAACAATTAAGTATTGATTGGCACAAGATTTGATAAATCAGCCCATGTGATCTTAATAGAAGTTGTCGGCCATTGTAGAACATTGATCGATTTCAGTTCTGTTCGTGTAAAGGATCCAATTCGCATAGTTTAAAACCAATCTGTTTGTATTTTTTACCTCAGTTCACACGGAGTAACCCAGTCCGTTTCGGTTGATACGACGTGATTAGCTTACAAGTTCGTTTGAATTGAACTCAGTCCGTTTGAAAGCCTCACAGTTCGTTTGAAAAGGTTAATTCATTTGAAAGGTTCAGTCCGTTTGAAAGGGTTAGTTCATTTGAAAAGGTCAATCCGTTTGAAAGGTTCAATTCGTTTGAAGAACATCAGTTCGTTTGAACCCTAACTCGTGTGAACCTTAGGTCGTTTGAACCTTCTCAGTTCGTCTGAATCGCAGTTCGTGTGTACATCAGTTCGTTTGAAATAGTTGACCAGGTCATACGAAGAGACCAGTTCATCAGATCGTTTGAGTTCACACGAAGTGAACTTTCAGTTCGTTTATAAATTAGTTCGTTTGAACATTAGTTCGCATCAGTCATTCACTTCGCGTGTAATTGATTCATTTCACATGGAAATCATTCACTTTGGAACAATTCTAGTTCGCACAAAGTGTTACTTGTTTGCACAAAATTTGATTAGGTTGTTTGCTGATTAACAAGTTTGTTTGATTTTGTCTCCAGGTGATTCCAAGTGATTACTGATATGTCACGAGGAAAACCAGTTTGCATCAAATCAGTTCGTTTCAAACTCAGCTTGCTTGAAAAATCAGTTATTGTGAAAAAAAAAATTTCAAAACATGGACGAGGATTTCTACAATGCATTTGCTACACCGGTCGCTCCTGTTACTGCTGCTGAAACTGTGTATAGTGAGAATGAAACGGGAACTCACCAGAAACCGCCAAAGCTAATGTACATTGAAGATTTTCAAGGATGGAAAATCGATTCGAGAACTGGGTGCAAGCTTATAAGTTTGATGCTTGGTGTTCATTGTTGAAAGATTATGAAAAACCAAAGAATGAACGTGGGATTGAAAAAGCTATTGTTGACTATTCAGAGGGTGACAAGCTGAAGTTTACAAGTGAGAAAATGATGATTAGTATTCTTCAACAAGCGATAAAAGAAGATATCTTTGTTTTGCTTCAGCATAATGGTACGGCTAAATCTATTTGGGAAGCATTGATTCAGAAATTCAAAGGAAGCGCAGATATGATTAAAAACAAAAAGGCATTATTGAAGAAATCATTTGATATGTTTTCGGCTTTCGATCATGAAACAACAAAGCAGACCATTGATAGATATTGTCATCTAGCATGTGGTCAGTATCGCACGACCTGTTCTGTTAGTTAGACTATTTATAAAAATGTACAAAGTGATTATGAAGCTTGCTAATTTTAATTCTTTGTTTGGTTTGAAAAGAAATCAGAGTGAACCAACAATTTGCTATTATATAAGACAATGATTTATTAACTAATATTGCAAAACTAACTAATTAACTGAAAACAAGAATTGGGAATACGGATCACACTGTGACAACTGCCACTTTCTGGTAATTTTCGTACATTTAAATCAATCATTCAAGTTACACAATTATCAGTATTGAATGTCCAAACTGCATGATTACATGACATACACTTAGAATACTCATGGAATACATATTTATGATGCACATGATTCATTTTTATTGATTACATTTGAAACAATTTAAATAATGCGTCGAAACAACTAGAATAGTACCTAGTAAACTAGTGTGCTGACAAAAACGCAGGATTCGCAGAAACCATCTAAATGACATCTTTAGGACTCGGACGAAAGTCCAACATCTAATATACATTAAACCCTAACTAGGAATGCAAGGGTTTGGTCTAATACTTTCCCGATGTTCGATAACACTAAGAACTGCCGAAAAGCACTAAAAGCGACAATTTCAACACTTTTCCGCAGAAATTCTGCAGAATTCAGCAATTTAATATTTTTGCAACATGTAAAAGTAGTGTTTAACATAGAATTCGGATGAGGATACTTTCGGGTATCATCCAAACCAATAACTACATCAATTCACACAACTTACACAAGCTTAGCGTTCAAATGACGAATAACGGAAACAACGGAAAACGAAAATCAGAACGATATTAAATCTTTATTTTAATGACCATCTAACATTATTTAGATCATTTTGGTCTAGTAATTGTCACTTGCCACATTTAAATACTTAAATCCCTAACACATCTAAACTTCCTAACATTTGTCTTAAAATTCTAACACTTGAAACAATTAGAAACAATTCACCATTCAAGACACCCCCCCCCCCCATGTTGTGAACGTTTTTAATGGGTCCCACACCCATATTTCACACGCAAAAATATCTAGATATTATCCTATATATTAAAAAGCAAACCTTGTGAATAGTAACTCCACATCACGACAAAAGCCACGTGACAAACCTATTAAATAGTACTTCAGCCGACACTTCCTATTTCTTCTCTGCTTCTTGAAGAAACCCTAACATCTCTCAACACACATCTCTCAAGTCACACCAAGTCTCAGCCTCTCTCCCTCTTGCAACTCGGACCACCGGAGTGAGCTCCGGCGACAAGCACATACCCAGCTCCGGTTCTCTTCTCCAGCCGCATACCCACCTCCAATCTCTGGTCTCTCCTTAAGATCGACTGTTCACGAAACGGCAGCTCTCTGGAGAACGGCCGGTGTCCGGCGAGGGTGAGAGTGGTGATGAAGTGGTGGCTCGAAGTCGAAACAGAGACGGAGAGGGTCAAGACGGTGGTCGCGTTCTTCCAAAAACCCACCCAACCCTAACACCAAACCCACCATCACCGTCATCCATCATATCTCCGACCACTTTTTCCGATTCCGATGGCTCTGCATATCGCCAAACGCCTCCTCCGCACCCGCGTCACCACCCCTACCGTCGCACTTTTCTCAGCCGTTGATCGGAGCTTTTCCTCCACCTCTTCCGATCTGATCCGCGCCACTCTCTTCCCCGGTGAGGGCATAGGTCCCGAGATCACCGAATCTGTTAAACAGGTCCGCTTTGTTTTCACGGTTATACTTTTCAACAGAGTTATGATGATTTGATGCTTTACTGTTTAGGTTTTTGTTGTGTTATACTGTTGTTATGTATATTAATTATTATGTTTGTGGTTTGAAATTTCATTGTTGTGTGTTGTTTTGTTGTGAATTTAACACTGTTTGGTGATGGAATTTACTAATTTCATTTGATATGCAGTTTGAGATCTATGAGTCTGTTGGTTAACCTAATTCTTGGTTTTTGGATGTATAATGGAACTGCTAGCTAATGTTTTCGCTTATTTGTTGAATTATAAAAAATGAAGTTATGTTGTGTGTGTGTTTGCACTTGGTCAGGTGTATAAACATGTTGTATTCATTGGGTGAAATTAAGGACATAATTGGTTTTTATACCTGAGTGGTCGAATGGGTGCGCGTGTGTAGCGTAATCGAATTCAAGTGTTTGGAAGATGTATATGTTTAGTTTTCATGATTGATAAAATGTTAGTACTTGGTTCTGATTAAGTGTTATTTTTCTGTATAAAGTATAAGTTGAATCAATGATGAGAAGTGAAGATTACTATTAAACTTATTTTGTGTGTGTTTGCAATTGGTCTATTTATAAAGCCTCGGTATGTTAATATGTACGGGTCGAAGAATACTTTTATAGTAAACCTACTTTTTGTAAAAGGGTTCAATCTACTAAGAAGCAAAAAGATTTTAATTTGTCAAATAGCATTTGATACTTATTTTTATTTGCTGCATACATACCCAATACTTATTGATTATTGGTTTTTGTATTAATGTAGAGCTCTTAAATTCCCCTGCAACTTTTAGAGGTATAGCGAAGAGAGGGACCATTAAGAAGGACAACTAAAGCTCAAATGCGGTTAGTTTTTTTTAATCACTGAAGACTATTTATGTGCAATATCCGATCTCCTCAGCTAAAATGTTCGGGTTGAATCCCCTTATTGTTTGCAATAATTCAATAAAAGTAATTTAAGTAGCCGCAACGCGGCGACAAGAAAAAAAACCTAGTTTACTTAATTATGCAAGTGGTAAAAGAATGGATAATTAAAGTCATGAAAGACTTATCCTAACTAGATATTTTCTACATATTTACACCATCATTTTCACACACTTAACCTCTCATATTCCATCCCTAAAGTTCAGCCATGAACACCTTCATTCATCTTCATTTTCTAGCCATTTTCTTGATGATCAAGGTGTACTTTCATGGAAGTTATGAAGATCTAAGACATCTCCAATTTGAAGGAAGCATTTTTATCCATCCAAGAGCTTTCTACCATCATAATCTTCATCATCTTTGCTCATCATCTTTGCTCAACATCTTCATTAAGATCTTCTCTAGCCATAAGAGCTAGTTGTGAGCATCCTAATCTTTGTTTCATTATTGATTATGAATATATTATTTATGTACAATTTAATATCTTGAATGATCATACAATATGAAGATGAAAATACACAAAAATAAATCAAAGATCATAATATATAAATTGTCTATGTTGTGATATGAAACTTGTTACTTGATTATTTTAATCACTGAAGATGAACATAATATGTAAACTTGTTAGATGATGTTTAAAAACATAATCTAACAAGTATACATTAAAGACTTGAAAAGGGTTATGTTAAACATAATGTTTATATGGATGATCATAATATTTGATATTGTTAAAGTGTGTAAAGTTTTTCACTAAAAATAATGCTTTTACAAGATTTATAAAAAGTAACATACAAGATGGGTTTTTCTAAAAGTTTGGTAAAACTTGAAGATTAATATGATTTTTGAACAAAGTAATATGTTTGATGATCATACTAAAACCCTACATGATTATGAGTTCATATTGTTAAGTTTATGATCTAAATCTCATATGTCTTTGTTAAGAATGTTATGAGTAAATTGATGGTGAATTTGAAAAGAAAATGATATCTTTACTAAACATGGCTAAGTGCTTAATACAAAGGTTATATGACCAAATTTTCTTAAAATTCATATGTTAACAAAACTATAATTTTTGGCTAAATCTTTACAAGATTAAAAAGATTGTTAAATAATGGTTTTTGATAAAAGCAAAGTTAGATGAATATATAATTTTGAGAAAATATATATTTGGTCATTTAACAACTTATGTGCAATATGTGATGCTTGGTGTATTAGTTATATGTAACAAAACTAGAAACTTGAATTCAATATAACAAATAAACACAAGATACATTATAATCAAATTCTTACAAGACTACATAGAAATACGCCTTAAAAACGAGTTACAGACGGTCCGAATGTTCGGACACAAATTATGGTCAAATCGGAAGACGGATGAAACCATAAACATATCGCCAATCCGAGGTGTTACTACGACGCTTATGCGATCTTTCGACGCGAATACATATAAATCACCGACAACAATATCCGGATGTTTTGAACTTATAAAAATTATCATGTTAACTTATACTTAGTGATTTTTATGAAAATTACTAGATATGTACAAGTGGGTATATTTTACAAATGGGCTTAATTTACAAATGGGTATATTTCACAAATGGGTATATTTTACAAATGGGCTTAATTTACAAATGGGTATATTTTACAAATGGGCTTAATTTACAAATGGGCTTATATTACAAATGGACCTATATTTCACAAATGGGCTTATATTACAAATGGGCCTACATTTCACAAATGGGTTTATCTTCCTAAATGGGCTTAACATAAATACATGGGCTAAGCCCAATATCAAAACTCATGAGCTAAGCCCAATACCAAACATATGGGCCAAGGCCCAATAACATTAAGCGCAATACTATTTAGGCCCGATACTATTTAGGCCCAATACTATTTAGGACCAATACTATTTAGGCCCAATACTATTTATGCCCAATAACATTTGGGCCCAATAACATAAATTCTTGGGCTAGGCCTAATAACATTAAGACATGGGCTTGTCCCAATGACTTGAAAACATGGGCTCCGCCCAATGACATATAATTGGTGAAAATATAGTTATACAATTTATTCATATAAGACATGAAATCAAGAGGACAAGATCCGATGATACAACTCACAAGATACAAGATTACATATATATAACAGTTTAACAATTCATACATCTAATACACTGTTCAACGAATAACAAATACAAACAAGTCTTAATACATATTCAAGATAGAAGACATGTACATGAGTCAATACAAAGACTGAAGTGTCTAACAAATCTAGGACCTTTGTAGGTCGTGATATAATTCAAGAGAACTGCAAGTGAGGTTACAATTACATACAGTTTACGGATGCAATTCTGTGAGTTCATGTCTCCTTTTTCATTTTAAATGCTTTTCAAGCTTTACAACTATCGGGGAAAATACATGTACAATAGTATGATAAGTCAAGGAATGAAACACCTTAGATCATGTGCGAATTAGGGCCATACAATAAGCACCATTAATCCAGTTTGGACCAAGGAACAAAGGATTATATCTAATGGGTTTTGGCGAGCCCCACTCTTGGTCATGGACCCATACAGAAGAGTGTGTTTGTGTCCCAGTCGAGGATAGTCGAAAAAAAATCGTCTAGGGTTGGTTTGCTTCCTATTTCGTCACACATATTAATGTCCTTGCAAAACATTAATGATCACGATTTCATTGACGCTTTACATACTACATTTGATACAAATACAATTACATTCACATTTTACAGATACATCTTATATCCAGTTTGGATACAATTACAATTGAGACAAATACATCTTACATACTGTTTTGATACAGATACATCTTATACAGCTAAGCTGCGTGAACTCGCTCAACTTTTGTTGATGTTTTCAAACTTACATGTATTTCAGGGAATTAGTGGACCAATGCAAAGATTTCAGTTCAAGGAAAACAAGTATCAAAACTCCATGCCAACTATTGAAGGGTTTGACTATTATATACCGCCTCTTTACGATGATATAGTGGTCAAAGCCTTGACATTTTAAGACCTACATTTTGATGTAGGAAACAATGACAACTTATTTTTCATTTGATGGTTTGTAAACAATGTACATAACATATGTTGCGATCTTTTGAACAATTATGACAATGGCATTGGAGCATGTTTTATTCATTTAGTATGTTTACTTATATCGTTATGCAATGAGAACCGAACAGATCACACATCGCGCTTCCGCTACGAGCGAGTGTGACAGTTTGGTATCAGAGCTTCGATTGTAGTGAACCAAGATTCTTTCTCGAGTCTAGTCTACAATCCCTAGGGAACCTCTCACGAAAACAATTTATACAAGAATGAGAAGTTTTCATTGCATAAACATTTTTCAAGGTCCACTACAAACAAAAATTCATTTCATAAAAATCAAGAAAGGACATTTCCATGGGTGAAGTCTATGAGAGATAGACACATTGCATTAACAGACTTTGTACCTACAACACATTACATTATCAGTGCTTATACAAGATATACACATTACATTATCAGTTTACACATCATAAGCAGTTTACAAGTTCAGCATATACAAATTCAACTTATACAAGATAGAAATCCTTGTTAGATAGGATTTCATGTGATTATATATATATATATATATATATATATATATATATGTAACACCCCAACCCAGAAGGGCTGACGTGTTACAATAACAGTATCATAAACAAAAGTCATAATTCCATTTATTTATTTGACAAGGATACAACCACACGACAATTTAACTTAAGGTTAATATACAAGCGAAGACATTCGACTTGATTAACTAACATCTTCAGATTTAATCCTAGGCTTTATTCTTCTCTCTTTTCCCCGCCCAATGTAACCTGCTGACCTGTAAATACAAAATTTATACGGAATGAGCCGAATGCTCAGTACGGAATTATAGGCTCAAAGAACAAATAACGCTTTATATGCAATGTTATTCGGAGGAAACTCATTGCGAAAATGATACGATGCAAGAACATAATTTCATAATTATATCTTACGGATGTACCCATGAGCAAACTGAAAACGTGACAATACACAGGTAGCTACTCCTGCATACTTATCACACGAGATGGCCAGTTGGCATACCTGCTATCCACCTCATTAACTTAAATTCTAGGATCGATCCATACGCCTCCTAGTAGCTTTGTACCACACTTGTACCTAGGGACGCCGTGAACTGATCTCTCCGTCACAGATGGAGCACATGATGTTGATGCCGCAACAACATGCTCGTGGGACACTCCACGAGAAGCGATACTCAGGGTATCAGAGTACAAATGGTCTTATTCACATAACTTATAAAACTTATTTTCATAACAAAACGAAACATATATTGGAACATGCGATAATGAGTATAACAACATAATACTATCACATGACATGAAAGCTAAATCAAATGATTAGAATAGGAATCGAACAGACTGTCAAATGAATCGATAATCAAAGACGTGAGGAGTTTTAAAAGATCATCATTCGTAATGACCATATCGAGTACGAAAGGCGGTCTTGGGAACATCATCATTCTTGATCTTTAGTTGATGATACCCGGACCATAGATCGATTTTTGAGAAGAACTGAGCCCCCTGAAGTTGATCAAAGAGATCATTAATACGAAGCAGAGGATACTGATTACGAATAGTAATCTTGTTCAACTCTCGGTAGTCAATACATAAACGCATACTACCGTCTTTCTTCTTCACAACTAAGACCGGAGCACCCCAAGGTGAAACACTGGGTCTTATGAATCCTAAATCTAACAATTCTTGCAATTGTTCCTTCAACTCCTTCAGTTCCATTGGAGCCATACGATATGGAGCTTTAGAAATAGGTTCGGCACCAGGGATCAAGTCGATGGTGAATTCTACCTGACGGTCGGGTGGTAATCCCGGTAGTTCATCCGGAAATACATCAGGATATTCACGAACAACGGAATGGCTATCGATACTCTTAACACTAGCAGAAGTATCCCTAATCGATGCTAGGAATCCAGCACAACCGTTTGATATGAATTTTCGAGCCTTGAGCGCAGAGATAATTTTAAGAGATTTATGAGCTTGAGTTCCCTGATATATAATATCAGGATGATGAAAATCACCGAAAATAACACGGCGAGAATGACAATCTATAGTTACGTGATGTCGAGACAACCAATCTATTCCTAGAATAACATCAAAGTCACACATATGTATTGGAAATAGGTCTGCCTTACACACCATAGATTCAATACTGATCGGACAATCTTTATATACGTAAGTGATTGCGGATGAATTTTCCATGGGAGTGGAAATGATTAAGGTATGATTTAAGAGAGTTGGTTTTATCGGAAGGTACTTAGTAAACGAGTGGGATACTAAAGAATGAGTCGCTCCTGTATCGAATAACACATAGATACTATGTTTACCAAGCTGAAGGGTTCCCGTCACAGTACCTGGGACATTAGCAGCATCAGTAGCAGAAAGTGCGAAAACTCTTCCTCCAACATGGGGTTGGTTATTCTTCTTAGTGTCTTTCTTAGTACACTCCTTGATCATATGTCCAGTTTGGCCACATCTAAAGCATGCTCTTGTACTCCGGTGACATACGCCTTGATGTCTCTTACCACAAATATTACATAGAGGATATGTAATCTGATTCGGGTTTACTTGTTGATTCAGTGGTTGAGCTCTAATAGGTTCTGCATACAACTGAATCTGGTTTTGAGCAGGTCTCGGGTTTTGCAGTCTAGGTTGCCATGGACGTGCCTGATTTCCAGAGTTTTGATTTCCTTGCACTTTGCGGTCTTGATGCTGTGGCGTAGTGGATGATTGGCCGATTTCCTGCTTAATTTGTCCTTCCCTATTTCTCTTCTTATTATCCCCAGTTCGAGATAAAAATTCTTTCCTTTCGAACTCAAAAGTCTTGATTGCATCAGCAACTTCGGTGATATCCTTAAATTTCATGTACATGATCGACTTCCGAATTCGATCATTAACTGCCCACTTGCATTTTTCTGCCTGGACTTCTGCTGATCCTGCAACATCTCCTACAATACTAGCCAACCTTGAAAATCGAGTAATGAACTCAGAGGCTGGTTCATCACTTCCCTGTCGAATCACTGCATACTCCCTGATATAAGCTTCTTTATCAGCGGTCGAAAAATACTTGTCGTAAAAGATGGTACGAAAGTCGACCCATGAAAGATTAGCGTCAAAATCATTCCCTCCCTTGACATGCTTATATCCTTCCCACCAAGTTTGTGCGTCATCTTCAAATTTGTAGGTAGCCAATCTAACTTTGTATTGCTCCGGAACTCCAAGAACTCCGAAGATCTTTTCAATATGAGCTATCCAGTTCCTTGCTTCGACTGGATTATCAGCGTGACTAAAGGATTTCGGCTTTTGTTTTTGGAATTTAGCGATCCATATGTCTATACTATAGGTAGTATGGTTCGTGGTATTCTCACGAATTTCTTCACCAGAAATTGGATTCGTGTTATTACGTTCTGGCTGACGAGTTTGTTGAATAACGGCCTCAGCTGTTTGAGCAACAAGGTTTGGCAGCAACCCGGCAACAGCCTGGTTGATAGCATTATTTACGTTTGGATCAACTGGAGTCTCATTCGAAGAAGTGTTGTTACGTACATGGTTAGTACGAGTACTCCTACGTAGCGGACGACGAGGAGGCATATCTATACGAATAGAAATAGGAATTAAACCAAATAAGAGACCAAGTTGAATCCTATCATAGATATCTACCCATTCCTCACAGGTTTTAATTACTATCTTCAAGTTTTCTACAGGAAAGAGCCTTTGCTCTGATACCATAGCTGTACCACCCCAACCCGGAAGGGCTGACGTGTTACAATAACAGTATCATAAACAAAAGTCATAATTCCATTTATTTATTTGACAAGGATACAACCACACGACAATTTAACTTAAGGTTAATACACAAGCGAAGACATTCGACTTGATTAACTAACATCTTCAGATTTAATCCTAGGCTTTATTCTTCTCTCTTTTCCCCGCCCAGTGTAACCTGCTGACCTGTAAATACAAAATTTATACGGAATGAGCCGAATGCTCAGTACGGAATTATAGGCTCAAAGAACAAATAACGCTTTATATGCAATGTTATTCGGAGGAAACTCATTGCGAAAATGATACGATGCAAGAACATAATTTCATAATTATATCTTACGGATGTACCCATGAGCAAACTGAAAGCGTGACAATACACAGGTAGCTACTCCTGCATACTTATCACACGAGATGGCCAGTTGGCATGCCTGCTATCCACCTCATTAACTTAAATTCTAGGATCGATCCATACGCGTCCTAGTAGCTTTGTACCACACTTGTACCTAGGGACGCCGTGAACTGATCTCTCCGTCACGGATGGAGCACATGATGTTGATGCCGCAACAACATGCTCGTGGGACACTCCACGAGAAGCGATACTCAGGGTATCAGAGTACAAATGGTCTTATTCATATAACTTATAAAACTTATTTTCATAATAAAACGGAACATATATTGGAACATGCGATAATGAGTATAACAACATAATACTATCACATGACATGAAAGCTAAATCAAATGATTAGAATAGGAATCGAACGGACTGTCAAATGAATCGATAATCAAAGACGTGAGGAGTTTTAAAAGATATACGAATTTAATGGGTTTATAACAATTTGAATATGAAGCAAATAAAGAGTGGGGTAAGGATCCGTACCTTAATAACTCCAAAGTGAAGCTACCTTGTGCTAATATTTTAGATTTATACGGCAGAGTTTTAGACTACTGATTAGTCTTTTAACCTAATTTAAATAACATGCACACAAACTAGGTTAGTAACTTAATATAACATTTACGATAACTCACGAGATCAAATTCTCACAAAGAACGACAAAGTGCGATACTTAAACATCCATCGAATTAACGACGAACGACAAAGTACGATACTTAAACTCATCCATCGAATTAACAACGAATGACAAAGTACGATACTTAAACTCATCCATCGAATTAACGACGAACGACAAAGTACGATACTTAAACTCATTCATCGAATTAATGACGAACGACAAAGTATAACCCTAATGTGGGCAGCACTTAAACATCCATTGGATATATTGATCGATCGGACAATGAATCGTAATAGCGATCGAGTTATTACCCTGTTCTGCAGCACCCCGCTATACTTAATTAGTGTTTCGTGTGTGTTAATTGAGTAATTGGACGATAACTCGAAGAATTTTACGAATTCTTTCGTCGTTTCAGCGTCCAGAAGCAAGTGCCAACGTCTGCTATTTATACACAATTTTTGCCCTTGCTTACGGACCGTAACAAATAATGCTTATGGTCCGTAAGGGTCATGAACTTCGTATATGGTGGCCACGTGTGGGACTAGCCTAGGTGAGTTGACAGATTTTAAAATTTCAACTTCGGCCGCAAGTAAATTAGGATAATTATCAAGTAGGAAATACCCCCCTGAGTTTTAGGGGCCCTGATCCTGATTCTGAAAATTCTGAAAATTTTAGGGTTGGTGCAGAATCACTTGGGTGTCTTAATTAGGGTTTCCTAGTGAGTAATTTATAAATACTAATAATAGTTTTGGTTGATATATAGAAAGATGGATTATAAGATAATTGTTAATTTATTATTATTCTTTTATTTCTAGAATAATGATTTTTAAATTTATGGTTATTACAACTATATATATATATATATATATATATATATATGATTTATTTATATATGTGTTGTACAAAATAATTTGCCAAGAACAAAATACCTTCGACTTCAAACTCTATAATTTGTCTTAACTCGCACGATGAAAATATCGACCTCACGTCTACTACGGAGCTTTTGGCGAACATGATTCCTAAGTGAAATCTTAAACTTTATTTCGTAAAATATGGTTGCTTTCTCGCGAATACTGAGATGCCTGACCATGATAGTGACGACGAGGCGGAGGTGGTAACCTTGGATAACAACTCCATTAGTGAGACGAGGTCCCTACGACTCATACTAATCAAGATTGATACACTCCTGTCCTGACAAGGAAAATGAAGTACTCATCTTGAAGGTGCCCCTCCAGTTGTTATTATTACGAATTCTCTCTATTTCTATTCCATCTAACGCCGTGCTGTTTTGTGAGTAATAAAAACGGACGTTGACACGTGATCTATCACAAAGGTCCTCCTATGTTGAAGGTATATTGACAATAGTGTTTCCTCTCTTACTGATCGGCTGCTTTGTACGAGAGAACGCTAGGATGACCATGCAAGGCAATTTATTATTACGGTGGCCAACGTAATAACAACTTGTTATGCATGGGAATTTTGGTGGAATCTACGAGCCAAGCTAATGATCACTATTCGTTCAAAATTCTTAAGTTATTGCTTGAGATTCAATTCTTACTATCTAGCAGAACACGAACTGGGGTGGTTAGTATAACACTCTACAATACAATACAATACAATGCAATGCAATGCAATGCAATGCAATGCAATACAATACAATACAGGAAGACGACACGTATTTGTTCACACCTAATATTCGATCTACATCACGATTCAGTTGAGACTAGTCATCTAAACAAACAAAATTTGTTAGCCACTCATGAAGTATTTTCCTCAACATTCTAAAATTTTTATACATGGGCTATTTCCATGGTTTCTATAACACTTTACCCTACTTTACCTTACCTTACCTTATCATATTCCACCTTATCATATTTATTGGAAATAGATACACTAAATTCCGTCGCTTGACATTTGTCTTTTCCCAAGGGATGGTACGGCATGAGCCATGCTGCAACTCCCTCATTGCATTCTATTCAACATCTTTGGAGATTCTAATGATCTTGTTAGAGCTCGTGAAGCTCAAGCACTATCACCATACTCGTCACATGGGCAAGTACGACAAAGAAATTTCTTTACTTGGGACGAACGAGGTCCATATAGCATGGAATACATATTATAGGGACCAAGGCCACGGGCTGGCTTTCCCTCCTCAACGAATTATTTCTTTGCCATTTAAACATATAACCAATACACCCAAGAGGCACTACGCATTTTGGTTGTGGTTATTCACATTATCTTTTATTTTTTATTTTTCGGTTATCCATATTATCATATATTCAAACATATATGAACAATGCGATCTTGAGGTTTCCATGACCGATTGCATTCTTCATTCTTGGGCGCATGATAGACTATATTTATCCAAATATATGTCTAGATTCTTTTAATAGTGTGTATTAAAAATATCATGGCACCAAAAGAAACAAATGTTTAAGTCAAAAGTTATGTGTTGAAAATCATTGCTTTTACACAAGACGTGGTTTACACATGACACTGTTACGCAAGACATTGTTATACATGACATTTGACGTTGGTATACACAAGACATTTTTGTAAATAACGAGACTTGTGTAATATGATAAAAGCATGGTGGATACGCCGCTAGTACTTCCTATATATAAGTGCTTATATTATATTGCATATCGTGGTGTTATCCAAACCACTTCGACAAAGACAAGACACGACATCTTCTACACAAGACATGATATTCAATTTCAAGGCATGATATATATTATACACTACATTTCATTTGGTTATTATTTAACCATACATCATTCTTTGATATCATCTGATTTTCATATCTATTTTCATATGATTTTATAAAAGAACTCGATCATGACTAGAGCCAATGTTGTTGGTTACACTTGATGTTTTCACGGTCTCTCAAGGGTTGTTCCATACTGGGTAACACCCGAATTCAAACGCATTAAGCGTTACAATTTAAGTTTAGCCCTAGAATCCAAAGTATGGTCACATCTTCTCACCCTACCTCGATCACTCAAACGATAACTCTCGCGATGAGAGAAACGAAGGCATTTCCTGCCATAAACGATTTTGGCACCAGGAGGTATGCTGGTAACTTGCCGAAATTCTAAATACGACAAGTGAGACGTTCATCATGGGAACACCTGCAAAAGTGCCAAGAGTAGCAGTATGCTGAGACCGGGCTCAAAACAAAGACTAGTAAGACGGTAATACTTAAGAATGAATCAAGCTAATGAATAAGTGCGTGTATGGTTAGAACTATGAATACTCCACAAAATCCCAATGATGTCATGAGTGAGTAACACTCTACGATCATCATGTATCAACTCTTTTAATACCAACACCTAGCTTAGCTAGTGTCTTTAGATGTTAAGCATATACTCGAATTAGAGTCATGTTAGACACACATTACTATATCAAGTTAGCTAATGGGGAATTAGCTGAGACATGTCAAATCTTAAGGGTCACTGGAACGTATCCTATCAATCAACATTTCACATCCATATTATTTGATACCATTGCCGATTTTTAGCTTTATCTCAACATTTCACATGCATTGTTTCATGGCTAGTGACAGGATTGTCCTAGCTACAATCAAGGATTGGGTTATCCTACATCTAAACATAGGGATTAGGTTGTCCTCTGCATTTGTACAATGAAGTCCTTACTACATAGAATACAAAATGTACTTGTCCTAGAGTCAAGTAAGCTAGACGTCTCCTCATTCTATACAATTGGGAAACGGTAAACTAGTCGAGTCTGGAGCTGAAATTCAATATCGATCTCTTACCCGTTCAGTTGGGTAGTTTCGAAGTAGTGGTTAGCATGGATTGGTTATCCGATAACCTAGCCGAAGTCTTCTGTCATGAGAAGATCATTCGCCTACCACTGCCGAACAAAGAGACATTTGTTATTCATGGAGAGAAGCACGACACACTATTGCGGATCATTAATTGCATGAAGGCACAAAAATGCCTACGGAAAGGTTATATTGCCTTTCTAGCACTTGTTGTAGACAAGAAGGCCGTTGGGCAACAGTTGACAGATATTCTTGTGATAAAATAATTTCCTGAAGAATTTCCTGAAGACTTGCCAGGACTACCACCATATCGACAAGTCGAGTTTCACATCAACTTGGTAATGAGAGCTGTACCGTAGCCAAATCTCCATATCGATTAGCACCTTCTAAACCATGTAGTTGACCGAATAAGGACGTTGTGAGTTCATAACCCCCACTGTTTACCATTGTACATCTTTATAAAGGTTTTGGGGGTGGAAAGACGTGCAAGTTTTGCAAAAGTGCACAACATTTCGATGAATGAAAATTCATATTTCTAAACCATGTTACAAATGAATATCCAACTAACTCAAATGGTTTATGAAAGGTTCTAGTTCTACTCTAAGATAGACTTACGATCGGAGTATCATCAGTTACAAATTCAAGAGGAAAGCATACCGAAAACGGCTTTTAAAACTCGTTATGGTTATTACGAGTTTCTCGTTACGGCTTTTGGTTTAACGAAAGCAACAGTGATCTTCATGGATTTAATGAATCATGTGCGAAAGCCGTACCTCGACAAATGTCATAGTATTTATTGACGACATATTAATATACTCACGATCGACTGATGAACACGAACAACATTTGAGAACCATTTTGGAGCTACTAAAGAAGGGGAAACTATACGTGAAATTTTCCAAGTGCGAATTTTCGATTCGCAAGGTACAATTCCTCAGGCATGTAGTGAACGAGAAAGGCATTCAAGTAGACCCAGCTAAGATTGAACAAATGAGGATTGGGAAGTGCCCAAGACTCCAACTGAAATCCGATAATTTTTGGGATTAGCAGGATATTATCAAAGATTTATTGAGTATTTTTCTAAGATTGCCCAACCGCTAACCTCCCTCACACATAAAGACAAGAAATTTGCCCCAATCGAAAAACAAGAAGTGGCATTACAACTTGTCCTTAAGATTGGTGCATAGCATTTCAAAATCTTATCACTACCCGACGGTACCGATGATTTTATCGTATATTGTGATGCTTCGCATCAAGGATTGGGTTGCGTACCCATGCAACGTGAAAAAGTTATCGTGTACACGTCACGCCAACTAATAGTTCACGAGAAGAACTATATCACTCACGACCTTGAGTTAGGGCTATGGTATTCGCTTTCAAAATATGGCGAAATTATTTATATGGTACTCAATGCACTATTTTCACGAATCATAAAAGCCTTCAACACGTATTCAACCAAAAATAATTAAACATACGTCAACGACGTAGGGTTGAATTGTTGAACGACTAAGATTATGAAATAAAATACCATCCGAGCAAGGCGAACGTTGTAGCAGACGCCTTGAGCCGCAAGGAACGAGTTCGAACATTGAAAGTTCAAGCACTAGAAAAGATGATTCACAAGCTCTCAAGGAAGAGCATATTCAAGAAGAAACACTTCGAGGTATGAAGGAACAATTAGTGCCGAAAGAAGATGGAACTTTATACCTTATGGGTCGAAATTGGGTTCCATTCTTTGGCGGCCTTCGGGATGATATTTTTGAGGAAGTAAATAGGCCTAGGTATTGAAAGAATACTATTGGTGGCCTAACCTCAAAAGTGATATCACGACTTATGATGGACAATGCTTAAGTCAAAGCCGAATATCATAAACCCTCGGGCTTGCTACAACAACCCGAGATTTCCGTTTGGAAATGGGAACAAATATCGATGGACTTCATTACGAAGTTACCCAGGACCTCAAGAGGTCATGACATGATTTGAGTAATCGTCGATAGATTGACAAAGTCCGCACACTTCTTACTGATTCAGGAGAAGGATAGTACAGAGAAACTAGCAGAACTCTATCTCAAAGAAATAGTGGCTCGTCATGGAGTGCCTAATTCAACCATCTTAGACCGAGACGGTCGCTTTATTTCAAGAATTTGGAAGTCATTTCAATAGGCCTTTGGATATCATTTAAATCTAAGTACGGCCTTTCATCCACAAACTGACGGCCAGAGCGAACGGACAATCCAAACACTCGAATATATGCTTCGTGCGTATGTTATGGATCTAGGCGGCAATTGGAATGCTCGTCTACCTTTGGTTGAGTTTTCCTACAATAACAGCTACCATACAAGCATACAAGCTGCACCGTTTGAAGCTCTTTATGGTCGAAAGTGTCGCTCTCCGCTATGATCTGCGGAAACTGGCAATAAATAGTTAAATGGTCCGGAGTTAGTCCAAGAGACTGCAGATAAAATTGTTTTTTTTTCAGATCAGAGACCATATCAAGGCGGCTCACGATCGACACAAGCGCTCGCAGACAAGAGACAGAAACCATTATCTTTCGAGGTCGGAGGCAAATTCTTGTTGAAAGTCTCGCCTTGGTAGGGTGTAGCGAAGTTCGGTAAACATGGAAAGCTTAACCCGCGTTACATTAGACTATTTGAAATTTTGGAGAAGATTGGCACTATGGTCTACAAGCTGAAATTACTAGACGAACTTAGCAGTATACACGACACGTTTTATGTATCGAATCTTAAAAAAGAGTCCAACGGAAGAAACGTTTATCATCCCTGCAGATGAGATTCATATTAACGACGAACTCCAATTCATTGAAGAACCTGTTGAAGTCAAGGACTGTAAAGTCCAGAAATCATGGAGGAGTCGTATCAAATTATTAAATGTACGTTGGAACTTTCGACACGGACCCGAGTATACTTGGGAACGTTAAAATTAAATCAAAGCCAAATACTCTCACCTGTTCGAGAAGTCTCCTGCAAAGGATGACTCAGCTTAAATTTCGGGACGAAATTCTCAATAACAAAGGGAGAATGTGACAACTGCCACTTTCTGGTAATTTTCGTACATTTAAATCATTCATTCAAGTTACACAATTATCATTGAATGTCCGAACTGCATGATTACATGACATACACTTAGAATACTCATGGAATACATATTTACGATGCACATGATTCATTTTTATTGATTGCATTTGAAACAATTTAAATAATGCGTCGAAATAACTAGAATAGTACCTAGTAAACTAGTGTGCTGACAAAAACGCAGGATTCGCAGAAACTATCTAAATGACATCTTTAGGACTCGGAAGAAAGTCCAACATCTAATATACATTAAACCCTAACTAGGAATGCAAGGGTTTGGTCTAATACTTTCCCGATGTTTGATAACACTAAAAACTGCCGAAAAGCACTAAAAGCGACAATTTCAACACTTTTCCGCAGAAATTCTGCAGAATTCAGCAATTTAATATTTTTGCAACATGTAAAAGTAATGTTTAACATAGAATTCATATGAGGATACTTTCGGGTATCATCCAAACCAATAACTACATCAATTCACACAACTTACACAAGCTTAGCGTTCAAATGACGAATAACGGAAACAACGGCAAACGAAAATCCGAACGATATTAAATCTTTTTTTTAGTGACCATCTAACATTATTTAGATCATTTTGGTCTAGTAATTGTCACTTACCACATTTAAATACTTAAATCCCTAACACATCTAAACTTCCTAACATTTGTCTTAAAATTCTAACACTTGAAACAATTAGAAACAATTCACCATTCAAGACCCCCCCCCCCACATGTTGTGAACGTTTTTAATGGGTCCCACACCCATATTTCACATGCAAAAATATCTAGATATTTACTTAATTATGCAAGTGGTAAAAGAATGGATAATTAAAGTCATGAACACCATCATTCATCTTCATTTTCTAGCCATTTTCTTGATGATCAAGGTGTACTTTCATGGAAGTTATGAAGATCTAAGACATCTCCAATTTGAAGGAAGCATTTTTATCCATCCAAGAGCTTTCTACCATCATAATCTTCATCATCTTTGCTCAACATCTTCATTAAGATCTTCCCTAGCCACAAGAGCTAGTTGTGAGCATCCTAATCTTTGTTTCATTATTGATTATGAATATATTATTTATGTACAATTTAATATCTTGAATGATCATAGAATATGAAGATGAAAATACACAAAAATAAATCAAAGATCATAATATATGAATTGTTTATGTTGTGATATGAAACTTGTTACTTGATTATTTTAATTAGTGAAGATGAACATAATATGTAAACTTGTTAGATGATGTTTAAAAACATAATCTAACAAGTATACATTAAAGACTTGAAAAGGGTTATGTTAAACATAATGTTTATATGGATGATCATAATATTTGATATTGTTAAAGTGTGTAAAGTTTTTCACTAAAAATAATGCTTTTACAAGATTTATAAAAAGTAACATACAAGATGGGTTTTTCTAAAAGTTTGGTAAAACTTGAAGATTAATATGATTTTTGAACAAAGTAATATGTTTGATGATCATACTAAAACCCTACATGATTATGAGTTCATATTGTTAAGTTTATGATCTAAATCTCATATGTCTTTGTTAAGAATGTTACGAGTAAATTGATGGTGAATTTGAAAAGAAAATGATATGTTTACTAAACATGGCTAAGTGCTTAATACAAAGGTTATATGGCCAAATTTTCTTAAAATTCATATGTTAACAAAACTATAATTTTTGGCTAAATCTTTACAAGATTAAAAAGATTATAAAGAATGGTTTTTGATAAAAGCAAAGTTAGATGAATATATATTTTTAAGAAAATATATATTTGGTCATTTAACAACTTATGTGCAATATGTGATGCTTGGTGTATTAGTTATATGTAACAAAACTAGAAACTTGAATTCAATATAACAAATAAACACCAGATACATTATAATCAAATTCTTACAAGACTACATAGAAATACGCCTTAAAAACGAGTTACGGACGGTCCGAATGTTCGGACACAAATTATGGTCAAATCGGACGATGGACGAAACCATAAACATATCGCCAATCCGAGGTGTTACTACGACGCTTATGCGATCTTTCGACGTGAATACAAATAAATCACCGACAACAATATCCGGATGTTTTGAACTTATAAAAAGTATTATGTTAACTTATACTTACTGATTTTTATAAAAATTACTAGATATGTACAAATGGGTATATTTTACAAATGGGCTTAATTTACAAATAGGTATATTTTACAAATGGATATATTTTACAAATGGGCTTAATTTACAAATGGGTATATTTTACAAATGGGCTTAATTTACAAATGGGCTTATATTACAAATGGACCTATATTTCACAAATGGGCTTATATTACAAATGGACCTACATTTCACAAATGGGATTATCTTCCTAAATGGGCTTAACATAAATACATGGGCTAAGCCCAATATCAAAACTCATGGGCTAAGCCCAATACCATACATATGGGCCAAGGCCCAAAAACATTAAGCGCAATACTATTTAGGCCCAATACTATTTAGGCCCAATACTATTTAGGACCAATACTATTTAGGCCCAATACTATTTAGGCCCAATAACATTTGGGCCCAATAACATAAATTCTTGGGCTAGGCCTAATAACATTAAGACATGGGCTTGTCCCAATGACTTGAAAACATGGGCTCCGCCCAATGACATATAATTGGTGAAAATACAGTTATACAATTTATTCATATAAGACATGAAATCAAGAGGACAAGATCCGATGATACAACTCACAAGATACAAGATTACATACATATATATATATATATATATATATATATATATATATATATATATTTGGTGAAATATATATATAACAGTTTAACAATTCATACATCTAATACACAGTTCAACGAATAACAAATACAAACAAGTCTTAATACATATTCAAGATAGAAGACTTGTACATGAGTCAATACAAAGACTGAAGTGTCTAACAAATCTAGGACCTTTGTAGGTCGTGATATAATTCAAGAGAACTGCAAGTGAGGTTACAATTAGATACAGTTTACGGATGCAATTATGTGAGTTCATGTCCCCTTTTTCATTTTAAATGCTTTTCAAGCTTTACAACTATCGGGGAAAATACATGTACAATAGTATGATAAGTCAAGGAATGAAACACCTTAGATCATGTGCGAATTAGGGCCATACAATAAGCACCATTAATCCAGTTTGGACCAAGGAACAAAGGATTAGATCTAATGGGTTTTGGCGAGCCCCACTCTTGGTCATGGACCCATACAGAAGAGTGCGTTTGGTCCCAGTCGAGGATAGTCGACACACAAATCGTCTAGGGTTGGTTTGCTTCCTATTTCGTCACACATATTAATGTCCTTGCAAAACATTAATGATCACGATTTCATTGACGCTTTACATACTACATTTGATACAAATACAATTACATTCACATTTTACAGATACATCTTATATCCAGTTTGGATACAATTACAATTGAGACAAATACATCTTACATACTGTTTTGATACAGATACATCTTATACAGCTAAGCTGCATGAATTCGCTCAACTTTTGTTGATGTTTTCAAACTTACATGTATTTCAGGGAGTTAGTGGACCAATGCAAAGATTTCAGTTCAAGGAAAACAAGTATCAAAACTCCATGCCAACTATTGAAGGGTTTGACTGTTTTATACCGCCTCTTTGCGGTGATATAGTGGTCAAAGCCTTGACATTTTAAGACCTACATTTTGATGTAGGAAACAATGACAACTTATTTTTCATTTGATGGTTTGTAAACAATGTACATAAGTTATGTTGCGATCTTTTGAACAATTATGACAATGGCATTGGAGCATGTTTTATTCATTTAGTATGTTTACTTATATCGTTATGCAATGAGAACCGAACAGATCACACCTCGCGCTTCCGCTACGAGCGAGTGTGACACACACACGGTTCGATAATTGTAAGACCTAGGGTTCCTACATGTTTTGACTTGATTCAATTGCATATAGTGATTAACGAATTTCTATCACAAAGCTTAGGTGCCAATTACTATCAACATCATAGACAACGGAACGTAATGCACTTTGTTACCTCGGACATGTAAATCCTAACCTAAGATAAGGCATGATTGCACATAACCATTTCGCAAAGTCAAATTTTTTCATCACTCGACAATTTACGAATTCGGAACAAATTCAAGACAATTATCAAAGGTTTCAATACTAAACAGCGTGTCACAAAATCAAATCAAAACAAATGTACAAACCCTAGAAATCTTACAACAATCTACACCGGGGTGAAACCAATGAGACTAGCCGCTCATGGTTGAATGGACGCGATCACCGGGCGACGAGCATGAACTCCGAGCCATGACCTTTGAGTCTTAGAGGAGTGATGGAGGTTAGGGTTTGAAGGTGAATGTGAAAAGATGAAGATGATGGTGATGGTGATGGTGGAATGATGATCGTGGAATGGTTGAGGGTTAGAGATGACGGAGAATCGGTTAGGGTTTAGAGGTTAGAGGTGAAGGTTAGGGATGAAGGGTGGTGTTAGTGGTGGAGAGGATGGGTTAACTCCCTTAGATCGATTCCCAAATGGTGTTTTTATCTCTCCCCACTCAAAACTCCCGAATTAATGGGTCCCAAAACGTTTTTAACTAGTCAAAACACAAGCAAAACAAAATTGCGCGCTGGAAGAAACAGGAGGCCTTCGCCGAAGGCCAAAGGTGGCGTCGGTGACGCCTAATGCAAATGCTAAATTCTGGCGACGGCTAATCTGACCGGAAACAACACTTTTCGCGCGACGGGGTTAACTATAGGGTGTCGCCGACGGCCCATACGGGCGTCGGCGACGGTGCCTACGAATCCAACACTCCGTTTTTGGCGTATATTGGTCCCTGTTGACCCGTTTTTCGCGTATCTTGGTCCCGGTTGACCCGTTTTTGTCCTGGTGGTCTGTAAAGCTCCCGATTAGCTCCTTAAACTTCGTTAGACCTGCAAAACACACATCTAATCAAAAGTGGGCTAAGCGAAACTAAAAATCATGTAAACACATCAATTTAAACAATTATAAACACCGGTTTTCGACCATGTATCAAACCCTAACCCCCTATTGGTATCGACTATCCTTACCCACTCAACATCAACAAGATCTAAACAATTTTTTTGCAAAAATTAAACTCTAAACAAATGTGTACATACTTATACTTTCACCCAATTCAAAAGCATTTAAGAAATTAAAATTTCCCCCCAAAACAATAACAATCATCGGAATACACATGTGTACACCCACCTCAAACAAGAAACTAAACCCTAACCCCCTATTGGTATCGACGGCAATTACCCACTCAATGTCAACATGATCCAAACAATTTTTTTCAAAAAAAAAATAAACTCTAAACAACTTAAATTGGAACCCTAATACACCAGTAGATCAGAAAAACAAAAAAAAAGTTAAGTATTTTGAATAAAAGCTTTATATTGAAGATTCCGGCAACAAGAACGACAACAAAACATATAAACTTTGGGATGATATCGGTGTACCTCAGTTGCTTTATAATGTTTCCAGATTCTCTGACGAATCTTAATGTGATGGGAATGAGTCTTCTTCGTCGACGGCCGCTAATCTTGTTCGTCGCATGACAGTCTCTCTGCCTTCTTCTTTTTGATAATGATACTGAATGAAAGATAAATTGAATGATGTTGAAAAAGAATTGAAAGTGCACGAATATTTAGGGATTATGAAATATTCCACAAATTTAACCTTTTTAGTTATCTAGTTCCCTTATTTTTAAGATGTATATATTCAATAATACCCTTTTCTATTTAATTAAATATATAAAATTAACCCCATAATTACCATCATGCCATTGAATTACATAATTACCATCATGCCATTGAATTAAAATCTCAAGATTATGTAAATCAAGGGTCCAGATCAGTTCACAAATTTCACTCTCAACCTAGTGTTTACTCTAGAACCCTACCCTATGTATGTATATATATATATATATGTATATATTTGTTGATCCAACACCACAACCAACAAATAACATAGTGAAGATTACTAAAACACCATATGTTGTGGGTTTTGTGTTGTGTTTTGAAAAATAAGGTTTTGATTATCGAATGACTAACATTAATGTGTTTTATGTTGATTATCATGTTATGTTTTATATTCATAGTTGTACGATGGTGTGTTTGAAGTTTTTAAAGACTGTTACGGTTTAGATATTGTGTTTTAGTGATATTCACTATGTTATTTGTGGGTTTTGAGTGTGTTTTATGGCTAAAATTGTGATGTTTTATATCTTTGTACACTTTATAAGAAAAATGTACTTTGTAGCCGAACCCCACCATATATATATATATATATATATATATATATATATGTGTGTGTGTATATGTATGTATATATATGTATGTATACTCAGCATTCTCTTTTTTAAATTTTGAGGCCCTAAAAATTTGAGAGTCTAAAACATTTGCTTTAGTCTAGATCGACCATAAATTGTCATACATTAAGCAACAAATATGTCTTACTAGTAGTTGAAGAAGAGTAATCTTTAGTAGTATTATTAGACACTATACTCCATTACTCCTATTAGTAAGTATTATTTTATAATCATAAATAGTAGTAACATATAATAATAATAATAATAATAATAATAATAATAATAATAATAATAATAATAATAATAATAATAATAATGCGTCAGGATATACTAGGAAGTTTATTTAGGTAGGAAGACTCGGAAGTAATCTTGACCATCTTTTAAATAATCAATGGCTAAGATTAAGTGGGTGAAATTGAACAAAAAATAAGCGCGTGAGTTAGTTTGAGGGTATTCTAGTCCATCCAAGTCAATAGTTTCTCTCTACTCCAATTCCCGATCGTTTTTAAAACCTTAATAACTTTTTCATACGACAATATTTTTTTTATAAAAATTGCACCATAAAAACGCACGTTTTTTATCTTTAAAACCAGCACCCTATTACTATACTTTTGAAAAGATGCGTAAAACAAATGGATAGAATAACACACTATAACCCAGGTTCTAAAACGCAATCGGGTTTCATATGGCCGCAATTATGTTTTAACATGGTCATGCCTCTATTCTAACATGATCATGTTTATGTTTTAGCATGATCATGTTCTTTGCACTCAAATTCTAAAGAAAACGTACCTAAAAAGCAATGAGTTACACATGTTCATGTTTCTCTTTTAACATGGCCTTACCTTTGTTTTAACAAGGTCATGTTTTTGTTATAACATGGTCATGTCTTTGTTTGAACATGGTCATGCCTCTGTTCCAACATCCAGGTTCTAAAACACAATGTGTTTTAACATGGTCATATCTTTGTTCCAACATGATCATGCTTCCCTTTTAACATGATCATGTTCTTTGATGTTCTTTTTCACGCCAGTTCTAAAATGCAATCAAACCCAAAATCAAGATTTTGCACTACAGATTCTAAAAAGCAATGAAGTTTTAACATGGCCATGTTTATGTTTTAACATTGTCATGCTTTTGTTCCAACATGACCATGCTTATATTTTGGCATTATCATGTTCTTTGCACCCTAGGTTGTAAAACGCAATGAAACCCAAAATCAATATTTTTCACCGTAGGTTCTAAAAAGCAATGGAGTTTAACATGGCCATATTTATGTCGTAACATGGTCATGTTTTTGTTCCAAGATGACCATGCTTCTATTTTAGCATGATCATGTTCTTTTCTTGTAAAACGCAATAAAACTAAAAATCAATATTTTGCACTGTAGGTTCTAAAAAGTAATGGAGTTTTGAAATGGTCATGTTTATTTTTAACATGGTTATGCTTTTGTTCCAACATGATCATGCTTCTATTTTAGCATGATCATGTTCTTTACACTCTAGGTTGTAAGACGTAATGAAATCCAAAATCAATATTTTGCATTGCAGGTTCTAAAAAGCAATGGAGTTTTAACTTAGGTTTTAAATAAACAATGTAGTTTTAACATGGGTATGCCTTAGGTCCAACATGATCATCCCTCTGTTTTAGCATGATCATTTTCTTTGCACTGTAGGTTCTAAAACGCAATGAGTTTTGAGGTGGTCATGCAGTTGTTCCAACATGATCATGCTTCTATTTTAGCATGGTCATGCCTCTTCTTTAACATCCAGAAGAACAAAAACGCAAAGAACTCTAACTAAAACATAATGAGCTAAAAAACACAATTAAGGTTTGATAACCTAAAACGCAATGAAAATAAAAAAATAACACAACTTACAAAAAAAACTCTGATTAATGACGGTGGACGGAGAAAGAACTCCGATACACCGTGGGGAAACCGGTGGCGGTGGAGCGGTGGCGATGGATGGTGGAATGGTGGTATCAGATCTGAAAAAACCCAACAGGTGGTTGAAGGTGGTGGTGGTTTCAGATCTAGTTTCCGGCAAGATGGTGGCGATTGTAGGTGGCGGCGGTGGTGGTGGTGGTGGTGGTGTTGGTTGTGATGTGGCAGTTTATGGTTTTGAAAATGGTGGATTTGAGTATACGGGGAAGAGAAATGTCTTGGAGATGTTGTATTTTTTTTTAATATAGTGAGTTTTGACCAAAATGTCCCTGTTATGTTTTTTCATCTTTGCCACATGTCATACACTTATTGCTTCTTATTCTTAATACCCAAACTAAACTTTCTATTTGTTCTTTTCTCATAATAATAATAATAATAATAATAATAATAATAATAATAATAATAATAATAATAATAATAATAATAATAATAATAATAATAATAATAATTTCAAACATTTATAAACGAATCTGATGAATGAGTTCGAAATTTTTATTCTGATTCATGAAGATTTGTGGCATACTATCTTCCAAATAAATGGAACCTATCTCACTGAAAATGTTGCATGCATGTTGCCAAATTCGACTTGTCAATCATATGAGTGCGATGTATGATTAATTCCCTATGTCGGTAGGAATAGCATATTTGAGATTAACGGAAAAAAAATGTTTCTTTTTATTGTTTATTCTGTCCTATCTATCAAATACAATGTTTCAGTAGGGGTGTGCACGGTTCGGTTCGGTTCGGTTATTAGCATTATCCGTAACCGTATCCGAAGTCATCGGTTAATCGGTTCGGTTAATTCGGTTAATTTGTCGGTTTTCGGTTCGGTTCGGTTAATTTTCGGTTAATAACCAATTCAAACAAGGGCTAATTTTTTTGCTTAAAAATACATGTAATGGAGGTATAAATACATGAAAAAGATGTATAAATACATGAAATAGATGTATAAATAAATGAAATAGAGGTATAAATGCATGAATAGATGTTTAAATACATAAAATGGATGTATAAATAAATGAAATGAAGGTATAAATAAATGAAATGAAGGCATAAATAAATGAAATAGAGGTATTATTATATGAAACGAAAGTATAAAACATGAAATAGAGGTATAAAAGTTAAAAATATATAAAAAAATAAATGATTCGGTTCGGTTCGGTTCGGTTCGGTTAATTTCGGTTAACCGATGGTAAAAAAAATATCCGTTAACCGACTTTCGGTTAATTCGGTTTCGGTTAATTTCGGTTCGGTTTTGTCGGTTTTCGGTTCGGTTTCGGTTAACGGTTCGGTCATTGCACACCCCTATGTTTCAGTACGAAGGTTTCTATTGTTTATTTACAAAATTGAAGTATCCATCAAGATCCAACTCAAAAGGTTATTTTATACATTATAAAATACAGTTATATCACTCTAATCTTATTAACTACAACTTTAATTATAAAGCATAAACTCATCTTTTTTTAAAAATGCAAGTAAATGCAAATCACATTTCTATCCCTACAAATATTAAATGGGGTAAGCTAAATATACCTCTTCTTATTATTTTTTATATCATCTTTCGATAAAATCACATTAAAACTTGTAATATTTACCCTTTATACAAATCATCATTTTTAAAAATATTCTTTTTGTTACAAAACAAATTGAAAAGTATAAAAAAGATTACAGACATTTTTTTTTCAAAAAAATTGTTTGTTTTTTAATTTTTATTTAAAAACATACTTTTTAAAAGTTTCCAGGTATTATTTGTAAAGACACTTTTTCAAATAGTATTTTGATTATGTTTTTTATTGAAAATCTTTATAAATAAATAATAACATTTTTCTTATAAAAATAATAAAAAAGTTTTGAACTTTCTTTTTGAAAAAGAAGTCTATATTGTGTTTTTTTTTTTTTTTTTGTCGTTTAGTTTGTATTTTAAAGGTCTTCTTTTATAATTTTTAATACTTTAGAATGTGTTTATAAAATAATTAACAATTCTTGTTTATTTAAAAAGTAAAACAAACTTTTAAAATAGCGTTTACATCCGTAGCAAATATTAATCATTCAAACCGTCTACGTAAGTGATGAAAAGAAACAATAGGTACTAAAATAATTTTATCAAACTATAAATTAAGAATCTATATAAGTTCAAATTTAATTAGTGTAAGGAGTATGTTATAAACAAGTTAAAACCAGTTTATGACTTCTAATCGAAGTGGACACTTTTCTAAAGCAAAACAAATGGACAAGGTTGTTCACAAATATTTTTCTCTTCTTTAAACTAATTGATTTCAAAAACTCTATGTGGATCTTTGTGTGTTATTGTTTATACAGATTCAATGAGATACACATTTCAAGTCATTCCAAAAAATAAAAAACCATTTCAAAATATTAAAAATAATAAATAAAGAAATTTAAAATACCAACTAGACGAGGAAAAAACATAATATAGACTTTTTCAAAAAGAAAATTCAAAACTTTTATCTTATTATTTCTATATGAAAAAAGTTATTAGTAATTTGTAATGATGTTCAATGAAAGAAAACATTAAAAATACTATTTGAGAAAATGTCTTTGAAAACAATATTTGAAAACTTCTAAAAAATATGTTTTTTAAATAAACATAAAAACCAAACAAATTTAAAAAAAACGTCCATAATATTTTTTTACACTCTTTAATTTGTTTTGTAACAAAAATAATTCTTCTTAAAAAATTATGACTTATATAAGGGATAAAATTATGGCAAAAGTAGCTGGTGGCTAGTGGCTGGAAGCTGGTAGCTGATAGCTGTAGCTGGAAGCTAGTAGCTGTTGCTTTTTAGATATATTTGGTGTTTGGCAGAGTAGTTGGAGCTTTTAATAAAATGTATAAAATTACCAAAATGGACATAACTAAAAATTTAAAAAGTTTGTGCCTTAAAAAGTTTATTATCTTTAAAGGTTAAAATAGTCATTTTTTCCCTAAAAGCTTGTAGCTCCTTCTAAATGCTACTAGTAGAAGCGTTCAACCAAAAGCTTCAAACTCCTAACCTAACAGCTTCAAGCTCATTCAACCAAACAAGACATTTTATTGAGTAGGAGCTTTTTCATAAAAGCTAGAAGCTCCTAAAAGCCCCTAAAAGCTCCATGCCAAACATATCCTAAATGTGATTTTATGGAAATAGATATGAAAAGTAATAAAAGGGGGTACATGTTGTTGGTGCATATTTCGTTCGTCTGCCATTGTACGAATAGTTAGATAGAGCGTGTGTTGAATATTGTATAGAATAGGAAAAGTCGGACATGGTTTATGTATTATTAAGGTCCATCCGGACGGATGGACAACATTCAGTCCATTCGGATACCCCATCCGGATATAGGTGTGTTATTGTAAAGTCCATCCGGACGGATGGACATTAGCTCATCCGGATATGCTGTTGTCTATAAATAGGAAGTTGGGGTTCCCCTTTGAGCAAGCTATTGGATCCCCTAGGGTACATGATGTCCGACTGGTCTCACGGTGTTTTATCTTGTTAAGATTTGAATAGAGACCAGACTGAAATTGACTGCTCGGTGTTGTATCTATCTTCTACTCCTTTCTTAGTAATAATAAACGCATCGAACACGTTGTTCGGGACCGAGGCTCCGTAAAACTCGCCAGATCCTAGACTTTCAAGTGGTATCAGAGCTACGGTACCGATTCAATCTATCTAACAGTCGGTTCAATCACCCAAGCTCATCAATTTTGGGTTAAACGGGAGTTTTGATGTTAAAACATAGAAAATCGTTAAAATAAAGGTCGATTCATGGATTGATTTTTGAATTGAAGCCATCATTCTCTTCGGAACTAATTTGCGCACAATCCTGTGAAGTTTCATCATGAAATGCGTATAAATAAAGATCCTGGATAAAAAAATGTGATTTGGAGTGTTCTTGAGATGTTCAAGCATATTCGGTCCGGATGGGCACATCCGGACGGGTGGACTTATTCAGGCAGATACCCATCCGGATAGACGCACTAATCCGGATGGACAATAGACACTCATCCGGATGGACATCAACTCCATCCGGACGGATGAATACACTCAGGTGCAAAAATGTCAACATGATCCAAGATCAGTCCATCCGGACGGATGGACCTACTCCATTCGGACGGATGAACAAAATGCCTAAAAACAAAATATTTGATTGCAACGACGAGGAGAGTCTCCAAAAAAATTTTGATGATTGAAATTTTTTTTGAGTTTTTAACAACCAAGCTGGATTGTTCGGGGACTCCGTTTGGGGCTTCAGTGAACAGATTTGATGATGCGATCACAGATTGTGGAAATTAGTGGGGTAGTCATGATACTGGTGCAGACTGTTTATCATCTGGGTTATCTGACTATTTATGGGCCAAAACGTAAAATCCGCAATGATGAAAAACTGACGTTTGGAGAAAATTGTCATATTTTTGGCATAGTCGAGTTTTTCACAGATAAAAAGAGGACTGAATTGCTACGTTTAAGGGGGAATAAAAATTTTCAGATGTTCCAGCCTTTTTGAAATTCCTGACGCTGCAACAGTATTCGGGTGGTTCTGAATTTAGGATTGTCTAGAGATGCATAGGATCTGGATTCCTAATTTCTTGATCATAGGAAGTTCAGACTCTACAGATCAGGGTCAGATTGACGTCTTAGGGTTTGAGTCCCGGGTCTTCGTCAAGCCGGTCAGCAGGATTAGCATCAGGAGATGTAAACTGTATTGTGGATACTTATAAGATATCACAGACGTGTGATAGTCTAAAGTGTCAGAATGGTTAATCTTCGAGCAGATGAATTGTTTTTCGGACTAATCGCCGGGGAATGATGATGTTTGTTGGTTAAGTTGCTACCGGAACTAGCGGAGAAGACTACACATCTTTTATCGTGATTGAAGAGGAAAAACGTGATTCTAATCGTGAATGAATGTATCTAAGATCTGAATGTGTTATCAGATGATTCAGTGGATTGTCTGGAATGTAAGTCTAATCATGGGTGAAAGCTTCTGAGATCTAGATGATCCGAGGAAATGATATCTGATCCTGGACGAAGGCTTTAGAGATCTATGAGTGATCATGGATGATAGCTTCTGAGATCTAGATTATCTGAGGAGATGAATCTGATTGTAGACAAATGCTTCAGAGATCAGAGTACATTACCAAATGATTTGTTTTTCGATGAAGAGTTGCTGATTCTGGAGAATACTGGTCGCTCGGGATATCAGATCTTCAGGGGAATCACAGATTTGACTTTAACCAGTGGGGTATTTGAAGTTTCTATAAATTGTCGGTTGAGTTTTTGTACATTCTTAGATCAAACAAGCAGAATGCGAGATTGTGTTGCTGAAATGATATATCAAAAACTGAACGTGGAGGTGGCTAAAGTTGAAACAGAGATTACTGCATTGATTAGTTTCAAGTTAGTGATTGTTCGTGAATATTGCAATTTAGCAATTTAGAGGAGGAGTCAGGAACCGTGCAAACAATGAAATGAAGATTCATTTCAAGGGGAATACTTTGTTAAAGATGCAAACCCGGATCATCAATCAAGGGGGAATCTATTGTTAGAAATCAGATACTTGATTGAAGTTGCAGAATATTCAAACACGGCTCAAGGTTCTTAAAGTGATAGAGGCGATTCGACAGTGACAGCCGAGGGGGAATCTGTTAGTGCATATTACGTACGTCTGCCACTGTATGAATAGTTAGATAGAGCGTGTGTTGAATATTATATAGAATAGGAAAAGTCAGACACCGTTCATGTATTGTCAAGGTCCATCCGGACGGATGGACAACATTCAGTCCATTCGGATACCCCATCCGGATATAGGTGTGTTATTGTAAAGTCCATCCGGATGGATGGACATTAGCTCATCCGGATAGGTTGTTGTCTATAAATAGGGAGTTGGGGTTCCCATTTGGACAAACTTTTGGATCCCTTAGGGGACATGCTATCCGACTAGTCTCACGATGCTGTATCTTGTTAAGATTTGAATAGAGACCAGATTGAAATTGACTGCTCGGTGTCATATCTATCTTATCCTTTCTTAGTAATAATAAACGTACCGAACACGTCATTCGGGACCGAGGCTCCGTCAAACTCGTCGGATCCGGGACTTTCACATGTGGCATGGAGGGTTTTTAATAAAAAAGGGCATTTGTCTAATTTGACATTTATTTTATTTTTGGAATTTATTTTTCATTAACTAACTGCTGAGAATATTATGAACACTGTATTTCTCCATGATTTTCTGAATTGTGGTTACGAACTGTATATACATGTAAATTTCAATCAACATTACATACGTTTTTCACAGTATTCATCAATTTCTTCATTGCAAATCATATTTACGTGAGAAAAAGTGATGGCTTCAAACGCAATTGTTGATTGCGGATATGGTTAATGCAGTTCTTTCTGTGTTTATTATTTCAGTTGTGCGTTTTGATCTTTAATTTTTTTGCTGGAAATCACCAGCATGTTCTTGATGATGTGGTTTACCAGTTAGGATGTAAAAATCAATGCGCTATGGCTCCCATCATATAAATGATGTTTGTATAGTGTAACTTAGTATTTTTTTAGATGTTGTTTGTCGTGTTACAACTTTTCATACTGTATTTTAGGTTAATGTTTATTAGTTATCATGTTTTAGCATGTAGGTGTTCTAATTTTGTTTTGGGATGAGTTTTAGAAACTTTAGAATACTTATAATGATTAGCATGATCAGCTATCATCATCAGCATGGGGTATACTAACTAAATCTAGGTATCATGTGTGTTTTAGTATGGCTTTTTTTTTATTTTGCATGTTGAACAATGTGTATTTGTTGTGTTTATTACGTTGGGTTTTAAGCTCATTGTTTTAGGATGATATAATGGGTTGTAATGTTGATATACATGTTTGTGTTTTAATATCTTTTTGCATGAGATCAGTTGTGTTTAAGTGTTTAAAAAACAGCTTTGTGTTTTAAGTCAAAGTGGATACCAACTTAAAACACAATTGGCTAGTACATGGTATTTGTAAACTGTATACCAACTTAAAACACAGTCTGAATGCTGTAAGTGGAAACCAACTTAAACCACAATTTAAAACACATGCTGTAAACTGGAACATCAATGAGGTTTAGAAGGTGTGTATGTTTTATTTTTCTTTTGGTCAACTATATTTTAAGCTTCACCATTTGTTATAAATTAGTTTTTTTTTTGTGTGTGGTAAACCTTATTTCTATGTTAATGATGGGTATGTATTTTTTGTGTTTGTAGATGTTCTCACATACCAACCACGGGGCGTGGAACATGTTTCTCCCAATTCGGGAACAAAGACATATATTCCTACTTCATCATCTTTGTTGACTCCAGCAGATGGGGATGATGTGTTTTACACATCAGGAAAGGATGCAGATGTGGATGACAAAGACATGTCAGAGTAGTTGCCTATTTAAAAAAAAAATTGTTTTGTTGAACATTCAGTTTTGTTTTTTTAAGTTTTCCCATGTGGTGGACTGGATTTTATTGCGGATTTTTCACTGGAATGGTTTAATCGTTTTTATATTAGGTTCTTGTTTTTCATGTTATTGATGTGTTGAATGTTAAGTTTGGACTTGAACTGCTCTGTGTGTTTTAATTATTGTATTCTTTGTCTAGGTATTGGGTTTGTATTCTGATATACTATGTTTTACTCATCACACACTATACAATACCCCTTTTTATGTAAATGTGAATAATATACAGGCCAATAATGATAACTGGCATGCTTGTGTTTATCTTAACCTTTTTGAGTCGTTGTTGTGTGCAACATATTTTTTATCATGTGTCCGTAATTTTTGTCTTACAGCCATAATCCCTTTTTGTTATAAAGTGATGTTTTTTATCACATATTTTGGTAGATACAAACAAACTAACCATATTGCTATAAAATTCACGATGTTAAACAGATACACAATAAGCGTAATTGTTTTTAGATGACATGTTAACTAAAAGATACCCATATCACCGAAAAATTCAAAAAACACAACCAACGAAATGTTAATATTGTTTTGTAAGACACCTCATGTTACGTCAGTTGTCCAATCTTGAAGTGATTATGTCAAAGGCTGTCGCTTCGAGCCTCCTTTTTGGTCGTCCGTTAACTTCTTATAACATGCAACGTCAGCTTCAACAAATGCTCTAAATGTGTTTGTGTCACTTAGAAGCATTTTCGCAACATATTTATGCCTTAGATCATCAATGTCCTTGCGCTGTTTGTACGAAATCTCACTTGCATCAGTACACTCGTTCGACAATCCGCATTCACAACTTTTCCCAGTCGCGCCCTTGTATGTTTCCACATGGTGCATCACAAAGACGCCATGTCACACCCCTAAAATACAACACGCGGGTTTCACCGAGAGGCATGTGACGTACCAGGATCTAGCCACTAATCACATTGAACTACAGTAAATAGTAATTACGAAATCTGATTCAATATGAAAAGTGCAATTCAAACATATGTTTTAAACAAGTTTACATTCAACGGAACCATTGGAAATTGTCTTAAGTATTTGAAATCACATTTTTCATAAAACATAGCATAACATTAACGTATCCACAAACGGCTCGACCCATGACATCCTCAACTCCCCCGATTGAAAGCTCGTTTCATAGAGTCACCTAACTACCTCCAAGCATGCAGAAAAAGTGTATCAGCATAAAACTGGCGAGTTCACAGTTTTGTTTACGAAACTCAGGTGAGTGTTTAGTTTAACATGTTACGAATAGTAAACTATGTACCAATTAACTGTTCATTTTTGGTGCCCTCATCAATGTCTATCATCATTGATTAAAGTGTTAGAGGTCATTAGTTCACGTTCGTCCTCCCAGGTACGGTGTGAGGTTTGTCAAGCCTAATAGCGCTATCAATTAATACCCCATTGCCTCCTAGGAAACTAGTTCGGTATGTAAGTAAGGACTTTCGTGATAGAGTTCGAGTTTATTAACTAACATCAAAATTAAACCAAGGCATTTAAAAGTATTCCTCCCAGGAATAGTTGTTTGTTTGTCCCCCGGGACGCATGCTTGTAAAAGAGTAGTGAACTCACCTTAGTTTGCTTGGTTTGATAATATACTGCTAGTGTTAATTAACTGTTAGGTCTGTCACACGCGACTTAAATTACAATAGATATAAGTATGCGTATGTAGGGTTATGAAATACCCTAATGTCCAAAAAACCCATTGTTTTTAAGTAATCAAATGAATTATGTTTAACACACAGTGGTTTCCTTGTTGGTGACGATAACTGATATTGTGAAATATGATTTTTGGTAAAAACAGACAACATACGTGATATATTCACCAATCATAGCTATCACCGATAAATACTTACCAAGTTCGAACCCTTGAACTTCTATTACATTTCAGAGCACATAAGCAACAAAACCCTAATCACTATAATTCACTGTATGAGCTCAGATTTAACACAAAGATGAACTCGGACCCATTTTTAATTAACCAGCTTTAGAACACTCTCATGTTGCATATACATATATATATATATATATATATATAAGAGAATCTTGGGCATCATCTATCTAAATGCGGACAACAGAATCGAAACCCTTTAACAATTTATAGGTGCGGATACTCAACATTACATATGTGTGGATGATCTTGGAAGCCATAAGTGCGGATAACCCAAAAGAAAACACAAATGTGGACTGTTAAGAGGTCTCTATGGTCGGACTATACAACACACCTCAAATGCGGACCACAGGTATTTGATTAAGTGCGGACACCTCATCCCAATCATAAGTGCGGACCAGCTTAGGGTCCTTAAGTGCGGACTAGTGGTATTACTTTATATGTGCGGACTATATGTAAGGTATTATGTGCGGACCTTATGTAATCAAATAAATGCGGATCCCCTATGAATGAATGCATATGTTCGGACACCCCATGAACAATTAACTTTGGACACTTTAGTTCTTAGACATGGGGACACGTTTATTCAGCTAAGTGCAGACCATAACCCACTTAGCATGTGCGGACCTTTAATGGACAACATGTGCAGACCAGTTTGTGACTTTAAATGCGGACTTACTAGTTTATTGCTTGTGCGGATCCTTTTATAAATATGTAAGTCCGAACAATATCAGTATGTAACAAGTACGGATTCTATTGGTTTCATAAGTTCGACAAATACAGACAACTTTGTGACTTCATAAAGTCTGACAATCCAGAAATCCCTTTCTTCAATGTTTTCACGAACAGAAACCCCTAAACGCACATAAATCAATAATGTCAGGCATCAAATCAATCAATCTAGCAGTGTTATCATGCCAAAAACATCAAACAATCATTGCACAATCATTTGTCTAATCAATAATTTATTAATTGGCATAATCAATCACACACAATCAATTGTTTGGATCATCTAGGGTTTGTATGAATCAAAAGAACAAGTTATCAGTACAACACAAACCTTAGATGGATATAGAGATGATTCTAGGAGGATTGGAAAGATCAACGATTGATGTGTGAACTTGTGAAGCCAAAAAGATCAGAGAAATATTTTGAGGAAACAACTGCCGTATTGTGAAGTTGTGGGGATACTAGGGTTTTGAGTAGTTATTAGAGTTTCACAAAAAACTCTAAGTACCCCTAATAATATAACTTTTACACAAGAACCACATAATAACATTTAATTTAAAATTAAAGCATATAGTTCACGTATTTGTCATGCAGCACATAAGTTTCGTATAAACCATCCGTTTATAATTATTATTCGCGTCAGTTGCCAATGTTCAAGAGTTATCCGTTTATAATTATTATCGCGTATTTGTCAGGTCGTTTGAGATTGCCAAGTCGCGTGAAACTATTGAGCACACGTGAATTCAGATTAAGCGGTCCATAGAAATTGATTTGAAAACTATTCTTGTCGGCCAGTTGCAAAAGAGTTTGCATGTGATTCTCGTGAGGGCAGCTGATATACCAAGAAGTGATAAAAAAAATAAGTTCAACTTTCATATATTAGCCTCTCCGACCGTTCTAGCCCAGGCACTATATAACAGCCGGTGATTGATCGGAGGATCCTCATCCCTCCGATCATAACGAGATTGTTAGCAGAGCTGTTCGCACTCGTTCGTTTTGAGTGGTTCTTCTTCCCTCTCATCTTCTAGATATCATCACTCGAGATGGGTGACAATAGGCAACAGAATCAATACGGTGGTGGCTTTGGAGATCATCGGAGATTTGACGACAGACCTTATGTAGATGGCTGGGATCATGAAGACTACTACTAGGGATATGAAGACAACCGGCAACATGCCGGCTAGGGTAACGACGATTATCGGAGATACAATGACAAGCACCAGGAAGAGGAGTGGCACGTAGCAAGGTACAAAGGAAGGTGGCTAATCAAAGCTGCTGGTAACAAACAAGGCAACAAACAACGGCGGCACAATAATGAAACGACATTTTTCATTGGTAACCTACCAGCCAAATGTTCCAGCTTTCTTCTCTGGGAAGATTTTGAAGGTTTCGGGCACATGACGGATGCCTGTGTTCCCAGAAAAAAGGATACATTTGGCAATACGTTTGGATTCATTAGAATTGAGGAAGTAAAGGACATTGATGCACTGCAACAGGGGTTGGGATCTGTCAGATTCGACAAAAGTAAGATCTTTGTAAAAAAGGCAAAGTTTGAGAAGGAGATGGAGAGGCAACTGAACCCAATGATGAACCCGATGAACAAAGTGACAGAAAGGCAGCAAAACTATAAGCACAAAGGTAAACCAACACAGGTATGGAAAATAGCAAATAACAACGGGCGACCCTCCAACTACAAAGATGCATTAACATCTAGATTAGCTAAGCCAACGTGACCAAACGACGCATCAACGAACACTGAGAAACCGTATGTATCGACGGGATTCCATGATGCTAGTGTCCCGGAAATTTCTCCAGAACTCCACCTTCAGGAAGGAGAAGCTTCTCGGAATTGGAGACATAGATCACTCATTGGCCTTATTAGAAACCCTCACGATCTGAAACACTTGGGAGATCTACTTGATTCTGTTGACCTAAATGGGTTTCCATTGCAATACCTTGGTGGCCTCAGGGTATTACTAGTATTCTTGAACCAGGATTTGGCTACGGATTTCAGAAATAACAAAGATGGGCTTTGGTCAATATGGTTCTCTGAACTAAATCCATGGGAGGGACAACACTATCCTTTTCAGCGATTGGCATGGGTTTCTATAAGGGGAGTTCCACTACAACTGTGGGAAGCTTCTGTGTTCGATCAGATCGGAGCACTAAAAGGTAAGGTCGTCTCTTCATCAACGGCATCGGCCATGGATTTTGATCTCTCGGTTAGCCGGGTCTGCATCCTCACAGAGGCTATCGGAAGAATCAATTGTAAACTAACTATCACGTGGGATGGTATCCCTTGTACGAACTGGTTATCGGAGGAAGAAACTTTTGTTGCACCTAATTTCTCGCTCACATGCAGGGATATATCGCCGGAAAAAACTCCGGTGAAGGATCATGAACCGTCGGGCAGAATTAACATAGAAGAGGAAAAGTCATCATCGCCCATGCAAATGCATGGGAAAGATCATACGCCGAATCCACAATCCCAAGACGCTTCTCTCTCTAAATCATGCAGACAAAATGATAGAAACCTTACTCCCAACACTGATGACTCATCTGTGGGCCCCTATGACACACCCCCACCTCCTCCCCCTCATCGAAATAGACAAGCAGACTTTTGGGATGATAATTCTAATGTGGGCTTAAATGTGCTATTTAATGATAATACTTGTATTCTTGAGACCCCACCATCTAAGCCCAATTCCCCTCCTGCTTCTAATCGGCCCAATCCAAACATTGATTTGAACCAAGCCTCTCCGGATCCCTTCAATATTATGGATATCCTCAATGCTGAGGACACTTCTGTACAACCAATTGACCTAAATATCCCCCCTGCTCCCCTTATCGCTGCACAGCCCCAACCATCCCCGGTAGTTGGCCGGAAAGGTAATATGCGGAAATCTAAACCCCGTTTTCCCTCTATCAGAATGAAGGACACCTTATGGGCCCCAAAAATTGTTGATATGTCCAAACAAAAAAACAAATCTTGTGCCGCACACCCACCAGAGACCAACGAAAATTGCGCAACCCCACCGGAAAAAAACGATGAAGACAGGGAAGCCGATCTAACAGCAGAAGTGGGTGAATGTCTGGGTTTCAACATGTCTGGTGCTGCGGACAGACTGAAACAACAGATTAATGGCAAACAGGTGACGATTGGTCCTCAATGAATTACTTGACTGCTAACATAAGAGGGGCGGGTGACTCCCTGAAGCTGGAACGCATTAGGGAATTGAGGAAAAAAAACAACATCAGATTTATTGCTATCCAAGAAACGCAATTTTCCAACTCGGCAAACCTTCATGTCAGCTCTTTTTGGGGAAACTCGCCGGTTGAATTTGAATCAGTTGAATCTTCGGGCAGATCGGGTGGCTTATTAAACATGTGGGATCCTGGGGTCTTTGTCCGTATATCATCTGTGTCAAACCGTTATTTTCTGGCAACGTCAGGCATTCTGAGAAATGGGGGGACTGAAATCAATATTGTCAACATATATGCTCCACATGATGCTATTCTTAAGAGAAACCTCTGGGCGACTCTAGCTGACCTTATGAACTCCTTGAATGGATGTTGGATTATGTTAGGTGATTATAATTGTGTCCGTGAACCCAGGGAACGGAAGAACTTGAAAATTGACCCACTTGCAGCTGGTGATTTCAATCGGTTCATCCGTGAAGCTGGCCTCTCCGAATACGCCATGACGGGTTGCACTTTTACACATCGTTCGGATGATGGGAAACGGTTTAGCAAAATTGACCGTATGCTTGTCTGTCATTCTTTTCTGTCCATGTGGCCTTCGGCTATTCTCACTGGTCTTCCCAGGTATCGCTCCGACCACTGTCCCTTACTTCTTACATGTTCTGATATCAAGTTTGGCTCCCCCTTCCGCTTCTTTAACTCGTGGCTCAAGGAAGCTGACTTAGAGGATCTGGAAAAAAGGGCTTTCATTGGGATCGAACCTTTCGGACCCCCGGATAAGCTCCTAGCTGAACGATTCAAGGCCATTAAGTTGGCTGTAAAACCTTGGTGCAAGAATAATAAAGCCAAAAACCGTGAACTTCTTTTGGACCTCTTGAAAAAGGTTGAAGCTTTAGACATTAAAGCTGAAAACAGTAACTTAACTGAAGAGGAGGCAGCCAATAGGGAATGCTGGATTAAACGCTTGGGTGAAATTGAAGATAACAACTTGGCAGACTTGAAACAACGGGCAAAGGTTAAATGGATAAAAGATGGTGACGAAAACTCTTCGTTTTTTTCACGGGATAGTGAAAGGACATCAGAGTTACAACAAAATAAATGGGCATGAATTCGATGGAGTTTGGGTGTCACAACCAGATGAACACAAACTGAATATAAAGGAATACTTCCGAAAGCTATTTTCTGAGGAGGAGTGATGTGTGTAAAATGCAACATATAAATTACATCAAATGAGGCATAAAACTAACCCCTTTTAAGTACTAATATTGGAAAAAGAGTGTTTTTGTCTTCCTTTTGTATTTTCAGGATTAAATGAGCTCAAAAAACACAAAAGAAGCAAAAAGACAGCTAAATCCAACATAAATACAAGAAAAGGAACATAAGTGGACTGCCCGACCCCTCAACGGCATCTTCCCAAGCAAAATAGAGAAGGCAGAAGACTGAACACGCCCCGTGCTCAGCCAGCACGGGGCCGTGCCCAAGAAGCAGCAGAAAAGACAAACCTATAGAAGCTTCTATTGCCCACCACGGGGCCGTGTCCAGTGAACACGGGGGCGTGGCGAAAGTACAGCAGGCGCATTAATTGTAATTAGTAATTACAATTAATGAAGAGAGAGAGTGTCAGACAGGCACGGGGGCGTGTCCAGCGGACACGGGGCCGTGCCCAGCCTTCTGTTCAGCTTATAAATAGGAGTGCTTGGTTTCATTTCAACTCATCCCTTGGCACACCACCTCTCTCACATTTCATCCACCACCCACCACCATCACAACACCATCATCCACCACCATCACCCATTGTCCATCGTAGAGTGTGTGAGTCGTCTCGGGATCCAAGATTTATCGTAAGAGTTCTTGACAATCAAGGCCATGTTTGCCTAAGTCTCTTACATCACTTGGTGAAGACAAAGTGTCTAGTATAATACTTTTTATTTCTAATCTTTTGCACTTTTTATATGGTTTTGCATTAATGACTTTAATAAATAGTTACTTATGTTGAAGGTGATCTTACCTTATCGTTTGTCCGTGGTGTCTTGGAATTATTTTACTGTCTATATAAAATAAAAGATTTTCACCATTCATATCTCCACGGTCTATATGGAGGTATGTTGGCTACCTGGTCGGGGGTTAAAGGAACGGTTTGGTAAATGTCATGCCATTGTTCAGCGTTTAGAGGTCCTGCAATGGACCTGAGTCAAATTTAGTAGGACCTCCTTCAATGCTTCACGGTATTGGATGGCGGGGGTCCAAACTCTTTGATCCCCTCATAAGTTAACTACTATTAATACTATAACCCGGCTATTTAGGACTGTATCCCTGCTGACTCAGACTACTTAGTCGAGGGTAACGTCACCTCCAAAAGAGGGGCCTACCATAATATTGCATTAATAACTTAATTCATTATCTTCCAATAATCCACCCTTTTAGGATTGTATCCTTGCTGACTCAAACTACTGGGGTGAGGGTAACGTCACCTTCAAAAGAGGGCCTACTACAATAACTAAGATAATCTCTTAATTATGTGCAAAAGTGTGGAAATAATCAAAGGTTATACTAGATACGAGTCGGAACCAAGTGATTCATCTTGTCTATCTGTTTTTCTTTTTATTTTTATTTTCAGCATTTTAGTTAGTTATTATTTTTCTTAGTTTAAAACATTTTTCTAAACTTTTTATTTTGATTAGACGTTGAGGATAAACCGGTACTAAAAGCTCGTGTGTCCTTGGACGACCTCGGTATCTTACTAACGCTATACTACGCTCACGATGGGTGCACTTACCCATATGTGTGTTTAGTGTTAGTAAAATATCGTGTTTTATAAATTTAAAACTTGGCTAAAAATAAGTGTTAAAAGGGCTTAAAATATACACCTAATATATATAACACTTCACACGCATCAAGTTTTTGGCGCCGTTGCCGGGGACACAAGGATTTTAAGAAAGTTAGGAATCAACGGCCTAATCATTTTTTTTATTTTCTTTTTTTATTTTTTTTAGGATTTTCTTAGTTTTTCAGTTTCTGCAGAGCTCTGCACGGGCCGTGCCTGGTCAGACACGGGCCGTGCCCAGCATCATCACTGGCAGTTTTTATTTTCTGAGTTACAGAGAGCTGAACACGGGGCCGTGTCGGTGCAACACGGGGTCGTGTCCAACTCCCAGTAACAGGGATCCAGAAGACAATCACTGTACCTCTGACCACGGGCCGTGTTCGCTAAGCACAGGGCCGTGGTGAACATTCTGACCAACATTCTTTTCTGTTTTTATTGCAGGACTTCGAACCTAGGTGCCACATTTGAACCTCCTACGTAGTGCATGAGCTCCAGTTCTAGTAAAGACATAAAAGAACCTCTAGAAGAACCCGAACGCTTTCTCAGAAAAAGACTTAAAGCCAAAAATCAAGAGAAAGTTTCGGGGGACCCATTTCCAATGGCGGATCAACGTACCCTCATGGATTACCTACGACCCACCGTAGGCAATCTCGGCGCCGCTATCAATGCACTAAATGTCGAAGCCAATAACTTCGAACTTCGGCCGCATTTGATACAAATGCTCCAAAACTCTGCAACCTTCCATGGGCTTGCGGACGAGGATCCCCATCTGCATATTACTAACTTCTTAGAAATATGTGATACCTTTCGGATCAATGGAGCATCAAATGACGCCATCCGCCTTCGAATGTTTCCATTTTCACTAAAAGACCGAGCTAAGGCTTGGCTTAACACCCTCCCAGTTGGCTCGGTAAACACTTGGGATGAACTTGCCCAAAAGTTTCTATATAAGTATTTCCCTCCTGACGGCTAAATTAATGACTGAAATTAATACATACTCACAAGAGGATGGGGAATCCTTATATGAAACTTGGGAAAGGTTCAAGGAGCTTCTAAGAAAGTGTCCTCATCACGGTCTAGCAGTGTGGCAACAAGTATCCACTTTCTACAATGGGTTGTTGCCACACACAAGACAAACACTTGATTCAATCTCCGGGGGACTTTTAGGTAATCGTCGCCCAAATGAAATATATAATCAAATTGAGGAAATTTCTCAAACCAATTTTCAATGGCACACTCCCCGAGGTAATAAATCTATTGCCCCGGGCGCCCATAAGGTTGATGAAAGCACCTCTTTACAAGCCCAAATCGAGGCCCTCTCTTCAAAAATCAAAAAGCTAGAAATGACAAAAACGGCCTCGGTTATGGCTTGTGAAGGGTGTGGTGGGTCACATGAAAATTGGAGTTGTATGAAACAATTAGATGAACAAACAGAAGCGGTAAACTACATTGATAATAGACCTAGGCCGTCGGGTCCTCCAACGGGTACCTACAACCAAGGATGGCGTAACCACCCAAATCTTGGTTGGAGAGATCCCGGAAATAGTAGTAACCAAAAAAACCAACGAACTAATTTTCAACAACCACAAAATTTCTCTCAACAACAAGGTGGAAGAGAAAGGCTTGAAAATACTGTATCTCGCCTCATCTCTAACATTGAAAAGAAAAACTCGGATCAATTTCAACAATTGGAATCGAATTTTAGAAATCAACAAGCTAGCATTCAAAACGTTGAAAAACAATTAAATCAACTAGCTCAAAATTTCTCCGAGAGACCACAAGGCGCGCTACCTAGTAATACCGAAACCAACCCGAAGGCACAAGTACATCTCATCACATTAAGAAATCGAACCGTGGGTCCCGAGGATGCTCCATTGCCGCCAAATGAAAGAAGCCAATCTAGCCAACCTGTGACTCCTCCTGCATCAGAAAAGGCTTCTCTACCAACTCAAGAGCCCACCAAGACTCCTCCAATTCCGTACCCCGGTAGGTTAAATCGTCAAAAGACCGATGAGCAATTCGCTAAATTTGAAAATTTACTAAAACAATTGCATGTTAATATTCCTTTTATCGAGGTCCTAACCCAAATGCCTAAATACAAAAAATTTATGAGGGATTTCCTCACAAACAAAAGGAAAATTGAATCATTGCAATTAGTTAACTTAGGCGAAGAATGCTCCACCTTAGTACTCAACAAACTCCCACAAAAGAAAATCGATCCCGGAAGCTTCACAATTCCTTGCTCGATTGGGGAGTCTCCCGTTCGTAATGCATTAGCCGATCTTAGGGCTAGCATTAACTTCATGTCCACTTCGATGTTCAAACGACTCGGCCTAGGAACAACAAGCCCTACAAAGATGAGCATACAACTCGCTGACAGATCCGTCAAATTTCCACAAGGTGTCGCTGAGAATCTATTGGTAAAAGTTGACAACTTCGTTTTCCCAACCGACTTTGTCATCCTAGACATGGAAGAAGACACCGACGTCCCTCTCATCCTCGGGAGGCCATTTCTAGCCACCGCCCAAGCGGTGGTAGACATGAATGACTGAACGTTAACATTGAAGTTTGGGGATAAGGAGGTAAAGTTTGAATGTGGAAAAAGAATTGAGGACGAAGACCCGGTCAACTACATACAGGTCATAGACTCAAGCTTGGATGACGCTCTCCGACGGTGTAACATGGGATGCAATACATCCCACTTGGGTGACATATGACCGGCTTTGGGTCTAGCCAAGGACCCTTATAAACGTGGCGCACCACGAAGGCATTCCGCGGAACTATCCTTAGTTTAATTTAGATTAATATTTATGTTTTCTAGTTAGTATTAATTTTCAGGAATAAAACACACTTGAGATGACAAAGGATACAAGGGAAACTTGAACCAGCACCCCATGAAGGAAAACAGAACCGTCCGACAAATCTCTTCATTACAGTAAGCTCGGCACGGGCCGTGTCCAACCAACACGGCCCCGTGCTGAACCCCCTGCAGAAAAATGCCCAGTTCAGGTAACTGGACACGGGCCGTGTTCACCAGACACGCCCCCGTGTCCAGGCTTCTGTTTCTTTTCTTTAATCTCTGTTACTGGCACCGGAACAAGGGGCCGTGTCCGGTCCCCACGGGGCCGTGTCCAGACTTCCAGTAACATAAATCTTTGCTTTTAACACCAATTTACACATCTAATCAACCTAAAAAATTTATTTTTAGGACACATTGAGGACAATGTGTAATTTAAGTGTGGGGGGGGATGCTAAAACCTTGAATCTTGCAAGTCCTAAATACAAGCCTTACACAAAACTCTATTGGAACCGCTAATCACCCCAAATTTTTTTTAAAATTTCAATTTTTTTTAAAATTTCAATTTTTTTTTACTTGTCTAGGTTTAACTCGGGAAATTCAAGTTCTCAAAAAGGTTATATTTTTACGAATTTACAACAGATAGCGTAGTGATAAAAAGAACCAACATAAGAAAATTATGAAAAGGCATGGCAAACTTAGTTAAAATTTGATTATATATACTTGATCACATAAAAACCCATTCCCACAAAAGTGAGTTTTGAGCCTTTATTGAGCATACAATTACATATCATTAAACTAAATGCTCATTTTTCGTTTCTTGTGTGAATAGCCGCTTGGTTCTTACGACTCTAGAACTTGCCATGACGATACATTCCCGGTCCTTATCAACTTAAACCCGAGTAGGTAAATGATGGAGGCATTAGGACTAACCCCTTTTTATTTCTACACCATTATTTTTCTTTTTCTTTTACCACCTACCGAAAAATCCCCCTAGTTAACCCCTTTGAGCCTAAACCTTTTCATTTCATTTCCCAAACCAAACACCCTTTTACCCACCAAAACCTTTTTTTATTTTTAACCCTTTGTTTTAGTAACAAGTTCGGTTTTTTTTTCGTATGATCGTTCAAAAAAAATGTGTTGATGATGAAGCAAAAGATAAACAAACAAGTTCATCAAAAATAACTTTGTTTGAATAATAGCTTCATCAAAATAAAAGTTACAAAAATAGAAAGTCCTACGAAAACCGACACTTGTTACGCTTTTCACCCTTTTTCTACTAACCAGTATTCCAACCACCTACCTTTAACCCAAGCCTAACCCTTAACCCACAAAGTCCTCTTGATATTTACAAAAGGTATAAAAGTTTAAAAGGAGGAGGATTGATTGCTTGGCAAGCTTATGGTAGGAGTAAGTTCCATGCCGCTCTCGAGTGATTCACTAAAAATACACCTTCGGCCAAGTGTGAGTGATTTCTCCCGTGAGGTATGTGAACTTGTATATAAATGGAATTTTAAAAAGGCATGTTATGCCCAAATAAGTAATTTCTCCTATGAAACGTTCTAAACAAATCATTACGAATAGGATTGTAAATAGATAAAAATAAAACCCAAAAGGATCTTGGATTCCCAACACTCTATGACAAGCCAAAACCTTCTCTTCTACCCATTCCATTTGGAGTGTAAGCCACATATTAAAGAGTTTTGCTTGAGGACAAGCAAAAGTTCAAGTGTGGGGGTATTTGATGTGTGTAAAATGCAACATATAAATTACATCAAATGAGGCATAAAACTAACCCTTTTTAAGTACTAATATTGGAAAAAGAGTGTTTTTGTCTTCCTTTTGTATTTTCAGGATTAAATGAGCTCAAAAACACAAAAGAAGCAAAAAGACAGCTAAATCCAACATAAATACAAGAAAAGGAACAAAAGTGGACTGCCCGACCCCTCAACGGCATCTTCCCAAGCAAAATAGAGAAGGCAGAAGACTGAACACGCCCCGTGCTCAGCCAGCACGGGGCCGTGCCCAAGAAGCAGCATAAAAGACAAACCTATAGAAGCTTCTATTGCCCACCACGGGGCCGTGTCCAGTGAACACGGGGGCGTGGCGAAAGTACAGCAGACGCATTAATTGTAATTGCGAATTACAATTAATGAAGAGAGAGAGTGTCAGACAGGCACGGGGGCGTGTCCAGCGGACACGGGGCCGTGCCCAGCCTTCTGTTCAGCCTATAAATAGGAGTGCTTGGTTTCATTTCAACTCATCCCTTGGCACACCACCTCTCTCACACTTCATCCACCACCCACCACCATCACAACACCATCATCCACCACCATCATCCATTGTCCATCGTAGAGTGTGTGAGTCATCTCGGGATCCAAGATTGATCGTAAGAGTTCTTGACAATCAAAGCCATGTTTGCCTAAGTCTCTTACATCAGTTGGTGAAGACACAGTGTCTAGTATAATACTTTTTATTTCTAATCTTTTGCACTTTTTATTTGGTTTTGTATTAATGACTTTAATAACTAGTTACTTATGTTGAAGGTGATCTTTCCTTATCGTTTGTCCGTGGTGTCTTGGCATTATTTTACTGTCTATATAAAATAAAAGATTTTCACCATTCATATCTCCACGGTCTATATGGAGGTATGTTGGCTACCTGGTCGGGGGTTAAGGGAACAGTTTGGTAATGGTCATGCCATTGTTCAGCGTTTAGAGGTCCTGCAATGGACCTGGGTCAAATTTAGTAGGACCTCCTTCAATGCTTCACGGTATTGGATGAAGGGGGTCCAAACTCTTTGATCCCCTCATAAGTTAACTACTATTAATACTATAACCCGGCTATTTAGGACTGTATCCCTGCTGACTCAGACTACTTAGTCGAGGGTAACGACACCTCCAAAAGAGGGGCCTACCATAATATTGCATTAATAACTTAATTCATTATCTTCCAATAATCCACCCTTTTAGGATTGTATCCTTGCTGACTCAAACTACTGGGGTGAGGGTAACGTCACCTTAAAAAGAGGGGCCTACTACAATAACTAAGATAATCTCTTAATTATGTGCAAAAGTGTGGAAATAATCAAAGGTTATACTAGATACGAGTCGGAACCAAGTGATTCATCTTGTCTATCTGTTTTTCTTTTTATTTTTATTTTCAGCATTTTAGTTAGTTTTTATTTTTCTTAGTTTAAAACATTTTTCTTAACTTTTTATTTTGATTAGACGTTGAGGATAAACCGGTACTAAAAGCTCTTGTGTCCTTGGACGACCTCGGTATCTTACCAACGCTATACTACGCTCACGATGGGTGCACTTGCCCATATGTGTGTTTAGTGTTAGTAAAATATCGTGTTTTATAAATTTAAAACTTGGCTAAAAATAAGAGTTAAAAGGGCTTAAAATATACACCTAATATATATAACACTTCACACGCATCAAGGAGCAACATAGACCCACTTTCACTAGTAATGGTTTCAAAACACTATCTTCAGTTCAGGCGTCGATGTTGGTAAAACGGTTTTCGAAAGAAGAAATTAAGGATGCCGTCTGGGAGTGTGGAGATGACAAGGCACCGGGCCCGGATGGCCTCACTTTCGGTTTCATCAAACACTTTTGGGAGCTCGTTGAGACGGATTTTTTAATTCTTCTTGACTACTTCTACGTCCACGACACTTTAAACCGGGGTTGCAACTCAAGTTTCATCACTTTTGTGCCCAAGATCGCCAATCCCATCCACATCAAAGACTTTCAGCCCATCAGTCTCATCGGATGTATATCAAAAGTGGTCTCAAAAGTTCTTGCCAACAGACTTAAAAAAGTTATTAGTAGTCTTGTAAATGACACACAAACTGCATATATTGAGGGTAGAAGTATTCTGGATGGGCCGATTATCATAAATGAATTGGTGTCATGGGGCAGGAAATACAAGAAGAATATGCTACTTTTTAAAGTCGACTTTGAAAAGGCATTTGATTCCTTAAACTGGGATTTTCTCCTATCCATCCTCACATAAATGGGCTTCCCAGCCCTTTGGAGAAAATGGATTCTTGGCATACTATCGACTACCAGAACCTCCATTTTAGTCAACGGCTCCCCAACTCTTGAATTCAACGTTCAAAGGGGTGTTCGTCAAGGCGATCCATTATCTCCGCTACTCTTTATCTTAGCCATGGAAGCACTACACATAGTGGCAGTCAAGGCTAATTCGCTTGGGATTTTCGATGGGGTCAAAACACCAAACGACGGGCCGACAATCTCACATCTTCTATATGCGGATGACGTCTTGTTTGTGGGTGATTGGTCGGAAAAAAATTTTAACAATCTTGCAAGATTACTCAGATGCTTACACTTATCATCCGGTCTCAAAGTCAATTTCAATAAAAGTCATCTTTACGGCATTGGAGTTTCTAATGAAGAAATCATTAACATGGCCTCCATCTTGCATTGTACAACGGGGTCATTTTCGTTTAGTTACATCGGTCTCCCGGTTGGAGCAAACATGGGATTGGTAAAAATTGGAAACCCGTAATAAAAAGGTTTGAAGGCAAACTTACCCTATGGAAGGCACGAACGCTCTCCTTTGGTGGTAGGGTAACTCTCATTGAAGCAGTGCTCGGCAATCTACCCACCTATTACCTCTCGTTGTTTAACGCCCCGGTACAAGTTATCAAACATTTGGAACGGCTACGCAGAAAATTCTTATGGGGAGGTTGTATGGAAAAAAACAAAATCAGTTGGGCTCCTTGGTATAAGGTGGTTGCTCCCAAGGAGGACGGCGGTTTAGGCATCGGTAGCCTAGCATCCGCAAACAAAGCTCTGATGGTCAAATGGAGAATGAGGTACAAAAACGAAAACTCGGCTTTATGGGCAAAAACAATTACGGCTATACATGGTGGGGAAAGATGGCATTCCAGCATCCCGCTAAAAAGCTCAATTGGTGGTATATGGAAATCTATCATCAACATGGGTAGAGTTTCATCAAATCCAGTCATTGACGCTAAAAGGAGAATGATACCGAAAATGGGAAGGGGTGACAAAACTCTGTTTTGGCTTGACATTTGGGTTGGTGACAGGCCTCTTCGTGAAGTATTTCCAACTCTTTATGCTCTTGAGACGGAGAAAAGGTGTATGGTCCTTCAAAGGTACATAACAACTATTACAGGAATAGTCTGGTTATGGGGTAGTGCAAATGACCTGACCCACCCATCTCAGCAAGCCGAGTGGGCTGCCTGTGTCGCAATTCTTCAATCTGCAGCACTTGGAACTGGCCTGGACTTTTGGCTGTGGAAAATGGCAGCAGGTTGTGATGCCTTTACGGTAAAATCGCTTAAGGCAGAACTGGATCATATAAGTTTCATTCCAGAAACGAAAGGCTCGTATGGCTACACTGGATTCCTAAAAAAGTCAACTGTTTTCTCTAGAGAATTGTTCTTGACCGTATCCCTACGAGAGAAGCCTTGATTACACGTAATATTCCTCTTCCCTCACCTGATTGTGTTTTCTGCAACGGGAATACGGAATCGGTGAACCATCTACTGATCACGTGTGACTTCGCTCAACAAATATGGACCGTCATCTTCCAATGGATCGGATTACCCCTGCCTCGATTCATGATAAGTTTCTTTCAATTGCTTGAATATATATCGTCTTACAGCATTCAAAAGGATTTAAAAAGGGCTATACATGTGATCCTAGCTGCATCATGCTGGAATATCTGGAGAACAAGGAATGACTTTATTTTCAATCTCAAACCTCCTAACGTGTCGAAAGTGATAGGTGACATAAAGGCATGCTCTTTTTTGTGGATTAAATCTTGGACTGGCAACTCGGGAATAAGCTGGGAGAAATGGAGGGGTTTTAAATTTACGGACTTTCCATTGTAATTTGTTTATTTATGTCTGGATAACTATTGTACTGTTTTGTCGTTTTTGAGCCTCTGGCTCGAATCATTTTTAATGAAATTTCGCCCTTTATAAAAAATGTGATTCTCGTGAATTGTTATAATAGGTCCAATAGAATTGATTCTTTATTGAAAGATGTCGGCCACACTTGAAGTTGATAAATAAGAAAGAATTAATGTGTCCACGTGAAACAATTAAGTATTGATTGGCACAAGATTTGATAAATCAGCCCATGTGATCTTAATAGAAGTTGTCGGCCATTGTAGAACATTGATCGATTTCAGTTCTGTTCGTGTAAAGGATCCAATTCGCATAGTTTAAAACCAATCTGTTTGTATTTTTTACCTCAGTTCACACGGAGTAACCCAGTCCGTTTCGGTTGATACGACGTGATTAGCTTACAAGTTCGTTTGAATTGAACTCAGTCCGTTTGAAAGCCTCACAGTTCGTTTGAAAAGGTTAATTCATTTGAAAGGTTCAGTCCGTTTGAAAGGGTTAGTTCATTTGAAAAGGTCAATCCGTTTGAAAGGTTCAATTCGTTTGAAGAACATCAGTTCGTTTGAACCCTAACTCGTGTGAACCTTAGGTCGTTTGAACCTTCTCAGTTCGTCTGAATCGCAGTTCGTGTGTACATCAGTTCGTTTGAAATAGTTGACCAGGTCATACGAAGAGACCAGTTCATCAGATCGTTTGAGTTCACACGAAGTGAACTTTCAGTTCGTTTATAAATTAGTTCGTTTGAACATTAGTTCGCATCAGTCATTCACTTCGCGTGTAATTGATTCATTTCACATGGAAATCATTCACTTTGGAACAATTCTAGTTCGCACAAAGTGTTACTTGTTTGCACAAAATTTGATTAGGTTGTTTGCTGATTAACAAGTTTGTTTGATTTTGTCTCCAGGTGATTCCAAGTGATTACTGATATGTCACGAGGAAAACCAGTTTGCATCAAATCAGTTCGTTTCAAACTCAGCTTGCTTGAAAAATCAGTTATTGTGAAAAAAAAAATTTCAAAACATGGACGAGGATTTCTACAATGCATTTGCTACACCGGTCGCTCCTGTTACTGCTGCTGAAACTGTGTATAGTGAGAATGAAACGGGAACTCACCAGAAACCGCCAAAGCTAATGTACATTGAAGATTTTCAAGGATGGAAAATCGATTCGAGAACTGGGTGCAAGCTTATAAGTTTGATGCTTGGTGTTCATTGTTGAAAGATTATGAAAAACCAAAGAATGAACGTGGGATTGAAAAAGCTATTGTTGACTATTCAGAGGGTGACAAGCTGAAGTTTACAAGTGAGAAAATGATGATTAGTATTCTTCAACAAGCGATAAAAGAAGATATCTTTGTTTTGCTTCAGCATAATGGTACGGCTAAATCTATTTGGGAAGCATTGATTCAGAAATTCAAAGGAAGCGCAGATATGATTAAAAACAAAAAGGCATTATTGAAGAAATCATTTGATATGTTTTCGGCTTTCGATCATGAAACAACAAAGCAGACCATTGATAGATATTGTCATCTAGTTTTGGAAATGAAAAGATTTAACATTGAGAAAGAGGATGATGAGTGGGTCGATAAACTAGTTGAAGCATTACCACAACATAAGTGGGGAAATTATTTGATGATTTTAAAACACACAAGAAAGTCTGAGAGTATGAATCTGGCACAGTTTATTCAAAAGATTGAAGAGCAGGAGCTGGATATTCAGAAAACTGCTATAATGACGAATCCAAATGCCAAACAAGATGTCAGTTTGTATTATCGAGGGAACAAGTTTGAGGCTACCCCCAGTCTTAGCCCAAAGATCCAAACTGGTTTTAGTGCTGATAGTTCATCAGGAACAAAAGGTAGTAATGTGACACAGAGTGGTGGATCTTCGTATTCATTTTCAAGCATTGATCCGAATCATACAACATCAAATCCTCAACAACAGAATTCAGGAAATCTTCAATGCAACGTCACTTTGAACATTCAAAATGGTCAAAACTTGTCTCCAGAGATAGCCAAGCAACACATGGCATCACTCGTTGCTATGTTGGAATCTTATGAAGGTTTGATTTCAAGCAAAATTGGAAATCCGATGCTTACAAAAGAAGATTATGACCAAATTGATGCAGAGGAATTTGAGTTGATGGATGTGAAATGGTGTTTGGCCAGTGCTTGTAGGAGAGCAGAAAAGTTTCAACAAATTACTGGAAGAGATGAGTTTCGAGGATTGGCTACTTCTCCATTGGGTTTTGACAAATCAAAGGTTATCTGTTTCCGGTGTAAAGGAAAGGGTCATTTTAAGAGAGAATGCAAAAACAATGAAGCAACTGGGAATCAAGAAAAGAACAATTATTATCATAAATCAATTTTTCATCAGATTGATCAACAACCTCAACAAAAGGATGAAAAAACTGCTCATGGTAAAATGATCGAAGATGCAAATAAGAAAGCTTATTTTGGTATCATTGATCAAGATGGTGAATTTGTTGCTCAAGGATTTAGCTGGGATAAATACATTCCATCTGGTTCAGGTTTTGTTGCTAGAATTCAGGGTAAAGATGAGACTAATCAGAAAAGAATCCTGATTTTTCAAGATCTTGGAAGTGATGTTGATACTGATGATGAAGAAGAACATCTTAATAAAGCTAGAAAAGAATTAGATCCTGACAGCTTTAATTTCTTCTTTGTAGATAAAATGGAGATGCTAAATCAGAAGAAGATTGCCAGATTGAGAAGAGAATTGGAAGCAGCAAGAATGCTAGCGGATGAAAAGGCAAAGACAGAAGCTGGAGAAGCTAATGTTGAACCAGCAACTGAGAAAGTAGTAGAGAAAATTGTTGAAGTGGAGAAAGTGGTGGAAAAAATAGTTGAAATCGAAAAAGTTGTTGAAGTTGAAAAGTTAGTCGAAGTTGAAAAATTTGTCGAGATTGAGAAAATCATTGAGGTAGAAAAGATTGTTGAAGTCGAGAAGGTTATCGAGGTTGAGAAGATAATTGAAAAAATGGTTGAAGTTGAAAAACCATGTTTGAAGTGTATAGAATCGTGCAAAGTTTGTGAGGAAAAAGATAAGAAGATTGCTGAGTTGGAGAAGATTAAAGAAGATTTACTATCTGATGTGAAGTACGTGAAGGAATCGTATGATGTGCTCAACAAAACAATTGATAGTTTGAAAAGAACGAATTCAGAAATTGAAAATGCAATGGAAAAAATGAGTGCAACATTAATGACAAAGCAGAGCGTCATCAATGAGTACATCGAAGATTGTGCTAAGTTGAAGAAAGAAGTGGAACTTGAGAAGATTGAGAGTGAAAGGATTAAACGATTACTGTTGAGTTACACTACTTGTGATTATTTGATTGATCATGTTTATCCTACTGTTGCAGGTCTTGAGGCATTCATGGAGAAAAAGACTGAAGATACTGATACTGGTAAGAAACAAAGTGTCAAGTATAACAGATGTCCACCCCCGATCTATGAAAGTTATTCTCCCAGGAATCCTAACGAGGAGCGTCTAAAAAAGGCAGTCAACATCAAGTTAAAGTCTGAAATCATTGATGAATTTCCAGACAATATTGATGTTACATTCACAGCGTCTGACACCGATCATGAGTCTGAGTTATTAAAAAGAGTGGTCGATCAGGTGTTGGATACGGATGAAGAGTTAAATCCGGAGTCTAAGTCTGAAAGTTCGAGTTCGTCAGAAAAGAGTCCGAGTTCACCGGTTAAAAGGGTTTATAATAAAGAATTCCTGTTATCAAAATCTAATTTGAATGACGGATCAATCAAAGTAGCATATACGTTGAATGATTCAGACAAATTATATTCTGGTGAGGAATTTCCAATAAGAAGTGTTAAAACTGAAATGATCAAACAGGTTTTCAAATTGACAGAAATTAATATTTCTGAAATAAAAGATTTAAATCTTAATGAAAAACCTAAAAAGTACACTTCAAGAGTTTAACAAAGATTGAACAAGAAAAAGGGTTACGGTTCTGGTTCTGGTTATCGAAAGAAACCAAACCACAATGGTAATTTCAAAAAGCAAGGTCTTGGTTTTAATTCTTCAGAAAATTATAAAAATGAGAAAAATTATAAACCAAAAACAACATTTTTTGCAGGAGGAAGTGCTGAAGATGAGCAGAAGAAACCATTCTGGAAACAATCAAATCAAGAGTTTCTTGCTCAAGTAAAGAGGAATGTGAAGAAATTTGCTCAAAGAGTTGACAGAAGAACTTGCTTTAAGTGCCAAAAAGTTGGACATATTGCTTGGAATTGCCAACAGTCCAACAACACAAAACAGGAAGTTACTTCTAACTCAAAACTGAAAGAAAAACTTGTCTTTGAGAAGAAACAATCAACTGAGAAATCGAAAGTGTTTGAAAATTCAACTTCTGAAGAAGGTGAAAGTTCAAAACGATTTTATAAAAGACAAGTTGATTTGAATAAACAAAAATGGGTTGTTAAAAGTTCTGAAAGTAGTTCTGACAATGAATCTGATTCCATAAAATCAGAGGAGTTATTTGTTGAGAAAAAGGTTGTTAATTCCGTTCCTGAGTTGAACGAGGAAAATTTTCCATCATTGTCGAAAGATAATCTAAAATCAAAAGGTAGATTTGAGATATCAGGTCAATTCTTTGCTGATAAAAAGGAATTTGATGCTGAAAAGGTGTTTAATGGAAATGTTAAACATATTTTTGGAAAGATGGTTGACAGGAAAGTGAAGGATGCTCAAGAATTTTACAAATCAAAATGTTGATGGGACAGATGTTTGCCACCAAAATCAACCAAGGCTGGTCAGTCTTGGGTGACAACATTTTCACCATAAATTCCTAACTTGTCGGAGCTTCCAGGTTGGTAAGAGTGGAGCAGGAATCGGCATCATTCTTGAAATGTTTGTTTGGTAAATCTACAGGTGATATCTTTATTTTGTTATATTTTGATTTACAAATGGGATGGTTGGTGAGTGAACCTGCAAGTGGTTGAAGAAGGTTTTCATCTTCAAATGGTTAATCAAGGTCATTAAGTTGAACTTGATTGGACCATACTTACAAGTGGTATTTTGAAGAACAAAATGATGAGTATATCTCTTAACCTACAAGTGGTTTGAAAATCAACAAAACTAATTTTCCGGAAAAACCATTTGATTAAAACAAACTTAAGTGTTTTGAAATCACAATGGGAAAATAGTTTGTTGTGAGGGGGGAGTTCTGATTGTTTATGCCAAGTAGATGGTGAATTGAAGCGATTTGATATCGGTTGTCACTTTACCTTGTACAGTTTGTTTTCAAATTTCCTAAAATGTGTTTGCATTTTAGGGGGAGTAAAAAAATCAGAAAATCCAAAAACATTAGAAAATTTGAAAAAGACAAAAACATGATAAAATCAAAAATGAGTTTTGTTGTATAAAAGAGGAAATGATAGTACATCAGTGGACGATCACGGCATGCTAAAGAATTGGAAAGTTAAATAGTGATAAACGGTCTCACTGATGATATGTCAGTAGGTTTTTGCACATTTAGTAGATTGTGACTAGATATAAACCTAAATTCAAACTTGCTTATATCGTGGGTAACATCTCACGGATATATGGGTAACCCCCGAAATCTTGTTTGGAAGGTCCCTCTTTCTGAGATACTAGGTCTTTATTCTTAGTGATATCTGGGGTATTATCCCGGGACTTCTGATAATGCGGAAGCAATGGCCTAGTCACCGGAGAATACTTTACTGCTTGCTTGAAATATAGCGTCGCCCTCAGCAAAAATGATGAAACAATAAAATTGATAATAATTGCTGTTGTAAAAAAGAACCTCTAAAGGGGACCCACCAAAAGTCGAGCCGTTATCTCTCTACTGAACGGAAGTTCTGACCTGAGCTCTCACGGTTTCGCAATTTAACCCCTTACAGATATCATCTAGGTATACTCACCTGTAAGACTGAATATTGGGATCTGGATACGGGAGTATATTCTGAGGTGGGACACGCGAATAAGTTTAAGTTTCTAAAACATTAATCTCATATCTCGGATCAGTTGAACTTTGTGTGAGAATTTAAGTGGATCAGTATACTGACAATCTAAGTGAATTCTTTTGAACTTAAAATGTTTAAAGCTTAACAGTGTTAGTGATTTGTCTAAAAAACTGATATGATCCTCTTACACAAACTCACAAAAATATTTGTATGTAAATATTTCTTTATTTCTGTTTCAACAAAATTCAAAAAGATTTTCGGTGTGTTTTAGCATAAATTTTGAAAAATTCAAAAAGATTTTAGACAACTGATGTTGAAAAGCTGATTTTAAAAATTCCGAGTGCTAAACATGACGAAAAGGTTTGGGAAAGTTTGTTTGAAAAGAAAAATGATATTTCTTGAAGTGGTTTATCAAAGAGTAACATTGTAAAAATCATTTATTGATTGTTTAAAACCTGCAAGTGAGATTAAATTCGTTAAATTTTAAATTTGTGAAATTTACTTTGAGGTAGAGCATGTGCAGGTTAGCCAGACTACGATCCCTAGTTTATTGAAAGGGGGAGTCTGAAGAAGGAAAAGCAAGGTTTCTGATTGGTTAATGCCAGATGTTGTTATTGCTGATAAGAAAGAGAAGAAAATAAGATAGAGATTTAGGATGCTTACATTGTCAGATATTTTGGAGAGAGCTTGAAGACTGATCAAGACTGAAGATGTTCTGAAGGCATACCGAAGACTCGTCAACATCCGAGGGGGAGTCTGTTGGTGCATACGTCTGTCGACTTCGTCTTGTATCGAGTCGTGTAATAGAATAGATGAAACAAGTCACACAGTTCGAGTTTAATAGGATACAGAGGTGAACAAGCCAGTTCAAATGAAGTGGCCAGTTCAAACGAAGTGGTCAGTTCAAACGAACTGGACCAGTTCGTACAGATTAGAGATGTTTGTTCAAACGAAATGGATTTAGTATAAATAGTGGACTTGTTGTTTTCATTTGTAACTTGGTCATTCCGGTATTGAAGCTCTGCCGAAGTATCTCCAGGTCTGTAATCGTCATCAAATCAATACAAGATATAGTTAAAGTGATTCTTGTGTGTTTGTAGCTGAAATAACTCCGATATGTTTGTTTCCGCCTCTCGTATTGGACGAGATCTCTTCTGAACGACTTGTTTGGTCGTGCAAACGATCCTACACCTGAATTACCAGCGTAGACTCATTTAACCAACCCTAGTTAAATGCAGTGCTATGAATGTATGATTTAATTAAATGTGGTTAGGTTAAAGTAGTAACCTGAAGTTGCGGGTTGTCACACGCCACAGTCTATTTTATTATGGTTTGTACACCAAGGCATCTCCAAATAAGTCGACAAAGCACGTTTTTTTATCATCTTGCTTGCTGGGTGTACAACATTCTCCAAATAAGTCGACAAAGCATCCCTTTGCATGATAAACATTTATCAGATTGTGTTTTAAGTAGTTGTCCACTTTACACTAACATGCATTAGTCAGATTGTGGTTTAAGTTGGTTTCCTCTTCCCAGATATCAGACTGTGTTTTTCAATTGTGTTTTAAGTTATTTACAGAGAACATAAGCTATCATGCAGTAGCAACTGTGTTTTATAATATACATTTGCTTTTCACACATGGTCATGTTCTAAGTGCATTGTTTTATAGTTATAGAAAAGTAGCGTACCAATTTCATGGCCATCCATTGTATTTCCATTCGAATGTTACATCTGATACACTTTACAGCCACCATGTATAAGTCAGAATATGTTTTAAATTGGGGTTTAAGTTGATTTCAACTTTACAGCATTCAGACTGTGTTTTAAGTTGGCAAACAGTTTACAAATACCATGTACTAGCTAAGTTGGTTTCCAGTTACAGCTATCAGATTGTGTCTTAATTTGGTTTCCAGTTCACATTATAACAAAATGTGTTTTAGATTGGTTTCTAGTTTTACAGCTATTAGATTGTGTTTGAAGTTGTTTTTTAAGTTGAGATCCTATTTAACAAAAATCTATTGTCAAACACACAATTCAAATTTTTGTATAACACACTGGTATCAACAACCAGCTATGATCGATTACAATCAACACAATTTTGAAACCCTGGTCATAAAAAATACAGAAAAAACACACATTTGGCCGACGATGGCTAATTGGAATGTTTTTTGGAACAGATTGTAGTATCAATCTTCTCCATTGTTTCAATCTTCTTGAATCTCCTACCTACAACCAAAATCACCAGAAAAAAACCCACGCAGATGATGAATATTCGAGTGCTAGAACACAATCAACAAGTTAAATAACAACTTACGCTTGTTTGAATTTGTTATCTTCATTCATGAAACTAGCGAATTTTGGTACCGATTAGGGTTTTCGGAAGTGGGTGTTTTAGAGAGAGGGAAAATCGCGTGAATGTAGGATGTGGGTTAATGTTTGACGGATTGTTAATTGATTTAAAACATGTTGAATGACCAAAATACCCCCAATCTATTAAATCAATTAATTAAGAAAATACAAATATTACAAGATTGCCATTGACTTCATCTCAACCAATAAACACACACATCGGATGGCCCAGATCGCTTCCTACACTTTGTAGGAAAAACATGTCACACCCCCAAAATCCACCTGCGGAGTATCACCGCTTGGGAGCGTGACTGACCAGGATCAAGCCACCAATCATATAGAACAATGTATAAAGTAAAAGTAATTGCAGTTTTAATCAAACCAATCCATATGAGAGGTGTTCCAAAACATAAATATGTTATCACTGTTTAGCGGAAGCGTATAAATAAACCCAACACAATAAAGTGCGAAATGTCATAATGTCTAATCAAGTATTCACGATCCTTGTCCACAACGACTGCGCCTCCCGTGCAAGCTCCATAAGTACCTAAGGTCCTGCAAGGCATGTAACAGAGGATCAACAACTAGTTGAGCGAGTTCACAGAAAGTAAATGCGTAATAGTAAGTTCGTATGTAACATGTGGCTCTACTGGGCCGATAGTACGTTCTATTGGTGGGGGCTTCCCATGTTATATATCCCCTAGACTATTCGTAATCACAAGTATCCTTCCCAATCCAAGGATAGTAGTAAGTATAGGTTTACGCAGGTTTTATGTAAGTGCCCTTCCCAACCGAGGACAGTACGTAGCGAGTACGTAGGTTTAGCGCTGGCGTCCTTCCCAATCCGAGGACGGTAGTACGTAGGTTTAGCACTGGCGTCCTTCCCAATCCGAGGACGGTAGTACGTAGGTTTTACGTAGGTTTAGTGCTGGTGTCCTTCCCAATCCGAGGACAGTACGTAGGCTTTGCGTAGAATTTGGCACATGCATCCTTCCCAATCCGAGGACCGTGGTAAGTAGTCTAGTGGTAATGTAAGTACAGGTAATCCTTCAATCCCATTCCCAACCCAACTGGGGAATCCCATGCCTTGGTAAGAGTGTGAACTCACCTTGGTTTGCTCGGTATGCTAAGTATGTGCTCAAGGTAAATCAATCACGTCCTAAAGTATGCACGTATACATAATCAGTTTGTAGTCACAAGGTACACGTATAAGCATGTAGTACGTATTCGCAAGCACACAAGTCATGTATATCATTTAACAGCAGTCCGATATTCCAATTAAAACTTAACAGGATTAACTCAAGTTACAGCACAGCTCGGCGAAACACATACGTTGACGAAACACATATCAGCGAAACACAATAGTTGGCGAAACACATGCTTTGGCGAAACACACATAGTGGCGAAACACAAATTAACGAAACATATTCTGTTTCGTCGTGGCTTTGCTTGGCGAAACAAAATTCTATTTCGTCGGAAGTCCTTGGCGAAACACTTTCTGTTTCGCCAAGAGGTCTGTTTCGTCAAACCTGTTTCGTGTGAAAATCAGTTACGTCAATCAGTTACATGCAGCAAACCCTAATCATGCTAACAGCCGTCATCAACATCATCGATCAACAACAACACAAAAATCATTCATATCCATGTATCTTAGTCTCATGTATTACCTCCAACACATCGTATCATATCAAGCTTACGTAATACATTCATGCGAAATCCTTTCCTATGTATATGTGTATTATCAGTTTAACGACAAGCAAAACATATAATATCTACAGAATAGTAAACCCTGATAATGAACATATTAATCAGTTTCACAATCAATATCGATACGTGACCTCCAATTCTACAAACCCTAGCTATGATTATCATGCGGATTGATCGATCGAACAGAATACCCATTTAACATATAACAATCAGAACATAAACAATCGATCAACATCCGATATAACTCGAACAATCAAACAAGAATTAACACTAACCGCAATGACAAAGTATAACCGATCTAGCGGGTTTCGGAGTAACACAAGGTTGCCGTCACAGTGAGAGCTCTAGGGTTTCGGTTGTTATGATGAAAGTGTGAAACTGATGTTGTTTTACGTATTAAGACTCGAAATAACATGTTGGGCCCGAACTGGGCTTCGGCGGATCTGGGCTCGGCGAAACACACTGTTTCGTCGAGATATAGATGGCGAAACAAGTTCTGTTTCGTCGGAACTGGTTATGGCGAAACACTCTTGTGTTTCGTCAGATTCTTTTATGGTTTGCTAGTTTAAGTTTTACGAACAATACACAAGTTATACAATCACACATAACCATGCAAACACACTACTTTTATCATAACACAACTATATAGTCAAAGTCAACGTGCATTTAATGCGAATAAAGAATGTCGGAAATTCGAGTTGTCACAAAACACACTTTGCGTAGGATCCCTACTCGATATAAGTGTTTTACACACTAAAAACATGAAATGCACTTACGTCTGTTATAAAGTATAACTTTCATTTTAATAAACAGAGACTTGAATAATGAAACCCTAAACAATCAACCACCAAATTTAGATTCTTATCTACCCATTTGTTTGCCTCAACAGAAATTTATATGACTTCTTTTTCTTAATTTTTCGTTTAGTTTATGTACTGTTCCACCAAGTTAATCCAAATACCATCTTTTTAAGCAATAAAAAATGATAAGCAAACCATCCCTTGAAAACCATTGATGTATACCTCTAAAAGATTTCACCAGATTTTGAACTCATAAGCCTTAACTCGTAGCACCAACGGTTATAAAAAGCAGCCCTGCCTCTCCCTACATCTCGAGAAAACCTTGTCAACCCTCTATGCTTTCCCTTACCGATCAAATTTTTTTGGCAACCATATTAGTGATATGTGTCAAATGCAACATATAAATTATGTCAAATAAGGTATAAAAACCACCTATTTTAGTACTGATGTTGGAAAAAAATGTGTTTCTTTACATACTTTTGATTTTCAGGATAAAAAGAGTTTAAATGTACAAAAGAAGCAAATTAATGACAAAAACCAACATAAATACAAAAGAAGGGAAGTTGATACAATATACCAACCCTCCAAGCTTCGTCTTAAGACCAAAAAAAATGAACTAGAAGGCAAGCACGGACCGTGCCTACCGGGTATGGGGTCGTGCCCCACTCAAGATTCCAGGAAGAAGAAGACAAACAAAACAAAACAAGAGACACAGGGCTGTGTCTCATAGACACCGGCCGTGGTCAACTCCCAGATACGCAAATCTTGGATCGTGCAACAAGTACAACGGCCATGGGGCCGTGTGAGCATCTAGACTGATAAGCTCATTAAATGAAGATAAAGAAGAAGGAGGAAACGGGGTCGTGCCTACCAGGCACAGGGACGTGTAAATCAATTGTTTTCAGCTATAAATAGGGGTTCTTGGTTCAATTGCAACTCATCCCTTGGGAAACCACTTCTCTCACAGTTGCCACCACTCCACCACCACAATAGCACCATCATCCACCAAATTCATCCATCATCCATCTCTAGATGTGTGTAGTAGTCTCGTGATCCAAGATTGATCGTAAGAGTTTTTGTCAAACAAAGGTCATGTTTGGCTAATCTCTTACATCACTTTGTGAAGACAAGTCATTTATGTATCACTTTTTATTTCCAACCTTTGGTTAACTTTTTAATCGGGTATGTATTAATGACTTTAATAAATAGTTTTTTATATTGAAGGTGAACTTTATTCTATCATCTCTTCATGTTTTGTTGATTCACTCATTCGTGTCTTTACGTTTATATAAAGCGCGTTAACTGTCTGGAAGGGGGTTAGAATGGTGGTAGAGGTAAAGTTCTTACCTCATTCAGTGTACAGATCTTGCGAGGACTTGATTCAAGCTTATTAGGACTTCCTTTAAGGCATATAGTATCAAATCAGGGGAAGTAAGAATGACTTAAATCCCTAATAAATAAATTACTATTAAAACTTTAAACCAGCCTTGCAGGACTGTATCCCTGCTGACTCAGACCAATATGGTCGAGGGTAGCGTTGCCTCCAAAAGAGGGACATGCCACATTTTGCATTAGTAACTTACTTAATTATCTTTCAATATTTCGGCCTTGTGGGACTGTATCCCTGCTGACTCAGACCCTTATGGCTGAGGGTAATGTTGCCTCCAAAAGAAGGACATGCCACTATAACTAAGATAATCTCTTAAAAAACCCAAAAGTGCGGAAATCATCAAAAGATACGTAAAAGATGAGTCAGGGCCAAGTGATTATATCTTGTCTATTTGTTTCTGTATTTATTTAGTTTCTTTAATTTATTTACTTATTAAAAATTCTTTCCTTACTATTTGATTAGATTAGACATCAACGATATTCTGGTATTAAAAGCGCTTGTGTCCTTAGACGACCTCAGTATCTTACCATAAGTATACTACGCCAACGATGGGTGCACTTGTGCTAGCGTTTTGTAGAGAATGATAGTGTTATATTGTGTTTTATAAATTTAAAACTTGATAAAAGAGTGAAAAGTACTTAAAAATATAATAAAAATCAACGCACGCTCACACACACATCAAGTTTTTTTGCGTTGTTTCCTGGGAAATATGACCTGGTGCATGACTTCCACCTCCGACAAATCTTAAAAGTGCCACATGACGAACCCAAGCGCTTTTTAAGAAAAAGACTTCAAGCTAAAAACCGACAAAAAGCTTCAACCCAAAACCTCCACATGGCAGATCAACGCACTCTCATGGATTACCTACAGCCCACGGTCGGTAATATTGGAGTCACTATTAACCCTTCTAATGTCGATGACAACAACTTTGAGCTTCGACCACACCTAATCCAAATGCTCCAAAATTCCGCCACCTTTCACAGCCTACCCGATGAAGATCTCCATTTACATATTACCAACTTTTTGGAAATATGTGACACCTTTCAGATCAACGGAGCCTCCAACGATGCTATCCTACTCCGTATGTTCCCCTTTTCCCTTAAAGACCGAGCAAAAGCTTGGCTAAACACCCTCCCTTGTGGGTCCGTGCACACTTGTAATGAACTTGCCCAAAAATTTCTCTACAAAATTTTCCTCCCGCTAAAACCACCAAACTCATGACCGAGCATATTCTCAAGATGACGGGGAATATTTGTACAAGACATGGGAGGAGTTCAAGGAGTTATTAAGGAAATGCCCGCATCATGGTCTTGAACGTTGGCAACAAGTGTCTATTTTCTACAATGGACTCTTACCACACACAAGCAAATGCTTGATTCTAACGTCGGGGGACTCCTTGGAAATCGGCGCCCCGAGGAAGTTTATAACTAAATTGAGGAAATTGCTCAAAATAGTTTTCAATGGCATATTCGTAGGGGTTCAAAATCCATAGCCTCGGGCGCCCATAAAGTTGATAAAACCACTTTTTTACAAGCTCAAATCGAAGACTTAACTACTAAAATAAATAAACTTGAATTAAATAAAACGGTTTCAGTTATGGCTTGTAAAGGATGTTGTCACGGCCCCCGTCCCGGTGTTACAAGATCCAGGAGCCGCGAGACAGAAACCCGTGGTATTGATTATTTGAGTTGACAGCGGAAGTATTACAGGATCTTTTAAAACTTGAAAATGCCCAATTATTTTATTTCATAATTTGGGGCAAACCCCGAGATTTACAATAGAGGAATTTTACGAGGAAATCCTTTATTTTACAAAACATGTTTATTTATTTTACTGAGCCACCATTGCAAGCTTGTTAGTGCTCCGTAGCACTTTTTCTTGATTCACAGTAAGTCACCTAAAACATGTTTAAAAATATTTTATCAGCGGGGAAATACTGGCGAGTCACTCAGGTTTTATAAAACAACACATTAGTTATAAATTACAGCATAAGAGCGATTACAATGGCTACTGTCTTATTTTTATCCGGCGCCGTGTCACACCCTCGTGACGATGGTCATACCACTATTGGGTCCTTTCACCCAAGTAGTGATGATTGTCACTGTTAGGTTTATGAACCTAACCGTGAGAGATTAGTAATGTGCACAATACCCCACTTACCAGTGATTCAAGATAACCAAGACTTAATCCCTGTAATTATAACTTTTGAAAATAACTTGAGTATTGTAAAACATTGTTGATAAAAAGAGAATGACTCACCTTGCAGGTTTAATTGGGCAGAGTTTAGCCTACTGATAAGCCTGTTAACCTAATGTAAATAACAATGCACACGAAACTAGGTCAGTAACTTAATACAACATTTACGATAAACTTCACGAAATCAAAACCCTCACGACGAATGACAAAGTATAGCCCTGATTTGGGCAGCACTTAAACATCCATCGGATCGGTTTCAATCGATCGGACATTGTATCGTAGCAGTGATCGAGTTATTACCCTGTTGTCGCAGCAGAGTGTCGGGATTTTGATTGTTTTGAACTAAACAGTGTATAACTAAACGTACGTAATGAATTTTTCTGTCGTAACAAGACCCCCTTGCAAGTGCCAAACCCCTGATTTATATGTTGAAAAATGGTCTCCCCCGCGTGGCGTGCCAGACCCAACTGGTCCTGGCGCGTGGCGCGACGAGTAATCTTTTAGGGTAGGGTAGCCTCGTGTATACATAGCCTAGGTGAGTCAACAGTTCGACGAATTTCGAGTTTTATAGCGAACTGTAAAGATAATCGTTAATTAGGGAATACCCCCCTTGAGTTTTAGGGGCCCTGATCCTAGTTTCGATTGTTCTGAAAAATTTAGGGGTCATGCAATATTACTTGAGGGTCTCAATTAGGGTTTCCTATTGGACACAATAAAATAGGAAATAATAATTATTTTAATGAGAATTGTTACATCCTCCCCACCTTATTAAAATCTCGTCCTCGAGATTTACTAGAACAAGTAGGGATATTTTCGCTTCATCTCGGATTCCAGTTCCCAAGTGTACTCAGCTCCTCTCTTTGAATCCCACTTGACTTTGACCAGTACTAGTCTTTTGTGTTTGAGAAACATGACCTTTTTATCTTCTATCTGAAGTGGTTTCTCTACAAATTTTAACTTTTCATTTACCTCTATGTCTTGGAGAGGTACTATCAGGGATTCGTCTGATAAACATTTCTTGAGGTTGGATATATGAAATACGTCGTGTACTCCAACTAGTTCTTCTGGTAGTTGTAAGCGATAGGCAACTGATCCTATGCGTTGGATTACTGGGAAGGGTCCTACGTATCTTGGACTTAGCTTTCCTTTCTTACCGAACCGAACTACTCCTTTCCAAGGAGACACTTTCAATAGTACCTTGTCTCCAACTTGAAATTCTAACGGCTTACGTCGATTCTCTGCATAACTTTTCTGGCGATCTCAAGCCGTTTTCAGTCTTTCCTTGATTTGAGTTATCTTGTCGGTGGTTTCTTGTACGATTTCAGGACCTGATAATTGGCTTTCTCCTATTTCTGCCCAGCAAACTGGAGTTCTACACTTGCGTCCATATAGTGCTTCGAACGGGGCAGCTTCTATGCTTGAATGATAACTATTGTTATAGGAGAATTCAATTAATGGTAGGTGGTCATCCCATTTTCCACCAAAATCTATAACACATGCTCTAAGCATGTCTTCCAGAGTTTGGATCGTCCTTTCACTTTGTCCGTCTGTTTGGGGATGGTAAGCCGTACTTAAATTTAATCGTGTCCCCATGGCTTCTTGGAAACTAGTCCAGAAATGTGAAGTGAAACGACTATCTCTATCTGATACAATGGAGAGTGGAACTCCGTGTAATGATACTACTTCGTCTACGTACAACTTTGCTAATCTTTCCATGCTAAAGGTTTCTTTCATGGGTAGGAAATGAGCTGATTTAGTTAATCGATCTACAATCACCCAGATTGCGTCGTTACCTTTTCTGGTTTTGGGTAACTTAGTAACAAAGTCCATGGTTATTAGTTCCTATTTCCATACAGGCATTTCTAGTTGTTGTAGTAGACCTGAGGGTTTCTAGTGTTCTGCCTTAACTTGCGAGCAAGTTAGGCACTTAGAAACATATCTAGCTATATCCTTCTTCATTCCTATCCACCAGAAGTTATTCCCTAAATCTTGGTACATCTTATTATTACCAGGATGTATGGTATATCTAGATTTATGGGCCTCCTCTAAAATTTTGTTTCTTAAGTTTCTTTGCTTAGGTACCCAAATCCTTTTCTTGTGAAATCTCCAAATTCCATCACTTCCTTGTTCTAATTCTTTTATTCTTCCCTTCATTCCTTCATCATCATCCTTGATTGTTGTTTCTTGAATGTGTTTCAGTTGTTCCATTAAATCTAACTTTAGATTTAATCTAAGAGCACGAACTCGCTTTTGTTTTTCATGATACTTACGACTTAAGGCATCTGCTACTACGTTTGCTTTTCCTTCATGATATTGAATATCACAGTCGTAGTCACTTGGAATTTCCATCCATATTCTTTGTCTCATGTTTAATTCTTTTTGCCCAAATATGTATCTTAAACTCTTATGATCTGTATAGACAGTAAACTTACTTCCATACAGATAATGTCTCCACATTTTAAGGGCAAATATAATGGCTCCTAACTCTAAATCATGAGTCATATAATTTTCCTCGTGCTTTTTCAATTGCCTTGAGGCGTACGCAATTACCTTCTTGCGTTGCATTAGCACACATCCTAATCCAAGCTTAGAATCATCACAATAAACTTCAAAATCTTCTGTTCCGTCTGGTAAGGCTAGAATTGGGGCGTTTGTTAATCGCTGTTTCAAAATTTTAAAAGCCTCTTCTTGCTTGGGTCCCCATTCAAACTTAATTGCTTTACAAGTTAGCTTAGTTAATGGAACAGCTATCTTAGAAAAATCTTTAATGAACCGTCTATAGTATCCGGCTAACCCTAGAACACTTCGAACTTCCATTGCTGATTGCGGGACCTTCCATTTGGTGATCGCTTCTATTTTGGAGGGATCTACGTGAATACCTTCGTGATTCACCATGTGTCCTAAAAATTGCACCTCTTGTAGCCAAAATTCACACTTCGAGAATTTGGCGTAAAGCTTTTCCTTTCTTAACAGGGTTAAGAGCGCATGTAAATGCTCACAATGTTCCTCCTGGCTTTTGGAATAAATAAGTATATCGTCGATGAAAATAATTACAAATTTATCCAAATACGGTTTACAGATCCTATTCATCATATCCATAAATGTTGCAGGAGCATTTGTTAGTCCAAATGGCATAACTGTAAACTCGTAGTGACCGTACCTAGTTCTGAAGGCAGTTTTAGGTATGTCTTCTTCTTGTACTTTCAACTGATGGTAACCGGATTGCAAGTCTATCTTAGAAAAGTATCTAGCTCCTTGAAGTTGATCGAAAAGATCATCAATCCTAGGTAATGGGTATCGATTCTTAATTGTAATCTTATTTAATTCCCTGTAATCGATACATATTCGCATCGAACCATCTTTCTTTTTCACAAACAATACTGGGGTTCCCCAAGGGGATGAACTAGGTTGTATAAATCCTTTACTGAGCAATTCATCTAACTGCTTTTTCAATTCTAACATTTTGGTGGGTGCTAACCGATAAGGTGCCTTGGCTATCGGTGTAGTTCCAGGAATTATATGAATTCTAAATTCTACTTCCCTATCGGGTGGTAATCCAGGTAGTTCTTCTTGGAATACATCCGGGTATTCTGATACTACTGGACTTTCCTTAAGTTCCTTACCTTTAGTGTTAATGATTACCGAAATCATATACACTATTCCTTGGTTTTTTGAATAACTGGCCACTTTCATTACTGAAATGAATTTCATTGGCTTACGTGGCTTGTCTCCTGTAATCACCACTATTTCTCTTTTGGGTGTATGAATTTCTATGGAATTCTTATCACAAAGGATTCGAGCATGGTTGGCTACTAACCAATCCATTCCTAACACAACATCGAATCCATCTAATTTCATAGGTAACAGGTTTGCAAAAAATTTATGGCCTAAGAGTTCTATTTTTCCTTTTTGCAAAACCTTATCTATGTGAACAGAATTACCATCTGCCGTTTCAACCGTAAAAATTTGTCTAAGTTTGGTTAAGGGTAGGTTAAGAGCTTGGCAGAATGAAGTATTTATAAAACTTTGGTTTGCACCAGAGTCAAATAAAACCTTTGCCTAAACGTCATGAACTAAGAACGTACCAGCTATCACGTTAGGGATTAGTTCTGCTTCTTGGGTAGTCCACTGGAAGGCTTTTGCATTCTTTTTAGTAGTTCCTTCTGCAAGTTTGGCTTTGTTGTCAGCTGGTTTGACCAGTTTCGGGCAATCTGGTCTAAAATGTCCTGTTTCTCCACAGTTGAAGCAAATTGTTGCTTTCTTCCTCCTGCAATCTTCTTCTTGATGCCCCGGAATATTGCAGAAATTGCAATACCCTTTGCATCTTCCAAAATGCTTTCTTTTACAGGTACTACAAAATGGAGCAATGGAAGGTTACACGGTTCCCTTTTTCTTGAAATTATTACTATTACCCACACGGAATCCTTGGGTAATCTTTTGGGCCACTTCTTTCTTCTGGTTTTCTTCTCTTGTGTGTACCAGTCCGTTGGTCAAGGTGTTGGCTAATTCCACCGCATCGTCAATAGGGCGGGGTCTCACCGCTTTGACGATATCCCGAATCTCGCTAATCAACCCCCAAATATAGGGAGAAATAAGTACCGGTTCTGGCGAATCCAGGGTAGGTACAATTCTAGCATACTCGAAAAATGTCGAAGTATACCCTCGACAGTCAACATCCACCATCCGGTGGTTCAGGAACTTATTTGTCATTTGTTCCTTTTCATATTCGGTACAGAATTTTCTTTCCATAAGTCTCTTAAATTCTTCCCAATTCATGGCATAAGCCACATTGCTTCCCTTAGCTTGTAGTACCGTGTTCCACCATTCTAGTGCCCCTTCTCTAAAAAGACGCGACGCGTACATGACCTTGTCTTCCTCGGCACATTTACTTATTTTAATTACTGCTTCGGTTTTCTCTAACCATCGTAGTGCGGCAGTCGCCCCTTCGTTGCCTGCAAATTCAACCGGTTTACAGGAAAGAAATTCCTTGTAAGTGCAACCAGACGTTGCAGCTTTCATTCTCTTAAGAAATGGGGCTTGCATCACATCATCATTATTATTGTTGCCGCCTCCATTTACACTATTACTGAAGTTGTCATCACGAGTATGTTTGCTGGGAGTAGGTGGTGGCGGTTCAACTGGATTTCGGGCAGCAGCAAGGATTGCTGGAATAGCATTGGCTATTCCTTGAGCAACAATATTTTCTATATCTTGCCTATTAAGAAAGTGAGCTTCATTGTTTTGCTCGGATTGGTTAACTTCGTTAACTGGTTCATTGACGGCGGGTTCCATCTGATAATTTTCAATATATAAATGTATAAATTATTGGCACAAAATAAAATAAATACCAACAATAAAACAATCACACATAATCATGTTAACACGTATAGCCAAAATGGTCGACTTTGCGACGTTGATATTATTATATATTAGTAGGCATCTGTAAACACCAGTTATATTACAAAAGTTTTATTTTAAGTTATTTTACATGATTATATTATTATTATTATTATTATTATTATTATTATTATTATTATTATTATTATTATTATTATTATTATTATTAAACACATAACCACACAACCACATACGATCCCCGTCAGCTGGCACTTCAAAAACGACGTTCCCTCTCGTCGTATTTCCATGATATCCTCTCCCCCACTTCCCGGATTCTATTTCCTGCGTTCACTAGCTCCTCGCCATAGTGGCGGAGTTCAGCCAAGTTCTCGGTGCTCACAGGTGGGTTTGGTGCAGGCTCCGGGTCAAACTGGGGAAAATAGGTGTTAGGGTTATTCAAAATATCCTGAAATTGCCAGTCAGTTGTCCACCATTCCTCCAATTCACCGGGTAAAAGTTGGTGGCTGACAATGGGGTCTGGGATAGAAGGTTGCAGATTAACTGGAAGTTGTGCTTCACCAAGGTTGGGCTTGCCCTAAACTTTCCCAGATCTCCTTTCCCTTGCCTTTGTCTTTTGGTTCCTCAGCCTTTTTAATCTTTTGGGCAGCTGGCTTCTTTTTCCGTCCGCGTCTCCAGCCTATGATTCTCCTTCTTTTCTTCGACTTGGGTTTCTCCTGAGCTTGGGCCTAGAATTCCATAGGTTCTTCAATGTCGGCTTGATAACCGGAAAATCCCCCGGAAATCTCCATGTCAGCAAAATAGATAGTGAGATTCTGAAGAGCTTCAGACAACTCATTCATGCTGTTAGCATATATGAAGAAACACACACAAACTTAAGTTAATATTTTATTTATCAACTTTAATTTTTTTCACAGAATCACTACATAGAAATTTGAAAAATAAATTATTTCCAAATACTTAATTAGCTTAAAAAACCTAGCTCTGATACCACCTTTTTCTGTCACGACCCCGCCCCGGTGTTACCCGATCCAGGAGCCGTGGGACAGAAACCCGTGGTATTGATTATTTGAGTTGACAGCGGAAGTATTACAGGATCTTTTAAAACTTGAAAATGCCCAATTATTTTATTTCATAATTTGGGGCAAACCCCGAGATTTACAATAGAGGAATTTTACGAGGAAATCCCTTATTTTACAAAACATGTTTATTTATTTTACTGAGCCACCATTTCAAGCTTGTTAGTGCTCTGTAGCACTTTTTCCTAGATTCACAGTAAGTCACCTAAAACATGTTTAAAAATATTTTATCAGCGGGGAAATACTGGCGAGTCAATTAGGTTTTATAAAACAACACATTAGTTATAAATTACAGCATAAGAGCGATTACAATTGTTACTATCTTATTTTTATCCGGCGCCGTGTCACACCATGGTGACGATGGTCATACCACTATTGGGTCCTTTCACCCAAGTAGTGATGATTATCACTGTTAGGTTGATGAATCTAATCGTGAGAGATTAGTAATGTGCACAATACCGCACTTGCCAGTGATTCAAGATAACCAAGACTTAATACCTGTAATTATAACTTTTGAAAATAATTTGAGAATTGTAAAACATTGTTGATAAAAAGAGAATGACTCACATTGTAGGTTTAATTGGGCAGAGTTTAGCCTACTTATAAGCCTGTTAACCTAATGTAAATAACAATGCACACGAAACTAGGTCAGTAACTTAATACAACATTTACGATAAACTTCACGAAATCAAAACCCTCACGACGAATGACAAAGTATAGCCCTGATTTGGGCAGCACTTAAACATCCATCGGATCGGTTTCAATCGATCGGACATTGTATCGTAGCAGTGATCGAGTTATTACCCTGTTGTCGCAGCAGAGTGTCGGGATTTTGATTGTTTTGAACTAAACAGTGTATAACTAAACGTACGTAATGAATTTTTCTGTCGTAACAAGACCCCCTTGCAAGTGCCAAACCCCTGATTTATATGTTGAAAAATGGTCTCCCCCGCGTGGCGTGCCAGACCCAACTGGTCCTGGCGCGTGGCGCGACGAGTAATCTTTTAGGGTAGGGTAGCCTCGTGTATACATAGCCTAGGTGAGTCAACAGTTCGACGAATTTCGAGTTTTATAGCGAACTGTAAAGATAATCGTTAATTAGGGAATACCCCTTTGAGTTTTAGGGGCCCTGATCCTAATTTCGATTGTTCTGAAAAAATTAGGGGTCATGCAATATTACTTGAGGGTCTCAATTAGAGTTTCCTATTGGACAAAATAAAATAGGAAATAATAATTATTTTAATGAGAATTGTTACAGATGTGGCGGACCACATGAAAATTGGAGTTGTATGAAAGATATAGAAAATCAAACGGAAGTAGTAAATTACCTCAATAACCGTCTGCGACCACCGGGAGCCCCAAGTAACTCCTTCAACCCCGAGTGGCAAAATCACCCAAACATTGGTTGAAGGGAATCGGGAGGTAATAACCAACAAAATCAAAATCAACGATCTAATTTTCAGCAACAACCAGAATTGAGCAACAAGGTATCCAACCACAACAAGGAGGAAGAGAAAGACTTGAAGATCTCATCACTCGTCTTTTCTCTGAATCCGACAAGAGGTATTCGGAAAGGTTCCTACAAACCGAGGCCGAAATTTGGAACCGACGGGAAAGTATTCAAAATATTGAAAAACAAGTAGCCCAACCTTGCCTAAAATTTCTCCAAAAGACCACAAGGAGCCTTGCCTAGTAACACCGAACCAAACCGAAAAGCCCAAGTAAACATTATCAAATTGAGAAACCGGAAGGTAGAACCCGATAATGAACCAACATCACCTTAAACCACTACACAACCCACAAACACACCCATAGCAAATAACCAAGAAAATACTCAACCCAAAAATACTGAGCCAACCATACCACCATCGGTCCCTTATCCCAATCGTTTACTATAGCAAAAGATCGACGAGCAATTCACCAAGTTTGTAAGCTTACTTAAACAACTTCACATCAATATCCCTTCGTGGGAGTCCTTACACAAATGCCAAAATACTCCAAAGTCATGAAAGACTTCCTCACTCACAAAAGGAAGATTGAGTCAGTCCAACAAGTCAACTTGAGTGAAGAATGCATGGCGACACTCCTCAACAAACTACCCCAAAAAAAGATTGATCCCGAAAGCTTCACCATTCCTTGCTCCATTGGAGGATCACCAATAAGCAACGCGCTTGCCGGCCTAGGGGCTAGCATCAACCTAATGCCCGCCTCTATGTTCAACCGACTCGGACTAGGAAATCCACATCCTACAAGGATGAGCATACAACTCGCGGATAGGGCGGTAAAATACCCTCAAGGTGTCGTGGAAAATCTCTTGGTCAAGGTTGGGGAATTTGTTTTCCTTACCGACTTTGTGATCCTTGATATGGAGGAAGACACCGAGATCCCACTCATATTAGGAAGGCTAATCCTTGCCACCGCTTGGGCCATGTGGATATGAGTGACGGAAGGCTAACATTGATGGTAGGTGACAAGGAAATAAAGTTTTGAAATCGGACAACGCGTGGAAGAGGACTCGATCAATTACATCAAACTAATAAACTCAAACCTAGACTACGCCCTCAGCCGGTGCAACTTGGGATGCGAGTCATCCCGCTCGGGTAACATTTGACCGACTTTGGGTCTAGCCAAGAACCCTTTTAAACGTGGCGCACCATGGAGGCATTCCATGGACTATCGAACAATAAAGTAGTTTAAATCATGGTGTAACTTTTAGTTAATGCATTAATTTTTTTAAGTTTTCTCTTTGTAGGAACAAAATAACTCAAAAGAAGGATAAAAATGACCTAAGGACGTTGAAACAGTACCCCATGCACAAAAACAGATGTCTCCCGACGCAAAATCTTCAAAACAGTAAGTGCAGCATGGGGCCATGTAAGGTAAGCATGTCCCCGTGCCTCAAGTCTGCAAAAATAATTTTGATTCTGGAACTTTAACACGGGACCGTGTCTCATAGGCACGCCCTAGTGTTTATCTTCTAGAAAATTTCGTTACTGTTACTTTTGACATGGGGTCGTGTCCCCCAAACACGCCCCCGTGTCCAGTGTCTGATTTTTCAAAAAAAATGTTGTTTTTAACCCACATTTACACATTTAATCAAATCTAACCAATTTTGAACACATTGAGGACAATCTGTAATTTAAGTGTGTTGTTTGTCCTAAAACAAGCCTTACATAAAACTCTACTTGGAACCGCTAAAACACCCTTTGTTTGTCCTAAAACAAGCCTTACACAAAACTCTACTTTGAACCTCCAAAAACCCCAATTTTTTTTTTCAAAAATATTTTTTTTAGTTTTTTTTTTGTCTTGTTTATATTTTAAGTTAGAAAACCAAGTTCTAAAAGTTCAAGTTTATACAAATTTACAACCGATAGCGCCGTGATAAAAAGAACCATATAAGAAAAGATCATAGAAAGGCATGGCAATCTTTTTAAAATTTGATTGTATATATGTTTTCACACTTTTAGGGTCTGTTTGGTATGGGGTAATGGAATGGACGAAGGAATGGAATGGAAGAGGGAATGCAATAAATCATTACCATTCCATATCTTGTTTGGTTACCATGTGTGAATGGAATGAGTTATTATTGTGTATTGTTCGGTAGGCAAGAAAAACGGAGTAATAAAATCAGTGGTGAGTGGTGGTGGTGGTAGGTGGTAGTGATTGTGGGTGGTTATAGGTGGCGGTGGTGGGTGTTGGAAGCGGTGATGGGTGGTGGTGGTGGCGGCGAATGGCGGTGCGACGGCGACGACGAGTGGTGGTGGTGGCAAGGTGGCCGTTGGTGGAGGGTGGCAGCAGAGGTGGCGGTTGGTGGTGGCGGCGACGGTTGGTGGCGGTGGTGGTTGTGGCGTCGACGATGGTAGTGGGCGGCGGCGGCGAGTGTCGTTGGCGGTTGGTCGCAGCTGTGGGTGATAACGGTGGCGAGTGGGTGGCGGTGGCTGTCGGGGTGAGGTAGTGGCGGGTGGCGGCGATGGCGTCGGTGGTGGGTGGTGGTGGTGGTGGGTTGTGGTGTTGTTGATGAATGGTGCAAGGGGGGATGGAATGGAAAAAAAAACATGGGGGTGGAAGGAATGATTTTGAGGGAATGGAATGCATTTTGAAATGGGTGATTCCATTCCATTGACCAACCAAACACCCTTTCCTTTATTCCCTTGTAATCATCTATTCCATTCCACCTCTCATTCCTGCATACCAAACACTACCTTACACTTTTCCCACAAATTGTGAGTTTTGAGCCTTTACCGAGCATTCAATATCATATCTTTACTAAATACTCACTTTTCATTTCTTATGTGAATAGCGCGTATGATTCTTATGAATCTAGAACTTGACAAGACAATACATTCCCGGTCCTTACCGACTAATCCAAGTAAGTACATGATTGAGGCATTAGGATCATCAACCATTTTTCTTTTTCAACCTTATTTTCTATTTAGCTCCCCACAAATTTTCCATTAGTCAACCCCTTTGAGCCTAAACCTTTCATTTCAATACCCGCGAAACACCATTTTGCATAAACCACCCATCACGCAAAACCATCTTTTACTTTTACACCCTTTATTTTAGTAAAATTCGATTCTTTTGAAATACACAAAAGTATGTGACTTAAATTTCTTGTGAATATTCTATCAAAAACAAATCTCTAGTTGCTTGAAATAAATAAGCAAACTTATTTCTTATAAGCATTTAATCGGTACCTAAGTCACAAATAAATTTTCAAAAGAAAATGACGTTTTGCGTCTTTAGCCACTTTTCAAATAAAATTACAATACCCTTAACCAAAAACCTACCCTTTTAAAGTCCTCTTGATATTTACAAAGAATATGTTAAAACCGACAAGGATTGATTACTTGTCAAGCATAAGGTAGGAGTAAGTTCCATACCGGGATCGAGTGTTTCACTTATACATCTTCGACCGAGTGTTGAGTGATCACTTGTGAGGTGTGTGAATTTGTATATAGCTAAATGAAATTTTAAAAGGCATATTATGCCCAAAAATATTTATATTTCTTAAAAAGTTCTAAATAAATTATGTCGAATAGGATTGTAAATAAAATGAAAAGAACTTGGATTCCCGACACTCTACAAACAAGACCCGAAAGCTTCTTCTCTACCAATTACATTTGGGTGTGTAAGCATTATTAAAGAGTTTTGCTTGAGGACAAGAAAAGATTCAAGTGTGGGGTATTTGATATACGTCAAATGCAACATATAAATTATGTCAACTAACGTATAAAAACAACCCTTTTTAGTACTAATGTTCGAAAAAGTGTGTTTCTTTGCATACTTTTGATTTTCAGGATAAAAAGAGCTTAAATGTACAAAAGGAGGAAATTAACGGCATAAACCAACATAAATACAAAAGAAGGGAAGTTCATACAATATACAACCCTCTAATCTTCGTCCCAAGACAAAAAAGACATCGAATAAGAAGTCAAGCACGGGTTGTGTCTACCGGGCATGGGGACGTGCCCCACCCAAGATTCAAGGAAGAAGAAGACAAACAGAAGCAGACAAAAGATACAGGGCTGTGTCTCATAGTCACGGGTTGTGGTCAACTCCCAGATATAGAAATTTTGGATCGTACAACAAGTACAATGGCCACGGGGTCGTACCGTTAACACACGGGGCCGTGTGAGCATCTGGACTGACAAGTTCATTAAATGAAAACAGAGAAGAAGAAGGGCACGGGGTCGTGCCTACCAGGCAAAGGGATATGTAAATCAATTGTTTTCAGCTATAAATAGGGGTGTTATGTTCAATTGCAACTCATCCCTTGGCAAACCACTTCTCTCAGACCTACCACCATTCCACCACCACAATACCACCATCATCCACCAAATTCATCCATCATCCATCTCTAGAGTGTGTGTTGTAGTCTCGGGATTCAAGATTGATCGTAAGAGTTTTTGTCAAACAATGGCCATGCTTGGCTAATTTCTTTCATCACTTGGTGAAGACAAGTCATTTATGTATTACTTTTGATTTCCAACCTTTGGTTAACTTTTTAATTGGGTATGTATTAGACTTTAATAAGTAGTTATCATCTCTTCATGTTTTGTTGATTCACTCATTCTTGTCTTTATGTCTATATAAAGCGCGTTAACTGCCTGGAAGGGGGTTAGAAGGGTGGTATGGTAAAGTTTTTGTCTCGTTTAGTGAATAGATCCTGTGAGGACTTGATTCAAGCTTATTAGGACTTCCTTGAGTCGGAATCAAGTGATTTTATCTTGTCTATTTGTTTCTTTTTTATTAAGTTTCTTTATTTTACTTATTAAAAAAACTTTTTTAAAAATTAGATTAGACGTCGACGATATTCCGGTATTAAAATCTCTTGTGCCCTTGGATGACCTCGGTATCTTACCATCACTATACTATGCCAATTATTGGTGCACTTACCATAGTGTGTTGTAGAGAGTGATAGTGTTATATCGTGATTTATAAATTTAAAACGTGATAAAAGAATGATAAGTAATTAAAAACATAATGAAAATCAACACACGCTCGCACACACGTCAATTAGTCTCTCCGATCATCGCCATATACTAAGCCGAACCCACCTTTGTTCTTCTCGAGCCCATAATCATAGTCGACAACTGAAGTAATGCATAAATCGACACATGTTGCTAGCAAAAGCCCCTCGACAACTGTTGCTGCATGCGGCGATCGTAGCTATCATCACCGCAACACTTTATGTATCATAAATTAGGTCTTGAAAATTCAATGGAATCAAAAGATCTGAAGAGAATTGTGAAGAATTGAGAAAAGATAAGGAAAGAAGAAGACACCTCGGTTATGAGATGTGAAGGTTAGGAACAGTGGTGGGATACGTGGCAGTAGGGCGGCAAATGAACCGAACGAACACGAACGAGACCTTGTTCGTGTTCGTTTGTTAAAAATGAACACTTACCGAACGAGATTTTATGTTCGTGTTCGTTTGTTAAGAAAATAACGTGTTCGTATTCGTTTGTGTTTGTTTGTTAATGTTAGACAACGAACGAAAACTAACGTTGATGAATACAAATGGAAATAAACAAACACAAACACGCGTTCATTAATAGATCATATAAGACACTAACACTTATTAAATATTTTATTTGTCGAGATCTTGTAATATTTAAATAATATATAAAACAAAACACTAATGAATTATTAAACACAAACGAACACGTTATCAAACGTTCACGAAGAACATGACCTTTATTCATGTTTGTTCATTTAATTAAACGAAATTTCTTGTTCGTGTTTGTTTGTTTAATAAATGAACGAACACAAACAAACATCCCGCCGAACGGTTTACGAATTATTCGCTGAACGTTTGGTTCGTTTACAGCCCTACGTGACAGAAATAAGGAGTTGCAAAGATTAAACATAATAAAAGCATATGGTACGATAATGAAATACATAAAAACATGCAAAGCTAAATATATAACATGTTGTGCAACCAAATGTTGCAAATTAGAATATTATATAATTTTTATTTTGACTTTCTAACCGACTTACTACTACTACCACTACTATTATTTTCTTTTTGATTGAACCAACCCATTACACTTCTGTATTTTTTTTCTCAACCAACCCATTTCACTTGCATTTTTGTATATCTTCTTTTAAAAAAAAAAAAATTCAATCAACCCATTACTACTGGATAATTTCTTACTATTTTTTTATTTATTTCCATATTATCCTTATATTATTAATCCAATGAAATGAACAGTAGAAGAGTAGAGGAGGACACTTTTGTCATTTCATTTTATACACAGCTATTGCCACGCATCCAAAAACTTGCATAAAACACATCGCCCTTTCCCCATTCTCCAAAAACCCACCGCACCGAGGGAGACAGAGCATACCGCACGGCCAACAGAGAGCGCATCAACGGACAAGATCTGGCGGGCGCTGATGAGGACGATGATGGTGGATTCGAGGTAACAGTGATGGAGGAACACTGGCCACCTGATCTAGGGTTTCTAGAAGGGTTGGTTGTCTGGCAAGGGTTCTAGGAACTTCGATGAAGGTCTGCATGTTTCCAAACTGGTCATATCTTGTGTAATTAACTGTATGTTAAGCTTAGATTTTTTTTATTCGCCTATAAATTAGGGTTTATTGGGTATAGCAGTGTGAGACCTGGACTTGGTTCAACACGGCAACGGTCAACGGGGAGTAGCGTTTTGACGACCTTGTTGGTACTCCGACGAGCACCCCCATGCTTGAATGCCACTTTTTCAGTTAAAATAGAGACAACCATGGTTAGATACACACCTTCAGATTGTCACAACCACAACAGAAATTTATGTCGATTTAATTGTGATTTTTCCGTATGGATTATTGTTGTTGTGGTGACTGGCCGAGAGTAGAGACGGTGGCTGACTACCGGCGTTCGGCGATGGAGGGTTCTAAACGCGTTTGGTTCTTCCGGACAACCAGAAATAGGGCTTCTCATATATTAAGGTTCATGCTAGAGATGTTTAGATTTTCTGGCGACAAAGAGACGAACGACGGCGACGGACGACGGTGGTGGGTTCAAGGTCACGAATTTGTCTGAAAAAGGGGAAAGTAGGTTATGGCTTTCATTGATAGCAAATTCGACGGTGGTTGTTGTATGGGTCAATTCGGGTTATGTTATATCTTATATGAGTCAATAGGGTAAATAAGAAGTAAACAAAAATAATTAACTAAAAAATAGGGTCAAATGATGCTATACATTCAAATCATGAAAGCAAGATCCTCATAGCAGGCTGACATGGCCCGAGCTTCTTGAACATTCATTTGTTGCAAAACCTATTAAAGATATTGAGACTAAGGTACCCATCTTGTCTTATTTATTTTTATGTAGGGATTTTAGGCCTAATGACACAAACTTACATTTTGAGTATGTTCACTGTAGAAGGAGCTTCGTGCCAAGTGCCAACACTCCTACTTCTACAGGAAGTGATGCTGCTTAGAAAGAGGAACATTTGTAGACATCTGCTCTAATCTCTGCAATTCGAGAAGGTAGGCCTTCAATGAATTTTTACTAAATTTCCTACTTGACCTTGAATAAGCATAACTAAGTTAACAGACAATGCTGCAGGTAAAAGTAAAACTCTCGCAACTATGGATGAAATACTCACGGGGGCGTAGAAAGTGAATCAGGTAAATTGCAACTCAAGTCTAGATTGTTTTTTATGAGTCACGAGTTTATAACAAAAACTTTACTTTTCTTCGTGATAATTTTAGTATGTATTGGAGTTTCACCATTTGTTATGTCCGGCATAGGTCTGATATGAAAAAAAAAACATTTCTATGAGAAGGATGATGAAATAGAGTTGAGAGGTGGAAAATAACGAATGTATGAGAGGGATGATGAAATAGTGTGTGTGTGTGTGTGTGTAGATTGAGGTGAGGTATATCCACTCTGATTAACCTGCAGGCACATGTTCTTCATTATCCTCTTCTCTGTTCCCTCTCCATGTTCATTGCATCTCGCCAACAACATGTTTACCTCTGTATTCTCTAAAAAAGTTCCACTTTTAGTTTTCTTTTACTTGCAGACCATGCTCAAGAGATTCCTTTCAATTTTGAGGTACTGCTTTAAAACTAGGTTTCTCATAGTATACCAAATTCTTTTTGGACTTAAATACAGTGAGCTCATCTTATTCAATTTCTTCAAGTTTGTCGGTGTCAAAATTGAGCTTGAATAAGACTCATATGCTGATTATGAATGGATTCTTGCATAATGATGATTTACTAGCTGGCTTCCTTTCATTATACCCAACACAATTTTGGTTTTGGAATGTATTTACGTATATAAAAATCTTTGGAAATTCTCTACCGAGCCACACTATTCCTCATCATGAGTTTTGATCTCAGCCAGTTATGCTTCAGGAGTCAATTTCTTAATTAAATCATGAATTTGTGTTTCAAGATTTAACTATTTCAATGCAGAGTTTTCAGGAGTATGCCGATCAAACACCCGCGAAAATGGATTCTATGAGTATAAAGGGACCTCACCATGCAAGTCTGTAGGATCACGAGTTTGTTTTCGCTGCAGCAATGAAATGTATAAAGATTCTGAATGCAAAAAAAAAAAAAAAACGCTAATTGAGTATGCAAGTAAAGTTGCTCAAACTACACCACAATCGAGTGCTCTTCAAACTGTTCGTACACCGACAAGAAAACCGTAAGATTTTGGTCATTACAGGTGCCTGTGATCGTCGGTGAGATTATTTCCGGGGTGCTATTAGTGATTGTGGTATCAATTACCGCTATCCTTTGCATTCGTTACAAGTTCAGAAACTATAAAGGCTCAACAAAAGGTGTTAGGTTCATGAAGAACAACACATTCCAGAAAGACGGAGGAATGATTTAACCCGATTTAGATGAACTAAAGAAAGATTGGAAGAGCTCGAGTTTTCAGATACAGTGAATTAGAGAGAGCTACATGAGGATTTACAAAAGAATTACAAGTAGGAAAAGGTAGTTTTTCTTGTGCTTTTAAGGGGATATATATTGATGAAATATGGTGGTGGTGTTGCTGTGAAATTGCAATTCTTTCACTTGATATGAAGAAAAACTCATGTAGCCATCTTTACTATGATTGTAAAGATTCAATGGTTATGATACAAGCCGGAATTCAATGTTGGGTCAAAAATGATTCGGGTTATGAATTGTAATGTAATTATTTTGTTTAGCGAGATCGTGTTGTGAGTTGTAATGTAAAACGTACATTTTATCACACCAAGAATGACTCGGTTTAGCGCGACACGACGCACGCGGTGTATAAAACTAGTTCGAATAAAAAAACAATGGTTTCCGTTATTTTTATTTGATTGTTTTCATATATATAAGAGTAAAATGCACGGATAGTCCCTGTGGTTTTGCAAAGTTTCACCTATAGTCCCCAGATTTTGGAAATTACACTCCTAGTCCCTGTGGTTTAACAGTTTGTTACGCTGATAGTCCCTGGAGTGGATGTGGGTTAGTTTTCTCAGTTAAGTTGGTGTGAAATGACTATAATACCCCTTACTTTTATTATAATATAAGAAAAAACTAATTAATCATTTAAAATATCAATTGGGCCCCATAAATAATTATTAATTATTAAATACAAGATATAACATCTTCAAGAACATGAACATCTTAAAGATCTGGGCCTAATTTCATCATCCTAAAATGAACAAAAACATTCATTATCAAATTCAAGAACCCACAAATTCAAGAACAAACAACATACGATCAATTTAGGATTGACATGAATCCATTTCTGGTAATCATCAACACATCAACACATTACTGGTAACAATTTAACACCAATCAAGTTTTTGTTCAGATCCATTACTGGTAACAATCAAGCAAAAAGAAAAAGCAAATTTAGGATTGACATGAATCCATTTCTGGTAACAATTTAACACCAATCAAGTTTCATAAATTCAATCAATAAATCACATTACTGGTAACAATCAAGCAAAAAGAAAAAGCAATTTAACACCAATTTACCAGAAATTGACATGTTTTTGTTCATTTTAGGATTGACATGAATCCATTTCTGGTAATCATCATCTTCTTCAAGAACAAACAACATAAAATCTGGACACATCTTTAAAACCCACAAATTCAAGAACACCCAAAACACTTTACCTCCGATCAATTTAAAACCCAAAACCTAAACCCACATATTCAAGAACAAGAACAAGATCCAACCATAGGAACCATACCCGACTCAAAAACCCAAACCGAACCACCACCATCGAAGAACCTCCACCACCACCGTCTGCCATTGTCGGGCGTGGCGGTAAAGGCGGCGGCGGAGAAGCCGGATTCATTCTTTCTTTTGTCGATGAACAAACAAACATCAAATCTGATGAGGATGATGTTTAGGAACTTGTTTATTTTCATTGTTGGATCTGATGAGTTGTTGATGTTGGAGTTGCAGGTGGCGGTTGTTGGTGATTGAAACTTGTGATTGATTATCGTTTCATAAGAAATAGAACAAAGATTTAACAGCTAAGGTTTAAATGTGTATTCGGCAGTTTCTGTGCGGGATTGTTTCTGATTTAACAGCGTAGTGTTCAATTTGATCGGATTGTGCCTGGTTAATGAGAGAAAATTAAGGTATGAAGATAAAACCTAGTGTTGGATGTTGAAGAAGATGAAATTAGGCCCAGATCTTTAAGATGTTCATGTTCTTGAAGATGTTATATCTTCTATTTAATAATTAATAATTATTTATGGGGCCCAATTGATATTTTAAATGATTAATTAGTTTTTTCTTATATTATAATAAAAGTAAGGGGTATTATAGTCATTTCACACCAACTTAACTGAGAAAACTAACCCACATCCACTCCAGGGACTATCAGCGTAACAAACTGTTAAACCACAGGGACTAGGAGTGTAATTTCCAAAATCTGGGGACTATAGGTGAAACTTTGCAAAACCACAGGGACTATCCGTGCATTTTACTCTATATATAATTTACAGATTTATAAACATGATTCAAAGATTTAGTATTCAGGTTTGGTACAATTATGATTTTGATAACCAAAATTATTCTTCTATGTTAGTGAATTTAAAAATCAAAATTTAAGAAATGCCAAAAAAATATAATTTAAAATAAAATATGTAAACAGTTTAATTATTTTAGCCAGACGGCGAAATAATTTATGGAATATGGACACCTCATATAAACATTAGTTTAGGAACGTTATTCATTTTTAAGAAACTAGCGACTAAGAAAGTTTGTATCACACATTTATTGAAAGAAATAGAATTATTTTGCGCAATAGATTAATTTTAAATTTTAGAAAAACTTTTTACCTTCTATTTCAAGTCAGTGCCGTTCCTACGTTCTTGGAGACCCTAAGCAAACTCTGAAGTAGGGGCCCTAATTTCGCCGATAAACTCTCCTCCAATCCCGACGCAATGGGTGATTGCCCTTACTTTTTTCGTCTAGTGATAGTCGCTAGCCTAGAAATTGAAAGCAAGCTGCGATGGGAAGTGAGAACGATGATTACGGTTGTATTTAGGGGCTTTAGGCCGCTAAATATTGATGATTAGATCGATGGTTGGTGTGTTGTAATAGATGGAAATCAAAGCAATATGGGTTTTGAAACTTGACATTTGTTTGCTAAACAATATTTATTTTGGACTCCTTTAATGAAAAATCTGTTTAGTTTTGAAATAAACATATTTATTTGGGCCTAATACATACATATAGTATATATAATTTATTTTTTTAAATTTTGGAGGCCCTTATTTTTTGGTGGCCCTAGGCCCGTGCCTAGGTTGCCAAGCCTATAGAGCCGACCCTGTTTCAAGTTAAATCATTAATTTAAAAACCGGTTTTCATACCATACTGGGTTGGGCTTAGAAACGATTCAACTAGTTGTAAAAGTGGTTCAACCAGGTGATCAGTCAACCCTATAATTCCACAAAACTTTAATATAGAAAATAATCTAAAACTACATAATTTCATAATTAAAACTCAATTTTCCAACAATTTTTTTAAATAAAAATCTATAAATCTATAAAAGGTTTATGAGATTAAAGTGTTAGAATATAAAAAAGTCTATTTATGAGATTAAAGTGTTGAATATATCAAGTTCACAATTACTTAGAAGACAAAATTCAGAAGTATTTGTTACCAATAGTCATAATATACTAAAATTACATAAAATAAGTAACATATATAACAAGTAACCTTGTATTTGAGAAGCCGATTCATCCTCGATAAACTCAAAATTGAATATAGGTACAAACCGATTCATCGGTATGCACCGCTATACCATATTTTCTGGCGTCTATCGTACCAGTGATATCTTCGGTAATCGGTTCAACAGTAATACCAGCCGGTTAGAACCGGTTTTTAAAACATTGTGTTAAATCTTAATTGCATAAATAAGTAGCAATTTAAACCTTTTAGTTTCCCAAGTTTTATTTAAGCCTTTCACTATTTTTGCACAAGATTTAATTATAAAGCTTAGCCTTGTTCTTACATTCTTAAAAGAATTTGTTTATTTTTTATTGTTTTCCCTCGTTTCATTTACAATAATTTCTATTTTTCTTGATTTTATTATATCAATAACAAAAAATAATTTATAACAGCACAATCGGGTAAACACAAAATAAATTACAATTTAATATCTAACAATAAATAACTAATTAGTAATTAGTTTAAAAGTTAAAAGAAATATATAACCAAATACCATTCATTAAATTAATATTACTCTCGAATAAATAAATAAATAAATTAGTACTTAGTAATTAATAAATAGTTTAAAAGTTAAAAGAAATATATAACTAGGGTTAGGGTAAAATGAAAACTTATACGAGTTGTGAGAACTTAGATAACTTGGCCTTACGAAGCTTTTATTGCTAGAAACGCGAGAACCATTGTGAACACAACAAAATAAACCCACTACACCACAAAGCCTAAAAAAACCTAACCTCCACCCCCCCCCCCCCCCCAAATCTAAAAAAAATCTAAAACACATACAAAAACTATTTTTTAATAATTTCTTTTTATTAAAATCGCTACTTTTAGTTTCCAAAAAAAATATTTTTTTTTAATTTTTATTATTATTAACGAAAAGTAGCGATTTTAGTTAAAAATATTAATTTTTTTGTTTGCTTTTAGATTTTTTTTTTTGCGTATTTTTTGTTGTGTTCAAATTGGTTCTCGCGGTTCTCGCAATAAAGGATGGTTCCTAACAGATCCTTCTCCTATATATATATATATATATATATATATATATATAGGGTAAGGATGTATAGAAAACCCACTTTAATTTAGAAAACCCGGGAAACTCAAAGCTCCCGATGTTTTTTTATTTTAAATATACACATGTTATATACATGTTTTTAAGGTATTTGGGCAAAAAAAATCAAAAAAGCGCCGAGTAGATATTTAAAAAAAATAAATAAACAAGTTTTGGTGTAACATGTGTTACATTCATCTGACATATTTGTAACACGTGTTACACCAAAACTTGTTTATTTTTTTTTTAAATATCTACTCGGCGCTTTTTTGATTTTTTTTTTTACCAAATACCATAAAAACATGTATATAACATGTGTATATATTTTTTTAATTCGGGAGGTTAGAGTTTCCCGGGTTTTCTAAATTAAAGTGGGTTTTCTATAGATACTTACATTATATACATATATATATATATATATATAGAGGGTGGAGTTCTACAGTGAACACTAATGTATTTGCGAACTGATTGAACAAATCCTGACCATTGATCAACACACGTGTATGGCTAGGATCTCATCATCAAATCGTAAAATACACTAGTGTATTTCAACATCAAATCCTGGCTATTGATCTACATACGTGTAAGGCCAGGATCAATTCACTCAGTTCGCAAGCTACACTAGTGTTCACTCTTGAATCTAATCCTATATATATATATGTATGTATGTACGTATCAGATTTTTTTTAAAAACACGTGCCCTTCGAAATTACAGGCCATGTGCAATGATCCTTCCCACACCATAAAGGCCGCCCACGAGGGTGGTTAATAAATTTGATATATGAGTAAATTGCCATTTTAGTCCCTGAGGTTTGGTTCAAATTGTCATTTTAGTCCAAATAGTTTTTTTTACTCGGATTTTTCCATTTTCTTGCCATTTTGATCACATTGCCTAACTCAGTCTAAAAATCTGGTTATAACCAGGGGTATTTTTTGGCATAACTGTTGTGTAGTGTTAACCAGTGGTAGTTTAAAACATAATTTATAAACCTCATAATAATTTAATGCCAAAAATACCCCTGGTTATAACCAGATTTTTAGACTGAGTTAGGCAATGTGATCAAAATGGAAAAGTCAGGGACACATAGGAGAAAAAAAACTATTTAGACTAAAATGGCAATTTGTACCAAACCTCGTGAACTAAAATGGCAATTTACTCTTTGATATATTTACTAAGAAGAATTAGTTTAATATTTTACATAAATAACTGAAATTGTTCATAATAATACTTTAAATATTTTATAATAGAGTAAATTACAAGTTTTTTCTTTATGTTTGTCCCAAATTTCAGACGCTGTCCTTTACCTTTAAAATTGATGAGTTTTGTCCTTAACGTTTCAAAATCCTGCAAGTTATGTCCTTTAGGGCAAACCCAGTTAATTTTCAATGTTAAATCTGGTCACATAGACCCCACATAAGGGCAAATTTGTCTTTTTACCATTTCAATAAAAATATTAAATATATATTTATAAAGCTTCATCTTCTCCACTCAGTCACTCTCCCTCTCTCTCTATATCATTCTCTCTCTAAAAACACCACGGCCACCACCATTTACCACCCACAAGCACCGCCTTGTACCACCGCTTTCTACCACCCACCCTCACTAACCTACCCTCTCTCTATCCATCGCCCACATCCAGCAACTGCCACTGAAAAGACAACACCACCGTTGGCGATTTAACTAGACTTCAACAACAACCAGCAGATCTGACCCGATCCGCCTCCCACAACCACTCTTTTCGATCCAGATCTTCATCGGTGGGTGCCCCGATTCAACTCCACCACCACCGCCGCCATACCCTTCTCTCTCTTCACCCAAATCTGATTTGTATCTGATGGTAACATACTTGAATGTGATTTGTATCGGATTTGTATATGTATTTTGTAACACCTCGTAAAATCATGTCCAATATAATATAGACATGTGTCATGGACTTTAATCAAGTAACAAAGTGATTACGAGGGACTAAAGTTGACAAACAAATAAAGTATGTGTGCAGAAGGATTCAAAGTGTCAACATTTGATAATTTTACCTTTCAACAACCCTACACGATGTTTATACCTTTAAACGAATGAATTCTGAATCATACGAAACCGTTTGTGGAAAGAAAGTGAAAGTTTACAAGCTGCAAGGTTAAATGCGTCAACATGTTTAATTTATACCTCTGAGTGACCTTTTAACGAACCCGAAGCTTTGTAACGATTAATTATACTCCCGAGAATAAGTGATAAAAATTTCACAAGGTTTCGATATCGTATGAGGAAAATACGCTAACATTCGTATATAAGGGGTTAAAAGCGTCAACGTTGAAATTCAGGACTTATTCGTTGATCGTATAACTAACCGGGAACATAGCGGAGTTTGTTTATGACTTAGAGTCCTTAAAAATCAAGTTTGGGGGTTAAAAGTGCAATAAAAGCAAGTTAAAATCAAGTTTAGAAGTGTTGGTACACTTTATGTGGACGCGACTCGACTTGGTTCGACTCGGGTCGGTTCAACTCGGATAGGTTCGGCTCAAGCCCGACGTCACGACATTCCTCCGTCGTGCGCCCCAGAGTTCGACACGCGAAGCACGGAGAGCCGCGAGCCTTCCCGAGGCGCCACATCACCATGACATCATCATGATGATGTCATGATGATGTCATAAGTTGTCTAAAGATTACAAATCTACAAATCAGATTTACGTATAACATGCTATGGGCCAATCAACTTCAACACAGAATGAATGTTGGGCCATTACATTTGGGCCAGAACTTAAACTGGGCCGGACCCCAATTGCAAACATGTAGGTCGACGAAACAAGTGTGTTTCGTCGACTTTGATGAATATTAATGTGTTTCGTCGATGAAACAGTTGTTTCGTCGACTCTCAAGTGTTTCGTCGTCATGGTTCAGTATATATACAGAGATAACAGACAGAACACAGAAGACAAGTCTGAATAGATTTGAGAGCGAACACTGTAAACACACACACACTTAGAGTTTATGAGAGCATCTTGTAAACATTCTATTGTAACGGTTTTCTAGATTAATACAATGAAGTGTTAATCGTTGAATCGTTGTGTCTTACGTGTTCGTCACTTGGTTTAACTTACCCGTTTGGATTCCGCACTCTCGGGTTTGTCAGAAAACAGGGAATAGAGGTTACTCGATCCTCCGGGTGGACCTACAATTGGTATCAGAGCATTGGCTCGATTCCTTGTTAAAACCAAGTTGATTTTCATGAGTTTTTCTTGAGTTTGAAGTTTACATTTTCTGGAAAAACCTTGTTAAAACCTTGAAAATCTTGATTGTTTTGCTTATAGTTCATTTAAAACCTTGTTATAACTCTTGTATACATGTTAGTTTTAGGTTTTTATTGAACTTTATTTGCAAAAGAGTGTTTGAAAAATTTCCGGTAACTTGAATCTTCATCCAGTTCATCACATCTTCAAGTTGTTCTTGAATAATATTCATGTTTGATCTTTATTTGTTACTGAATGATTGTGTTTGTGTTTGCTGTTTGATTATTAAACATTTGTTTGACTATTGTTACACAAGTATGATGATGAATTGTTAGACTGTATGAAAAGGTAAGGTCGTGTCTTTGACAATAGAGACTAGTGTCAGAAGGATAAGGTTTTTAAATTGTTGCATAATATCTATATTGTCTTATCACTTTTGTCAACAAAGTCAGGCTTCAATCTCCTTGTCTAGTCAACGAAACAACATCAGTTTCATCATACACAACCGAGTTTCGTCGATCATTTTCATTTAATAAATATCAGAACTGTTTCGTCGCACAAGAATTTGGCTTCTATTTGGGCTCCTGTTTCATCGAACAAGAATTGGGCCCGTTTCGTCGCATAAGAATTGGGCCAGTTTCGTCGCAATCATCAATCAGTTTCGTCGAACATTATTGTTTCGTCGAACATCACAGTTTCGTCATACTTGTTTCGTCATATCATCTGTTTCGTCGAACTTGATAAAATTTTAACAGTAGCTTTGCAATTCATATTTAACGGTTTGATTTGAGTGAGTTGTTCAGGTATTCGTTATTATCTACTCGAAATGAATCCAAATTGGTGGGGTAATCCGTCAAATGCAGAGAGCATGTATACCAACACACGATTATCTCCTTCATGGGCCGAATCTCCCACACCACCTCGAATTACGGCAGAACAATGGGCATCGGTTACTAACCAAAATCAAAGTGAACCGAATATGGCTAGAAATATGTATGGTGATCTAGCACCAGTTGCTCAGTTACCAGCAATCCGTGTCCCAACCACCGATTTGTATGGAAATCCATTACCACTAGTTGTTTTACAAAGCCATCGTTCTACTGTAGCACCGTCATCTCTTGATCCAAGGAACTGTAGTCAAACAAAAATGGCGTTTTATGCCAAAATTGTCAAAGATGCCAGCAATGGTGAATCATCACGAAACGATAACAGTTTTGAACATGACAATAGTTCAGTTGAAGACGTTTCAACTTCAGTTGAAGATGTTACAACTTCAAGTTCAAGTTCAAGCGAGGATGGATATGAATGTGAATCATCAAGGGAGGTTGTTGATTCTGATGCATAAAGGTCAACATCTGAGAGTGATTCCAGTCAGGTACGTGTCGATGAATCAAAATCTGATAGCTGTGATAGGTGTGTTGGATTAAATGTTAAATTGTCTGATTTGCAAAGCAAATTTGACGATTTGAAAAGCAAATATGATGTGACATATTTCCACCATCAACATTTGATCGTGGATCTTTCGAAATGCACAGAGGCCAACATGTTTAGTGAAAATTATGAAAAGGAATTTAAAAAGAAAATTGAAACATTAAAAGCAGATAAGACCGAGCTAACGAAAATGGTTTCAAGAAAACAAACTGAAATAAACCTTTACATCAATCGTCTTGAGATCATGCAAAAAGAGTTAGCCTGTGCTAAGTGTGAAAATGAGGCGATCCAGCTTAAGCTGAATAGCTATTCAAACTCTAGGTATGTGCTGGATCACATCATTAACATACAAAAAAAGAAAAAATGATGTCACGTGCATAGGTTATAAGAAGTGTCCACCACCTCTTAAACACGATTATTCTTCGATGCCTAATGAGGAAAATAAACCTCATTTTGAACCCTCAGTTTCATTGAGACTTGAGGAATTCACAATTGGGCTAGGTTACAAAAAGGAAGTATCCTCAGATTCGGATGAATCAGCAGATGCGAAAGCGTCAACAGCTGAACGAAATCAGGATCCTCCAGTCATTGTTGAGGATGCTGATTCGTCAGATGATGAATCCGAGGATACTAACTCTGAACAGTCAGAAACGGTAAAAAAAAAATGAAAACATACATCTCGAAAATCACATTCTTTGTGATCCACCTGCAAAACCGTTTGTGACTACTACAGCCAAGTCTGTTGAATCCTCATCTGGAAGTTGTGAAAGCGTGAACTTGCTTTACACGTTGATTGGATCTGATAAAATATATTCAGACAAGGATTTCCCTATCAAAAATGTCAATCAATCTTTGATTGATAAAGTTTTCGAAGATTCTACCAGTAAGTTTTTGGGAAAGTCGATCCAAGGAGTTGTAGTAACTCAGTGTGCTCCTATCCCAAAATCCAAAGTTAGAAAGAAATATGGGAATAAAAAATTGCAAAAACAAAGCAATCAACGAAAGCAAAATCACGCTGCCCAAGGAAATGGAAAAGGCAAACAGAGCCAAAACAAGAGGAAGATTCAGAAGATAAACTTCGTGAAATCCAGAGGGACTGATAAAATTGAAACTTTTGAAAACAAATCCAACACGGATTTTGTTAAACAAAGTAAAATTTTGAAAAGAAACAGTCAAAACAATTACACACAACACACAAACGGTTGTGATGTAGGACCAAGTACCTCAAGATCACGAAGTTCATCATCAAGTTCTTACAGTTATGATACTCCGAGGTTTGTTGAGCGGAGATCATGCTTTGAATGCGGTGAGTATGGACACATTGTCAAGAACTGTCCATATCTCACCAAGGGAAAAGGAAAGGTTGATGCCCCCCATGGTAACAGTTACCATAAAGGATCTGTTTCACCAAAACAGGATCCTCGTCTTGTTAAACAACAAGAAGTGAAACAGATAAAGAAACAAAGGAAAAATGTTGAAAAGGTTTTAAAATCGGTGGTTGTCCAAATAAAATCTGTTAAATCAAATGTTAAACATGAAAAACAAAAACAAAGGAAAAATGTTGAAAAGGTTTTATGTGGACGCGACTCGACTTGGTTCGACTCGGGTCGGTTCAACTCGGATAGGTTCGGCTCAAGCCCGACGTCACGACATTCCACCGTCGTGCGCCCCAGAGTTCAACACGCGAAGCACGGAGAGCCGCGAGCCTTCCCGAGGCACCACATCACCATGACATCATCATGATGATGTCATGATGATGTCATAAGTTGTCTAAAGATTACAAATCTACAAATCAGATTTACGTATAACATGCTATGGGCCAATCAACTTCAACACAGAATGAATGTTGGGCCATTACATTTGGGCCAGAACTTAAACTGGGCCGGACCCCAATTGCAAACATGTAGGTCGACGAAACAAGTGTGTTTCGTCGATTTTGATGAATATTAATGTGTTTCATCGACGAAACAGTTGTTTCGTCGACTCTCAAGTGTTTCGTCGTCATGGTTCAGTATATATACACAGATAACAGACAGAACACAGAAGACAAGTCTGAATAGATTTGAGAGCGAACACTGTAAACACACACACACTGAGAGTTTATGAGAGCATCTTGTAAACATTGTATTGTAACCGTTTTCTAGATTAATACAATGGAGTGTTAATCGTTGAATCGTTGTGTCTTACGTGTTCGTCACTTGGTTTAACTTACCCGTTTGGATTCCACACTCTCGGGTTTGTCGGAAAACAGGGAATAGAGGCTACTCGATCCTCCAGGTGGACCTACAAGATGGACCAGTGGCCTAAATTGCAATTATTGAAACTTGTTGACCGGACTTGACCTTGACACGGGCCGCGTAAGACCTCTGCCATGGTTTACGCGGGCCGCCTAAAAGTTGCCAGCTCCCAAAACTTGGACAGATGTCTGTTTCAGCAGGTTGCACCGCCTTAAAGGCCTGGTTTTCGAATTCAGAGGCTGCACCAGTGGTTTTTCATGCATAGGGGACACCTAGGATGATCATGAATCAATCTTAGACTTATGTGGAGTGATCTTGTGCAATTAAATTCCCTATATAAGAGCTCTATGTTGCAACATTAAACTTGCTCATTTCAAAATCATTCAAAGCTTACTCTCTGGAGCTCTCTGGACTTAAAGCAAGCTTCCATCACCTCCTAATTCGTGCTAAGGATCATTGTGAGTGTTCTTAGCTTTCCTAATTCATGTTTTATTAGTTTAATGACCAAAAGTCAAAGCCGTCGTAATTAAGCTTTGACTTAGTGATTAATCACTAATGGTCCAGTCATTTTTCGAATTGAAAGTGGCTATGAGTTGGAAATTAGGTGGGTAATAAACCCTTAAAAGGGCACACTCTGATTTCCACTCTAACTAGGTCAATTGTCGGGTCAAACTTAATTATAAAAAGTCAACAGAAAGCTATTTTGCAAATAAACTCGTAATTAACAATGTACAAGATATGAAACCTGTTTTAACACTTGTATAACTTGGTAATTAATGTAAGAACATGTGTAAGCAGGTTCAACCCGACAATTTTGAGTTTAGGCTCGGTTTGGAACCGAAAGTCGCAAAAGTAGACTTTTGCTTTGACTTTTAGTTCTGGCCCAATTTAGCTTAGATTAGATATGCCTTAGAGTTCCATTAGGACCAGGTTATAGGTTAGCATAACCCTCTGAGGTTATACAACTTGGTTCCTAATTAATCCGATTCATATGCATGTTTCCGTTAATTGCTTAAATGTTGACCATTATGCCCTTTTGACCTTAAAACGAGATTTTTAAAAATGTGAGAGGACAAAAACCTTTATTACTGATTTATAAACATGTCCTAAAAATTTTACATCAGTTTGAGGTCTAAATTAGGAGTTATGCTCAATAGCGTAATTTGAAAGCTTTTTATTAATTAAACGACGTTATTAGCATAAAGCCTATTTAAACCTAGATTTTGACACCAAACCTTTTACCCACTGATGTAATATAATATTTTGGGATTTTTTAAGATTTTTAATCATTTTTAAACTGATCATAACAAGGAGTTATTGCTTTGATTCGGTAATTGTCGGTTATACCCTTTTCTTGAATAAAATGAGTTTTACATAACATTTTGATACCAAATCTTTTTCTATTGATTTTATATGATAAATAAAATATTTTAAACTTTATAAACTGATCAAAAACTCAGATTTCCTTAAATAACCCGAAAATCGCTTAAAAACGACTTTTTACGCTTTTTAAACGCATAGTGTGGATTAAAACTATTTTTGACATATAAGACTTAATACCTACTGATGTTTTAAGTAAATTTTTATAATTTAATAGTAAGCAAAATTTTTGAACTCAGATTTCCAAATTTGACTTTTAAAGCCTATGTGAAATTACCAAAATGCCCTACGGTGCATAGTTTGGTTATAAATAATAAATTTCACATCTATGCAATACCCTACTGATATGACCTGCAAAAATAATTATTTTTACTGATCACTTCAGTCCAGAACCTCAGATTTATAATTAACCTCTTTTATAACCCTTAAAATGACCAAAATACCCCTACGGGGCTTGATTTGAGTTTAAATCCGTTTTGGGCATAATGGAAGGTATCCTAGTGATATCACAACATATTTAAGGCATATTAACTTAGGAAACCTGTTCATGACTCATTTGGTTACCCGTTATGCAATTATCGCATTCGGTACGGTTTATGTAACTAGTTTGCATAAATTAACCGAAACGGGTCAAACCTTATCATTTTCACTTCAAAATCCAGAATGCGTTTAGTTTACCCATATTATACAAGTCTTCATACTTGTCGGGTCTAAAACACACTCTAATCCGGTCTTCACTTAATCTTGCGTTTGAACCGTATACCTTTCTTTAAAACTAAACGGTCTAAGTTTAAACTTAATTAAGACCCGTTAGGAATCTAATAGGTTATTTAAACCTTCATTCTAGATTTAGGAGACCAGTAAAAGATACTTGCACTTGCTGAATTGTACGGCTGGGATAAATTTGTATAATTTGCTCAGGTAAATACTTTTAACTTATTTTCCCTTATACGGGCTTGGGGTACGGTATATAAAATACCGCTTGGTCGGCTATTGAATTTTTAATCATATGAAGGTTAAATTATTGAGATAACCTGTTTAATATGTTTTGTTTATTCTAAGCCTTTGGGGGGGGTTAATGACCATGTCCTGGATATCCTCGGCTCATTCATTGAAATGGCCACGACTCAAGCATGGCGTGTAGGCATACACCTACCGGTGCGTATGTAAAATAATATACCTGCCTCTTCGAGAATAACTCGCCGTAGGTTATATTATGTGGTGTGTCTATTAATCTTTAACCCGGTATTCAACCCGGGCTACTGAACGGATAATAAACATGTAATTCTTTAACAAGTTTATTTTCAAATAATTATCCCAAGTTATAAAAGATATTTTTGTGCCTTGTGCATTCAAATCAAATTTTCTTAAACATTTTCAAAATGAGTCGGTTAATTGTATTTACCAATGAAAACTGACGTATTTTCCAAAAAGGTTAAGTGCAGGTACTAATCGAAATGGGCTGGCTACTCCTAGCATCAATAAAGAGTCTTGCAAGCTTAGATGTTTGTAAATCTGCTAAACAATGTTCCTTTTAAGTTTGATCTGCCTGTGGATCCCTTACAACCGTTTTTGTAATAAATGATATTACTTTCATTCGGTTTGTAATGTTTTTATCTTTTGACTTCCGCTGTGTATTAAACTGTGATAAATTGTCTATGATGATATCAACTACGTCACGATACTCCCCACCGGTAATACGTGGAAATATCGGGGTGTGACAGGTTGGTATCAGAGCCAACATTGAATGAATTAAACACTAGCCTTTTTTTGTGTTTAATCTCAATGACACAGTTTGCACATTCCTCGACTTCCGAGTCTAGGTAAAGAACTTAGGACTAATCCAAATTCATTTTATTTTGTCCTTTATTGTTTTCCTTGTTGTTTCCTTTGTTTGTTTTGACAGGATTAACAAAAATGTCGCCGAGGTTCCGAAGAGGAGGAAGAGGCAAGGGGCCATTCAACGCCACCAACGATCACGAGGCCGGACCTTCTCACCGGTGAACTCCATCTGTTACCATGAGCACCAGTGCTCAAGAAGACTGGAGGACCTATTGGAGCCCGCGAGGCAATCTGTCTCTCTAAGTTCATCACCCTCTTACCACCATTCCTTTGGGCCGCAATCGGAGAACGAGCCCGAAGATTCTCACCATTCTTTCTTACCGTTGCGGCGGTCAACCTCACATCGGGCCTTCCAAGACCCGACCCCTTATTTTCAGAGTCGGTTCAACCCGGGGAACTAGGTTGAAGAACCAATGGGTCATAACCCATTGGGCCCTGAAGACCATTTCCCCGAAGCTCAGGGAATGGATATGGATGATGACCCAGATCCTGCCGAACCACCATCTTGGACACCTACTCACCCCATCAAAATTTCGGATGGGTCGTCTTTTCATGGATCACCTTATCGTGGTCCAGACAGCTTTGAGGCAATGTTTGACCAATAAGACTGGGTGTTTACTCCCTCCTACAACCAGTCTCAGCAGCAGCAGGATCCCTCTGAGGATTCACGTTTTGTGGCGGTTACGCCACCTCGACCACCACCGCTTGAGCAGCAACTGCCTCCGGAGCCACCGAGGCGAAGAAGAACAGGTGCACGGATGTCCGTGCGAGGAGGGGACTTCCATTTCACCACCGCTAAGCATTCAAGTGGTAGTCACTACCCGACACTATATGAAGACCCCACAGATGGGTGGGCCTTCAAACCCCATTTCCGAGGTGGACTCTTCGCCAGTCGCACCACCACCAGTGGGTTATGACAACCCAATTCCTTCATACGCCGGTATAGCGGCGTATAACCCTTTTGAACAGCCTGCCTACCCGGGGTACAACTACTACAATGCCCCCAATGTTGACCCATACCTTGTAGCAGCCAACTTCAATGCTCTTCATCCTAAAGGGCCTTACACATCCTCCTACCAAACCGGGTACCCACCTTATGGGTATCAATACCCACCACCTCCTCAACCTCCGCAGTAGCAGCCGCCACTGATTCAGCCCCAACAGTAACAGGAGATTCTACAGAGGTTGAGCCAGGTGGAACGGGAGGTTCAAGAGGAACGTAGGAACGACCAGGGATTTCTCAAGGGTCTGGCGAATCTAATCAAGAGAAAGAAGAAAAGGGATTTTTGAAGATTCCTTATTTATTTATTTGTATTGTAATTTCCTTGCTTCAATCAAGTCCCTACGTGGACATCTATTTATGTATTCAGTCCCTGCGAGGACTTGTATTTTCAGTTTAGCCCCTGCGTGGGAAAATTATTTATGTTAAAGTCCCGTTTAGGGCAATTATGTACTCTTTTAATTTTAGTGGAATGTTTGAATTTAAAATTTTCATTTTGTCATTATATGCATAAATATAATATATGTGAAATATATAAATCCAAAATATGTCATTCCTTTTATAAAATTTGCCTTTAATTATTAAATAGGAATCTTAAAAGGTATAACCTAGCCTGCTTATCATTATAGACCTGGCCATGATGGTAAAACCTATTTAAAAGATTCAAATCCTTGTTAACATCTGAAAACATGTTAACACTCCTGGCAGATGTGATTCGTTAAAATCACACATGTCATCCTTATATTGCATCCTTCCAATTCTTTTCTTTTATTAAACATCCATTAGTGATGTAATGCCTACGGGCCATTGATGGGTGGTCCGTAGGACAACCCTTAAAGGGGCTAAATATGTGCACATCTCATGCTTTATTCGGTTAATTGTGGGAATTTGGTAACTACGGTGCGTTGGTATTTGCAGGTGTTAAAATGCATAAAAGTTGGAATGCATGCAAAGTCAAAGAAACAGAATGCTGGGATCGTAACTTATGGACTCAGTGCATAGCTTACGGCCGAGAATCACAAAAGAAACAGAATGTTCGAACCGTAAGCTACGGTATTAATCCATAGCCTACGGCAAAACTTTATTGGACTTGTGGAAACATTGGGCCGCATGATTGAACTTCTTGTGGACGGTACAGGCAAAACGAAAAAGTCAACAACATTAAAGAGGCACACACCAACACATGAATTGATTTAACCTTATGTGAAAACGTGGGCTGACAACATACACGTGGATTTTTTTTATGGGGAGCAACTAAATGAAGGGCTATCAATGAAACAAAAGACATCACATGATCCATCATCATCATATCACGCAGATCAAGACCAAGAGGTGCACATCATCATAAATCAATGCCATAATTATTAAATGGAGGCAGCCTTTTTGGGAACATACATACACGCAAACTTTGAGGGGTTGGTTGGCAGCTTTAATTTAAGTGGAGGATTATTATGACACAATATCGAACATACACACATATACCTTGATGGCAAGAAAAGACAAAAACAATTCACGTGATTTTTGGGCCGAATATAGAGAGAGAAGAGAGATGGGCCGACATATGCATGTTGTGGCGGTTGACTTATTCTTGGGCTCATGTGCAGACATTGAAAGTGGCGACATCTAGGGCCTCTTGGACTTTTTGTCAAACATTAGAGAGAGGTTGAACAACACGTGATTATTGGGGGGCGGCACATATTGTCAGGTGAACAAGGGTTTGGGAGTGCATATGTAACTATTGCATTTAATGTTTTTTTATGAAGTTTTAAGAGGTCTTTTCACTTGTTTTCGGTTACACACTACTCACCGGTGAACGACTTTTGGAGACATGGAGCGTGAAGAACACTAACTTTATCTTTTGTTTTATGTTGGTGATTTTCGGGAACATGGAAACGGGTATTATGATGTTGCTTCAAGCCATGAGTGGCTAGGTTCTTTATGGTCATCCTAGGTTGAAGGTTTGTATGAAACAATTGTGTTTTGATTCCATATTTCTAGAATGGTAAACTCTATCTATGTCTTGTTTATCATGGTGTGTGATTGCTTATTTGTAAATTGTTGATTCTTATGATATTCTAGTTTGAAACCATACGTTCTTGGTGCCGTTGGCAATCGAGATATCATGGGTAGAATTAGGATTGGGTAAGGGTTGATTGGTCATCGGGTAACAACCTCACGTTCTAGGAATCTGAATACTTTGTTCCCTTTTATCACAATAAGTAATTACACACGAACTATGTCTATGTAGTTCTTTCTAGTGGATGATAGCACAATTGTTGAAGCAAACCGGAAACTTAGGATGGTCATTCGTCTCCAAATTGTTTACAAACTCAACTTTCATTTCGCAAATTAATTAGTATTCTTAGTTTTTAAAATCAATCCAATTAAACCAACTCTTGAATTTTACTTTTCTTGCAATTAGTTTAATTTTAGGTAACTTAGATAAATCTTCAAATAACGCATATTCCACAAAATCCCTGTGTTCGATACCCACTTACCGCTAGCTATCTGGTAGTATTTGGATTAAATTTGATTGTGACCACGACATCACGTCAAATTTTGGCGCCGTTGCCGGGGAGTAGTGCGCAACATGTGTTATTTTTGATCCTTTTTAGTTTGTTATTTTTCTGGTTTATGCTGGGTGTGTTAGTGTGCAGGTATTGACAGGTGCATGCGTACTATGAGCTCTCACAAGCTATCACCTTTGGCATTTGATCCGGAAATGAGTTACCAAGAGGAGTACGATTACGGTGATTATTATGATGAATATTCCCAACTTTCATATGAAGGCCCTCAGATGTACGATCAAGACTATTATCATGCTCAGTATACATTTGATCAGTATGGTTATGAATGTGTAACTCAACAACCTACTTTGCACTATCAGTCACATAAATCTGAAAGTCTTGACGAGATGATGAGAAAGAGACACATGGTTCATGTTGAAAAAGAATTAACAAAACCTCATTTGTCAATGGAAGAACGAGTAGAACTTTTGGAATGGAAATATGATTTGTTACCAAAAGAGGTGAAAGAGATGAGGCCAGGGACGTCGATAGTGGAAAAACGTCAAGCAAAACAACACTGGATATATGTGCAGATTGAACAAATGACACCTATGGGTGATGTAGAAGAAAAAGTTGTGAGTCCTCCCGAACTTGAAACTGAATTATTAGGGCCAAATGAGGAATATACAATTGAAATTATTGTGGAGGAACCACCTATGGAGAGCAAAGTTGAGGGCCTTTTACTTGATGAACCAATCAAAGTTGATTACAACTCTCCGACTGTGGTGGTTATGGAAACCAAGAGTGTTAAGGATGCATGTTTAGAAATTAGGAAGGTGGCACTTCATGATGCGGGAGATTTCATTCATAAGTTATGTTTATGGGAGAGTTTGGATTTGTTGGGCACAGAAAACGAAGTAGTGAAGTGGAGAGTAAACTACCGAGCATTTGTTAGAAATTCGGTAGGAAAATGTGGATTTAAAGAATTTTGCAAAGAAAGATGGGACGTGACAAAGCACACACACAATAGAAGAATCAAACATCGTGCTTACATCAGCAACGAAAAAGGTAAATGTGCATTGAGACCACCTTGAGACATACCAGGTACGGTCGGGCTGAAGACCTAAACTTTAGCGCTGCTTGGGAGGCAACCCAAGGTGTTTTTAGATAAGTGTGGGGAAGATGTGCGGAGAGTTGTGTGAAGGTGATGATAGGAAGTCGGATTATCTACAACATCTGTTGTGTCAAACTTCACCAGGTCAATGTACTCTTTCCTTAGTCTTGTTATGTTCTTTAGTATTAAAATATTGGTATTAGTTGTTAAAAAAAAATTGGGATTTGAGAGTATTAGCGAAAGCTAATGTTTTTGGTTAGAAGCGATCTATCCCTCAAAACCATACATTGGGACAATGTATCCCAAGTGTGGGGATGGGGGGAATTTTTGAGGAATTTTAAAAAGCTAAGCGAAAATTGTCAACATTTGAAAACTTGATGTTGTTCCGCTTGACACACCGACACCCCTTTATAGTCATTTCTTAGTGAGGGTTTGAGCCACATATGATTATTATAGATATTTCTTTGTTTTGAGTGGCGGTGTGTGTATTGTGTTAATAGAACTTGTGTACGAATTCTTGTTAAATCTTAGAGTTAGCATGCTTGTGAAAATGATAGGGGACTTTTAGGTAGCCTCATCTAGATGTGTGAGAGTGTGGGAATTGAGGGTTGGACCTCATACGTTACATATATGAGCTTGGTATTGTGAGGGGTGGGGGTTTGGTCTTTAGAAAGCCATGTTTGAGCCTTATACCATTCGGTTGTGACCCAAACCTACTTCCTACAAAATTTTACCTTTTGAGATAACCCAGTTTAGGAAATTTAGCATGTGGTGTTGATGTTCTTGTATATATTGTTGAAGTTCGATATGAGACAAAAAAAAAAGAAAAAAAAAAGAGAAAAAAGAAAAAGAAAAAAATATGTGAGAAAGATATGAGAAAAATACAAAAAAGAAGTATTTGGTTGCAATAGTAGTTGAAAATGTTGAAGAAGTTGTGTATATAGTGATGTTTGCTTTATTTATTTAATAGAAATAAAAACCGGGTCAAATCAATTAGCTCTTTCATATTTATTCCACCATTTCCTACCTTTACACTTAGCCCCGTTACAACCCGTAAGTCCCTTTGATTCATAAGCATGCTAGATATTTGTTAGGAGGAAACTTGATTCTTATACAAGCTTATTGTCGCACACACACACACACGCATTGAGTGGTTTTGCATTACATGCTAATATTTCTTGCTACTGAGAGTTTTTGTAAGGGGTGTGTCTTGTGGTACGATTGAAGGTTAGTAAAAGGTCGGCACATTTTAGCTTGGTTTGCATGTTGATCGCTTATGGTTGTGAATAGTTTTGAATGGGTTGCTTGGGACAAGCAACGGGTAAGTGTGGGGATGTGACGGGTGGTCCGTAGGACAACCCTTAAAGGGGCTAAATATGTGCACATCTCATGCTTTATTCGGTTAATTGTGGGAATTTGGTAACTACGGTGCGTTGGTATTTGCAGGTGTTAAAATGCATAAAAGTTGGAATGCATGCAAAGTCAAAGAAACAGAATGCTGGGATCGTAACTTACGGACTCAGTGCATAGCTTACGGCCGAGAATCACAAAAGAAACTGAATGTTCGAACCGTAAGCTACGGTATTAATCCATAGCCTACGGTAAAACTTTATTGGACTTGTGGAAATATTGGGCCACATGATTGAACTTCTTATGGACGGTACAGGCAAAACGAAAAAGTCAACAACATTAAAGAGGCACACACCAACACATGAATTGATTTAACCTTATGTGAAAACATGGGCTGACAACATACACGTGGATTTTTTTTATGGGGAGCAACTAAATGAAGGGCTATCAATGAAACAAAAGACATCACATGATCCATCATCATCATATCACGCAGATCAAGACCAAGAGGTGCACATTATCATAAATCAATGCCATAATTATTAAATGGAGGCAGCCTTTTTGGGAACATACATACACGCAAACTTTGAGGGGTTGGTTGGCAGCTTTAATTCAAGTGGAGGATTATTATGACACAATATCGAACATACACACATATACCTTGATGGCAAGAAAAGACAAAAACAATTCACGTGATTTTTGGGCCGAATAGAGAGAGGGAAGAGAGATGGGCCGACATATGCATGTTGTGGCGGTTGACTTATTCTTGGGCTCATGTGCAGACATTGAAAGTGGCGACATCTAGGGCCTCTTGGACTTTTTGTCAAACATTAGAGAGAGGCTGAACAACACGTGATTATTGGGGGGCGGCACATATTGTCAGGTGAACAAGGGTTTGGGAGTGCATATGTAACTATTGCATTTAATGTTTTTTTATGAAGTTTTAAGAGGTCTTTTCACTTGTTTTCGGTTACACACTACTCACCGGTGAACGACTTTTGGAGACATGGAGCGTGAAGAACAATAGCTTTATCTTTTGTTTTATGTTGGTGATTTTCGGGAACATGGAAACGGGTATTATGATGTTGCTTCAAGCCATGAGTGGCTAGGTTCTTTATGGTCATCCTAGGTTGAAGGTCTGTATGAAACAATTGTGTTTTGATTCCATATTTCTAGAATGGTAAACTCTATCTATGTCTTGTTTATCATGGTGTGTGATTGCTTATTTGTAAATTGTTGATTCTTATGATATTCTAGTTTGAAACCATACGTTCTTGGTGCCGTTGGCAATCGAGATATCATGGGTAGAATTAGGATTGGGTAAGGGTTGATTGGTCATCGGGTAACAACCTCACGTTCTAGGAATCTGAGTACTTCGTTCCCTTTTATCACAATAGGTAATTACACACGAACTATGTCTATGTAGTTCTTTCTAGTGGATGATAGCACAATTGTTGAAGCAAACCGGAAACGTAGGATGGTCATTCGTCTCCAAATTGTTTACAAACTCAACTTTCATGTCACACCCCCAAAATCCACCTGCGGAGTATCACCGCTTGGGAGCGTGACTGACCAGGATTAAGCCACCAATCACATAGAACAATGTATAAAGTAAAAGTAATTGCAATTTATTCAAACCAATCCATATGAGAGGTGTTCCAAAACATAAATATGTTATCACTGTTTAGCGGAAGCGTATAAATAAACCCAACACAATAAAGTGCGAAATGTCATAATGTCTAATCAAGTATTCACGATCCTTGTCCACAACGACTGCGCCTCCCGTGCAAGCTCCATAAGTACCTAAGGTCCTGCAAGGCATGTAACAGAGGATCAACAACTAGTTGAGCGAGTTCACAGAAAGTAAATGCGTAATAGTAAGTTCGTATGTAACATGTGGCTCTACTGGGCCGATAGTACGTTCTATTGGTGGGGGCTTCCCATGTTATATATCCCCTAGACTATTCGTAATCATAAGTATCCTTCCCAATCCGAGGATAGTAGTAAGTATAGGTTTACGCAGGTTTTATGTAAGTGCCCTTCCCAACCGAGGACAGTACGTAGCGAGTACGTAGGTTTAGCGCTGGCGTCCTTCCCAATCCGAGGACGGTAGTACGTAGGTTTAGCACTGGCGTCCTTCCCAATCCGAGGACGGTAGTACGTAGGTTTTACGTAGGTTTAGTGCTGGTGTCCTTCCCAATCCGAGGACAGTACGTAGGCTTTGCGTAGAATTTGGCACAGGCATCCTTCCCAATCCGAGGACCGTGGTAAGTAGTCTAGTGGTAATGTAAGTACAGGTAATCCTTCAATCCCATTCCCAACCCAACTGGGGAATCCCATGCCTTGGTAAGAGTGTGAACTCACCTTGGTTTGCTCGGTATGCTAAGTGTATGCTCGCAAGTAATCAATCACGTCCTAAAGTATGCACGTATGTGAAATCAGTTTGTTTTCAAGTTGTGCACGTATGAACATGTAACACGTAATCACAATCATATACAAGATGATTACATTTAACAGCAGTTAAATATTCCAGTTAACACTTAACAGAGTTAACCCAAGTTACTGTGCAGATTACATATACGGCGAAACACAAAATTGGCGAAACATACATGCCGGCGAAACACATTCATCGACGAAACACATTCTGTTTCGTCGAGTCTTGTTTGGCGAAACAAAATTTCAATTTCGTCGATTGCTCTTGGCGAAACACTTTCTGTTTCGCCGAGAGTTCTGTTTCGTCAAACAGTTCAGTTACGTCAAATCAGTTACATGCAGGAACCCTAATCATCACTAACAGCCGACATCAATATTATCCATCATGCAGTAATCATTTAACACAAAATCATCGTAACATCATCATAGCATAATCATCGGATTTCCTTAACGTCTAGCGTGAACCCTAGTTTACGAATACAACATATCGATTAACATATCACATCATCAAACCCTATCAAGATGCTAACTTGCATTCAGAATCAGATCATAATAACAACATCCAGAACCGAGTATTCAATCATATTAAGTTTCGCATTAAAACCATTTATCCGAGTACCATATTCATATCGAAATCCGTATCATCATCATCCTAACAAGAACCCTAATATTTAACATGTATCGATTTCAAATATTCAACATCAAAGCAGAATCACATGACACATAAGCACGTACACGGATGAATGATCAATCAAGACACATAATCTACTAACCGAGATGAGGGTTTGATCGCACAAGGGTTTCCGGTGGGTTCTAGTTCGCCGTCACAGTGAGAGAGCTCTAGGGTTTCGGTCGTGTTGATAGAAAATGTAAAAGTGATGCTGTTTTACGTACACATACACAAAATAACGTTCTGGGCCCAAGCTGGGCTTCGTGAATTATTGGGCCGGGGAAACAGATTTCTGTTTCGTCGGAATGTTCATGGCGAAACAGCCTGTTTCGTCGGAATGGGTTATGGCGAAACACTCTTGTGTTTCGTCGGGTTCCTAACAGTTTAAGTTTTACAAACAGTACACATGTTATACAATCATACATAACCATGCAAACACACCAGGTTTTATCATAACACAACCATATAGTCAAAGTCAACGTGCATTAAATGCGAATAAAGAATGTCGGAAATTCGAGTTGTCACATTATCCCCAACTTGAAAGAAATTTCGTCCCGAAATTTAGCATGCAGTTACTGAGAAAGCTAGTAGTGTGACGTTGTTTACCTGTATTGTATCGCGGCTCCCCTGAGCATGTTTGCGAAGGTTACTGGTTTTCTTGGGGTGTCACATTATCCCCCCGTTGATTTGGAATTTCGTCCCGAAATTCTGCATTGGTAGCTTCAGCCTCAGTAGTAGTTGCTTGGTTTCCGAATAACTGGGGATATTTGAGTTCCATTTGATCTTCGCGCTCCCAGGTGAACTCTGGGCCGCGGCGGGAGTTCCAACGAACTCGTACAAGAGGGATTCTCGTGTTCTTGAGGACCTTAACATCCCGGTCCGTGATTTCAACAGGTTCCTCGACGAAGTGCAACCGCTCGTCGATAGTGAGTTCCTTCAAAGGAACTATGTGGGTCTCATCTGACGTACACTTCTTCAGATTCGACACGTGAAAGACGTTGTGAACTGCACTGAGTTCAGGTGGTAAGTTCAATCTGTAGGCCACTTTGCCTATTTTCTCAATAACCTCGAAAGGTCCGACATAACGCGGATTGAGCTTGCCTCGTTTGCCAAAACGAACCACACCCTTCCAGGGTGAAACTTTAAGTAGCGCTCGATCCCCAACCTGGAATTCGAGTAGTTTCCTGTCTTTATCAGCGTATACTTTCTGACGGTCACGAGCTGCCGCCATGCGTTGTCGTATTTGTGCAATCTTTTCTGTAGTATCGACTACCATTTCTGGACCTGTAATTTGACTATCTCCCACCTCTGCCCAACAGAGAGGTGATCGGCATTTACGCCCGTACAATGCCTCAAATGGTGCAGCCTTAATGCTGGTGTGGTAGCTGTTATTGTATGAGAATTCCACAAGTGGCAGATGTTTTTCCCAACCGTTTCCAAAATCAATTACGCACGCCCGAAGCATGTCTTCTAGAGTCTGGATAGTGCGCTCAGACTGCCCATCCGTCTGAGGATGATACGCCGTGCTCATGTCTAAACGAGAGCCAAAAGATTTATGCATTGCCTGCCACAGTTCTGAAGTAAAACGTGCGTCACGATCAGAGATGATGGAGGTGGGCACCCCGTGCCTCGAGACCACTTCTTTTAAGTAAACGTCTGCTAAGGTAGAGAACTTGTCTGTTTCTTTGATAGCCAAGAAGTGAGCAGACTTTGTGAGCCGATCCACGATCACCCAAATAGTATCATTTCCGCGCTGAGATCTAGGTAGGCCAGTAACAAAATCCATGGAAATTTGCTCCCATTTCCATTGTGGTATCTCAGGTTGTTGGAGTGGTCCTGACGGTTTCTGATATTCTGCCTTGACTCTCGCACAAGTCAAGCATTTGCTAACGTATGTGGCTATGTGGGCCTTCATGCTAGGCCACCAGTATGTAGTCTTAATATCGTGGTACATTTTATCCGAACCAGGGTGTACCGAGTAGCGAGACTTGTGAGCTTCATCCATTACCAGCTCGCGTAAGTTGCCGTACAGTGGGACCCAAATGCGTCCTGTTACGTAATAGGCACCATCTTCCTTCTGTTCTAAGCGTTGCCTTGAGCCGCGTAAGGCTTCTGCCCTGACGTTTTCTGGTTTCAATGCTTCCACCTGAGCATTTCGTATCTGGGAAGGAAGACTAGACTGTATAGTGAGTTGTAAGGCTCGTACGCGCTTAGGCGCGGTGTCCTTTCGACTGAGGGCGTCAGCCACAACATTGGCTTTGCCTGGGTGGTACCTGATTGAGCATTCGTAGTCATTTAACAGTTCAACCCATCGTCGTTGTCGCATATTCAGTTCCTTCTGTTTGAATATATGTTCGAGGCTTCTGTGGTCAGTGTAGATAGCACATTTAGTGCCGTACAAGTAGTGTCGCCATATCTTAAGTGCAAAAACAACCGCTCCCAGCTCTAGGTCGTGTGTCGTATAATTCCGTTCGTGAATCTTAAGTTGGCGCGAAGCATAAGCAATAACTTTATCCCTCTGCATCAATACACATCCAAGACCTTGGATAGATGCGTCGCAGTAGACTACGAAATCGTCCGTGCCTTCAGGCAGTGAGAGGATAGGTGCGCTACAGAGTCTATCCTTTAAGTGTTGGAACGCTGTATCCTGTGCATTACCCCAACGGTAGACAACACCCTTCTGCGTCAGTAGTGTAAGTGGCTGAGCAATCTTTGAGAAGTCTTTGATGAACCTTCTGTAATAACCCGCCAAACCCAAGAATTGGCGTATTTCTGTTGGTGTGCGAGGTGCAGGCCAGTTCTTGATCGAATCCACCTTGGATGGATCTACATGAATCCCATCCTTGTTTACCACGTGGCCTAAGAAGTGGACTTCACGAAGCCAGAAGTCACATTTGGAAAACTTAGCGTATAGATGTTCCGTTCGTAGAAGTTCCAGTATAAGTCGTAAGTGCTGCTCGTGTTCCTCCTGACTTTTCGAATAAATCAGGATGTCGTCGATGAAAACAATGACAAACTTGTCGAGGTAGGGTTTGCACACCCTATTCATAAGATCCATAAATACGGCAGGCGCGTTCGTTAGCCCAAATGGCATGACCATAAACTCGTAGTGGCCGTAGCGTGTTCTGAACGCTGTTTTGGAGACGTCCTCATCCCAGACTCTCAGCTGGTGATATCCTGACCTTAAGTCTATCTTGGAGTAGTAGCTCGACCCTTGCAGCTGGTCGAATAAATCATCTATGCGCGGAAGAGGATAACGATTCTTGATCGTCACCTTGTTGAGTTCACGGTAGTCTATACACATCCTGAACGTACCGTCTTTCTTCTTTACGAACAACACTGGAGCTCCCCAAGGCGAAGAGCTAGGACGTATAAAACCCTTTTCCAAGAGTTCTTGTAGCTGCTTTGACAGTTCTTCTAATTCAGTTGGAGCTAAACGATATGGTGCTCGAGCTATGGGTGCTGCTCCTGGAGCTAGCTCGATCTGAAATTCGACTTGACGATGAGGCGGTAACCCGGGTAACTCTTCTGGAAATACTTGAGGAAAATCGCGTACCACCGGAATATCCTCAATCTTTTTCTCTTTCTTCGAGGTATCTGTAACGAGTGCCAAAATAGCAGTGTGCCCCTTGCGCAAACACTTCTGAGCCTTCAAAAAGGAGATAATACCACTCACGACACCACTCTTGTCGCCTTGAACTTCGAGAGGTTCTTTACCAGAACGGGGAATACGAATGATCTTCTCCCTGCATAGTATCTCTGCTTGTTGTTGGGATAACCAATCCATACCGATGACAATGTCGAAACTACTCAGAGTTATAGGGATGAGATCGATGCAGAAAGTCTGACCAGCGAGGATAAGATTACAACCCTGAACTATGTGTGTGGCCTCTAAACTTTTACCGTTAGCTAACTCTACGACATGTTTAGTGTTCAAACGTGTTGGTGCGCGTTTAAGCATTTGGCTAACCTTTAGAGACATATAACTGGTATCCGCACCCGAATCAAATAGTACAGTAACATAAAAGTCGTCAAGAAGAAACTTACCCATAACTACGTTGGGATCATTCCTGGCATCACCCTGCCCAATCACGAAGGCTCGTCCCCTAGCGACGTTGTTCCCATCATTGTTGTTACCCCCGTTGTTGTTGTTCCCATTGCCCTGGTTGTTGTTGTTCTGGTTTCGGTTTAGCTGAGGGCAGTGTCTTTTGAAGTGACCTTCGGCGCCACACTGGAAACATCCTTTGTTGCCCTGTTGCTGATTCTGCCGTGCTTGCTGCTGCGGCTGATTCTGATTTACAGGCTGTGGGCTCCTACAATCCTTGGCCTCATGGCCCGTCCTGAAACACCTTTGACAACGACCCCTGTTACACTGGCCATTGTGGTGCTTGTTGCAGACGTTGCACTTTGGGAGGTTCCCTCGATAACCACCCTGCTTGTGACTGCCCGAAGAGTGCTGACTAGGGCTCTGGTAGTTGTCAGTCTTTCGTTGCTGAACTTGGGGCTGAACTGAAGCTGATCCCTTGCTGGAATCCCCCTCCCATTTTCGCTTGCTGTCACTGGGAGTAGCAGGAGTAACCGAAGTAGTAGCTGTAGGGGTAGCGTTGATGCGTTTGGGCAACCGGTTCTGCTCCACCGCTTGATCAGTGAGACGGTGAGCCAACTGAACAACCTGCTGGTAAGTGGCATGATTTGCTGAAGTCACATGACTCTGGATCTCTGGCACCAGACCCTTAAGATAAAGTTCAATACGCTTGTCCACCAGAGTAGGACACAGTAATGCAAGCTCATTCGATCTCTTGGTATACGCTTCGATCTCAGACCCCGTCATCTTGAGGTTGAAAAACTCGACTTCCAGCTTATGAATATCATCTCTACTGCAGTATTCCTCCTTGATCATCTCTTTGAAATTGTTCCATGGGGTGGCGTTAGCAGCAACCAACCCCAGTATTTGGACCTGTGCTTTCCACCATGTGAGGGCTAAACCCTCGAGGGTACCGGTAGCATACTTCACCCTGCGTGCCTCAGGGCATTCACACATTTCAAATACTGACTCCAGCTTTTCAAACCAGTGCAGGAGACCTACGGCTCCTTCAGTGCCGCTGAAAGTGGTTGGACGACAGTCCATGAAAGTCTTGAAAGTGCAAACAGGTGCTTGACCTGTTGTGTAAAAGAATTAGGACATGTTTAAACACGAGAGTTGATTTAGGAATGTAGGATCTAAGGATCCTAGTGTGAGTTGTAACTGCAGGGTATACCTCCTGCTTGTGCGGCTGCAACTGCCGCAGTAACTCGTTCGTTGATGAGGGCCGTCAACTGGTCCTGAGTCATGTTGATACGTCCAGACATGATCTTCATAGTAAAGATAACGTAAGTGAGATAGGTTCGCGAATAGTGCGATGACAGAAGAGAGTGAGCACACAAGTGTTCTCATGCAACAACAATTAGTGAGCATTGTAATCTAAGCATACCACGAGCAAAGTTCTATATAGTTCTAGCATGTAGGCAATAACATAAACCTTATTACCTAGGATGTTGAGTCTTGCACGTGGAGCGAAGCGCCGTTGTGGATCGTTGAGAGCACTGTTCTGGTTATAGTCTGGTTTTAATAAAATCGTTTTCCCCATATTAAAACCAAGTTCTCTATAACCAATGGCTCTGATACCAATCTGTCACACCCCCAAAATCCACCTGCGGAGTATCACCGCTTGGGAGCGTGACTGACCAGGATCAAGCCACCAATCATATAGAACAATGTATAAAGTAAAAGTAATTGCAATTTATTCAAACCAATCCATATGAGAGGTGTTCCAAAACATAAATATGTTATCACTGTTTAGCGGAAGCGTATAAATAAACCCAACACAATAAAGTGCGAAATGTCATAATGTCTAATCAAGTATTCACGATCCTTGTCCACAACGACTGCGCCTCCCGTGCAAGCTCCATAAGTACCTAAGGTCCTGCAAGGCATGTAACAGAGGATCAACAACTAGTTGAGCGAGTTCACAGAAAGTAAATGCGTAATAGTAAGTTCGTATGTAACATGTGGCTCTACTGGGCCGATAGTACGTTCTATTGGTGGGGGCTTCCCATGTTATATATCCCCTAGACTATTCGTAATCATAAGTATCCTTCCCAATCCGAGGATAGTAGTAAGTATAGGTTTACGCAGGTTTTATGTAAGTGCCCTTCCCAACCGAGGACAGTACGTAGCGAGTACGTAGGTTTAGCGCTGGCGTCCTTCCCAATCCGAGGACGGTAGTACGTAGGTTTAGCACTGGCGTCCTTCCCAATCCGAGGACGGTAGTACGTAGGTTTTACGTAGGTTTAGTGCTGGTGTCCTTCCCAATCCGAGGACAGTACGTAGGCTTTGCGTAGAATTTGGCACAGGCATCCTTCCCAATCCGAGGACCGTGGTAAGTAGTCTAGTGGTAATGTAAGTACAGGTAATCCTTCAATCCCATTCCCAACCCAACTGGGGAATCCCATGCCTTGGTAAGAGTGTGAACTCACCTTGGTTTGCTCGGTATGCTAAGTGTATGCTCGCAAGTAATCAATCACGTCCTAAAGTATGCACGTATGTGAAATCAGTTTGTTTTCAAGTTGTGCACGTATGAACATGTAACACGTAATCACAATCATATACAAGATGATTACATTTAACAGCAGTTAAATATTCCAGTTAACACTTAACAGAGTTAACCCAAGTTACTGTGCAGATTACATATACGGCGAAACACAAAATTGGCGAAACATACATGCCGGCGAAACACATTCATCGACGAAACACATTCTGTTTCGTCGAGTCTTGTTTGGCGAAACAAAATTTCAATTTCGTCGATTGCTCTTGGCGAAACACTTTCTGTTTCGCCGAGAGTTCTGTTTCGTCAAACAGTTCAGTTACGTCAAATCAGTTACATGCAGGAACCCTAATCATCACTAACAGCCGACATCAATATTATCCATCATGCAGTAATCATTTAACACAAAATCATCGTAACATCATCATAGCATAATCATCGGATTTCCTTAACGTCTAGCATGAACCCTAGTTTACGAATACAACATATCGATTAACATATCACATCATCAAACCCTATCAAGATGCTAACTTGCATTCAGAATCAGATCATAATAACAACATCCAGAACCGAGTATTCAATCATATTAAGTTTCGCATTAAAACCATTTATCCGAGTACCATATTCATATCGAAATCCGTATCATCATCATCCTAACAAGAACCCTAATATTTAACATGTATCGATTTCAAATATTCAACATCAAAGCAGAATCACATGACACATAAGCACGTACATGGATGAATGATCAATCAAGACACATAATCTACTAACCGAGATGAGGGTTTGATCGCACAAGGGTTTCCGGTGGGTTCTAGTTCGCCGTCACAGTGAGAGAGCTCTAGGGTTTCGGTCGTGTTGATAGAAAATGTAAAAGTGATGCTGTTTTACGTATACATACACAAAATAACGTTCTGGGCCCAAGCTGGGCTTCGTGAATTATTGGGCCGGCGAAACAGACTTCTGTTTCGTCGGAATGTTCATGGCGAAACAGCCTGTTTCGTCGGAATGGGTTATGGCGAAACACTCTTGTGTTTCGTCGGGTTCCTAATAGTTTAAGTTTTACAAACAGTACACATGTTATACAATCATACATAACCATGCAAACACACCAGGTTTTATCATAACACAACCATATAGTCAAAGTCAACGTGCATTAAATGCGAATAAAGAATGTCGGAAATTCGAGTTGTCACATTTCATTTCGCAAATTAATTAGTATTCTTAGTTTTTAAAATCAATCCAATCAAACCAAATCTTGAATTTTACTTTTCTTGCAATTAGTTTAATTTTAGGTAACTTAGATAAATCTTCAAATAACACATATTCCACAAACTCCCTGTGTTCGATACCCACTTACCGCTAGCTATCTAGTAGTGTTTGGATTAAATTTGATTGTGACCACGACATCACGTCAGCCATATTTATTGTCATATAAGACAAAAGACAATTGTAGTCTGTGACCCCCTGTCAAGAAAGGTAATGAACTACGTTCAAACCTTAATGCCTCGATTCTCTGAAATCATGGCTTATAATCTTAAAACTGTCCTTGCGACTAGGCCTTTTGTGCCGCTTTAACATCTTTAATGACTCATAATAAAAGGGTGAATTATAATGAAAATCCTGAATAAATATGTTTAACAAATAAACCAAATATGGTTTATATTTACCATGGTTAATCATCAAAAAGGGGTGATTCCATAAATAACCCCTGAATAAAATATTATCATTGTTTTGTAGCAATCAAGCTACATGGCTAAATCAGAGGAAGTAAACAGTCACCCGAGTGAAAATCATGATACCACCAGGATTAATGTAGCTGGTGCAGATCTACAAGCATTGATAGACAATGCTGTTACTAGGGCACTTGACAGGCAATTCAAATAATCAAGTGGTACACACTCTAAGACTCTAACTATGGCTTGTAGTAAGCCCCCATCTAATGTAAATGAGTCAAAGAAGGACGATGCTCGTCACTCGTCGAATCAAAGAAGTGTTCCATCTAAACAGATTGTGTTCAAGCCTCGTGTTAAGGGTTGTTCTTATAAGTATTTCGTCTCCTGTAAGCCTAGAGATTTCACAGGAGAGAAGGGAGCCGTCGATTGTATGACCTGGCTCCATGAGATGGATACAGTGGTTGACATTAGTGGTTGTGCAGAGCAGGACGTTGTAAAGTTTGGGTCACAATCATTTAAGGGAGAAGCTCTAGCGTGGTGGAGATCACTGATTCAAGCTAAAAGAAAGATCCACTTATATAGCATGTCTTGGGAGCAGTTTGTTGCTCTAATCAAAGAAATTTTCTGCCCTCAACATGAAGTTGAGAAGATTGAGACTGATTTCCTAACCCTAGTTATGAAGAACCTAGACTGCCAGGCTTATCTAACGAGCTTCAATACCATGTCTAGATTGGTTCCATACTTAGTCACACCGGAACCAAAATGTATAGCTCGTTTCATTGGGGGTTTAGCCCCGGAGATCAAAGCTAGTGTGAAAGCGTCTCGACGGACTACCTTTAGGTCTGTAGCTGATTTGTCACTATCTCTTACCCTTGATGCAGTCAGGCAGAGATCGCTTAGGCATTCTGATGATGGGAAGAGAAAACATGAGGATGATAACTCACACCGTTCAGACAAGAAGCACAAAGGGAACTCTGATCACAAAAAGAGTTTAGGGTTCAAGAAAGATGACCAACAGTCGGGTGAAAATCCCAAATGCAAGACCTGCAAGAAGCGCCATCTGGGAAAATGCAGGTATGAATCAAAATCACAGTCACAACCAAGAGCTTGTGGGATTTATAAGTCTATTGAGCATAAGACATTGGACACTAAGAAGATAAAGGATGCGACTTGTTACAACTGTAACGAGAAAGGGCACTGTCACACCCCGATATTTCCACGTATTACCGGTGGGCCCGGTGGGGAGTATCGTGACGTAGTTGATATCATCATAGACAATTTATCACAGTTTATATATACACAGTGGAAGTCGAAAGATAAAATAATTACAATCCGAATGAAAGTAATATCATTTATTACAAAACGGTTGTAAAGGATCCACAGGTGGATCAAAGTTTAAAGAAACGTTGTTCAACAGATTTATAACATCTAAGCTTGCAAGACTCTTTATTGATGCTAGGAGTAGCCAGCCTATTCCGTTTAGTACCTGCACTTAGCCTTTTGGAAAATACGTCAGTTTACACTGGTAAATACAATTAACCGACTCATTTTGAAAATGTTTAAGAAAATTGATTTGGATGCACAAGGCACAAAATATCTTTTATAACTTGGGACAATTATTTTAAAAATAATCTTGTATACAGATTTAAATGTTTGCCGTCTCTCAGGGCCGGTTAGAAGAGCCGGACAAGATTAACTGACACACCACAGGTATAATACCCACAAGGAATTTCGTTATTGTGGGGTACCTTTTATACATACGCAACTGTCGGGTGTATGCCTACACCCCGTGCTTAAGTCGTGGCCATTTCAATGAATGAGCCGAGGATATCCAAGACATGGTCATTAACCCCCCAAAAGCCATATACCAAACAAAATAGATTAAAATGGGTTATGCAATATATATTAATCACAATCCGATTTAAAAACAATTACATACCCGACCAAGCGGTATTATTATAATACCGTATCCCAAGCCCGTATAACGGAAAATAAGTTAAAAGTATTTACCTGAGCAAGTATGTATCACAATCAGCGAGTGCAAGTATCTTTTACTGGTCTCCTAATCTGAACGAAGGTTTTAGTAACCTATTAGATTCCTAACGGGTCTTAATTTAGCCTAAACTTAGACCGGTTAGTTTTAAAGGAAGGTACATGGTTCGAAACGCATGATTAAGCGAAGACCAGAATAGAATGTGATTTAGACCTGACAAGTTTGAAGACTTGTATAATATGGGTAAACTAAACACATTCTGGATTTTGAGATAAAAATGATAAGGTTTGACCCGTTTCGGTTAATTTATGCAAACTAGTTACATAAACCGCACCGAGTGCGAAAAATGCATAACGGGCAAATATGCCTTAAATATGTTGTGATTTCAGTAGGATAACTTCCATTATGCCCAAAACGAATTTAAACTCAGATTAAGCCCCGTATGGGTATTTTGGTCATTTTAAAGGTTATAAAAGAGTTTAAGTATTAATCTGAGTTTCAGGTATGATATAATCAGTAAAAATATTTATTTTTGTAAGTAATAATAGTAGGGTATTGCATATATGTGAAATTTACCTTTTTATATCCAAACTATGCACCGTAGGGGCATTTTGGTAATTTCACATAAGCTTTAAAGGTCAAATTAGAATTCTGAGTTCAAAACATTTCTTACTGTTTAATTATAAAAATTTACTTAAAATATTAGTAGGTATTAAGTCTTATATGTTAAAAATAGTTTTTAACCCATACTGTGCGCTTAAAACGCGTAAAAGTCAGTTTTAAGCGATTTTCGGGTTTAAATAGGAAATCTGGGTTTTTGATCAGTTTATAAAGTTCAAAATGTTTTATTTATTATATAAAATCAGTAGAAAAAAGTTTGGTGTCAAAATATTATGTAAAACTCAATTTATTCAAGAAAAGGGTATAACCGACAATTACCGAATTATAGCAAGAAACCTATGTTATGCTCAGCTTAAAAATAAATAAAAATCTTCAAAAATCCCAAAGTATTATATTACATCAGTGAGTAAAAATTTTGGTGTCAAAATTTGGGTTTAGATAGGCTTTATACTAATTACGCCGTTTAATTAATAAAAAGTTTCTTAATTACGATATTGAGCATAACTCCTAATCTAGACCTCAAACTGATGTCAAATTTTTAGGGACAAGTTTATAAATCAGTAATAAAGGTTTTTGTCCTCTCACAATTTCAAAAATCTCGTTTTAAAGTCAAAAGGGCATAATGGTCAATATTTAGGCATATAACGGAAACATGCAAATGAATCGGATAACTAAGGATCCAAGTTGTATAACCTCAGAGGGTTACACTAACCTATAACCTGGTCCTAACAGAGCTCTAAGGCATTTCTAAAATATGCTACATTGGGTCAGAACTAAAAGTCAAAGCAAAAGTCCACTTTTGCGACTTTCGGTTCTGAACCGAGCCTAAACTGAAAATTGTCGGGTTGAACATGCTTAGACATGTTCTTACATTAATTACCAAGTTATATGAGTGATAAAATAGGTTTCATGGCTTCTACATTGTTAATTATGCGTTTATTTGAAAATTAGCTTTCTGTTGACGTTTTATAATCAAGTTTGACCCGACAATTGTCCTAGTTAGAGTGGGAATCATAGGGTGCCATTTTAAGGGTTTATTACCCACATAATTACCAACTCAAAGCTACTTTCAATTCGAGAATTGACTGGACCATTAGTGATTAATCACTAAGTCAAACCTTGATTATGACGGGTTTGACTTTAGGCCATTAAACTAATAAAACACGAATTAAAGAGGTTAAGGAAGCTTACTGAAGTACTTAGTATGATTTAGAAGCTAATGGAATCTTGTGTGAGGTTCAGAAAGCTCCAGAGAAGTCCTTGGAGTGAGTTGAAGTAGCTTTAAAATGAGCAAGAACAATGGTTGCAACATGAAGCTCTTATATAGCCAAGAACAAGTCACAAGATCATTCCACAATAGTCTACAGATGTTCCCTGATCATTTACAAGTGTCCCTATGCATGAAAACCACTGAAACAAGCCCCTGAATTCGAATACAAGGCTTCTAAGGCGGTGGAACTGGCTGTACTCGCAGGTATGCAGAAATTCTGATCAGGTCAGGCCATCGCGTCGCGCGACGGCAGAGAGCCTCAGTGGTGGCGCAGCACCAGCATGTAGGTAACCAGCCAAACAAGTTTCAAAAATGACATTTTCACCCCCTGGACCATCTAAAGCGTAATTTCTTCCATTCTAAGCACATTTAACCCATTTAACTTATATTTCTATGATCCATGAGATATAACCAAACACTGTTAGGTTTGGTTTCGTTAAATGATAACCGAAAACAAAAGTTTTGCTTTGTTAACGCTTTTGACCCCCTAATTACGAAAGTTAGCGTATCTTTCTCATATGATATCGAAACCTTGTGAAATTTTTATCACTTATTCTTGTGAATATAATTAATCGTTACAAGGATCTGCGTTCGCTAAAAGGTCACTCAGAGGTATAACTTAAACATGTTGACATATTTAACCCTTGCGTCTTGTAAACTTTCACTTTCTTCCACAAACGGTTTCATACGCTTTATGATTCATTCGTTTAAGGGTATAAACATCGTGTAGAGTTTTTGAAAGGCAAAATTATCAAATGTTGACACTTTGTATCCTTATATACATATACTCTCTTCGTTTGTCAACTTTAGTCCCTCATACTCAATCTGTTACACGTTTAAAGTCTATGACATGTGTCGATACTATATTGGACATGATTTTGCAAGGTGTTACAGGCACATCAAGTCTAACTGCCCAAAGTATGCCAAGAAACCTGAAGATGGAAAAAAGACCAATGCTAGGATCTTTCAAATGAATGCACGGGAAGCAGTTCAGGATGACAACGTGACAACAGGTACCTTCCTTATAAATGATGTTTATGCAAGGGTATTGTTTGATTCGGGTGCGGATAAGTCATTTGTGGATGATAAATTTTGTAAGTTATTAAATCTGCCTGTTAAAACCCTGAGCATAAAGTATGAAGTAGAATTGGCCGATGGTACCATAGAAACCGCCTCAAGTGTGTTAGATGGATGTTTTATATCCATTAGGAACCACTCTTTTCCATTGTCCTTGCTTCCTTTGAAATTAGCTGGTTTCGACATAGTGATAGGTTTGGATTGGTTATCTTATAACCAAGCCCAGATCGTTTGTGACAAGAAACAAGTAGTTATCAAGACTCCGTATGGTGAGCTACTTACCATGCAGGGAGATACTCAGTATGGGTTGCCTAAGCAAGCGTCTATGCTTAAGGCGTCAAGGTGTATGAAGAAGGGTTATGTCATCTACATGGCACAAGTAACTATTGATGAACCAAAACCGAAGATTGAAGATATCCCTATCATTTCTAAATACCCTGATGTATTCCCTGAAGAACTACCTGGTTTACCCCCAGATAGGCAAGTGGAGTTCAGAATCGACATTATACCTGGAGCAGCACCGGTTGTGAGAGCACCTTACCGGTTGGCCCCAACTGAGATGAAAGAGTTAAGAACTCAGTTGGATGATTTATTGGCAAAATGATTTTTTTATTAGGCCTAGCTCATCTCCTTGGGGAGCACTGATCCTGTTTGTGAAGAAAAAGGATGGATCAATGCGTTTATGCATTGATTATCGAGAGCTGAACAAGGTTACAATTAAGAACATATATCCATTGCCCAGGATCGACGATTTGTTCGATCAACTTCAAGGAGCAAGTTACTTCTCCAAGATTGACTTGAGGTCAGGTTATCACCAGCTGAAGGTTAGAGATGAAGATGTACATAAGACTGCATTCAGGACTCGCTATGGCCACTACGAGTTCTTAGTGATGTCTTTTTGGCTCACTAATGCACCAGCAGCATTCATGGATCTCATGAATCGCGTTTGCAAACCCTACTTGGACAAGTTTGTCATTGTCTTCATTGATGACATTCTTATTTATTCGAAGAATCACGCTGATCATGAAAAACATCTTAAGTGTATTCTTAAACTTCTTCAGCGAGAAAAGCTCTATGCCAAGTTTTCAAAGTGTGAATTTTGGCTTCGTGAAGTCCAATTCCTTGGACATGTGGTTAGTGAGCGTGGTATCCAGGTGGACCCCGCTAAGATTGAAGCTATCATGAATTGGCAAGAGCCGAAGACGCCCACAAAGATTCGCAGCTTCTTGGGCCTGGCAGGATATTACAAGTGTTTTATTGAAAATTTCTCAAGAATTGCTGCACCCCTAACTTCGTTGACTAGGAAGAATATTCAGTTTGATTGGGGTCCTAAGCAACAAGAATCCTTTGATATTCTTAAACAAAAGTTAAGCAATGCTCCTGTGTTGACATTGCCTAAAGGGATTGAAGAATTTGTGGTATACTGCGATGCATCACACACTGGCATGGGATGTGTGCTCATGCAGAAGGGCAAAGTTATTGCCTATGCATCCCGACAATTCAAAGTGCACGAGAAGAATTATACCACCCACGATTTGGAGTTGGGTGCAGTTGTGATTGCACTAAAACTTTGGAGGCATTATTTATATGGTACCAAGTGTGTGATCTATTCTGATTACAAGAGCCTTCAGCATCTATTTAACCAGAACGATCTATATATGAGACATCGTCGATGGATGGAAATGCTGAACGATTATGATTGTGAAATCAGATATCATCCAGGCAAGGCAAATGTAGTTGCTGATGCCTTGAGCAGGAAGGAAAGGGTTAAGCCCATTAGAATCAACGCCAAGAGCATTGAATTGAAGAACAACTTGAATGAAAGATTGTTAGCCTCTCAAAAGGAAGCCGTATTAGAAGCTAACTATCCGAATGAAAAGCTGGGAGTCACTGCTGAACAGTTAGCATATGGCAAGGATGGAATCATGAGATTGAATGGACGAATATGGGTTCCAATCTATGGAGGACTTCGGGACGTGATCCTTTAAGAAGCACATAGCTCCAAATATTCTGTTCATCATGGTAGTGATAAGATGTACCAGGATTTGAAGGCAAATTATTGGTGGATAGGTTTAAAGAAATCTATAGCCACTTATGAGGCCAAATGTTTGACGTGCGCACAAGTTAAAGCAGAACACCAGAAGCCGTCAGGTTTGCTACAACAACCTGAACTTCCCACCTGGAAGTGGGAAATGGTAACTATGGATTTTATCACTAAGTTACCAAAAACAAAGCGAGGAAATGATACTATTTGGGTTATAGTAGATAGACTGACTAAGTCAGCCCACTTCTTGCCTATTAAGGAAACACACAGCTTAGATAAGTTAGCTCAGCTGTACGTGGACGAGATTGTATCTCTTCACAGAGTGCCAGTGTCTATCATCTCTGATAGGGATACAAGATATACATCTCATTTCTAGAAAAGCTTTCAGCAGTCCCTAGGCACTCGATTAAACTTCAGCACTGCATATCATGCTCAAACGGATGGCCAAAGTGAGCGTACTATACAAACACTTGAAGATATGTTAAGGGCTTGTGTTATTGATCTAGGTGGAAGTTGGGATGATCATCTTCCATTGATTGAATTTTCGTATAATAATAGCTATCATTCCAGTATTCAAGCTGCACCTTTTGAAGCTTTGTATGGAAGGAAGTGCAGGACGCCCGTTTATTGGGCAGAAGTTGGAGATGTCCAACTAATAGGACCTTATATAGTCTTGGAGATGACAAATAAGATTGTGCAGATATGAGATCGTCTCAAAGCTGGCAGGGATAGGCAGAAAAGCTACGCAGATAAAAGGAGTAAACCTCTAAAATTCGAGGTAGGTGACAAAGTGTTACTTAAGGTATCACCCTGGAAAGGGGTAATGCGTTTTGGCAAGAAAGGCAAGTTAAGCCCATGATACATAGGACCATTCGAGATCATCGAATGTGTCGGAACAATGGCTTACAAGTTAAACCTGCCTGAAGAGCTCAGTGGAATTCATAATGTGTTTCACATCTGCAATCTGAAGAAATATTTAGCTGATGAATCACTAGTCATGCCACATACGGATGTACATATTGATGAGAGCTTAAATTTTGTCGAGAAACCTTTGTCGATCGAGGATCGACAGGTTAAGAAGCTTTGAAAGAAGCACGTACCGATTGTAATGGTTAAATGGGATGCCCGTAGAGGTCCTGAATATACGTGGGAGGTTAAATCCATAATGAAACAGAAGTACCCTCATTTATTCCAGTAAATCTTGAGGTTGAGATTTCTTTTAAGGGGGTGAGGATGTAACACCTCGTAAAATCATGTCCAATATAATATAGACACGTGTCATGGACTTTAATCAAGTAACAAAGTGATTACGAGGGGCTAAAGCTGACAAACAAAGAAAGTATGTGTGCAGAAGGATTCAAAGTGTCAACATTTGATAATTTTACCTTTCAACAACCCTACACGATGTTTATACCTTTAAACGAATGAATTATGAATCATACGAAACCGTTTGTGGAAAGAAAGTGAAAGTTTACAAGCCGCAAGGGTTAAATGTGTAGGATCGGATTCCGACCAAAACGAGTCGTTTGGAAGAGTTCTAGTCCGTTTCAAAGGCGGAAACAGAGAAACGGATGGTAAAACAGCTTGTTTCACAATTTAATCCTCTTTTATATTGAATTGACACTATTTACAATCGAAAGGAAAACCGGCAGCACCTCGGTATCTTGTTCTGGCAAAAGTTACAAATGAAATGTATGACAACCTATTTATAGAACACATGATTTCGCTTGAAGCTCTCAAGCGAAATCCCTTACATATCCTTGAAGCGAAATTGACAAACATCTTTGTCTTGAAGCGAAATATCCAAAATCATCAATCTGATATGTTTGTTGACTTTCAATGATGATGTAAGCTTGATGATGTCATACTCATGATGTAATCAATGATGTCACTTGTGTGATGTCATCATCAAAGATGATGACATCATGCTTGATAAGATCTGCACCGAACCCGAAACTCGATACAAGACGAAGACGACAGATGTGTGCACCAACAGACTCCCCCTCAGATGTTGACGAGTCTTAAGTGTCGAGTCTTGCATCTTCAGTCTTTATCAGTCTTTGAGCTTCACTCTTTCAATCAGCATCAACAGACTCCCCCTTGCAATGTGCTGGCATTCCTTTAGTGCTTCAGCGTCATCTGCTTCAGGATCGTTGTCTGACTTTCACAACTTTGGCTTTTCAGAATCATCACTTCTCAAACTTTAAACCTGCATAAACTCTACCTCACAGTAAATTTTACAATTTACACATTTCAAACATATAAACTTTCACTAACTCAGACTCTTCTCTAAAAATCTAATCAAAAAGATCTTTCAATCTCATGAACCACTTGAAGATTTGACAAAAATAATCAGTTTTAAACACAAACTCCCCCTCAAATCATACTCATCATGTTTAGCACTCGGAACTTTGAAAATCAGCTTTTCAATATCAGTTGTCGAAAATCTTTTTGTATTTTTCAAAATTTATGCTAAAACACACTAAAAATCTTTTTGGAATTTTTGAATGTAATGAAATGCAATAAAGAAATATTTACAAACAATATTTTTGTGAGTTCGTGCAAGAAGATCATATCAGTTTCTGAGACTAGTCACCAACACCATTAAGCTTCATTTCATTTTAAGCTCTAAACAATTCACCTAGATTGTCAGTATACTGGTCCACTTAAATTTTCACACAAAGTTCAATTGATCCGAGATACGAGGTTAATGTTTTAAGCACTTAAACTTATCCGTGTGTCCCACTACTTGAATATACTCCCGTATCCAGATCCCAATATTCAGTCTTACAGGTGAGTATACCACAGATGATATCTGTAAGGGGAATACATTATGCAACCGTGATAGCTCAGGTCAGAACTTCCGTTCAGCAGAGAGCCTAGTTGACTTTTAGGTGTGTCCCCTTTAGAGGATCTTTTGAATTACAACAGCCATGATTAGCATTTTTCAATGTTTCATCATTTTTAGCTGAGGGTGGTGCTATTTTTCAAGCAATCAGAAAGTATTCTCCGGGGACTAGGCCATTGCTTCCGCAAAATCAGAAGTCCCGGGATAATACCCCAGATATCACTGAGTATAAAGACCTAGTATCTCAGAATAAGGGACCTTTCAAACAAGATTTCAGGGGTTACCTATATATCCAAGCAGTTTTGTTACCCACAAAATAAGCAAGTTTGAATTTTAGGTTTATATCTCGTCACAATCTACTAAATGTGCAAAAACCTACTGACATATCCGCAGTAAGATTGTTTATCACATTTTTACTTTACATTTCTTTAGCATGTTGTGATAGTCCACTGATGTACTATCATTTCCTCTATATGCAACAAAAACTCATTTTTGAATTTTATCATGTTTTTGTCTTTTTCAAATTTTCAAATGTTTTTGGATTTTCTAAACATTTTTTACTCCCCCTAAAATGCAAACACATTTTAGGAAATTTGAAAATAAACTGTACAATAAAATGACAACCGATATCGAATTGCTTCAATTCGCCATCCACTTGGCATAAACAATCAGAACTCCCCCTCACAACAAACTATTTTCCCATCGATTTCAAAACACTTAAGTTTGTTTTAATCAAATGGTTTTTCCGGAAAATAAGTTTTGTTGATTTTATCACTTGTAAAATTAGGGATTTGGTTCATCACATTGTTTTTAACCACTTGTAGAAAATCAGATACAACTTAATGTCCCTGATTTACCACTTATACAAAAAACACAATCAAATACACAGAATGATGCCGATTCCTGATCCACGATTACCAACTTGGGATCTCCGGCAAGTCCACAGACTTACTGTTCGTAGTATGTACCATCCCAGTCATGAACTAGGGATGGTTCAATTTTCTCCTTCTGCATCTTCTTCTCATAAAATTCTTTAACCCCTTTGACTTTTCGATCAATCATTTTACCCAAAATGTATTTCACAGTGGGGTTAAAGGCCTTATCAACATCAAAAACCTTGTTATCATCATAAAATTGGTTTGATATCTCAACTTTACCAATTTTCTTCTTAAAATTTTCATCCTTCAATGGTGGAAAATGAACATCATCCATTTGAGGAACTGAAGTTTTCAATTTTAACTCAACCTGTGGCTCCTCTGATTTTATGGAATCAGATTCATCGCCAGAAGATAGCTCCTCTGATTTCAACCTATCAGAATCATCGCTAGAACTATCAACAGACTTCTTAACAACCCATTTCTGGTTGTCAAGATTTCCTCTTTTCTTGTAAAACCTGTTTGAACTTTCACCAATTTCAAAAGTCGAATTTTTGAATAATTTGGTTCGGTCAATTGGCGGTTCAAACTTAACCACTTTTTCTTTTTGTTTATGAAAAACTCCCTGTTTTGATGATATTGCCTTAGAACAATCTCTGGCAATGTGTCCAACAGTGTTGCATTGGAAACAGGTTCTCGTTTCTTTCATCTCTTCTTGCTTCTTTGCAAGAAATTTACTATTCGACTGCCTCCAAAACCTTTCCTTTTCTTCCTCATCTCTTGATGTACCTGAAACAAATGTCATCTTTGCTTTAAAATCACGAACATATGTTTCATTTTTCTGTTTTTCTGTTGGAGTAAAACCAAGACCTTTCCTTTTGAAATTACGGTTAGGGTTTGGTTTCTTGTGAAAACCAGAACCAGAACTGTAACCTTTTTTCTTGTTTAATCTTTGTTGTACTCTTGAGGTGTATTTTTTTAGGTTTATCAATAAGATTTACATCTTTTAATTCAGAAATATTGATTTCTGTTAGTTTGAAAATCTTTTTGATCATCTCAGTTTTTACACCTCTTAGTGGAAATTCCTCATCTGAATATAATTTGTCGGAATCATTCAATGTATATGCAACTTTGAATGTTTTGTCACTCAAATTAGATTTTGATAACAGGAATTCTTTGTTGTAAACCCTTTTAACTGAAAAATTTTGACTGTTGACCGTCGAACTCGAACTTTCAGAACCAGACTTTGACTCTGACTCTGACTTTGACTCTGAGTTGGACTCCAACTTTGACTCCTCAGTTTCATCTTTATCCAACACCTGATCGACGACTTTCTTAATTAACTCGGACTCATGATCAGTGTCAGATGATGTAAACACGACATCAATATTTTCTGGCAAATTGACTGACAACTCCGACTCCCACTGTAAATTTGTTGCTTTTTCAACTCTTTCCTGATTTGGATTCCTGGGCAAATATCCATTTTCTAACGGGGGTGGACATTTGTTATAACTGACTTCTTGTTTCTTACCAGAATCCTTCTTGTCAGTCTTTTTCTTTGTATCATTCTTCTTCTTGTTCTTCTTTTCTGGAGTCTTTTCTTCAGTCTCTTTTCCATCATCCTTCTTTTCTTCAGTTACTTCATCTTCTTCAAATGCCTTCATGCCTTCAACAGTTGGATAAATCCTGTCAATGACATAAGAAGTACATGAATAACTTTTCAACAAACGATTAACTCTTTCAGTTTCGATTCTTTGCAGTTCCAGTTTCTGTTCAAGAGCAGCACACTTCTCAATGTAATTATTCACCACTTTTTGCTTCGTCATAAAAGCTCCTTGAAGTGTTTTCATCGCTGTTGCTTGTTCTTCACTAGTTAAATTGTATTGGTTCATTGCTTTGTTCAGTACATCATAAGATTCCTTCAAACTATTCAAGTTATAGATCAGTGTACTGTTCTGCTTCTTCACAGCTTCACAGTTTTCACACTTCACTGGAATCTTCTTTGCATCAACTTCATCTTCAACTTTGAACTTTGCAACTTCAACTTTTACTTTCCTTTTGATTACTGGAATTTCTTCGTCATCACTACTTACTGGAGTCTTGACCTTTTTCTTCTTCTTTTTAACCTTTTCATCTTCACTATCACTTTCAGCAATCAGTTTCATATCAGCATCAAATTTTCTTGCCCAATACTCACGATCATCATCACTATCTTCTTCAATTTTGGCTACAAAAGCTGTATAAGCTTTGACTTGATCAGGAGTATAGTTATCCCAATTAAAATTTTCCCAGCTAAAACCTTCAGGTAACTTTTCGTCGTCTTGATCTATTATCAATGCACTACCATTAACTCTCTTTAAAGAATCTTGATTCACTGCACACGCTCTCTTTCCAGAATCTTCAATCACATCCCTTCCATGTGCAGTTTGTGCTTGATGTTGACGTTGTTGAGATGGTTGCTGAGCAACTTGATGGTAGATGGCCTTTCGATAGTAATCATTGTTGTTGTTAAACGGATTTTGAGCTCCACTTGCTTCGCGGTTTTTGCACTCCCTCTTGAAGTGTCCTTTTTCCCTGCAACGAAAACAAGTGACTTTAGATTTGTCAAAACCTAAAGTAGAAGTACCAGCCTCACGAAGATCATCTCTTCTAGTGATTTGCTTGAATTTCTCAGCTCTCCTCAACACACTGGCCAAGCACCATTTTATGTCCATCAGTTCCATCTCTTCAGCATCGATCTGGTCGTAATCTTCCTTTGTCAGCATTGGATTCCCGATTCGACCTGCAACAAAACTACCATAAGATTCAAGAACAGTTCCCAATAAAGACATATGGCTTTTAGCAATTTCTACTGAATAGTCTTCATCATTTTCCAAATTCAGTACAATGTTGCACTGAATCTTTTTGCCATTCTTTGTTGCTGAAATGTTTGGATCTAAAGACGGAAATGATGTGAAACTTGTTTTGTTGTTTGATCCTGATGATGAACTTCCAGAAGAATTCTTGGCATTGTAAGCAGTTTCTATTTTTGGAGATAAATTTGTAGACTTCTCATTCACCCCTGCTTTGTAATACAACCCAATATCTTGTTCACCATCAAAGTATTTCATTCGAATAATCTTTCGTTGCTCCATTTCTTGAGCTTCCAGCTTCTCAATGAACTTGCTGAGTGTCAAACTGTTAAAGCCTTTCTTGTTTCTAAGCATCATGAGATATGTGCCCCAAGTCTCATGTGGTAATGCATCAGCAAGTTTTTCTATCAACTCTTCATTGTCTTTCTCAATACTCAATCTCTTCATGTTTGCTAGCAGATTACAATATCTTTCAATAATCTGCCTTGTGTTTTCATTCTTCAAACCACGAAACAGATCGAACTCTTTCTTCAGAAGTGATTTCTTGTTCTTTATCATTTCTTGACTACCAACAAATTTTGATCTTAAAGTTTTCCAAATCGAGTAGGAAGTTCCGTTGTGTTGTAATAACACCAAGATGTCTTCTTTCACAGCTTGTTGTAGAAGACTCAGCATCATTTTCTCATCTTTGTATTTCTTTCTAGCATCGGCGGTTAAATCTTTAATCGGAACCACTTCTTCATCATCATTCATCGGTCGAATATTCTTTGTCTCGACACATTCCCATGCATCCAAGTAGTTAGCTTGCACCCAATTCTCGAAACGACCTTCCCAACCTTTATATTCCTCAATGTTCATTAGTTTGGGCGGCTTTTGCATCGTCCCCGTTTCGTTTTCCATCAATGTGTTCTGTGTAATACTGATCGGGGTAGCCGGGGTAGCAAACGCGTTGTAAAAATCTTCGTCCATGATTCGGTTTTCAACTGAGCTGTATCACCTTGTAAAAATACCTGTCGACACACAAACAAACCACAATCAGTTTAACCGTTTATCAATTAACTGAATAAGACTGTTACTCGAACTGATGATTTTCTGGACGGACTGAATGTTGACCAAATGTACAGACTGAGTGACCCGGATCGAATTCGATTGACCTGACCCTTGAAAATTTTGAACTCCAAACCGTACGGACTGAACTTTTTCAACCGACTTGAACACACAATACAAATCTTGATTACGTGCAAACTGAACACCTTGATATTACTGGCCCGTTTTATCACTATTCAATTGTTTCGAGTATGCAACGGGCTGGGCTGCAATAACACTGATTTGGGTCGAATTGTTGAACTGATAAACCCAATTACCACCTAATCCGACAACTATGAGACCTACTCAATACCCATTAGACTAACAAAATTCACTTTAGCTGACAATTTTTAATAATAGATCACATGAATCGATGGCTTTCACATGGTCTGACACAATCACAATATCCCACTAATTTTTTTAAGTGAACCTCACACAATCACAAAGACAACTATCTGACAACCTTTTAGACTTCACATGCAGATCTTGAACTTATACACATCTACAACTCATGACTGCCTTAAAGTGAAACTGACACAAACACATGATTCCATTTTTCAATCAACTGTGACCTTACAACATCATTTATGTCATTCACATGCCAAAACAATTTTCAATGGATACAAAATAATAGATCACATGCACATTCATAATCAATCGAAACTCTTAGTATGTGTCAGACAACAATTATCTTTCATATGCAAACAATTATTATAATGCAACTTTCTATGCCTTGAATGAAGTGCCGAAACCAATCACTTTTTAATGAACCGAGAATATGTTCAGACAAGATCACATGTTACTTGTAGAATCGATAACAACATTCACATACAATCCAAATATCAATCTCACAAACCGATATATTCACATAACACGATGCACTAATCACATGAAATACAATTCAAACAGTCGTTGTTTTCAAACAGTGTGTCAGATTCAAGCAGTAGGTCTATTTCAAGCGATACCCTAACTGTTCAAGCGATTTCGCTTCAACTATTCAAGCGAAATCGTGTAAAATAGTTGCTGATGTCATTATATGTTCGAACACTTGAAGCGAAAACACACAAAATTACAAGTTTTAGGCTGATTTTGATGCTGAAACTTTCAAGGATTGATTAAACCATGTATGCGCACAATATATGTGAATTTTGTCCGATTTTAACCGAAAAAAAATTTTGTTTTTCGAAAAGAAAGGTGTAGAAACAGATTTTACGGCTGAATCAACAAGAACTCTTCTTCACTGGCTCTGATACCAATTGTAGGATCGGATTCCGACCAAAACGAGTCGTTTGGAAGAGTTCTAGTCCGTTTCAAAGGCGGAAACAGAGAAACGGATGGTAAAACAGCTTGTTTCACAATTTAATCCTCTTTTATATTGAATTGACACTGTTTACAATCGAAAGGAAAACCGGCAGCACCTCGGTATCTTGTTCTGGCAAAAGTTACAAATGAAATGTATGACAACCTATTTATAGAACACATGATTTCGCTTGAAGCTCTCAAGCGAAATCCCTTACATATCCTTGAAGCGAAATTGACAAACATCTTTGTCTTGAAGCGAAATATCCAAAATCATGAATCTGATATGTTTGTTGACTTTCAATGATGATGTAAGCTTGATGATGTCATACTCATGATGTAATCAATGATGTCACTTGTGTGATGTCATCATCAAAGATGATGACATCATGCTTGATAAGATCTGCACCGAACCCGAAACTCGATACAAGACGAAGACGACAGATGTGTGCACCAACAAAATGTGTCAACATGTTTAATTTATACCTCCGAGTTACCTTTTATTGAACTCGAAGCTTTATAACGATTAATTATACTCCCGAGAATAAGTGATAAAAATTTCACAAGGTTTCGATATCTTATGAGGAAAATACGCTAACATTCGTAAATAAGGGGTTAAAAGCGTCAACGTTGAAATTCAGGACTTATTCGGTGATCGTATAACTAACCGGGAACTTAACGAAGTTTTTTTATGACTTAGAGTCCTTAAAAATCAAGTTTGGGGGTTAAAAGTGCAATAAAAGAAAGTTAAAATCAAGTTTAGAAGGACCAGGGGCCTAAATTGCAATTATTGAAACTTGTTGACCGGACTTGATCTTGACTCGGGCCGCGTAAGACCTCTGCCATGGTTTACGCGGGCCGCCTAAAAGTTGCCAGCTCCCAAAACTTGGACAGATGCCTGTTTCAGCAGGTTGCACCGCCTTAAAGACCTGGTTTTCGAATTCAGAGGCTGCACCAGTGGTTTTTCATGCATAGGGGACACCTGGGATGATCAGGAATCAATCTTAGACTTATGTAGAGTGATCTTGTGCAATTAAATTTTGTAGGTCCGGCTAGGGGAGGATCTAGTCGCCTAATCCTTGTTGTCAAACACACCCGGTTGTGCGGAATCCAACCGGAGATGCAAACCGAGATCGAGATCGATTACACGGTTACCAAAGTCGCCTTTGAATTTCGCTGCCTATTCTCGCTCTTACGAAGATCAGTAAAATCGCCGAAAAACCGTAATAATCTCGCTGAGGACGATTACACGGTTACCAAAGTCGCCTTTGGATTTGAGTGCCGGGTCAAGCAAGTTCGCTGGTTACTGAACTATCAGGTCTCAAATTCGCTGATATTAAGATCGCCTAGAGCCAAAATCGCTGGTTTATTCTTGTGCAATTGACATCAGTGACTGAATAAGTCTTGTGCGAGTAGACAAACAGCCCAGTTCAATATTCAGCCCAAATACTTGAAGCCCAATGAGTCTTGTGTGAGTGTTGAAACTTGTGTGATTCAAATACCAAATACTTGTGCGATGTATAAGTTGACTTTCTAATATAAGTCTGACACAAAACAGAAACTTTCGGCTATACCAACTTTTGGAAAACACAATTTTCAAGTTATCAAACAATGATGTTCTTTTGTACTATTATAAACCTTTAACAATTTCAAAACACCAACAACTTTAATATCCAGATTTCAAAGATTAAAAAGTAAAAAAAATACCAAGAACACTTTGAAGTTTTGATGAAGATATCAAGAACAAACCCAGAAAATTTGAATTTTCCGGTAAACCGACAACTTTCCGAACACGAATTTGGCCGAAACTTCACTAAAAACCAATGTTTAACATGTGAAAATGAAGAATAAACAGGTTTTTATAACAACTTTCAGCAAAATACGATGATTTTTGAAGCTTTAAACAGAATTTTTCAAGAAAAATATAAACTTCAAAAACTCGAAACACACCCGAAAACACTCGGTTTTAACAAGGAGAAGAGCCAAGGCTCTGATACCACTTGTAGGTCCGGCTAGGGGAGGATCTAGTCGCCTAATCCTTGTTGTCAAACACACCCGGTTGTGCGGAATCCAACCGGAGATGCAAACCGAGATCGAGATCGAGAGAAGATAATGAACAAGAACACGAAAAGGACACCGAGACTCAACGCTTAACACCAATGTATTAATACTTGAAAACGATTACAAATCAAATGTTTACAAAACAATATTTGCAAACTCTCACACTAGTTCTCTCGGGTTCTCCCTTATGTTCGCAGCCTTGTCTCTCTTGTTCGCTCCTCTCTTCTCTACCGAAATCACAAGTGATTTCGGTTTATATATGATGTGCGATTGGGGCTTTGTGTCCGGCCCAAGGTTGGTCAAAGGCCCAAAGTGACAATGGCCCAACATGAAAAGCATGCACGTACATATGTTCCAACTTGTTTCATATTTGAGAAGATTGGTCAACTAATGACATCATCATGATGATGTCATGATGATGTGGCAGCGGGAACCGGCTGCGGCGCTCCGTGCTTCGCGTGTCGAACTCTGGGACGCACGATGGAGGAATGTCGTGACGTCGGGCTTGAGCCGAAGCTAACCGGGTCGAACCGAAACGAGTTGAACCGAACCAAGTCGCGTCCACAAAATATGTATCAACAAACTCCCCCTCGGACGCTACTCGTGAGGTTCAACTTCCATGTCTTCCACGTCGGAGGATCTTCAAAGTCTTCACGCGTTGTAAGTAGAAAGTGTATCAACAAACTCCCTTTTCATTTAGGTAGTGTGTCAATAAACTCCCCCTTAAAATGAACTCTCCAATGAGCTATGCTCGTGAATCTTTTGACTTGTCAATTCTTCAGATCCTTGTGGTGTTGATGAAGGGACAGCGGCAACTCGATCATTTTATACTTTGAGTGCCTCCACTTCGTGTCTTCATTCCAAAGCTTGTCATCGAACATGTTCTCATCGCCTTTAGCATCTGCACATGCAAGAAAGCTAAACGCATAATGAGAACAACCGCTTGGAATATAGTTAACATTTAAACAAATGACACATATGAGATCAAATCTCAATCAAACACCGACCGACAACAGTTTGAAAGTTTAACAAAATGTTCAATTTTAATCCTTTAACTTTCAAAACTTGTTAACTTCGACAGTTTATGAAAGTGCAATTGTTTTCCGGCTTAGAATCAGGATTTTGGGTAGGATAGACTCGAGTTCCCACATCAGTCAATCAAAAATAAACTAGAAGCAAAATCTTTTTGGATTTTATAAAGTTTATATTAAAACACACCTAAAATCTTTTTGGAATTTTTCATTTTTCAATAAGTAAAGACGGAAAGCAATAAATAAATATATACAAAGATGCAGAAACGAAAGCAGTAAACACATATTTACAGACATTCTTTTTGCGAGTTTCGAGGGTAAGAGAATCATATCAGTGTACGGTCATGTCAAAACACTCTCGTTGTTCTTTTAGTTAACATTAAGATAAGCATCCTATAACAATTATCGGTATTGTTGTCCACATAAGCTCAACTTATCAGATGTAATCATGGCGAGGGGATACGTTAAGGTATGATTTATACTTACCGACCGGTGTTCATCCACATCACGACACATTCCCGTATCAAGGTATGCACGAGGGTTCATTTTACCGGTGAGTATACTGATTATCATCCGTTTTTAACGTATATAAAATGTGAACAAGTCACTTATTTGATTTGAAAACAAGCCCTATGTGATAGAATCACTTATTGATGAGGAACTTGATTTTCGATGCAGGAGGGCACAAGAGCAAGTCCGTGAACAGGTCAGTACTTTCGTACAGCAGAGAGACGAACTTGACTCCCGGAAAAATGTGATATTTTATCACTTATTTGTATGGACATGTGATTGTTTATCACTTATTGAGGTCGAATGCAATATGTACACGTATGTATAGTATCATGGAAGATCTAGACTTGTGTCCCCGTTATTTATCGGTAAAAGATACAACCATGATACCCTGATGATAAGCAGCATAAAGACCGAATATCTCAGAACCTCGGCAATCTCTCAAACGAAATTTCGGTACTAAGACCATATGCCAATGAATGGTTCCCACCTAGTCTTCAGTCGATTGAAGTTTATATCACCCTGCACACTTTAAAATGATTGTGAGCCTACCGATACATCTTATATAGAGCTGCTTATCGTTTTTCATTTTAGGTTTAAAGAGGTTTAAACAGACCACTGATGTACTATCATTTTCTCTTTTGCTCGCCAGGAAACTCATTTTTGCTTTTCTATTGTTTTTGTGTTTTGAAATTTTTCGATGTTTTTGAATTTTTTTAAATTTGGATTTACTCCCCCTAAAATCAACAAACTAAGATAAATTTTAAAAACACAAAGGTATTTACAAAAATTAAGTTTACCAAACTTAATTTTGGAAAAATCAGTTGGCATGTCGGTTTGCGGTGCGGACCATGACAACATCGATGAGTTTCATATTGAAACAATCACGTGTGAGGTGATATTCGAGTTCAACGTGTCTGGTCAAGGAGTGCTGTATGAGATGATAATAATTCATAAAGCAGCTAAAATATCGACAAGTATAGGAGAGATTAGAAATTTAAAACCGTATCCTGCAACTGCTTCGTGCATTGCCAGGAACCTGAGCGCTCTCCCAAACTGGATATCCACCCGGTGTGGATTTCAAAGTCGATTTTTTTTTGTAGCTACTGAGAAATCTCTTGACAGCAACAAGATCAAAAACCTTTGGGTCCGGCTGGTCTTCCACATTGCACCAGCGAAGGTCTTTGTCTTTCTCTTTCAGAAGTAGTGTGCGGTTGTTCAATCCATGCCAAGGCATCCGCACACCCAGTTGATTTGTTCAACAAACACATTTTCTTCAATCACACCGCGAAGAAATGTACACTGCACGTTCATCTTGTTGATTTTGAACTTCAAACGTGCTGCAGGTGCGTACATTTTGATTGAATCTATCCCAGGGACCCGATCAAAGCATTGAACAATCAAACTCTTGAATGATTTTCATTTTGTCGAAGGTTTCAATTTCTTTCGACAGACAATTTTGTCTTCTTTTCTTTTTCTTCTCTCCATCACAGGCAACAACTTCTTTGTCGCCGATCTTGTGCATGGACACTCCACTATCAACAATCCAATGACTATCGATAGTTCCTCCTGGAACATCCTGCACACTCACTCAGAGATTAGTTGGAGAGGGGGACCCAAGCCTTTGTGGACTTGGGTCGTCCTTGATCATCAAGGAAAGTGATTTCAATCACTTGATGATTAGGAAAAAGAACCTGTGGTGCTCCCCCTGATTGAGTTACCTGCTTTTCTTCCAAGCTGTTTGTCCTTTACCAGTATTTGAATTTATTGTTTTAGCATTTACTACTTTTACAGTTTCAGATTTTGCTTGTACAGGTTTTTCTTCTTTGACCTCTGATTTTAAGGCCTTTTCAATTACCTTTTGATTCTTTTGCTTTAACTTCTTTTCCCTTTCTTTCAAGACACGCGGGTCTTGTTTCGGGGAAGCTGATCGTTTTCGGTAATCGATTTCTTGGGGAGCACTCGTTTTTTACTTCAGCTTTTGCACGTGTGGGCAATATCTTACAATATGCCCAACTGTCCCACATTCAAAACATGTTCTCCGCTCTACAAACTTCGGAGAAACACGTTGATGACCAGACGAAGAACCAGACCATGAACTTTGTGATCTAGACGTGCTTGGACCTAAATCACATCCGTTGGTGTGTTGGGTGTAATTATTCTGATCATTTCGTTTTAAAATTCTAACTTGTTTTACAAAATCAACGTTAGATTTTTCCTGAAATGTTTCAAGTTTGTCTGAACCCGTGGATCCAACAAAGTTCATTTTCGGTTCTCGTTTCTTAACAGGAGCTCTTTTGTTTTGCACCTTTTGTTGTTGAACCTTTGGTTGTTCAGTCTTAGGCTGCTGAACTTTAGGTGCTTGAACATTCTTGTTCTGAGCCTTCTTTCCCTGTACCTTACCCTTTCCGGAGTTGACTTGTTGTTTTCGCTCAATTGGTAGTTTTTGGTTTCCGTATTGTTTTCTAATTTGTTCACACGGAATTGGATCACATTGAGTGACGGTAACTTTGCCACTTTTGTTCCCCAAAAACTTATCAGTGCATCCTTCAAAAATTTGCTCAATTAAATCTTGATTTACATTTTTAATTGGAAAATATTTGTTAGAGTAGATTTTGCTATCTCCTTTGAGCGTGTACAACAAGTTATTCCCTTCACTGCTAGATACAAAGGACTCCATTGGTTTTGACATTTCAGTCTTACTCGGTTTCACGGGTGGATCACACAGGATGTGATTCTCGATTGGAATATCTGTTGTAACCGAGTTAGACTGTTGTTTCACAATTTCTTCAGATTCATCATCCGAAGAATCAGCATCCTCAACAATGGGAGGACTCTGTTCCTTACCACATGATGAATCTGTCACATTCTCAGATTCAGATTCTGATTGACCCGAGGATGATGTACCAGTTGTGAACCCGAGGCCTGCTGCAAAGTCATCTAGATCGAGTGGCACAGTAGGTTCAAAACGGGGCATATCCTCGTCATCAGGCAATTTGGAGTAATTGTGATTCATTGGGGGAGGACATGATTTGAATCCAATACATCTTGCATCCCCCTTTTTCTTTTGAACGTCAATGATGTGATCCAATACATAGCGGGAATTGGAATAGCTTTCCAGTTTCTGCTTAATTGTCTCACATTCACATCGAGCTGTTGCCAACTCTACCATTTGCTTTTCAATTGTGTCAATAAGATTATTGTTAGCATGTTGTTTTCGCAAAACAGCCTTTTGTAATTCTGAAACATCATGTCTTAATGACGCAATTGTTGCTTTAAATTCCTTTTCATTTCTGGTTAAAAACAAGTTAGCTTCGGTTGCTTTAGAAAGATCTACAATCAATTCTTGATTGTGTTTGTGTGTGATTTCAAACTGACTTTCCTTTTCAGCATATTTAACATTTAAACTATCACAATTTTCACAACTAACTACAGTGGGTTCATCGACACATACCTGACTTGATGAACTGTCGACATTAGCCATAAAGGCTGAATGGAGAGAAGACGAAGAGTAAGCAGCTTGATCCACCAAAATAGATCTTCTTTCAGTTCCTGCTGCAGCTTCTTTCAAAAGCTCATCAATGTCTGCATCGACTGACGCACTTGATGTCTCATCCACATGATCATTGCCTGAAGTGGAGAATTCTTCATCTGAGCTTCCACTGTAACCAGAACTGTCTTCATCTTCAGAAGATTCATCACCATTGGTGGAAGATTCTCCACCACTGGTGTGCTTTAAATCCTTTACGATTTCAGCAAAACATGCTGTTCCATCTGGAGCATCATTTCCCAACTGAAGCGACCAATCACAACCTTCATCTACTTGAACCACAAGTGCCTGGTTGGCATTTGATGGCCCTGCTTGGCTTTGGTTGTTGACAGGTATCAACGTACGAACATTGTTCCTGTTCTGGTTCTGCTGGTTGCCTTGGTTTCTGAAGGGATTCTGGTTTCCATGCTGAGCTGGACTTGTGCATTCCCTTTTGAAATGACCCCGTTCACCACAGTTAAAGCACGTTACAGCTTGCTTGTCGAACCCATACTTGGTGTCTTTCTTGCTTTCCAAGTTGGTTCTACCCGTCCTTTCCATAAACTCCTTTGCTCTTCGAATTGCACTAGCAAGAGCCCATTTGATATCCATCATTTCAAACTCTTCTTTATCCACTTGCTGATAATCTTCATTGGTTAGATTGATATTCCCAATCTGACCTGCGATCAAGCCACAATAAGCACTAACCAAGGTGTTCAACATCTCCATATGCTCCTTGGCTATTTCGACACTGACTTTGGAAAAGTTGGAAGTGTCTAATCTGACTGTGTTCGGATTTGAAGAGGCTTGAAAGTTTGAAGAGCTTCCATAAAACCCTTGCTGTTGTGGTTGTTGCTGCTGAGCTCTGCTTGGGTCTAAGAAAGGCGGTGGTGTGAATTGCTGAGCTGTCGGTTGCACATTCTGTTGTAGAGAAGAAGAATCTGGTCTTGAATACATCATCGTGTATGCTGAAGGATCAAACTGATTTGTTGTGGAAGGTCCGGTGTTTGAGATGAAGGCTGTTTGAAGCTTCGCATGTTGAGAGGCTGGTTTTTCTCCACTGATACCTCCTGCAATCCCATAGTACATCTCTGGATTTTGAGGAGTTAGTGTTCTTTTTGCCTTAAGCTTTTCTTCTACATCCTTGTTCTCCAATCTTTGAATTAACTCATAAACGGTGATTGTGTCTAGAACACCATTTTCTTTGAGAATTTCAAGATAACTGCTCCACTTTGCTGGTAAGCTATCAGCGAATCTCTTCACCATTTCTTGTGGAGTGGCAGTGACTTTAAAAGCAAACATCTCGCTCAACAAATGATGGAACCTTGTAGATAAATCTGCCAAAGTCTCATTCTCCATACACGTGAATCCTTCAAACTCTTTCTTCAGTAATTCTTGCTTGATCTTTCTAGATTGAGCATTTCCTTCACATCGTAACGTGAGCATATTCCACAAGCTTTTAGTAGTCGTGCAGTAAACAAACTGGTGGTAAATGTCTCTGTGAAGAGCTTGTGTGAGAATCATGAATGCTTTCTTTTCTAACTCGTATTTCTTCTTATCATCTTCAGACATAGTGCTGTAAGTTTGTGGATTAGATCCTGCAACTTCCAAATCATTGTCAAAAGCGGTGAAGAAGCACATCCATAGATCTTGACCTTGCCCCTGAACATAAGTTCTCAGCCTTTCTTTCAACCATCCCCAATCATTGATGTGATTTAGCTTTGGCGGTTTTGTGCTTGTACCAGTTTCACTGTCGTTCTGCATCATAGATTGAATGCTGCTGCTTTGATTTGTGACCAATGCCCATTGATTTGCAGTTATCATTGCAGCTTGAGGTGGGGCAATAGCCTGCATCCATGCAGTTGTGTTGAAATCTGACGCAGATTGCGTAGCTGATGATTGCGTAGCTGATGATTGTGGAGTCATAGTTGTTAGAGTCCACGCGGTTGGATCCCACTGACCGTTTGTTCCCATTTTATAAAGATTAAATATATTAAGTGAAAATTAATTTGAAAATAGAAAAACAAGTTTTTTTTTTTTTTAATTTTCACAAACTATGTTAATATCTCGAATGATAACAACCAGATTAACACACTTGATAAAAACAATTAAGATACTTATGTGAACCCCTTTTTTTTTAATTTCGCTGGACTGACTTAAATTCGCTGGTTAGTAGCTGAATTTCGCTGCCTATTCTCGCTCTTACGAAGATCAGTAAAATCGCCGAAAAACCGTAATAATCTCACTGAGGACGATTACACGGTTACCAAAGTCGCCTTTGGATTTGAGTGCCGGGTCAAGCAAGTTCGCTGGTTACTGAACTATCAGGTCTCAAATTCGCTGATATTAAGATCGCCTAGAGCCAAAATCGCTGGTTTATTCTTGTGCAATTGACATCAGTGACTGAATAAGTCTTGTGCGAGTAGACAAACAGCCCAGTTCAATATTCAGCCCAAATACTTGAAGCCCAATGAGTCTTGTGTGAGTGTTGAAACTTGTGTGATTCAAATACCAAATACTTGTGCGATGTATAAGTTGACTTTCTAATATAAGTCTGACACAAAACAGAAACTTTCGGCTATACCAACTTTTGGAAAACACAATTTTCAAGTTATCAAACAATGATGTTCTTTTGTACTATTATAAACCTTTAACAATTTCAAAACACCAACAACTTTAATATCCAGATTTCAAAGATTAAAAAGTAAAAAAAATACCAAGAACACTTTGAAGTTTTGATGAAGATATCAAGAACAAACCCAGAAAATTTGAATTTTCCGGTAAACCGACAACTTTCCGAACACGAATTTGGCCGAAACTTCACTAAAAACCAATGTTTAACACGTGAAAATGAAGAATAAACAGGTTTTTATAACAACTTTCAGCAAAATACGATGATTTTTGAAGCTTTAAACAGAATTTTTCAAGAAAAATATAAACTTCAAAAACTCGAAACACACCCGAAAACACTCGGTTTTAACAAGGAGAAGAGCCAAGGCTCTGATACCACTTGTAGGTCCGGCTAGGGGAGGATCTAGTCGCCTAATCCTTGTTGTCAAACACACCCGGTTGTGCGGAATCCAACCGGAGATGCAAACCGAGATCGAGATCGAGAGAAGATAATGAACAAGAACACGAAAAGGACACCGAGACTCAACGCTTAACACCAATGTATTAATACTTGAAAACGATTACAAATCAAATGTTTACAAAACAATATTTGCAAACTCTCACACTAGTTCTCTCGGGTTCTCCCTTATGTTCGCAGCCTTGTCTCTCTTGTTCGCTCCTCTCTTCTCTACCGAAATCACAAGTGATTTCGGTTTATATATGATGTGCGATTGGGGCTTTGTGTCCGGCCCAAGGTTGGTCAAAGGCCCAAAGTGACAATGGCCCAACATGAAAAGCATGCACGTACATATGTTCCAACTTGTTTCATATTTGAGAAGATTGGTCAACTAATGACATCATCATGATGATGTCATGATGATGTGGCAGCGGGAACCGGCTGCGGCGCTCCGTGCTTCGCGTGTCGAACTCTGGGACGCACGACGGAGGAATGTCGTGACGTCGGGCTTGAGCCGAAGCTAACCGGGTCGAACCGAAACGAGTTGAACCGAACCAAGTCGCGTCCACAAAATATGTATCAACAAATTTCCTATATAAGAGCTCTATGTTGCAACATTAAACTTGCTCATTTCAAAATCATTCAAAGCTTACTCTCTGTAGCTCTCTGGACTTAAAGCAAGCTTACATCACCTCCTAATTCGTGCTAAGGACCATTGTGAGTGTTCTTAGCCTTCCTAATTCATGTTTTATTAGTTTAATGACCAAAAGTCAAAGCCGTTGTAATTAAGCTTTGACTTAGTGATTAATCACTAATGGTCCAGTCATTTTTCGAATTGAAAGTGGCTATGAGTTGGTAATTAGGTGGGTAATAAACCCTTAAAAGGGCACCCTCTGATTTCCACTCTAACTAGGTCAATTGTCGGGTCAAACTTAATTATAAAAAGTCAACAGAAAGCTATTTTGCAAATAAACTCGTAATTAATAATGTAGAAGCTATGAAACCTGTTTTAACACTTGTATAACTTGGTAATTAATGTAAGAACATGTATAAGCATGTTCAACCCGACAATTTTGAGTTTAGGCTCGGTTTGGAACCGAAAGTCGCAAAAGTAGACTTTTGCTTTGACTTTCAGTTCTGACCCAATTTAGCTTAGATTAGATATGCCTTAGAGTTCCATTAGGACCAGGTTATAGGTTAGCATAACCCTCTGAGGTTATACAACTTGGTTCCTAATTAATCCGATTCATATGCATGTTTCCGTTAATTGCTTAAATGTTGACCATTATGCCCTTTTGACCTTAAAACAAGATTTTTGAAAATGTGAGAGGACAAAAACCTTTATTACTGATTTATAAACATGTCCTAAAAATTTGACATCAGTTTGAGGTATAAATTAGGAGTTATGCTCAATAGCGTAATTTGAAAGCTTTTTATTAATTAAACGGAGTTATTAGCATAAAGCCTATTTAAACCCAAATTTTGACACCAAACTTTTTACCCACTGATGTAATATAATATTTTGGGATTTTTGAATATTTTTAATCATTTTTAAACTGATCATAACAAGGGGTTATTGCTTTGATTCGGTAATTGTCGGTTATACCCTTTTCTTGAATAAAATGAGTTTTACATAACATTTTGATACCAAATCTTTTGCTACTGATTTTATATGATAAATAAAATATTTTGAACTTTATAAACTGATCAAAAACTCAAATTTCCTTAAATAACCTGAAAATCGCTTAAAACGACTTTTTACGCGTTTTAAACGCATAGTATGGATTAAAACTATTTTTGACATATAAGACTTAATACCTACTGATGTTTTAAGTAAATTTTTATACTTTAACAGTAAGAAAAAGTTTTGAACTCAGATTTCCAAATTTGACTTTTAATGCCTATGTGAAATTACCAAAATGCCCCTACGGTGCATAGTTTGGTTATAAATAATAAATTTCACATATTTGCAATACCCTACTGATATGACCTGCAAAAATAATTATTTTTACTGATCACTTCAGACCAGAACCTCAGATTTATAATTAACCTCTTTTATAACCCTTAAAATGACGAAAATACCCCTACGGGGCTTGATTTGAGTTTAAATCCGTTTTGGGCATAATGGAAGGTATCCTACCGATATCACAACATATTTAAGGCATATTAACTTAGGAAACCTGTTCATGAGTCATTTGGTTACCCGTTATGCAATTATCGCATTCAGTACGGTTTATGTAACTAGTTTGCATAAATTAACCGAAACGGGTCAAACCTTATCATTTTCACTTCAAAATCCTGAATGTATTTAGTTTACCCATATTATACAAGTATTCATACTTTTCGGGTCTAAACCACACTCTAATCCGGTCTTCGCTTAATCTTGCGTTTGAACCGTATACCTTTCTTTAAAGCTAACCAGTCTAAGTTTAAAGTTAAGTAAGACCCGTTCGGAATCTAATAGGTTTTTAAAACCTTCATTCCAGATTTAGGAGACCAGTAAAAGATACTTGCACTTGATGAATTGTACGGCTGGGATAAATTTGTATAATTGGCTCAGGTAAATACTTTTAACTTATTTTCCCTTATACGGGCTTGGGGTACGGTATATAAAATACCACTTGGTCGGGTATTGAATTTTTAATAATATGAAGGTTAAATTATTAAGATAACCTGTTTAATCTGTTTTGTTTATTCTAAGCCTTTGGGGGGTTAATGACCATGTCCTGAATATCCTCGGCTCATTCATTGAAATGGCAACGACTCAAGCACGGGGTGTAGGCATACACCTACCGGTGCGTATGTAAAATAATATACCTGCCTGTTCGAGAATAACTCGTCGTAGGTTATATTATGTGGTGTGTCTATTAATCTTTAACCCGGTATTCAACCCGGGCTACTGAATGTATAATAAACATGTAATTCTTTAACAAGTTTATTTTCAAACAATTATCCCAAGTTATAAAAGATATTTTTGTGCCTTGTGCATTCAAATCAAATTTTCTTAAACATTTTCAAAATGAGTCGGTTAATTGTATTTACCAGTGAAAACTGACGTATTTTCCAAAAAGGTTAAGTGTTGGTACTAATCGAAATGGGCTGGCTACTCCTAGCATCAATAAAGAGTCTTGCAAGCTTAGTTGTTTATAAATCTGCTGAACAATGTTCCTTTTAAGTTTGATCCGCTTGTGGATCCCTTACAACCGTTTTTGTAATAAAAGATATTACTTTCATTCGGTTTGTAATGTTTTTATCTTTCAACTTCCGCCGTGTATTAAACTGTGATAAATTGTCTATGACGATATCAACTACGTCACGATACTCCCCACCGGGCCCACCGGTAATACGTGGAAATATTGGGGTGTGATATAACACCCGTTCTTATAAATCAAAGTTTAACGTATAGTTTACGAAAAACAATCATGTAATTAAGATTACATATACATCGGATATACGGCTTATAAAAAACCTTTTACAATTTAAAAGTTTAGAACAAAATGTAATTAAGTTCGTCATTTAAAAGTAACAACGAAACGTCATGCGGAAGCTTATTTCTTTGATTGTGTTCGGTCCTTCCTAGAGCTTGATCTTCATCCGTGAACACTTGGTATATATCTATGATCAAAACCAACCCAAATGTTAGTTTTGATGCTTAAATAATAGATTAAACAAGTTCTAAACGACAAACCACGAAATAAAATAAAATTTGCCAGTTCTGTAGTCTATCGCGGGCCGCGACAGACTTGGTGTTAGCTTACGCGGGCCGTGACACTCTGTCGCGTGTCGCGACAGAGTTTACTCCCGCCGTCGCGTGGCGCGAGGGATTACTTTTTCCAGCGAGTTGTTCAGATGCTCCATATTCCCAGCTATACTACTTTTTACGAAATCGGTCATAACTTCTTCGTTATTGATCTGTTTTACCCGTTCAGATGCTCACCAAAGAACAACAAATCAAGCAAAACACATTCATCAGATACAAATCTGAGGACGAAAGAGAGAAAGAAGAAGAAGAAAGTTTGTGGCAATGAATCTGTTTCTTCGGAAACAAAGGAGCCACGTGTTGGCAATGAATCTGACTCATCAAAGTCAGACAAGCCACGTTCAGGTGATGAATCTGGTTTGGTAAAGCCAGAAGAGCCATTTGTTGAGGTAAAAGTTGAGAATTCTGGTCTAACAATGGATGATGCATATTTTCCACCATTGTTGAACAAGAATTCAAAATCACCCAAGGACAGTCAGGCTTGGGTGAGTCTGTTTAAATAGAAAAACCTGACTTGTCGGAGTTCCCAGGTTGGTAAGCGTGGAACATGAATCGGCATCTTTCTTGAGAAATTCACGAAAGTGATATTTCGACTTACAAGTGGTAAATCAGGGACATTAAGTCTTCTCCAGATACTCTCTCGCCTTCTTCCTCTTCTTTCTCAGTCTGTCTTTTTGCCCTTGAGAAAGTTTCACTTTTGTTTCTTGAACTTTAGGTTCTTGAACCTTCTGTTCTTTGGGCTTGACATTGACTGATTTCTTTGCCATCTTCTGAGAATTAACCCTCAATCTTTCATTTGATCTCCTTGGGCAATCTCTGGCAATGTGACCTCTAATGTTACAATTAAAGCATCTCCTCGTCTCATAACTCCAATCTTGGCAGTTAACAGCAATGTGTCCTTGATAACCACATCGGTAACACACTCTGTTATCGTACCAATCACCATTTTCAGTCCAAACATTCAGATCATAGCACTGTTTGGCTTGGTGATAATCCTTGCTCCTCTTGTTTGCTGGATTTGACTTTTGAGCACTGTGGTCCGACCTGCACCACTTATTACCAACAATTTTAGAGTTTTCATTTTTCGATTTTTGTAATTTTTCATTGCGATTGGATGATCGATCTGATGAGCTTTTATTATCTTTTTGAACATTTTTCAAAATTTTCTCTTTTTGTTTTTGTTCCACTTTCTTCTTCAAAGGTTTTTGCTTAGAGCATTCTCCCTTTTCGGTTGATTGCGGAACGATTTCTTGAAATTTTTCTTTTAATTTCAAAAACAATTTTTGTTTTTCACTTTTATCTTTTTTATCATCAGATTTCTCATCACAATCTTCAACTTTGACATTGTCAAAGTTTGTGACATCGTCACTTATTGGAACTGAATTAACAGGTTTAGGACAGGAAATAGCAGAAGTATTTACAAAAACCTTCAACTTTTCTTCCCATTCTCTGATTTTACCTTCTAACTCTTTGATTTTCTTTCGAGCACATTCAGCTTCTGTTTCAAGTCGAATAATCGTCTGAAGATGAGAATTTATCATTTGTTGCTTTTCAATGTTATTCTTGCTAAAAACAGATCTCCCATCTTCAAGAATTTTTATTTGACTTTGAAATTCTTTTTCAATTTTTGATTTTTCATTTCCAAAACTTTTAATTTTATCTTCAAAAATTTTTCCATTTTCTTTCAACTTCTTGTTTTCTGATGTCAAACTGTTCAAGTCATTTAACAGTTTAACATTTTCAGATTTTTGCTTCTCACAAATTTCCTGCAAAATAAGAATCTGTTTAACATCAGTTTGCTTCTCATCCTTCAACTTTTTGACTTCCAATGTCAAACTTTCCACATCTTTCAAGAGTTTGCCATTGTCAGCTTCAAGTTTATGACATTTAGAGCACCCTGATGCAGAACTTGAAGATTCATTCTTCACAAATTCTTCATTTTGTGAAACTTCCTTTGTTCTTGTCTTGAATGATCCTGCACAAAAATTTTTAACGAAATTAAGAGGATTACCATTCTCATCAATATAACAACCCCTCTTGTTATCATATTTCATAACATTTTTTGCCTTAACACATTCAATAATCCTTTTGTTCATTTCGTCAATCACATCTAAACTCATATTCATCAAATGTGTTTCCAAGACCTTTATCAATTCTTTCTTTTTCTTTCCATTTTCATATTCATGAGTTTTAAGTTTGCTAATGAATTCTTTTAGATGTAATTTTGAAAAATTTGATTCATTTCTTAAATTTTTCAAAAATTCAATCCATTCAATAGGTAATGCATCGGCAAAGTTTGTTATCTTTTCAGCATCTGTCAAGAATATCTCATGATCTTTTAGATAACCAAGTAAAACATTATATCGATTTACTAGATCATCCAATGTTTCATTTTTCAAGCACACAAAGTATTTAAACCTTTTCTCCCATCCAATCTTTTTCACCATTCTATAACTTTCATCTATAAACCCTCGATTCCAATCATTAAATTTCTCAAAATAATAGTTTTCTTTTTCATCAAACATCACTTCCATTTTTCAAATAGTCCCAACAAATTTCACTCAAAACACACTTTCAATTGTTCCAAATATGAAGTGGGCTCCACTAAACAATGATTGGGCCTATTAATGTAGCAAACCGACAGCAACTTTGACTAAAATCTGATTTGACCGTAAATGATTAATCACATGAAGCCAACAACTATTCACATATCGATGAAATTAATTCTCACATGCAATATTCAGATTTTAAATTGAGAGTCAATTGTGATTGGACCTAAAATACCACTAAGCCGACTTATTATATGCAATTTTTAAGATAAATGGCCGACAATTGTATGATATCTAAATTCTTATTGGATTTTAATTGGACCTTAATGTCCACTTAACCGACACACAATAGACCCAAATCACACGACCTCTTATCAACCTATCTGACCTCTTCGAACGAACTAAACTAGCAATTCAGACGAACTGAATTTCATGCAAACAAGAAGTTCAAGTTTACTCCGTATGAATTGAATTCTTAAACGAACTAAGTACTTCGTATGAACTCGTTCCAATTTTAAACGAACTGATATGCTGGTCACTTCGTATGACTTTTCAAACGAACTGTCCTTCACTTCGTATAATATAAGAGTCCAGTTCGTCTGAACTGATACGAACTGGAATTCACTTTCAAACAATCTGTGCCATTTGTTCAAACGATCTGATGTATTTGTCCAATTTTATCAAGTTTTCGTTTGAATTAGGGTCTAATATTTTCAAGGATTGTGCTATACTGAATTCCGATCACAATGATGTGTATATCGATCAAAACTGTCCACTATCTGATTTCAAAATTCCTGTTCGTGTGAATCAGACAGGTCTCAAACGAACTGACCAAATTTTTATCAAATTAAACGATTTTAAAACTGTTTTAAGATCTGACACTTTCATAGATTATTCAAAACATCATTTCGTAGGTTATACTTCAAATTTAATCCATTTTATCCAGAAAATCTCGTTTAATTGTGAAAAAAACGTGAAGAATGGAGTAGAAATAGAAATCTTGATGAAATCGAGCTGAAAATACAAGAGCTCTTCCTCCTGAGCTCTGATACCACTTGTAGGATCGAGAATCGATCTGAACGAGTCTTCAGAAGAGCTCTAAACTGATTCAAAGGCGGAATTCGATGAATCAGAGTTTGTTTCAGCTTGATATTCACTATTAACTGTCTCTTGTATTGATTAGAACACGTTTACAGACTTGGAGACACTTCGGCAGAGCTTCGCTACCGGAATCCAAAAGTTACAAATGAAAAACTCAAGTCACATATTTATACTATTTCCAGTTCGTTTGAACAGGCATTTCCAGTTCGTTTGAACAGTCCACTTCGTTTGAATTGTCCACTTCGTTTGAACAGTCCACTTCGTTTGAGCTGTCCACTTCGTTTGAACTGGCTTGTTCACCTTTGTTTCCTGTTTAACTCGAACTGCGTGACTTGATCTTTCATTACTAATCTAAGACTCGAACGAAGATGAAGTCGACAGACAACTGCACTAACACACTTGATTCCATTTAAAATTTATTCCATTATGATAAACAAACACACCTAAATTCTAAATCAAAATCTAATCTACGTAAATTTTAATTCCATTAGATTCCATATAACAAACGCAATCTAAGGGCATTGTAGTAAAATGGATTTCTCTTCCCCCTTGCCATATAAAATATTTTTATAACTATTATTATACCATATTATTTTTTTAAATAGTATACTACAAAATAGACAAATTTCTATAAGTATAGTTGTCTTATATTAAAAATAACTAACGTCTTTTAATAGACATACATAATATGAACATGCATGTAGACAACTTTTCCATATTACAAAATGTAATATAAATAAATACATATTTGTAATATGAAAATATCTTCTAAATTGTTCATATTATATATAGAGTAAACTGTAATTTTACCCTCTGGGGTTTAGGGTAATTGGCATGTCTACCCCCCTAAGGAAATAATTGCAATTTTACCCCCAACGTTTGCTGTTATGTCGCAACTTTACCCCCCGGCGTCAAAGTTGTTAACAGATCTGTTAACTATAACTTGAAATGACTATATTACCCCTCCATTTTACACCCCAACATTCCTATTATGTCGCACAATTACCCCCCGCTAGTAAATTATTAATTTGTCCTTTGTTATTACCCCATGTACTTTGTGTTAAGACACAACATTACCCCCTGCAACTTCCAAAACCCTTCCCTCCAAAATCAGAAACCTGTTCTATGTTTCTATACTAAAAAATCAGAACCTGTTCTATGATTCTATAATCAAAAATCTGAAACCTATAAGTAAACTCAAAAATTAAACCTGTTGAAACCTGACCATGTATCAAACCTTCAATGTTTGGCTGTTCAATGTGTTCTATACTCAAAAAATCAAACCTGTTCAAAAATCAAGCATACCTACTACGTTTACAATTATACCCCTGCTGCACTATCTGACCATGTATCAAACCACTGCTGCACTAACAATGTATCAAACCACTGTCAAACCACTTCTGCATTAACAATGTGTTCTAGAATCTGATTAAGCACACTCACATTCACTGCTGCACTAACAATGTGTTCTAGAATCTAATTAAACAGAATCACATTCAGAAATTTAATTAACAAAATCTGATTAAGCACACTCACATTCACTGCTGCACTAACAATGTGTTCTAGAATCTGTTATGACTATTAGCAGCAGCAGCTAATAACAGCAAACAGTTGAAAGAGTTTAAACAGGTTGTTGACAGCAGGTTAATTCTTAAACAAAATCAATTGAAACAGTTGAAACAGGTTGTTGACAGCACTGTCATCAACTGCACATTTTGATCAAATGGACTAACCATTGTCATCAACTACACATTTTGATCAAATGGACAAAATGTAATCCTAATCAAACATCAAACTTCACAACTGCACATTTTGATCATGTAAGATCATGTAACTGTCATCAACTTATCAAAACATCAAACTTCACAACTGCACATTTTGATCATGTATGATCATGTAACTGTCATCAACTATGATCATGTAACTGTCATAACTAGCCACATTTTGATCCTAACCTGTATCAAGAACACCAATATACCATCATAAGAGTGTAACAAAAGGCTTATCAAGAACACATTACCTGTAAACATTGGTCATAAGTAGGCACATTATAAACATCAAAAGATCCTAATATATATACAATTAGATCAGTATTAAACCAAAAGATCCTAATATATTAAACCAAAAGATCCTAATATATTAAACATCAACTATACAACCATTTCCTGCTGAGGGGGAAACCGGAAGTGTAGGAAAGGGCGGCCCCGTATTTTCACAACCACGGAAACCACAATCGATCGGAGTGAAACACGAATCCTCATGTCCACTGCAAACACAGAAAGATCGATTTTCAATAACCCCTATTTTTTACTTGTTCAACCAGACATTACTATAGTTGTTTGATTATACCTGACAGCAGAGAGAACAGGGAGGTTCGCTGGTTGACAGGGGCATCGCCGGCAGAGAGGTGCATCTCCGGAGGTGTGGTCGCCATTGTGGTCGTCGGAGGTGGAGGTGGAAGCACACTCACATTCTCTGATTCGCTCATGATGAAGAAGAAGGAGTGGATGTGGAAGCATGGTGTAGGAAGAAGAAGAAGTGATGATCGCCGGTGGGTGTGGAAGTGATGATCGCCGGTGGTGTGGAAGTGATGATCGCCGGTGTAGGAAGAAGAAGGAGTGGAGTGGGGGGAGTGAAGCTTAGGGGGTAAGGATGAAGTAGGAAAAGAAGTACAGGGGTAATAGAAAGATCCTGGTGTAAAATTACATTTATGCCCTTTGACCGTTTAAAGATAACTTGGACTTTGACGCCGGGGGGTAAAGTTGCGACATAACAGCAAACGTTGGGGGGTAAAATTGCAATTATTTCCTTAGGTGGGTAGGCATGCCAATTGCCTTAAACCCCAGGGGGTAAAATTGCAGTTTACTCTTATATATAATTGTTTATAGTATATATAATAAAATATGATGTTTCCTGACAATCTATCTTGGAAAAGGGAGAAGCCTTCAATATTGGGACTAAGAGCATTCACATCCATTCCATCAAATTCTGTGTGGGGAGTTTTTATAATATAAAAAGTATGAAAAGTGGTTGTGAGTGGAGGAAAGAGAAAATGTTACTATTCATCTGTATATTTGGAAGAACACTATTCACCTAATATATTTTGAAAGTGGTTGTGAGTGAAGGAGAGAAAAAAGATAATGATAAAGGTATAAAAATATTATTTAATTGAAAAGAAGAGAGAAAATATAGTGTTTTTTAGTGTAATTTAGGGTGAAAATACGGTGGAATGAATGTGAATGTTCTAAGAGCACCCACAATAGAAACATTTTTTTTTTTGATGTTTTAAAGAGAGAGAGTGTGATGTGGAGGAGAGAGGGTGTGAGGTGGTGGAGAAAGAGTATGGTGATGTATGTGTGGAAAATGAGAAAAAAATGAAGGGAGATATGTTATGTGAGTGTGATGCAGGAGAGATGAGATAATGGGTGTGTTTTTGTGTTATGTGAGTAGGGCAACAAAAAGAAAGATGGGGATTGGTTGGGCAAGTGCCATCTAGGCACTAGAAAAAACATAAAAAATGCCCCTTATTGGGAATACTCTAAAAGAAGTTTAAAATTTGATGTTTCAATCATAATTGTTTTGAAAACTAAATCAACAAATTGTTTGATCTACATAAAATTTGATTTGATTCTTTTTACAATCCAATGACATGCGGGGACGTAGTTGATACTAAGCCCCCAGTATCACAGGAAAAACATAACTTTGTTATGAATATATCATTTATAGTGACTTTCCACATCCTTAACTCCTCATTGTACTTACTCTTATGTTAATGTTGAGCCTATAAATAGAGGCTTTGTATTTCATACATATACATCAATAAGAAATTCATCTCCCATGCTCCCATACTTTTCTATACATTGCTAATAGGTTCTAGTTATTACATAACACGTTATCAGCACGAATTGCTTTTGAAGTTGGATTGTATCAACACAAGACACCATGTCGTATCAACGTTGGTGAAAGAGATAAAAGACAAAATTGTTGATCTGGTATGAAAACCCTTAATTGTTTTAATTTTATTTCCTCTTTTCTCATCGATTGTTGGTATGATAAAACTTGAAAATTAACTTACGCTTTTCTTGATATTTTTTATTGGTTATGATTTAAGATTAAAATCATCATGAACAACATTGACATCATCCTTATTTAACCAGGATCATAATGTTTTTACTTATTTATTTACTTTCCTATGTGCTAACGTATCTGAATAGTTTTCTTTCACAAACAAACAACTACGAAAAACATTGAGATGTGAAGAAAAGAAAGCAAAAGTAAACTAGAAACACAATGGTTTTCGATCAAGATGTAATTGTGGTATCCGGTGACTTAGGATATCAGTGTCAGACAGAACTGATAGCAACAGTTAAGGGGGAGTCTGTAAGTGCAGTTCCTGTCGGGTAACTGTGCTTTATCAGTTCTGGTCTACGGTCAACAAAGTCCAAGCCAAGTCAAGAATTCGGAAGCTTTATCAGTTCCGAGTTTATGATGTTAAACTCGGAATATGTTGATTATTATTGTTGTCCGAATTATTTGTTTTGTATCCCGGACAATATGTTTTGTCCGGGTTTAGTCCCTAATCTATATATATGTGTTGTATAGGGTAGATTAGGGCAACCCTTTAGAGCTTGGTACATCTCTCACAAATCCCAGCAATTCTCCATCAGTGTGTGAATTCTAAAGAGAGAGAGAGGGAGACTATGTGTTAGTGAGAGAAAGCTAGGTTTAGATCTTTGTGATCTAAACCAGCTTGTAGATGATGTATACTCTTTTGGTATGTAATCTGTGATGACTGATTCGTTAATAAAGAGATTCATCTTCTACATCTTGTTCATCTTATGATTGTTCTTCATGTCTTGAATCAAGTGCAATGTTTGATGTTCGTCATCGATCCAGTGCTTTCACAGTGGTATCAGAGCATGGTTACCGATTCGGAATGGTCTAACCGCCTTCCGAATCACCATTGCTCTTGATTTGATGTTTGTTTCCGCCAAACATCTTGAAGACGTGAAGATTCTGCATAAAACATGAAGAAAATGAAGCTGTTCGCCGGCTATGATGGTTTTTCTTGTTGCAGTTATAGGGTTTTGATCCAAAAAATCTTGTCCGTGTTTTAATTCTGTGCTTGTGTTTCCGGGGTTTTGGTGTACCAGTGTGAAGTCACACTGGGGAAATAATCCGGAAGCTGGTTCTCAAGCTGGGTCCGAGTTTTACACCTCATTTCTTGGTCCGAGTTTTCCACTTTTAGTAAAAGTTGTCCGAGTTTTACTTAAAAGTTCTAGGTCCGAGTTTCATTTTAAGTCATTTGTTGTCCGAGTTTTATAAAAGATTCCAAGCGTCCGAGTTTTGAGAAGTTCAAATCTTCCGAGTTTGAGTTGGTTTAACTCTAAAGGGTCAGAGTTTAGTCTACTCCAAAAGGTCCGAGGTTTGTCTACTCCTTGGATAGTCCAAGTTTTAAGTTCCAAGTTTTAAGTTCCAAGGTTTAAGTTCCAAGTTTTAAGTTCCAAGGTTTAAGTTCCAAGGTTTAAGTTCCAAGTTTTAAGTTCCATGGTTTAAGTTCCAAGTTTTAAGTTCCAAGTTTTAAGTTCCAAGGTTTAACTTCCAAGGTTTGAGTCCAGGGTTTAACTTCCAAGGTTTAAGTCCAAGGTTTAAGTTCCAAGGTTTAAGTCCAAGTTTTACCTATAATTTATTTAGTCCGAGTTTTATATCTTCAGTACACTGTTCCGAGATTAGTCTTTCGGATAGCAGCCCCCGGGTTTCTTCAGAGCTTCCTTTATTTCTTTTCTTGTTTTCGAATTCCTTTGTATTTCACATACTGTTCTGATGATCTGATCCAAGGTTTCAAGAGCTTCTGGGTTTTACGGGTTCCAAATTTGCTAAGATTTCCGGGTAACCTGGGGTACCGGATTTTTCGCTAAATTTAGAAGTTTGTGTTGTTCGGAAGTTTCGAGTTGTGCATGTTTCGAGTTTTTCTAGTTATTCCGAGTTACCTGGGGTACCGGATAACTAACTAAGAGTCAGAATTATGTGTAGTTTTGAAACTTGAAGTCGGTTTTGGATTATCGAAAAGTTTTATGGTACTTATGTTGTCCAGATCAAGTGAGGAGGTGAAGAGAATAAGACTTGCGTGGATTTTTGTATTGTTTACAAAAAAATGGGGGAGTAAAAATTTCCTATTTTCTTCGTAAATATAAAGCTTGTGCGTGAAATAGCTCGTGTGTGATGGAGTTTTGTCACGTGTGTTTAAGTTATTAATCAAGTGTTGACGTGATGAAGCTGAATTCTCGGTTGACGACTAGTTGAAGATTGAGCCTTATTAAGTTGCTGTTTAGAGTAGAGAAGATTAGTTCTGGTCTCGAAATAATGTGGCGCTTCTTGATTTGAGGGGAAGGTCGGAGATGAAAGCCATGGGGGATTTAGCGGATTTGTGAAGATAGGAGATTGATTCATGAGGATACGTGACGAGATGAGATTATACATGAAGGGTTGAAGACTTTTGATCAAGATGGTGGATGTACTTTTACGGAGTTCAGTTTGTTATTAAGTTATCGAACTGAACTTCATGTCTTAGTGAAGTTTGAAGTGTTCAAGGTTGGACATTGGAAATCCAGTGTTTCTTTCTGCTACCGGATAGGTTTGAAGATTAATGTATCGAGCGATATTCTTACATGTGGTTGTAGGTCGGTTCACGATAACTTAATTCGGGAGTAGTTTGAGGGGGATGATCTACAGTGTTTGATGTTGGTTCTTCAGGGTTTCTCAAAGCGGCCTTAAGTGATCCTCAGCAAGTCTTTTATTAGAAGGGTTGAAGATTGCTGAGCTCTGCCGGAAAGATCATGTCTCAGCCAAAGTTAAAAGCATGCATGATATCATCAGTCAAGGGGGAGTCTGTAATTGCAGTATCCGGTGACTTAGGATATCAGTGTCAGACAGAACTGATAGCAACAGTTAAGGGGGAGTCTGTAAGTGCAGTTCCTGTCGGGTAACTGTGCTTTATCAATTCTGGTCTACGGTCAACAAAGTCCAAGCCAAGTCAAGAATTCGGAAGCTTTATCAGTTCCGAGTTTATGATGTTAAACTCAGAATATGTTGATTATTATTGTTGTCCGAATTATTTGTTTTGTATCCCGGACAATATGTTTTGTCCGAGTTTAGTCCCTAATCTATATATATGTGTTGTATAGGGTAGATTAGGGCAACCCTTTAGAGCTTGGTGCATCTCTCACAAATCCCAGCAATTCTCCATCAGTGTGTGAATTCTAAAGAGAGAGAGGGAGACTATGTGTTAGTGAGAGAAAGCTAGGTTTAGATCTTTGTGATCTAAACCAGCTTGTAGATGATGTATACTCTTTTGGTATGTAATCTGTGATGACTGATTGGTTAATAAAGAGATTCATCTTCTACATCTTGTTCATCTTATGATTGTTATTCATGTCTTGAATCAAGTGCAATGTTTGATGTTCGTCATCGATCCAGTGCTTTCATAGTGGTATCAGAGCATGGTTACCGATTTTGAATGGTCTAACCGCTTTCCGAATCACCATTGCTCTTGATTTGATGTTTGTTTCCGCCAAACATCTTGAAGACGTGAATATTCTACATAAAACTTGAAGAAAATGAAGTTGTTCGTCGGCTATGATGGTTTTTCTTCTTACAGTTCTAGGGTTTTGATCCAAAAAATCTTGTCCGTGTTTTAATTCTGTGCTTGTGTTTCCAGGGTTTTGGTGAACCGTTGTGAAGTCACACTGGGGAAATAATCCGAAAGCTGGTTCTCAAGCTGGGTCTGAGTTTTACACCTCATTTCTTGGTCCGAGTTTTCCACATTTAGTAAAAGTTGTCCGAGTTTTACTTAAAAGTTCTTGGTCTGAGTTTCATTTTAAGTCATTTGTTGTCCGAGTTTTATAAAAGATTCCAAGAGTCCGAGTTTTGAGAAGTTCAAATCTTCCGAGTTTGAGTTGGTTTAACTCTAAAGGGTCAGAGTTTAGTCTACTCAAAAGGTCCGAGGTTTGTCTACTCCTTTGATAGTCCAAGTTTTAAGTTCCAAGGTTTAAGTTCCAAGTTTTAAGTTCCAAGGTTTAAGTTCCAAGGTTTAAGTTCCAAGTTTTAAGTTCCAAGGTTTAAGTTCCAAGTTTTAAGTTCCAAGGTTTAACTTCCAAGGTTTGAGTCCAAGTTTTAACTTCCAAGGTTTAAGTCCAAGGTTTAAGTCCAAGTTTTACCTATTGATGGGTGTCAAGTGTTATATATATTAGGTGTATATTTTAAGCCCCTTTAACACTTTTTTATTCAAGTTTTAAATTTATAAAACACGATATTTACTAACACTAGACACACATATGGGCAAGTGCACCCATCGTGAGCGTAGTATAGTGTTGGTAAGATACCGAGGTCGTCCAAGGACACAAGAGCTTTTAGTACCGGTTTATCCTCAATGTCTAATCAAATCAAAAAGTTTAGAAAAGTGTTTTAAGCTAAGAAAAATAAAAACTAATTAAAATGCTGAAAATAAAAATAAAAAGAAAAAAACAGATAGACAAGATGAACCCATCACTTGGTTCCGACTCGTGTATAGTGTAACCTTTGATTATTTCCGCACTTTTGCACTTATTTAAGAGATTATCTTAGTTATTGTAGTAGGCCCCTCTTTTGAAGGTGACGTTACCCTCAACCCAGTAGTTTAAGTCAGCAAGGATACAATCCTAAAGGGTCGGATTATTGAAAGATAATTAATTAAGTTATTAATGAAAATTATGGTAGGCCCCTCTTTTGGAGGTGACGTTACCCTCGACTAAGTAGTCAAGAGTCAGCAGGGATACAGTCCTAAATAGCCGGGTTATAGTATTAATAGTAGTTAACTTATGAGGGGATCAAAGAGTTTGGACCCCCGCCATCCAATACTGTTAAGTATTGAAGGAGGTCCTACTAAATTTGACCCAGGTCCATTGCAGGACCTCTAAACGCTGAACAATGGCAAGACTCTTACCAAACCGTTCCCTTAACCCCCGACCAGGTAGCCAACATACCTCCATATAGACCGTGGAGATATGAATGGTGAAAATCTTTTATTTTATATAGACAGTAAAATAATGCCAAGACACCACAGACAAACGATAAGGAAGAATCACCTTCAACATAAGAAACTAGTTATTAAAGTCATTAATACAAAACCAAGTAAAAAGTGCGAAAAGATTAGGAATAAAATGTATTACACTAGACACTTGTCTTCACCAAGTGATGTAAGAGACTTAGGCAAACATGGCCTTGATTGTCAAGAACTCTTACGATCAATCTTGGATCTCGAGACGACTCACACACTCTATGATGGACAATGGATGATGGTGGTGGATGATGGTGTTATGGTGGTGGTGGGTGGTGGGTGAAGTGTGAGACAGGTGGTGTGCCAAGGGATGGTTTGAGCTTGAGCCAAGCACTCCTATTTATAGGCTGAACAGAAGCTCGAGCACGGCCCCGTGTCCAGTGGGCACGGCCCCGTGTCCACATCCTTCTCTTTCTTCATTTAATGCAGCTTGTCTTATTAGTTGACCACGCCCCCGTGTCTGCTGAGCACGACCCCGTGTGCAGAAGAATCTTTGTACTATGAAGATTTGCTTAGATTGTGCGAATCTTATAGTTGACCACTGTTGGATCGTGTTTTGACCCTAAATAGTTAAGTTGAGTCGTCCATCTTTGAATACAAAGGCGGAATCAAAGTAAACAAAGTCACAACAGTTAGTTTCCTTTTAATCTATCTTTTCTGATTGATTTCCTGAGATTTTGCACATTCAAATGACAATCCGACAGCACCTCTGCTCAGATACAATGAATCATGATCGCTTCAAATGAACAACACACAACCCTATTTATAGGCACACTAGGTTTCGCTTGAGAGTTCCAAGCGAAAGGGCTTTCGCTTGAGATTGCACTGTTCAAGCGAACCTGCATGTTTGGGTTTCGCTTGAACTTGTCTTGAGACACTCTCAAGCGAAATCTCATTCCTAAAACTATACAATTCCTAATTTCGACCCTGTTGTATGTTCATTCAATCTATCTAGACACAAGACTTGTATAAGACAAAGTTAACAAACACTAAGTGCACCAACAGACTCCCCCTTGGATGTTGACGAAGTCTTTGGCTTCAAGTCTTTGTCTTTATCAATCTCCAATCATTGTAAAACTCTCTTCAATCTTTATCTTTAAACTTTAATCTTCAATCTCCCCTTTGACTGTTGATTCAGAATTCTGACTCCCCCTTTCACAGACTCCCCCTCTCAATAAGCTAGGGCTCAAATTCTGGTTCAAACTTTGAAATTCATCACCATGCAGATTCCTGTATAAACTCTACCCAAATATAAGATATATGATAATAACAATTTCAATCCAAACTTATCATTTAACCTTCAGTAATAAAAATCCACTTAAGTATTCAGGTCTAAACTAATGACCCTGATTACTCAATTAATCTACCAAGTCCAATTTAATGACCTTGGTTGATCAAAGATAAATCATACTGACATTTAATTCAATTTGATTTTCTGAAAATTTACAAGTTTCAAATTAATGATCTTGCTTAAACTTTTCAACTTCTCAAACTTATCAATATTTAGCTCACGACTCATCATCCAGTCCAGAAATCTTCTGCATCTGCTTTCAACTTTCGAATCCGAAGATCAACTCTCCACTTTGGTTTGTCAAAAATAAAGCACAGATGTAAAATCTTTTTGAATTTTAATAAAGCTTCTAAACTAGGAATGAAATACAGAACTAAAATGCAGTAAATGAAAGTAAACTATTTACAAACAAATTTTTGGTGAGTGTGTTAGGGAATCATATCAGCTATCCGACAAGTCACAAGTACCGTTAAGCTTCAATTACATACTCAGAATTAAACAATTCGCATAGATTGTCGATATAATGATCCACTTAAATTCTCACACAAATTTCAATCTGTATAGGATACGGAATTAGTGTTTTAGAGACTTAAACTTATACGTGTGTCCCACCTCTTGAATATACTCCCGTATCCAGATCCCAATATTCAGTCTTACAGGCAATTATAACACAAATGATATCTGTAAGGGTTAATAAATTATGAAGAATCATGAGAGCTCAGGTCAGAACTACCGTTCAGCAGAGAGATCATGAGTCAACTTTATGGTGTGTCCCCTTTAGAGGATCTTTTTTACAACAACATTGCTAAGCAATTTTATTGTCTTATCATATATGCAGAGGGTGATGCTATGTTTCAAGCATTGCAGAAAGGATTATTCAAGGACTAGGTCAGAACTTCCATTCAGCAGAAGTCCCGGAATAATACCCCAGATATCACTGAGTATAAAAACCTAGTATATCAGAAAAGGGAATCTTTCAAACAAGATTTCAGGGGTTACCTATATATCCAAGTAGTGTTCCCCACGAAATAAGCAAGTAAGATTTAGGTTTATATCCCGAACAAACCTACTAAATGTGCAAAAACCTATCGGCACATCATCAGCGAGACTGTTTAACACATTTAAACATTCCATTTCTTTAGCATACCGTGACTGTCAAGCCGATGTATTATCATTTTCCCTTTTTACACAAGCTCTTATCTGGTTTTCTATTGTTTTTGGATTTTGAAAATATCTCATGTTTTTTAATTTTTGTCATTTTTTATTGTTTTTTTTATTTTCTGAAAATATTTACCCTATACCTCCCCCTAAATACCAAAACATGTAAAAAATCGACAAACCATTGCAGATTGCTTCTCAACATCATCTACAATGTCTCCTTCATCAACACCAATAATCTCCTCCAACACCGATAAAAGCTTCATACCATTCAATTTTAGCAAATATTGAAAAGGTGTTCTATCAAATGCTTTGGTATGTAAATCAACTTTTTGATCATCAGTGTGGATTTTCTCATTACGTATCAACTTCTTCTCGAAACAATCACGAATGAAGTGATGACGAATCTCAATATGTTTGGTTTTAGCGTGATGAACTGGATTTTTAGTAATGTTAATCGCTGCCTCATTATAAACAAAAATAGGGGTGTTTAGAAATTGCAAACCATAGTCACGCATCTGTTGCTGGATCCGCAAGATCTGTGAGCAGCAGCTGCTAGCAGATACATACTCCGCTTCACATGTGAATAAAGCCACAATGGTTTGCTTTTTGCATTGCCAAGTGATCAATCGTGATCCAAAGAATTGACACCCTGCTGTTGTTGATTTAGCATTAACTTTGCAGCATCCGAAATCGGAATCGGAATAACCTTCGAGCGTGAAATCGCCTTCTCTTGGATACCACAACCCCAAAGATGGAGTTCCTTTCAGGTAGCTTAATATCCTTTTCACAATAATCATGTGCGATGCTCTCGGGTTAGATTGAAATCTTGCTGTGAGGCAGGTTGGGTACATAATATCGGGTCTTGAAGCTGTCAAATACATCAGCGATCCGATCATGGAACGATACATCGTTTCATCTACCTTCTCTCCGGTGAGATCAGGGTTTATCCCATGATTCGTTGCTAATGGGGTGGCTGCTGGAGTAGAACCTGACAATCCCGAATTTCTCCAAGATATCATGAACGTACTTCGATTGATGTATGAAAATTCCTTTGGGTAGTTGATTAACCTGCAGTCCCAAAAAGAATTTCATCTCACCCATTGATGACATTTCGAATTTCTGCTTCATAACTTGTTCAAAATCTTTGCACAAACTTTCATTTGTTGACCCAAATATAATGTCGTCCACATAAATTTGAACTATCAGAAGATGTCCGTCGCCTCTTTGGTGAAGAGAGTGGCATCCACTTTTCCATGGATAAAGCTGTTGGCTAGTAGGTGTTGAGACAATGTCTCGTACCAAGCTCTCGGGGCCTGGTGTAAACCATACAGTGCTTTGTCTAGCAAGTAGACCTTGTCTTTGTGGTGTGGATCGGTAAAGCCCAGTGGCTGACCAACATAAACCTCCTCTTTTACCTTTCCGTAGAGAAAAGCCGATTTTACCTCTAACTGATATACTTTGAAGTTTTTCCAAGATGCAAATGCTAGGAAGATTCTGATCGCTTCTAGTCGAGCTACATGAGCATACACTTCGGTGAAATCTATACCCTCCTGTTGACAGAAACCCTGGACTACGAGTCGAGCTTTGTTACGAACCACAACTCCTCTATCGTCTCTCTTGCACTTGAATACCTACTTGGTGTTTATCTTCCTCTGACCATCAGGTAAATCCACTAACTTCCACACTCCCAACTTTTCAAATTGGCTTAGTTCCTCCTGCATTGCATTGACCCAAGAGTCTTCAGTAAGCGCCTCTTTGTAAGTTCTTGGTTCAACCTGCGAGATAAAACAACTCAATGAGAATTCAGTTTGTAAAGGAGCAACTTTTGTATAAAAACATGTAAGCCCTTTATCAATCTGTCTTCTAGTGAGGACGCCTGTCTGCAATTCTCCAATGATCAATTCCTCTGCATGATATGAAAGAGTTCGTGGCATTACTTCGCCTGAAACATCTACATCGCCTTCCAGATTAGAAACATTCTGATTTGCACCTTGTTCACTGACTGGGTTTGTTTGACTTGAAATCTCAATTTGCTCCCCCTCAGAATCTGAATCACCACGATCAAATACTGGCATGTTCTCAGATTCTTGATTATCATTTTGTGTCGACTGATTATCTTGAGCAACTTCATTTTGTTGGACATCATCATGTTCACCAGCATTGCTTGGACCTGCTTCATCGTCATTTAAAGCCTGTCGTGGTCTTCTTGAATACTCAGCTGGGAACCTTTCCTGCGATTCTTCATACGCCCTCAAAATATCCAACTCATCAAAGAAATCTTCTTCTTCATCCTTTTCTTCTTCCATGTCAAACGAATCCCACAATTTATCGTAATTAAAACGCCCTGAATCACCGGGATTTTGAGGTGGCATTGTATAACCTTGACATTCAACATTAGGAGATTCAATACTCCGCTTCAGACTTGGAACGAAGACACGTCGTAACGTACTTGCATAACCTATGAATATCCCTTCAATACTCTTCGGACCAAACTTTCCAAAAGGCTCTAGAACAGTACAGGGTGACCCAAACGGTTCGAGATACTTCAGATCTGGTTTGCGGTTATTGATCAACTCAAAGCATGTTTTGTTGAAATTCTTCACTGTGAGAACTCTGTTGAGCGTATAGCATGTGGCGGAAACTGCTTCTGCCCAAAAATTTATCGGTAGCTTAGAATCAGCAAGCATTGTTCTGGCCGTTTCGATTAGCGTCATGTTTTTACGTTCTGCTGCGGAGTGTACGGAGCACTAAACTCATGCAATATACCTTTTTCATCACAATATTCTTCCATCTTGTTGTTCTTGAACTCAGTACCATTATCACTTCTAATCCTTCTGATACGCCTTTGGTACAAATTTTTAATCTTTCTGAACAACGCCATCAAACTGTCAAACGTTTCATCTTTCGACTTCAAGAATGATACCCAAGAAAATCTGGAATAATCATCAGTAACCACAAGACAGTAGAGATCCCCTGTAATACTTTTTACGTTTACTGGACCAAACAAATCCATATGTAGTCTCTCTAACGGTCTGGAAACTGAATTTACTTGCTTTTTAGGGTGTGACTTTTTCTTCTACTTGCCTTTGATGCAGCTAATGCACTCCCCTTCCAGATGAAAACCTTTGATATTAACTCCAAGAACTAAATCATTGTGCACCAAGTGATTCATTTTTCTAAGATGTATATGCCCCATCTTTCGATGCCACAACTTTGATTCTTTCTCCGTTTCTCTAGACACAAAACAATGAGCCTGACCCGTGGTTGTTGTAGCTACACTCATGTCCAACACGTACAGATCATTGACTCTTGGTGCCCGCATGATAATCCATTCTTCAGGGATAACAAATCCTGGCTTCAAGATCAAACATTCTTTATCAGTGAAGTGAGTGGTATACATCCTGTCACAAATCTGCGAAATGCTTAGCAGATTATTCTCCAGCTCAGCAATGTAATTAACTCTCTCAAACGTAACAATCCCATTGGATAACGTTCCTTCACCAATAATCCTACCACATTGGTTTCCTGCGAATCTCACATATCCTCCTTTGAAATTTCTAACATCATACAACAATGCAGTCTTCCCTGCCATATGTCGAGACGCTCCGCTATCCATAATCCATCTTGAAATAGCTCGCGGAAGTTCCTGCACATATCACAAACAATTCAATAAAGATGACGATTCATGCTTCACGATTACTAACTAGGAAGCTCCGGCAAGTCCAAAATCTTTATTGAGATTTTGATGCCACCCAAGCCTCTTTTGACTCGGGTAACTTGACTTTGATGTGAGTTTTAGCAGTGTAGAGTGGCGGAAAATTTTTATCATTCATTTTCGAACTTTCATTTGATCCAACCTCAACCTTTTTGTATAAGAAAAACTCATCTATCTTAAGTTGACTAGTTGGTTGATTTTTCTTTTGAACATTCTTCTTCTCAGATGGAGTAGAAGATTGTTTCTCCAACTTTTCATAATAATCCAAAGGAACATTCATCTTAACTGGTGTGGTAGAAGACAATTGTTTTTCCGACACTGAAACCTTTGGTTTATCAACAACTTTTGGCTTCCATGTTTGTTGAGATGATGCAACCCGTTTGTAAAATTTCTCTTTTTTAGTTACCACTTTCTTAACAGGTTCAATTTTGTGTTTCGTTTTCTCATTTTTCAAAACTTTCTCAACAACCATTGGAGCTTTGCCTTTTGAATCAACCTTCTTCTGTCGATTCTCAATAACTTCAGTCTTAGGCTTGGAGTTGGTGCAATTTCTTGCAATGTGACCAACTTTGTTGCATCTAAAACATGTACGAGTATCAACTACCCGACTTGTGCCTTCAGACTGAGGTTGTGAGGCCCTCTTCTCAAAAAATTCTTCATTTGATTTTGAAAAAATTCATTTTCCTCATCAGAAAGTGAACTTGAACTGTTCACAAACACCTTCTTTTCAGTAAACCTTTTGTTTTGAAAACTCCTTTTCTGATAACTCTTTCCACCCTGATATCCACCCGACCAATTGTTTCGATTGTGATTATAAAAACGTTGTGGAACTACAGGTTTCTTATAGTAAGCTTTATCTTTTTCAAAATTCATTTGTCTCTTTGTTTGATTCAAACTATTCACTTCTGACAATTCAACTTCAACCAATTTGAAAAAAATTGTTAACTTTTTCACGTTAACATTCTCAATGGGAAACTCAGAATCCGAATACAACTTATTAGATCCAGCCATCTTGTACATCACAAGACCCGGTTCATCACCTAAGTTGTTTTTGGACTTTTGTTTCGGAATGTATTTGTTTAAGAAACATTCATCATCTTCAGCTGAATCACTATTCAAAACACTTTCAGCTGTGCTTTTAACAATCTCTGTCTGAACACTATCATCAGATGATGAAGAAGAAAATGTAACATCAATTGAATCAGTAAGTTTCACTTCATTTTCTTCCTCAATATTAACCAACCCAGATTGTTTTTTCGAATAATTTTCAAGAACTGGTGGTGGAACTTGATGAAAACCCACCCCAGTTCCGTCACAGTATACATCTTCACCTGCTTTGTCTTTCCCAATGGGTTTGGGAATGATGTGTTGCAAAACAAAGCTTGCAGAGCTATAACTGTTCAATTTCAAATTGATCCGTTCATTCTCAATCTTGGCTTCTACATACTGAAGTTTCAATTTAGCAATCTCATCCAATTGTTTTTTGATTAATTCTTCTTTGATTCTCAAAACACATTGCAATTGGCAATTTTCTTTGTAAGTTTTACCATTTCGATCATCATTATCTTTAATCGTGCTTTTAAGCTTTTCAAAATTTTTAGTGAGCTGACGATTTTCAAGAACTAACCTTTCATTTTCTTTCCTGACCTTTTCCTGATCAATTTTATCAGTTTCAATTTTGTTAGTTAATTCTTTTAAACGTTCGGTTGAAGCTTTCACCATTTTGTCACGAGCAAGGATTTGATCCTCAACACTTCTGACTTTAGCTGTCAGATCCTCAATCTTCTTACCTTTGAGATAAGTGTTTGTACTACAAACCTTGCACTCTTTGATGCAATTTTCGCAGTCAACATCACCACTGACCTTCTTACCTGACTCAGTCGTTGACGCGTTTGAACTGACCTGGCTTTTAGACTCAGAAACAGATTTAGGATCTACCTCAAGCGTCTTACCTAACATCACCTTGTCAGCCATCTTTCCTAGATTTTCAGCGTTCAACTTCTTTGTCGTGTCAATGAACCCAGTGTCAATCTTCTTTGACTTCTCTTTTTCTTCTTTCTCCTTCTTATCTTTCTCTTCATCTTCACCGCTTCCCCACCATTTCTTCTGTCAATAATCATCCTCAATTTTATATTCTTGGATCATGGTTTCCAAATCCAGAGTTTTATGATCAACAGCAATATTTCCATAAGGGTCAAGATAACACTCTCTGTCTGGATCCCATCTATTTGCTCTTTTTGCCTCATCAAAAATACCAGATATTCTGATCATTTTGTTTATCGCTAACTGCTTTCTGTGCTTGTACTTCTGTTCTTCATTTCTGTCATCTTTACAAGGAATAGGTTCAGATTTTGCCATGAATGCGTATCCAACCGCATCCTCCTCAGGTAACAACTCACTCCAGTGGTAACCCTCATCGTCATGAATCACCGTAAGAGCTCTAGATTTTTCGTTGTTATCTTCAATCTGTTTCATTCTTGGCGGCTCCGATTTGTTCTGATGATAAATTTCCTTCTTGTAGTAATCTTCTTTAAATGGGTTTTCAGATTCATCAGCATTACACGTTTCTGCATTCACGCTTAAAGTGACCTTTCTGTTTGCACTTGAAGCATGTCACCTTAGACCTCTCAAAGCCCAACTTGGTAGATGGTCCACCAATTGACTTTCTTCCAGTTATCTCCATGAAACGCTGTGCTCGACGAACTGCACTGGCCATACACCACCTTATGTCGATTAGTTCCATCTCCTCAGGATCTATCTGATCATAGTCCTCTTTTGTTAGGTTGGTATTGCCAATCTTCCCTGCTACAAGACTTTCATAAGATTCTAGCACAGATGCTAGGAAAACCATATGTTGCTTTGCTGACTCGCTAAAATTCTGAGCGTTCTTTAAGTCTACAGCGATGTTGCATTGAAATAAGTTCTTTGTATCAGACTGGTTTGAATTTGATGAAGACCCACTGTGATAACCACTGCTTTGACTTTCTTTGCTTGTACTGGAGACATTCTCAGCAGAAAACACAGTCTTGGGAGATGTATTTTTCGGCATCATGCTCTTTGGATAATACAAATCCAAATTCTGCTGATATGATGAATGATTGACTTTGTACGTCTTCTTCAATTCCAACTCGTAACTTTCTAATCTCTCAATCCACAAGTCAACTGTTAAATCTTCTGGCTTGATAGTATTCTTTAGCATCAACGCATAATATTGCCAATCCATCTCATCTGGTAATGCATCGAACAATTTGTCGACTAGCTCTTCTTGAGAATAGTGAATATCATGTCTTGCCAGTTCCAGTTTCAGATGCCCAAACCTCTCTATCATTTTACAAACTGATTCACTCTTTAAACACCCAAACAAATCAAACTCTTTTCTAAGTAGTTTCTTTTTGTTTTTCACAATTTATGTGCTTCCTATACATTTGTTTTTCAATTTGTTCCAAAGATCTGTAGCACTAGAATATTCGATCAAAGATATGATATCTTCTCTGACGGACTGAAATAGCAATGCAATACATTTTTGCTCAGCAACAGACATGGCTATCTCCTCATTTGTTGTTAAGGTTTCACCTTTTTTGTTTCCATCGTATCCAATTTTTAGACTCTTCCAACTAGAAAAAGCAAAGGCCATCAACCAATTTTCAAATTTCTTTGCCCACCGATTATAATCTTCGATAGCCATCAACTTCGGGGGTTTGTTGTAAGTTCCAAAAGCACTTTCAAATTCCAATGCATCCGATAGCTTTTTCTTTGGATTTTGCGTGTTAACATTGGTGTTACTCGACGATGTATCATTTCCACCATCTCCAGCAAATGCAAAAACATCATAGAACGGATTGAAATCATCCATCTTGAACGTGCCTGAAAAACAATCAGCAAAACACTTAGAACTTTTAAGTTTTGAAAAATAACAAGTTCAAACAAAATCACTTGAAGCGAAATAGTAACAATTCAAGCGAGACAAGCAAGAATCAACACTATTCAAGCGAATTGGTAAACAAGTTTATGAAGTTCAAGCGAAACAGATCAGTCTGAAGCGAAACCCCCTATTTCGCTTGAACTTTCAAGCGAAATGGCTTAATCTGAAAAGACCAGTTCAAGCGAAATGCTATAATCCCTTTTCGCTTGAACCTTTCAAGCGAGATATGACTTTTTCAAGCGAAACTATCTGAAAATCCTTCGTTTTCAAGCGAGATCAGCTGATTTCAAGCGAAACAGCGAAGGTCTGATTCAAGCGAAACATAGTTTTTATCCATTTTTTTACCAGTTTTAATTCGAATTTTAGTCTGATTTTTTGTAGGCTTTGTTAAATCTATGTTTTACACAACATAAGTGAAAGTTAGGCCATTTCAACCGTTAGAACTCGTTCAAATCAGAAAAATATGAGAAGAAGTGAGTAGAAAGTAGAAAATCCGGTAGAATCAAGCTGCTATGGTATGAACTCCTCGTCCTGAGCTCTGATACCACTTATTGGATCGTGTTTTGTCCCTAAATAGTCAAGTTGAGTCGTTCATCTTTGAATACAAAGGCGGAATCAAACTAAACAAAGTCACAACAGCTAGTTCGACAGCACCTCTGCTCAGATACAATGAATCATGATCACTTCAAATGAACAACACACAACCCTATTTATAGGCACACTAGGTTTCGCTTGAGAGTTCCAAGTGAAAGGGCTTTCGCTTGATATTGCACTATTCAAGCGAAATCTCATTCCTAAAACTATACAATTCCTATTTTCGACCCTGTTGTAAGTTCATTCAATCTATCTAGACAAAATACTTGTATAAGACAAAGTTAACAGACACTTAGTGTACCAACAACCACGGCCCCGTGTCCGCTGAGCACGGCCCCGTGTCCGCTGAGCACGGCCCCGTGGTGGGCAATAGAAGCTTCTACCACTTTGTCTTTTCTGCTGACACTTGGGCACGCCCCCGTGCTGGCTGAGCACGGGGCGTGTTCAGTCTTCTGTTATCTTGTTTTGCTTGGGAAGATGCTGTCGTGGGGTCGGGCATGTCACGTCTTGTTCCTTTTCTTGTATTTATGTTAGATTTTGATGTCTTTTTGCTTCTTTTGTTAATTTGAGCTCATTTAATCCTGAAAATACAAAAGGAAGACAAAAGCACACTTTTTCCAACATTAGTACTAAAAAATGGTTAGTTTTATGCCACAATTGATGTAATTTATATGTTGCATTTTGCACGCATCAAATACCCCCACACTTGAATCTTTGCTTGTCCTCAAGCAAAACTCTTTAATATGTGGCTATTACACTCCCAAATGGAATGGGTAGAAAATAAGGTTTTGGGCTTGTCATAGAGTGTCGGGATTTCCAAGATTCGTTATTTAGTTTTATTTTTATTTATTTACAATCCTATTCGTCATGATTTATTTAAAACTTTTAATAAGATAAATTACTTATTAGGGCATAACATGCCTTTGAAAATTTTTATTTATATACAAGTTCACATACCTCACGGGGATCACTCAACACTCGGCCGAAAATGTATTTTTGTGGATCACTCGAGAGCGGCATGGAACTTACTCCTACCATAGGCTTGCCAAGCAATTAATCCTCCTCCTTTTTAACTTATATACCTTTGTAAATATCAAGAGGACTTTGTGGGTGAAGGGTTAGGCTTGGGTTAAAGGTAGGTGGTTGGGTTAGTGGTTAGTGGTTAATAGAAAAGGGTGAAAAGCGTAACAAGCGTCGGTTTTCGTAAAACTTTTTATTTTTGTAACTTTTATTTTGATGAAGCTATTATTCAAACAAAGTTATTTTTGATGAACTTGTTTGTTTATTTATTTATTTTTTTTTGCTTCATCATCAGCACACAATTTTTTTTTTGAAAAGTCATACGAAAAACCGAGCTAGTTACTAAAACAAAGGGTTAAAAATGAAAAAAGTTTTGGTGGGTAAAAGGGTGTTTGGTTTGGGTTATGAAATGAAAAGGTTTAGGCTCAAAGGGGCTAACTAGGGGGATTTTGGGTAGGTGGTAAAAACAAAGAAAAATAATGGTGTAGAAATAAAAAGGGTTAGTCCTAATGCCTCCATCATTAACTTACTCGGGTTTAAGTTGGTAAGGACCGGGAATGTATCGTCATGGCAAGTTCTAGAGTCGTAAGAACTGTGACAACCCGCACTAAACCAGGTATCCGTACGACTTGATTAGTAATTAATTACTGCTGAATTACTGTGCTTACTTGAACTTGTGAATAAACTGCTACTTGAATACTGATACATGTACTTACTTGCATCATACTTTACTTGCTGTCACTACATTATTTACATGACTGAACCTTAGTGACAAACATGATGCACAAAAAGCACAGTAGCACTATAACGGATAACCTATTGAGCATGCTGATAAAGCCAGCATCAGGCAGACACTGCCTCTAAGGCCTGTATGAGCCAGAAATATTTTACTACACTAGTGGTGAGTGTAGGGATACAAAGGTTGTAGAACTGCGTCTCTAGGAATCAGTCACAATGACTGGATGTGCCTAAAACGTACTCTAAGTACAAAACTCAGCACTTTACATAATAATTCAGCTTTTAGCTAACTAATAAAGTGCCAAAACATGAGAAAAATATTACTAGACACTTTCCAAAGTGTCAGGAATAAGTTGTGTCACTAAAAGGGTATTAACGACACTTTAAAGCTTTGTTAAGCACTATAACGGATTACTATCCAACCGAACAACCGGACTATACCCGGAACATGAAAATATTGTTATTTTCATTATTTATCTTTTTCTGAGCAAGTTAGGGTCCCTGAATACCCTAACACCCGTCATAACACACGACACACAACTAACCAAGTTAACTACTTAACTAACTTGGTTTAACCTAACTAATACCTAACTAACTAGTTGGAATCGGACCAAGACCCCCCCCCCCCTCTCTAACCGGCCCCAACTAGAAGGGGACACCCCTTGTCCTTGATTTATTATTTTAATCCTAATGTTTAGTATCTAAGTGACATAGTGTCCTTTGGTTATTACACATGAACTTTGTCTATAAGTTAGAACCATAACACATTAAGCTCATTCACATTCCAACACCCAAAAGTTACTCTCTCTCTTGCCATCTAAGGCTTCGACCGAGATCCCCTTGCCCACCCATCATACTTTTCGGCTTCCATCTTCACATTACAAGATCATACAAGCTTCAAGGATCACGTATTAGGAGGCTTGGTGCACTCGGAGTTTGAAGGACCTCTTTATCTTGCTATTATCCACGCGTTTTTCGCATAGATTCTTCCCTAGCCTTGAGCTAGTGGTATGTTACTTAAAACACCTTCTTGAACAAATCTAAAGTGGTTAATACGAATTGTAACGGTTAAAACTCGAAATCTTACAACATGATACCTTAAAGTCTACTAAAAGTGCTATAAGTGTTGGATAAAAACTCACATGTTGTGTAAATGTTGTAGTAATTGAAAGTTGTGATTATTTGGACCCGATCTATGTTGTGGTAGCTCGAATCATCGTTTAACCCGGTGTAGTCATGTTCTTGGATCATGACATAAGGCTATTTTAGAAGTAACAAGGGTTAAAAGGTGAAACTCTACCACACATGAATCATGAACTTGTGTAAAGATGTTTTACTTGTGGAATAGTGTTTAAAACTAGCAGATCTACGTATCTGCAAGTGGTATTTTCAAAGGACCAAGCGTTAAAGAAATCATGCTTTCTAAAAATGGATCTTACACTAACAGGAATGATTTTTATAAACCACAAGTGTGTAAACACTTGTGAAATGAAAAGATCCGACAAAATAACAACTTTTGTAAAAGATGACTGGAAGTTGTAAAGATGGATTTTCTCTAAAAACGAGGTTTTTACAAGATCAAATTTCCTTATATGAATATCTACTAAATTTAAGGGGATTTACACCACAGTTTTGGAAAAACTGCAAGTTCATGTAATCTTTGGCAATTTACACATATGTTGATTTGTTGTTGTGATGAAAGTTGTTCTGATCAAATAAAGAAAATTGTTGAGTTGGTTTGTTAAAGAAAATGATACGCTTGAAAGCGTGGCCACCTCCAGTTACAGAGGAAACTCTGGCGAAATTTTTCTAAAAACCTAACACTTAGAACTATTTACACTACAAGTGTTAGAATTATTTTTGACATGTTTTCGAAATATAAATTTCGCCATGACTTTATTTACTAAATATTCGGAGGTGGGATTTTCACAAAATTAACGTGATAAATATATATTTTCACACACTGTTTATGATTATTTTGTGAAAATACATAAATATTATTTTTAGAGTAAAAATAATATTTACGAACGTTAACGAATCCAAAATAATACGAACGCTTTCACCATAAATATATAACTTACACCGGTAAGTATATTACCACTCGACTGTTAAAACGTAACTTACGCACTTACGGTAATATTTATGAACGCGTATTTTAACAACGTATTATTGGAGAAAAAAATTATGTGAAGTGAAAATATAATATTTTTGAGAAAAATACTTATATTTTGGAATTGGAAATATATATATATTAAGTGAGACTTAATGATATAATTTGAACGCACATGTATTGAATCCCCCATTCTTGGGAAGGAAAATAACTACCAAGTATACAGAATGTAAACACGAAATAGTTGCCTAACTATTTCCCAAAAACTTAAACCATAAAGCTAAGGCACGGCCGTCCGTCTAATAGAGTTAGCACGTGTAGGTTGTCATACAGCTGATTGATTTGGAGGCATACTTGGTAGAGACGCACCACTGTGAGTTCATGTCCCCCTTTTCTCTTAACTGTTTTCAGTTTTCTTAACTGCGGGGGTGAAATACGTGTTACTATGATTACGAATGTTTCTTACATGGTATGGTCAGCTAAGGAAGGAACTGTTAGGTTATGTGATTGGGTAGGTGAAACCTTAAGAACATTAGTCCTCGTAGTACGATCGAGGGATACGAGTGATAGGCCTATTTGAGCATAACAAACACCACCCATGCGCCCGCAGGTTGGACCATATGGTGACCTTGTCTTAACACCACCCATGCCCCCGCAGGTTGGACCATGTGGTGACCCCGTCTTAACACCACCCATGCGCCCGCAGGTTGGACCATGTGGTGACCTTGTCCTATCCCCTCCCATGCGCCCGCAGGTTGGACCATGTGGATACACAATAACTGATATGTCTCCTTATTTGCTTTCATACCAGAGCTTACAAAACATTCATACTTGCAATGATTACAAAGGTTTATTCGTGCGCACATACTAAACACATGAACTCGCTCAACATTATTGTTGATTTTTCAACTTACATGTATTTCAGGGAATTAAAGGATCTGGCGCGGTATGACACGTTTTCCCGCTGCACTAGTTACGAGGTCATCCGGGTTTGGGGAATGTGACTCTTTCCTGGATAAGTCACAATCCTTAAACTGTGTTTATGTCATGTTGATGTTCGTGATTGTTAAGACAATGTTGTTGTATTTGGTTTTCAAAACTTAATTAAATGGATGATCTTGCATGGTTTTATTTCATATAGCTTTGTTATGGTTAAGCTATGGTATTAAGAAGTCACACCAAATTAACCACGCTTCCGCAAAGCCAGGGTGTGACAAGAACCAAGTGGCTATTCACACAAGAAACGAAAAATGAGCATTTAGTCTAATGATATGTAATTGTATGCTCAATAAAGGCTCAAAACTCACTTTTGTGGGAATGGGTTTTTATGTGATCAAGTATATATAATGAAATTTTAACTAAGCTTGTCATGCCTTTTCATAATTTTCTTATGTTGGTTCTTTTTATCACGACGCTATCGGTTGTAAAATCGTAAAAATATAACCTTTTTAGAACTTGAAATTCCCGAGTTAAAACTAGACAAGTAAAAATGCAAAATTTTTGAAAAAATTTGGGGTGATTAGCGGTTCCAATAGAGTTTTGTGTAAGACTTGTATTTAGGACTTGCAAGATTCAAGGTTTTAGCATCCCCCCCACACATAAATTACACATTGTCCTCAATGTGTCCCAAAAATAAGTTTTTAGGTTGATTGAATGTGTAAAAAGGTGTAAAAAGCAAAAAAAAATTGTGTTACTGGGCGCTGAACACGGTCCCGTGTTCAAGTGGCAGTAACAAAATTAAATCAAGAGAAACAGAAGTCTGGACACGGGGGCGTGTTGGGTGAACACGGTCCGTGTCCAGTTACCTGAACTGGGTCTTTTTCTGTAGACTGTGCAGCACGGGGCCGTGTTGGGCGGACACGACCCGTGCCGAACTTACTGTAAACGAAGAAATTTGTCGGACGGTCCAGTTTTCCTGCATGGGGTGCTGGTTCAAGTTTCTCTTGTATCCTTTGCCATCTCGAGTGTGTTTTATTTATTTCAACACCATCCAAACAGCAAATTAACTAAAACTATCATTCATTAGTCATAGAGAGAATTACATATTAGTCCTAAAAATAAAGCATAAAATAAAAGTTAAAATTCCCAATATTAGATAGGTCAAGTGATCCGTAAAATCTTCCTAAGGAGTTCTACTTCCATAATAAGAAACAAAATTCCGGAAATAGATTCCTGGTCTAAAATCCTTGTAGAACTCCAAGCCGAACGATGTCCCCTAGATGTTGCTAGAGCCATTTTTCTATTTCCCTTAGGAGAAGGGATGCGGCTTCATGTTCCTCAACATCTTGTGGAGGAGGAGCGACACCAATCGGAACCCCTTGTAGTATGTCTCGAGGGGGCTCCGGATGTAGGGCGTACCATTCAGCCGGAATGATGACTTCCGGTACCACATTCCATGCCCTTTGGGTGATAATTGGCACCAAAGGAGGAGAGGCGAGAAGGTTCAACCTTTGGTGCAAAAGTTTGACTTCCCGGAGACATCCTTCTAGTCCCACTATCAAATGGTTAATACGGTCAACCAATGCCTCTTCCACACTTGTCATTTCATCAAGGGCTTCTCTTAAGGCGTAAACATAGTTTACAAGAGAATCTTCAACCGTTGATGATCTTCTCCCCTGCCGGTTGTTCCTGGAATGCGATGAAGAGTTTCTGCTTGCTCTGCTTGCCATTCTGAGAAAACATACCGAAAAGGGTTCAATTTTATGGGACCAGTACTTCGGACACGGCCCCGTGTTTAGATGTCTGCAGGATTTAGGAACAAGGAATCTTGGAGTTTTAAATTGTTTTCATGATTTGTAAAGCATTTTTGAACGGAAACAACTTAAAACATTGTTGTAGAACTTAGTTTTAACAAGATTCCATGATCAAAAATCTAATAAACATCTCAATAAGGCTTGTAATCTTGAAAGGTTCAATCTTTAATGGAAGTATGAGAAAAATTGAAGAAGATGATAGTGGATAAAAGACGAAAGGACAAGAAGATGGTTGATAAACTTCTTTTATAAAATACCTAGGATGGTATGTGAGAATATTCCCCAAATCTCTGTCCCTGGAATGGTTCAAATGTGCAGGATTCTTGGCTACATTTATAAAAAACGACAGTACGTTGCGCACGGCCCCGTGTCGGCTGGACACGGCCCCGTGTGCAGATGGAATCCTGACACATTTTTGTCCGCATTCTGACAAAATGAGAAGAGAATCTTTGGGTGGACACGGGGGCGTACTGACCTGGGCACGGCCCCGTGTCTAGAAGCGGTCTTAAGGAATTCGTCTATTTTCAAGGAACTTTTCCGGATCGGGCGGTTCTTTATTGGATGGAACAACCCCAAAGTGCCTAAGATACCTTAATTGTTCTAGATTAAGACGAGAACGCAAGAGGTTGTCGGTGTGGGTGATTCCTATGCGATATGTAGGTGGACAAGTCCAACCCTTTTCCGGGCTCTCGTTAAAGAAGGTGTATGTCGAATCGCTCAGGTCTATGTATGCATCAAACGAATTTGATGGGGAGTCCTTCACGGCACAATCGACACAGGGACGACTATCGCTCAAGTCCTCACTAGAGTTAGAAGTATCATCGGAAACAACGAAGTTGTTTGAATGCGGTTCCAACCCTTCTTCTTGGCTATTGTCTTGGAAAAGATTATTGAAATCTTTCCTAAGTTCTTTTAACCAATCAATAATTAGATCTTCTAGTTGAAATAATTCATCGAGAAGCATTTCTCCTAGAAAATCCGGTTGGGAGCATTCGAGGGAGAGATAGGGATTATTTTTACTTTCGCCCCTCTTAAGGATACTCGGAAATGATGGGTCTATATAGTGGGGTTTATAATTTAGAAAATAACATTCTAATTCCTTATGGTTACCACCACATAATTGACACCACATTGTACCATAAGAGTGCCGAAAGTAAAAAGTATCAGTATCACTCATGTTTGTGTCAGAAATTACCAACCGTCAGGATCTTACGGTTCTGTTTTCAGTAACTGAAACTTGGGCACGGGGGAGTGTTGAGTGGGCACGGCCCCGTGTTCAGCTACTGTCTGACTTAAAACAGGATTGCCAGTTCCAATGATTGGGCACGGGGCGTGTTCAGCGGGCACGACCCGTGCTGAGTTCTGCAGAAGCTGAAAAATTAAGAAAAATCCTAAAAAAATGAAAAATAAAAAAAACGATTAGGCCGTTGATTCCTAACTTTCTTAAAATCCTTGTGTCCCCGGCAACGACGCCAAAAACTTGATGGGTGTCAAGTGTTATATATATTAGGTGTATATTTTAAGCCCCTTTAACACTTTTTTATTCAAGTTTTAAATTTATAAAACACGATATTTACTAACACTAGACACACATATGGGCAAGTGCACCCATCGTGAGCGTAGTATAGTGTTGGTAAGATACCGAGGTCGTCCAAGGACACAAGAGCTTTTAGTACCGGTTTATCCTCAACGTCTAATCAAATCAAAAAGTTTAGAAAAATGTTTTAAGCTAAGAAAAATAAAAACTAATTAAAATGCTGAAAATAAAAATAAAAAGAAAAAAACAGATAGACAAGATGAATCACTTGGTTCCGACTCGTGTATAGTGTAACCTTTGATTATTTCCGCACTTTTGCACTTATTTAAGAGATTATCTTAGTTATTGTAGTAGGCCCCTCTTTTGAAGGTGACGTTACCCTCAACCCAGTAGTGTAAGTCAGCAATGATACAATCCTAAAGGTTCGGATTATTGAAAGATAATTAACTAAGTTATTAATGCAAATTATGGTAGGCCCCTCTTTTGGAGGTGACGTTACCCTCGACTAAGTAGTCTGAGTCAGCAGGGATACAGTCCTAAATAGCCGGGTTATAGTATTAATAGTAGTTAACTTATGAGGGGATCAAATATTTTGGACCCCCGCCATCCAATACCGTTAAGTATTGAAAGAGGTCCTACTAAATTTGACCCAGGTCCATTGCAGGACCTCTAAACGCTGAACAATGGCAAGACTCTTACCAAACCGTTCCCTTAACCCCCGACCAGGTAGCCAACACACCTCCATATAGACCGTGGAGATATGAATGGTGAAAATATTTTATTTTATATAGACGGTAAAATAATGCCAAGACACCACGGACAAACGATAAGGAAGAATCACCTTCAACATAAGAAACTAGTTATTAAAGTGATTAATACAAAACCAAGTAAAAAGTGCGAAAAGATTAGAAATAAAAAGTATTACACTAGACACTTGTCTTCACCAAGTGATGTAAGAGACTTAGGCAAATATGACCTTGATTGTCAAGAACTCTTACGATCAATCTTGGATCCCAAGACGAATCACACACTCTATGATGGACAATGGATGATGGTGGTGGATGATGGTGTTATGGTGGTGGTGGGTGGTGGGTGAAGTGTGAGAGAGGTGGTGTGCCAAGGGATGGTTTGAGCTTGAGCCAAGCACTCCTATTTATAGGCTGAACAGAAGCTTGGGCACGGCCCCGTGTCAACTGGGCACGGCCCCGTGTCCACATCCTTCTCTTTCTTCATTTAATGCAGCTTGTCTTATTAGTTGACCACGCCCCCGTGTCCGCTGAGCACGACCCCGTGTGCAGAAGAATCTTTGTACTATGAAGATTTGCTTAGATTGTGCAAATCTTATAGTTGACCACGACCCCGTGTCCGCTGAGCACGGCCCCGTGGTGGGCAATAGAAGCTTCTACCACTTTGTCTTTTCTGCTGACACTTGGGCACGCCCCCGTGCTGGCTGAGCATGGGGCGTGTTCAGTCTTCTGTTATCTTGTTTTGCTTGGGAAGATGATGTCGTGGGGTCGGGCATGTCACGTCTTGTTCCTTTTCTTGTATTTATGTTAGATTTTGATGTCTGTTTGCTTCTTTTGTTAATTTGAGCTCATTTAATCCTGAAAATACAAAAGGAAGACAAAAGCACACTTTTTCCAACGTTAGTACTAAAAAAGGGTTAGTTTTATTCCACAATTGACGTAATTTATAAGTTGCATTTTGCACGCATCACCTATACTTTATTTAGTCCGAGTTTTATATCTACAGTACACTGTTCCGAGATTAGTCTTTCGGATAGCAGCCCCCGGGTTTCTTCAGAGCTTCCTTTATTTCTTTGCTTGTTTCGAATTCCTTTGTATTTTACATACTGTTCTGATGATCTGATCCAAGGTTTCAAGAGCTTCTGGGTTTTACGGGTTCCAAATTTGCTAAGAATTCTGGGTTACCTGGGGTACCGGATTTTTAGCTAAATTTAGAAGTTTGTGTTGTTCGGAAGTTTCGAGTTGTGCATGTTCCGAGTTTTTCTAGTTATTCCGGGTTACCTGGGGTACCGGATAACTAACTAAGAGTCAGAATTATGTGTAGTTTGGAAACTTGAAGTCGGTTTCGGATTATCGAAAAGTTTTATGGTACTTATGTTGTCCGGATCAAGTGAGGAGGTGAAGAGAATAAGACTTGCGTGGATTTTTGTATTGTTTACAAAGAAAAAGAGGGAGTAAAAATTTCCTATTTTCTTCGTAAATATAAAGGTTGTGCGTGAAATAGCTCGTGTGTGATGGAGTTTTGTCACGTGTGTTTATGTTATTAATCAAGTGTTGACATGATGAAGCTGAATTCTCGGTTGACGACTAGTTGAAGATTGAGCCTTATTAAGTTGCTGTTTAGAGTAGAGAAGATTAGTTCTGGTCTCGAAATAATGTGGGGCTTCTTGATTTGAGGGGGAGGTCAGAGATGAAAGCCATGGGGGATTTAGCAGATTTGTGAAGATAGGAGATTGATTCATGACGATACGTGACGGGATGAGATTATACATGAAGGGTTGAAGACTTTTGATCAAGATGGTGGATGTACTTTTACGGAGTTCAGTTTGTTATTAAGTTATCAATCTGAACTTCATGTCTTAGTGAAGTTTGAAGTGTTCAAGGTTGGACATTGGAAATCCAATATTTCTTTCTGCTGCCGGATAGGTTTGAAGATTAATGTATCAAGCGATATTCTTACATGTGGTTGTAGGTCGGTTCGCGTTAACTTAATTCGGGAGTAGTTTGAGGGGGAGGATCTACAGTGTTTGATGTTGGTTCTTCGGGTTTCTCAAAGCGGCCTTAAGTGATCCTCAGCAAGTCTTTTATTAGAAGGGTTGAAGAGTGTTGTGCTCTGCCGGAAAGATCAAGTCTCAGCCAAAGTTGAAAGCAGGCATGATATCATCAGTCAAGGGGGAGTCTGTAATTGCAGTATCCGGTCACTTAGGATATCAGTGTCAGACAGAACTGATAGCAACAGTTAAGGGGGAGTCTGTAAGTGCAGTTCCTGTCGGGTAACTGTGCTTTATCAATTCTGGTCTACGGTCAACAAAGTCCAAACCAAGTCAAGAATTCGGAAGCTTTATCAGTTCCGAGTTTATGATGTTAAACTCGAAATATGTTGATTATTATTGTTGTACGAATTATTTGTTTTGTATCCCGGACAATATGTTTTGTCCGGGTTTAGTCCCTAATCTATATACATGTGTTGTATAGGGTAGATTAGGGCAACCCTTTAGAGCTTGGTGCATCTCTCACAAATCCCAGCAATTCTCCATCAGTGTGTGAATTCTAAAGAGAGAGAGGGAGACTATGTGTTAGTGAGGGAAAGCTAGGTTTAGATCTTTGTGATCTAAACCAGCTTGTAGATGATGTATACTCTTTTGGTATGTAATATGTGATGACTGATTCGTTAATAAAGAGATTCATCTTCTACATCTTGTTCATCTCATGATTGTTCTTCATGTCTTGAATCAAGTGCAATGTTTGATGTTCGTCATCGATCCAGTGCTTTCACACAAGAAAAAAAATCTTTCTAGATTCTCTAATTGATTATTTACAATATTGTAACTAATTTCTTACCCCTCTTGGTTATCTCTCTTTTAGCATTAAATATTTTATTGGACTTCAATGGAAGTTTTGGTACACTAAACTGAATAGGTATGTTTCATTAACTAACGGTTTGAAAAGTTGCAGTATCTAGTGAATTTATGCTTTAATTTAGTGATGTAGTTATGTGTGGTATGTATTAAATGTGAAATTATTTAGATTGGGAATGTGGTATGCCATGATATGTCGTAGTGGATCCATGTTTATACATCTTTGTAAAAGCTAATAAATTAAGGTGTATATCAATATTGGGTTTTGAATTGTAATCGACTTATTACTTGTGGAATAAATTGTTTTTCTTATATTTTATGGTTAGTAATTAAATAGCCTTTTATTGTTATTAATATATATGATGTTGGTTAATGCTTAAAAATTAAAATCATTAAATATCATTTTTCCATCATGTTGGTTAATGCTTAGAAATTAAAATCATTAAATATCATTTTTCCCATCATGTAGTTTAATTCATTCTTTATTAATTTCAATTCATTCTTACGTTAGAAATTTGATTAATTCTTACTACTTTAAATGATCTTTAATATCCATTTAATTACAATCTTAAATGATATGTAGTTATGAACATGAATAGTCACAATATTCATAATACTAAATGATATGGAGTTAGGAACATGGATAGTCACAATAATACTATTTTTTTATAGAAAATTAGGTGATTTACAATTTAATATAAGAGATACTTATTGGCTTGATAGTTTATACTGTTTAGATAATATGTTATGTATGCATTGATTGTATTTCATAATAACGTTTGATGGAGATGAATTTGTTGTATACAATAGTTGACAGATTATTATAGGCAAATTGGAAATAAATAATCCCAACTCACTGTTATTGGCCAATAATAATCCCAACTCATTTAATCACCAATAATAATCCGAACTATTCACTTTTGTTTGTAAAATACTCCCACGTTAAAAAAAACACTAACTAGGTTAAAATATTGCTGATGTGGCTTAACATGTATGGACTGACGTGGCTGGTTAACATCTTACCTGTGTATAAAATGATTATCAGCCTCATTTGAACACACAATCGCACTCTCCTTCAAAAACCTAATTCTACAAATTGGGCAAATTCAGTCGATTGTGTGTGCAAATGAGGCTGATAATCATTTTATACACAGGTAAGATGTTAACCAGCCACGTCACTCCACACATGTTAAGCCACATCAGCAATATTTTAACCTAGTTAGTGTTTTTTTAACGTGGGAGTATTTTACAAACAAAAGTGAATAGTTCGGATTATTATTGGTGATTAAATGAGTTGAGATTATTATTGGCCAATAACGGTGAGTTGGGATTATTTATTTCCAATTTGCCATTATTATACTATGAAAAAGTCTGTTTAGTATTTAATATGTTCATGTACATTCACTTCTGATGTATAATACTTATATTTGACATATAAATTTTAACGTGATTGTTCTTAATAATTTAACTAGAAATACAATACGATAAGTGTATGTTTATAGTGTTCTTATTTGATATATAAGAATAAGAAATTTCATGTTTTATATGACATTACATGACATATTATCATATAATTTTTGATCTGTTTGATGACAAATTATAGCTATATTTTAGTAGTAAAAAAAATCATATATTGATTTACTCATCTTTCTTTATAAATGTTATCTTACTATTAATCAAGATGTATGATTTTATTGTGGCTTTCATCATATATCAACCTTGTCCTTTATGGAACACCACTACTTTGAAAGCTAGCGCACACGATGTCGATAAATTAGAGCATAACCTATAATAATAGGCTTATCACTATTGCAATTTATTGCGTTTTTTATATGCTTTAATTTATTTAGATGATATGTTAAATAAAAATATCTATATATATATATATATATATATATATATATATATATTTCTTACAAGTGATGAAAAAATCTTATTTCATAAGGTTGTGTCATAAGTCATTTCTTATAGTGACATAATATAAAGTGATGCATTGTATAATCATCACCTTTACATATTACCATAAACCTTTTTTAATAGTGATCTTGATATATTTTAATATTCAATCATTAAGTCAAATTAATTATATGTATTATACTTGATAAGAAGGCATCTTATCAATTGTGTATTGTATAATTTGATTTTATACGGTATATTTAATATGTTATCGCTTATGCATATAGACAATATTGAATAGAGCAATTTCATTAAAATTGTGGTTTGTTATCATTTTCATGAAAGCTTATGAGCATGCTTAGTAACAAAGTGTGAGACTCCATAAAGTTTATTATAAAGTTATGGAGCTTGTAAGATTTTAAAACCGATCAATCTAAGTGACTAGGTCATATAACCACTTCTCAATTTATATCATGTGATGAGAAGATTATTTATAAGAAAAGTTTGAATAAAAAAAATTCCATTCTGGAGTAGCAAGATCATTAAAGAATATATAAGTTTTAAAACGACAACATGTGAAAGTTGTGTGAATCTAATCCATGAAGTGAATGTGATGATATAATGACCAGTGTAAAGGTGAAGATCATGTACACAACTAAGAAAATTGTAATGATTTCGCCATGATCGTTGTTTGGTTATAATCCATTCCATGAACTGAATGTGATGATATAATAATTGGTGTAAAGTTCGTAATCATGGTAATTGAGGAAATTTTTATGATGCTCGTGTAATGAGATCAACCATGTTAATAATGTGATGACTATATAATGATCGTTATAAAGGTCGTAAGATATAAGATTGATAAATCTTATACGACTCAACTACTTCTCAATTGATGGTAAGCAAAGAGAACATTATTTACAAGGAAAAATCGATTAAGTTATTTTCATTTGCCACATTTTAGACAAATGCTCCTAAAGTAGCAATATCATTATAAGAGTTATGAAAAATTGAAATGATTTTATACTCATGTGACCGAGTAAATAATGAAAAGCAATGAAGCTTGTTTTGGTTCTACTCCATTCCCAAAAGTGAATGTGATTATACATTAATCATTGTAAATGTAATGATGGACCTAATTGAGACACTTGTAATGATGAGATTGACTATAAGAATTGTAATGATTGCCATTCTAATAATGAGATGGACCACCAAAAATGGCAAACTAAGGAGTGATTGCATAACGTGATGGTTTTAACTATGAAGTTATAATATATTCTCTTGTATCATACGTTTTGGATTACATACGAGCAAGTAATACACATACGATCATAAACCAGAAGTTTATAGATCATAATTATTTAATTAGTTGGCAAGACTAGTTAGACCACACCGAGTCAATGATGATGTGAAACATAATGAAGAACTAGAAGATTCTTCAAGATAATAATTAGCATGTAATGTTTGCTCTCAAGGGAAATTATATATTTGCAAAATAAACGAGAGTGTGTATACCTAAATATTCTGGAAGCGATTAAAAGATATGCATATCCCAACATGATACCATTTAGTTTTTTTTAAATCGATGCATCGTCTAAATGGTTATCAAATCCACAACCTGAAGCTTTTGTGATTGTGGCTTAGCTAATGTAATAGCAAGCATATTAATCTAGATTAGTATATTTATTTGATAATAATGAATTTGATTCCCAAGTTATTAACGATCATTAGAACAAGTGTTATTGTTGAGATGATCACTAAACGTCTACTATTGGTTACAAACCCAATGATCATGAGAGGAGCAAAAGTTCATTTAGGTACATGTAATTTTATATACAGTACCATAAATTCACATCAAGCCAATAAGTTATAGTTCTCCCCATACAGTTGGTTTTTGGTCAGGAACCAAAGATGTCTCATCAAAGATTTTGGTTGTGCAACATATAATGAAACTCATCCACCACACCGCATAAAGATGGGACTTCTAAAAAGTTTAAGAATATGTTGGGTATAAATAATCGTCTATGATCGAATACCTAAAGCCATTAGTGAGAAATTTGTTTATGGCTCATTGGTTTTCACTTTAGTGAATGAATGTTCCCAACATTAGGGGGAGATAACAAGCAGTTGGAAAGTGAAAAGTGAAATGAATTATCATGTCATCTTTATCCTCAGACCATAATTAAATTATAATTCATTTACCAATATTAAAGAAAAAATTACCAAACAAGTTCACTAACCTAAATAGAGTGACTAAATAAGTCACATAATCAACTGCTTATGCTCCAGTTATATTTGTGTCCCAAGAGGACAACCACATATTTTGTAATGAGTCTATTGCACGCTGATGTGTGCAGTGTGTTATATGATGTTGGTTATATTTTAAGCCCTTTTTAAAACTTTAGTCAATTTTTAAATTTATAAAACACGATATTTTACTAACTCTAAACACACATATGGGCAAGTGCACCCATCGTGAGCGTAGTATAGCGTTGGTAAGATATCGAGGTCGTCCAAGGACACAAGAGCTTTTAGTACTATTTATCCTCAACGTCTAATCAAATCAAAAGTTTAGAAAAAGTTTTTAAACATGAAAATAAAAACTAAAAATGCTGAAAAATAAAATAAAAATAAAAACAGATAGACAAGATGAATCACTTGGATCCGACTCGCCTTTAGTGTAATCTTTGATGATTTCCGCACTTTTGAACTTTTTAAGAGATTATCTTAGTTATAGTAGTAGGCCCCTCTTTTGAAGGTGACGTTACCATCAACCCAGTAGTTTGAGTCAGCAAGGATACAATCCTAAAGGGTCGTCGGAATATTGAAAGATAATTAATTAAGTTATTAATGCTTAATGTGGTAGGCCCCTCTTTTGAAGGTGACGTTACCCTCGGCTAAGTGGTTTGAGTCAGCAGGGATACAATCCCAAGTAGCCGGGTTAATGTATTAATAGTAGTTTACATATGAGGGGATCAAGCCATTCGCACCCCCGCCATCTAATAGCAGTGGGTATTGAAGGAGGTCCTAGTAAGCTTGACCCAGGTCCTTGCAGGATCTATACACTGAACAAGGCAAGAACCTTACCAAACCATTCCCTTAACCCCCGACCAGGTAGCAAACATATCTGTAACACCTCGTAAAATCACGTCCAATGATGTGTTGACACGTGTACTAAACTCTATTGAAGTCAAACGTTGACTATTAGGGACTAAATTTTTGCGAAAAATAAAAAAATTTGAATGTTGAGGGACGAAAAATGTCGACATGCCAAACTTGTGCCTCTGATTGACTTCATATGATGTTCGTATTCTTTATGGAATAAATTGTCAGACACAAGAAGCCGTTTGTGCTTAAAACCAAAAATTTACAAACCACAGGGGTTAAAAGTGTCAACATGTTAATTCTTACCTTTGAATGACGTTTTAACGATCCCGAGGCTCTTTAGAATCTTTTAATACTCTCACGATTGTCGGATAATGAATTCGTGGAGTTTCAATGCAAATAAACGATTTATATTGCAAATACCAAGAAAAACGGTTAAAAGTGTCAACATGTTTAATTATACCTCTGAGTGACCTTTTAACGAACCCGAAGCATCGTGATGTTTGATAATACTCTCGAGAATGCCTAATATGGATAACATTGGGCTTTGACGCGATAAAATGATAATGTGCGCAAGTTATGCATTAAAGGGGCCAAAAGCGCCAAACTCTAAAACTTTACCTTTGAGCAACCATTTAAGCGAACTGGAGTAAACTGGAGTGTCGTAATATCCCATTATACTCTTGGGAATGCTTATTATTGATCTTGAAAGGCTTTTATTCCATTTCGCGTTAAAACGCACAAGTTCGCAAATTAAAGGGTTAAAAGCATCAACGAGCAGAAACTAGTGTTTTCGGTAATCGTTTAACGAAACCGGACCTAACGGTGTTTGGTTATACTCCCTATATCATTTACAAACTAACTACAAGGGCCCATTGTGCCTAAAATGAAAGTTACTAAGCTTATAAAGGTGCAGGGACTAAAAGTGACAAGTTCAAAACTTGTTTGCTGAGATGTGGGGTGGTAGCGAAACGCCACAGCCTACCCCTTTTGCTGTGGCATGCGACGACGGCTCAATTTTGACAGAATCTCACTTCCAGCTGTGGGTTCTTCTTCCTTGTTCACCAATTTTGATTTCTAAAACCATTTGATCATTCTAGGGGCTTGCTAACTGATTTTTATAACTGGTATACGCATGTAATGATCCTGAGCATTCCCCTAACACTTGTTGATCATCCAATGATCCTCTAAACTCTATAAAAGGGGTGTAGAATTCACTTCAAAATTCACACCTTCATTCCAATCTGCTATACTTCTCAATATTAGAGGATCCTGAGCAATTGGGAACCTCCATGGACTTTTCTTCAGTCCATAGGACCACTTGCAAGTCTCCTTTCGTGACTAGTTTATTTTATTTGGCTTTTAGAGCCGAAAAGTCAAGCGTTTTCGATAAACGCTTTGAATTTTAGCTAGACCTTAAACGGTTAACCCATTATTCGCAACAAACATGGCTACGTGATCGTAATTAGATAGGTGTTAAACCCTCAAAAGGGCACCTCCTAATTACCACGTTTACTTAGTTAATTGTCGGGTCAAAGTAATTAAATCAAAGTCAAACTGGTCAGTTTTTAAATAAAATCCATAACTGATAATATAGAAGCCATAAAATCGGTTTTGTCACTTTAATAACTTGGTAAATATTAATTGAACATGTCTAGTCATGTTCAACACGACAATTCTGAGTTTAGGATCGGTTCGCAACCGAAAGTCGCAAAAGTAGACTTTTGCTTTGACTTTCAGTTCTGACCCGAATTAGCTTAGTTTAGTTATGCCTTAAGGTTCCTTTGTGACCATATTATATGTTAGTATAACCCTGTGAGGTTATACTACATGGCCCCTTAGAAATCATAGTTCATTTGAATGTTTCGTTAAATGCTTAAAATTGACTATTATGCCCTTATGTTATAAAAACAAGATTTTTGAAAATATGAGAGAACAAAAAGTTTTATTACTAATATATAAGCATGTCACAAAAATTTGACATCAATTTCTGGTTTCAAACTAAAGTTATGCACAATATCGTAAAATATAACTTTTTATTAATTAAATTGCGGTTTTTAGCATAAATCATATTTAAACCCAATTTTTGGCACCAAACTGATTGCCAAATGTTTTAATATAATTTTTAGGTATTTTTGGAATTTTTGGTCAAATTTTATACTGACCATAACATAGAGTTCTTGCATGAATTCGGTAATTGACGATAATGCCCTTTTCATTAATAAAATGAGATTTACATGTCATTAACATGCCAAACCTTTTTCTACTGATGTTAAATGTTAAATAAAATATTTTAAAAAGTAGAGGCTGATCAAAATCTCAGATTTCCATAAACATTTCAAATAGTCAATTATCGACTTTTACGCAAATTAGGCGTATAGTATGGTTTAAAACCATATTTAGCACCTAAGACATGATACCTACTGATTTTATAAATGAATTTTAATACTCTAACAGTAAGTATAAGTCTTGAACTCAGACTTCCAAATTTGACCTTAAAAGCATATGTGAAATGAACAAAATGCCCCTATGGTGCATGGTTTGGCCATAAATGGTAAACCTCACATATGTATGATATCTTACTGATGTAACTTGATAAAATAAATGTTTTTACTGAATGTTTTAGACCAGAACCTCACTTCACTATTAAATCTCTTTTATAAACTTTAAAATGACCAAAATACCCTTACGGGGCTTAAATTGGTTTTAAATCCGTTTTGGGCATAATTGTAGATATCCTACAGATATAACAACATATTTTAAGCATACTAACTTATGGAACTTGTACTTGACTTATCCGGTTACTCGTTATGCTTATACGCGTTCGGTACAGTTTATTTAACTAGTTTGCATAAATTAGCCAAAACGGGTCAAACCTTATCATTTTTACTTCAAAATCCAGAATGTATTTAGTTTACCCATATTATACAAGTCTTCATACTTGTTGGGTCTAAATTACATTTTATTACGGTCATCGCTTAATCTAGCGGATCGTACCATTTCAAATACATAAGTTAGCCGGTCTAGTTCTATGACCTAAATAAGACCCGTTAGCATTGTAAATTGGTTATATATATATATTACCATTATTCCAGACTAGAACATCGCGGTAAAAGCTATCTGCAATTAGTTAGATTGGATATGGCTGAGTTATATAAATCTTGCTGTAAATCGAGAAGTAGCTCAGGTAAATACTTTTAACTTATTTTCCCTAATACGGGTTTGGGATAAGGTAAACTATTACCGCTTGGTCGGGTGTAGAAACCTTTTTAATCGGATATGGTTAAATTATAGAATTCCGTTTTAATCAGTGTTGCTTGATAACATATAACATAGGGGGTTAACGACCGTGTCCTGGATATCTTTGGCTCATTTAAAATGCGTAAATGGCCACGACTTAAGCACGGGGTGTAGGCATACACCTGTCAGTTGCGTATGTGAAAGATATACTCATTTGCTGGGGATAACCCGTCGTGAGTTTATATTCGTAGTGTGTTGTTTAATCTTGTTCGGTTTATTTAATACCGGCCCTAAATGTTGGACAAACATGTAAATCTGATACAAGATTGTTATTAATATAATTGTCCCAAGTTATAAAGAATATTAGTGCCTTGTGCATTTAAATAAATTTTCATAAAATATTTTTCGTGCCTTGTGCACCTAAACCAATTTTCATAAACATTTTCAAATGTGTCAGTTAATTGTATTTAGCAGTGTAAACTGATGTATTTTCAAAAGACTAAGTGACAGGTACTATACATAAATAGGCTGGGAGTTGCTTGGTGTTAATAAAGGATCTTGCAAATCCTTTGGATGCCCTAAAGTCTGCTAAACTTCATTTTGTACATTATTATATAGATCCGCCTGTGGATTTAATGTTGCAAGCTCGTATGTAATTATCCTTTCAATATTTTTAGACATTTGGGTTTGTAATAATATTTTATATTCCAAGACTTCCGCTATGCTATTATGTGTATGTTTGACTATGACGATATCAATCTTACGTCACGATACTCCCCACTGGGCCCACCAGGCTGAGCTGTAAATATCGGGGTGTGACAGGTTGGTATCAGAGCCAATGTTTGAGTGAATTAAACACTAGCCTTTAGTGTTTAATCTGAAATGACACAATAGCATATTCCTTAGACCTTTTGAGTCTAGACTTAACATAGGAATGCTCTCATCCCTATTAAGTAAACATTGTTTTCAATTTTATGTGTTTTAAATATGTCGCCAAGCAAAGAAGCCGTTGATGGAGATTCTTTCCCTCCGAAGCCAAGAAATGCTAAGCTTCATACCACGGCTAGAATAGGCGTGCGACCGGTTTGGAGGAAGACCTTTATGGACTCATTCCTAAAACCAAACCCATTGAATTTTTAAAAAGACTACGGAGTCCACACCAGAGCTCCCTAAGGCTCAAATCTCAAAGTCGGTACCAGTGGAGTCCATACCAGGAGATCCCTGAGGCTCCCATATTGCAAATAATACGTGTGGATGCTATTAATCCCTATTTCCTACCTCTAAGTTTTGGAATTCCAGACTTGGACTATACCAGTCAAAACCTAATCCGTGATCCATGTCATTTCTTTAATCATTGAATCCTTAGATTATACTTCTGCAATGGATCCTAACTTGCAATATTTACTTTATTCACTAAAATCTTCAAAGTCGCTACTGCGCATGATAAATAAAAGAAGAAGAAACAATCAGAATAAGGCAAGGAAGACATTAGAAACCCTTCTTCCATCACATTTAAATTTTTACCTTTAAGTCCTTGTATGGGCATTTGATTACTAAAGTCCTTTGTGGACATATTATTTCATCATAGTCCTTGTGGACCTACGTCTCCTGATAAGACTTTGTATATATGTATGTTTATCATAGTCCCTTCGATGACATTATATTTCAAAATAGTCCCTTCGTGGACATTATATTACAATAAAATCCCTTAGTGGACGTCATATTTCTATATAGTCCCTTCGTGGACTTGGTATTTCAAAATAGTCCTTTTACGGACATTATATATCAATATAGTCCCTTTGTGGACATTATAATTCAATAAAGTCCCTCGGTGGGCATGCTATTTCCATATAGTCCTTTCATGGACAAGTGATTTTATTAAAAATCTTTTTTTGTGGATACACCATTTAAATAGTCCCTGTGTGGACATACCATTTGACTTAAGACCCTGTATGGGCATTTGCTATATAGTCCTTATATGGACGTGTTATTTCAATAAAAATCTTTTTGTAAACATGTTATTTCATTAAAAATCTTTTGTGGACATGTTATGTCATCAAAGTCCCCTGGCGAATATAATAATTCATCATAGTCCTTTCGAGGACATATCGTTTTACTATTGTCCCAATGTTGACATATCTTATAGTCCCTAAACGGACTTATATTTTCCTTTACGTCCCTGTTTGGACAGGTATTGCTTCAAAGTCCCAATAAGGACCTATCCCTTCTATATAGTCCCAGTATGAATATTTGGTTACTACAATTCTTATATGAACATATCTTTCAATTTGAGTCCCTGTGAGAACATATGTTCGACAAAGCCCTTTTGTGCGCACGTTGTATCAATATAGTCCTTTTATGAATATGTTATTTTATTAAAATCCCTTTGGGATATACTATTTCAAAATAGTCCCCATACGGACTTATAATATTTTAATAGTCCCCATACGGACTTATAATATTTTAATAGTCCCCATAAGGACTTGTAATCTTTTAATAGTCCCTAAACTGACTTATAATTTCTTTTTAAGTCCTCTGTGGACAAATATGATACTAAAAGTCCTGATTAAGGCACTGTTGTAAACTTCCTAATGATTTATGGGAAGCTTTGAAAATTTTATATAGGTATTCATTTCATCCTTTATCAAACAATAGTATCAATTTTATTTGAACTTTATCGATCTGCTAAATAATTTCAAAAAGATATTCTTAATGGTTTATCCCTGCCAAGTGGCAAGTCCACATTAGTTGGCCAAAACTTTTGGTAGTTAAGGATGATTATTCCTTCTACTATGATAGTTAAGGGAGATACCCATTCTATCTAGAGGTGGTGAACTATGTTTAAACCTCCAAACCTATATGATCAATGCGATCATGGTAATGTTGTGTAATCATTAAGACAAATTAATCCTTGTTAACATCTAAGAACATGTTAACACTCATGGAAGTGTGACTTGAGAGACCACACCAGCCGTCAAGGTATCTGGACTACGTCCAAGCCTTAAAGCCTATATGATCGATTTAGATCATGGGAAGTATCATCAATGTGATGATCAAAATATAAACATACATTAGTGATGAAGTGCCTACAGGTTAAACATGTTGTCCAAAAAGACAACGACAGTTGTGGTCTATGACCCCCTGTCTAAAGATATTGGACTATGTCCAAGCACAATAGTCTATATGATCAATGCGATCATGACTAATATCATCTGCTACGATGATCATATTATTTAACATCCTTTAGTGATGTTTCGCCTACGGGCTATATACTATATTGTCCATTAGTGACATTAACAATTATGACCGTTATGGTTATTGTCCAAGGTGATGGGCAATGCCCAAGTCTCATACTATATAAGATCGATAAGATCTTGACAGATATCTTAAATTACGATAATTATATGTATATATATAAACATCCATTAGTGACGACCAATTATTGGCCTATGTGGCAAAATTAATCGTCCTTCAAAATAATGACAGATGTAGTCTATGACTCTCTGCCCAAAGGTGAAGAACTATGTTCAAACCTTATAGTCTCTGATCAAATAAGATCGTGACTTATATATTAAAATGTCCTCCGCGACAGGCCTTTTGTGCCATATCCTATATGTCCTTTGCGACAAGGCCTTCGTGCCATATGACTATTGATGTCCTTGGTGACAAGCCTATGTGCTACATTTATATGTCCTTCATAATGGACTTATGTCCTATTTTAAAAAGTCCTTGTGGCAAGCCTTTGAGCTATCTAAAATCGTCAACATAACAAAGATAGTTGTGACATTTGATCCCCTGTCAAAAAGATAATGGACTCCATCCAAACCCTAAATGCCATTGATGGTCCTCTTGTGACCTAGGCTAAATGTAATTGATAAACATACAAATAACATTCACTAGGAATGTTCATAACCTATTAGCCTGTATGGTTTAATGATACCATGGCTAATGTATGTTAGGTCGTCAGGACGATGACTAGCTATTATAATGCAACTAAGCAATTGTTTAAATTTATCTTTAGTACCAAGCTTCGAGTATGGCAAACTCGGATCAGACAAACAACCGTCACGATACTAAGGATGCAACAAATGCTAATGATGCAACAAATGTGAACCTCAATGTTAGTGGAGTTAATCTCCAAGATGTGATTGACACAGCTATTAGAATGGCCATGAGAAAGGTCATGAAAAGGTTCAAAGTGCCGAATGCTACTTGCTCTAAAACACATTTCCTCTGCTCATGAGAAGAGCTTTATTCATACTTAGAATGTGAAGAATAAACCAAATAAGATCATATATGGCAAGGAGCCCCGTTCCTCTAACGGATGTACTTAAAAGTACTTTATATCTTGCAAGTCAAGAGACTTCAATAGCGAAAAAAGGGCTATTGATTGCATGAAATTGTTAGATGAAATAGAAACCATTATGTGTATCAACGGGTATGCTGGAAAGGATATTGTAAGTTATGTATCACAGACATTCAATGGCAATGCCCTTAGTTGGTAAGGGCATTATTAAAGTCCACAAGAAAGATACCCTCATACAATATGGGATGGTCCAAGTTTACGGACCTTATCAGAAAAACCTATTGTCCGCAACACGAAAGGGAAGAAGTGGAATCAGAATTTTCTGACTATCACCATAAAAGTTCTAGACTGTTGACAGTATGAGACAAACTTTAATTCTTTATCTGAAATAGTGCCCTATTCGGTTAAACCAAAATCTAAGCTTAATGCATAAATTATTTGTGGTTTAGCATTAGAATTAAGAGGGCATATTAAGGTTTCAAAGCCTGCTTCTTGTAAATCCATTATAGATCTAACTCAGCCACTCACATTATATGGGTTAAGAAATAAATCAGTCAAAGCTAAGACTGCTAGAAAAGGAGACAGGAGGATAACTCCTAGAGAGACTAAGAATGGAGGCACCTAAACCCTCCTGTTGAATGCTTGAGGCAGTTCGTATCAATAATGGCACCAGGTACATCCCTTATCGTGAATCAATTGATAAGAATTCTGTTTTGATTTAGGAACTATTAAGTCTTTCATAAATCATAAACATAGCAAACTTTTAAATTTTTTTCCATAAGAACTCCAGATATTAAGTGTAAGCTAAAACCTATCAACGAAAATCATAGGAACCATTTCTTCTATTCTTATCGGAAATCTTCATTCATAAGATCTGGAGTACTCTAATCTTCAGATGGAGTACGACAATATATGTTATTTTATTTTTGATATCTCATTGATTTCTATCAATTGCGAATACCAAATTATGCCTGATAAAAGTGCCATATGAGGATTGTCGTATCCTAGCATGTCCCGTAGATTGCTTCCATGCCTGGCCAGTATGGAGGTTTAATGCACGGAACCACTGAGATATTCCAATGGTTATATAGTACTAAAGTCAACTAATGGTATTCAAAGAAGATATCCTGTATAGCAATGCCCAAATAGGTGTCACTAATTAAGGCATCCGTGCATTCATAAAGATAAATGTTTCATTTATATGGAACGAATAACGATAGATGAACTTAAGCCTGAGATTCAGAATATCTCTGTCATCTCTGTGTATCTTGATTGTCTTCTTCATAAAACTACCTTATTCACCTTCTGAGAGGCAAGTAGAGTTAAGATTAGCATCCCACTTAGGGCTGCATCTATTGTCTTCTTCATAACTAGAAGAACTAAGAACCAATTAGATAAGCTTTTGAAAAAGGTTTCATAAAGCCTAAATCATAATTCTGAAAGCTGTGGTATTATTAATTAAGAAAGACGATTCATTATGCTTATTAATTAATTACCGCAACCCTACTTAGGTAACATTTGAGAATCGCTATCAGCTGCCCAGGATCGTCGATTTATTCGACTAACTATGAGAGTAGCTATTCTTTAAGATTGATTTAAGTAATAATCAGAGTGACTGTCTCACCCTAATTTAGTCCTTCTACGACTAATAGTTGTTATATAAGCATCAAGGATGCTCCTTTGGAGACCTTGTATAGATAAAATGTCAAACATTCGTTTGTTGGATAAAAGCTTGGAAATTCCAATTTTTAAAGACCTGAAATTACCCTGGAATTAACGGATAAAATCGTACGAATCTGTGATTATCCGAAATCTACCAGTAACTGGTAGAAAATCAATTTTAATGAGGGTCGCAAACCTCGTAAGTTCTCAATCAGGAGCAAGATTCAACAGAAGGTACCACCCTAGAAAAGTGTGCTACATTTGATATAACGGTCAAGTTAAACTCTATATATATTGGACTACTTGAGAAAAATCGAATATGACAAGATCGGTAGCTTGTAAGCTGAAACTTACATGAGGAGCTTGATGGTAATCACAATGTGTTTCACACTGGTGATTTCAGGATATGTCTAGCTGTTAAGTCGATAGCATTACCACATTGATGTATAGATTAACGAAAAACTAATGGTTTGTTATGAAACCAATGTCGAATAAGGATAGACAAGTTAAGAAGCTCCGAAAGAAAGCATATACATATCATTAAGGTTAAACGGGATGCCGTAGAAGCCTTGATTATACATGGGAGGTCGTGTTCACTATGTGACAGAAAAACCCCTATCTTTTTTAGCAAATCTCTAGGTCGAGATTTCTTTTAAGGGGGTGAGGATGTAACACCTCGTAAAATCACGTCCAATGATGTGTTGACACGTGTACTAAACCCTCTTGAAGTCAAACGTTGACTATTAGGGACTAAATTTTTGCGAAAAATCAAAAACTTTGAATGTTGAGGGACTAAAAATGTCAACATGCCAAACTTGTGCCTCTGATTGACCTCATATGATGTTCGTATTCTTTATGGAATAAATTGTCGGACACAAGAAGCCGTTTCTGCTTAAAACCAAAAATTTACAAACCACAGGGGTTAAAAGTGTCAACATGTTAATTCTTACCTCTGAGTGACCTTTTAATGATCCCGAGGCTTTGTAGAATCTTTTTATACTCTCACGATTGTCGGATAATGAATTCATGTAGTTTCAATGCAAATAAACGATTTATATTGCAAATACCAAGAAAAAGGGTTGAAAGTGTCAACATGTTTAATTATACCTCTGAGTGACCTTTTAATGAACCCGAAGCATCATGATGTTTGATAATACTCTCGAGAATGCCTAATGTGGATAACATAGGGCTTTTACACGATAAAATGATAATGCGCGCAAGTTATGCATTAAAGGGGCCAAAAGCATCAAACTCTAAAACTATACCTTTGAGCAACCATTTAAGCGAACTGGAGTAAACTGGAGTGTTGTAATATCCCATCATACTCTTGGGAATGCTTATTATTGATCTTGAAAGGCTTTTATGCCATTTCGCGTTAAAACACACAAGTTCGCAAATTAAAGGGTTAAAAGCATCAACGAGCAGAAACTATGTTTTCGGTAATCGTTTAACGAAACCGGAGCTAACGGTGTTTGGTTATACTCCCTATATCATTTACAAACTAACTACAAGGGCCCATTGTGCCTTAAATGAAAGTTACTAAGCTTATAAAGGCGCAAGGACTAAAAGTGACAAGTTCAAAACTTGTTTGCTGAGATGTGGGGTGGTAGCGCGACGCCACAACCTACCCCTTTTGCTGTGGCGCGCGGCGATGACTCAATTTTGACAGAATCTCACTTCCAGTTGTGGGTTCTTCTTCCTTGTTACCAATTTTGATTTCTAAAACCATTTGATCATTCTAGGGGCTTGCTAACTGATTTTTATAACTGGTATACACATGTAATGATCCTAAGCATTCCCCTAACACTTGTTGATCATCCAATGATCCTCTAAACTCTATAAAAGGGGTGTAGAATTCACTTCAAAATTCACACCTTCATTCCAATCTGCTATACTTCTCAATATTAGAGGATCCTGAGCAATTGGGAACCTCCATGGAGTTTTCTTCAGTCCATAGGACCACTTGTAAGTGTCCTTTCGTGACTAGTTTATTTTATTTGGCTTTTAGAGCCGAAAAGTCAAGCGTTTTCGATAAACGCTTTGACTTTTAGCTAGACCATAAACGGTCAAGCCATTGTTCACAACGAACATGGCTACGTGATCGTAATTAGATAGGTATTAAACCCTCAAAGGGTACCTCCTAATTACCACGTTTACTTAGTTAATTGTCTGGTTAAAGTAATTAAATAGAAGTAAAACGGGTCAATTTTTAAATAAAATCCATAATTGATAATATAGAAGCCATAAAATCGGTTTTGTCACTTAATAACTTGGTAAATATTAAGTGAACATGTATAGGCATGTTCAACCCGACAATTCTGAGTTTAGGATCGGTTCGCAACCGAAAGTCGCAAAAGTAGACTTTTGCTTTGACTTTCAGTTCTGACCCGAATTAGCTTAGTTTAGTTATGCCTTAAGGTTCCTTTGTGACCATATTATATGTTAGTATAACCCTCTGAGGTTATACTACATGGTCCCTTAGAAATCATAATTCATTTGCATGTTTCCATTAAATGCTTAAAATTGACTATTATGCCCTTATGTTATAAAAACGAGATTTTTTAAAATATGAGAGAACAAAAAGTTTTATTACTGATATGTAAGCATGTCACAAAAATTTGACATCAATTTCTGGTCTCAAACTAAAGTTATGCACAATATCGTAAAATATAACTTTTTATTAATTAAATTGCGCTTTTTAGCATAAATCATATTTAAACCCAATTTTTGGCACCAAACTCATTGCCTACTATTTTAATATAATTTTTATGGATTTTTGGAATTTTTTTCAAATTTTATACTGAACATAACATAGAGTTCTTGCATGAATTCGGTAATTGACGATAATGCCCTTTTCATTAATAAAATGAGATTTACATGTCATTAACATGCCAAACCTTTTTCTACTGATGTTATATATTAAATAAAATATTTTAAACAGTAGAGGCTGATCAAAATCTCAGATTTCCATAAACATTTCAAATATCGTCAATTATCGACTTTTACGCAAATTAGGCGCATAGTATGGTTTAAACCCATATTTAGCACCTAAGACATGATACCTACTGATTTTATAAATGAATTTTAATACTCTAACAGTAAGTATAAGTCTTGAACTCAGACTTCCAAATCTGACCTTAAAAGCATATGTGAAATGACCAAAATGCCCCTACGGTGCATGGTTTGGCCATAAATGGTAAACCTCACATATGTATGATATCTTACTGATGTAACTTGATAAAATAAATGTTTTTACATAATGTTTTTGACCAGAACCTCAGTTCACTATTAAATCTCTTTTATAAACTTTAAAATGACCAAAATACCCTTACGGGGCTTAAATTGGTTTTAAATCCGTTTTGGGCATAATTGTAGATATCCTATTGATAACACAACATATTTTAAGCATAATAACTTACTTAACTTGTACTTGACTTATCGGGTTACCCATTATGCTTATACGCGTTCGGTACAGTTTATGTAACTAGTTTGCATAAATTAGCCAAAACGAGTCAAAACCTTATCATTTTTACTTCAAAATCCAGAATGTATTTAGTTTACCCATATTATACAAGTCTTCATACTTGTTGGTTCTAAATTAGATTTTATTCCGGTCATCGCTTAATCTAGCGTATCGTACCATTTCAAATACATAAGTTAGCCGGTCTAGGTCTATGACCTAAATAAGACCCGTTAGCATTCTAAATTGGTTATATATATTACCATCATTCCAGACTTGAGCCTCCCAATAAAAGCAATCTACATTTAATTAGATTAGATACGGCTGAGTTATATAAATCTTGCTGTAAATCGAGAAGTAGCTCAGGTAAATACTTTTAACTTATTTTCCCTAATACGGGTTTGGGATAAGGTAAACTATTACCGCTTGGTCGGGTGTAGAAACCTTTTTAATCGGATATGGTTAAATTATAGAATTCCGTTTTAATCAGTGTTGCTTGATAACATATAACATAGGGGGTTAACGACCGTGTCCTGGATATCTTTGGCTCATTTAAAATGCGTAAATGGCCACGACTTAAGCACGGGGTGTAGGCATACACCTGTCAGTTGCGTATGTAAAAGATATACTCATTTGCTGGGGATAACCCGCCGTGAGTTTATATTCATGGTGTGTTGTTTAATCTTGGTCGGTTTATTTAATACCGGCCCTAAATGTTGGACAAACATGTAAATCTGATACAAGATTGTTATTAATATAATTGTTCCAAGTTATAAAGAATATTTGTGCCTTGTGCATTTAAATAAATTTTCATAAAATATTTTTCGTGCCTTGTGCACCTAAACCAATTTTCATAAACATTTTCAAATGTGTCAGTTAATTATATTTACCAGTGTAAACTGACGTATTTTCAAAAGACTAAGTGACAGGTACTATACGCAAATAGGCTGGGAGCTGCTTGGTGTTAATAAAGGATCTTGCAAATCCTTTGGATGCCCTAAAGTCTGCTAAACTTCATTTTGTACATTATTATATAGATCCGCCTGTGGATTTAATGTTGCAAGCTCGTATGTAATTATCCTTTCAATATTTTCAGACATTTGGGTTTGTAATAATATTTTATATTCCAAGACTTCCGCTGTGCTATTCTGTGTATGTTTGACTATGACGATATCAATCTTACGTCACGATACTCCCCACTGGGCCCACCGGGCTGAGCTGTAAATATCGGGGTGTGACAGGTTGGTATCAGATCCAGCGTTTGAGTGAATTAAACACTAGCCTTTAGTGTTTAATCTCAAATGACACAATAGCATATTCCTTAGACCTTCTGAGTCTAGACTTAACATAGGAATGCTCTCATTCCTATTAAGTAAACACTGTTTTCAATTTTATGTGTTTTAAATATGTCGCCAAGCAAAAAAGCCGTTGATGGAGATTCTTTCCGTCCGAAGCCAAGAAATGCTAAGCTTCATACCACGGCTAGAATAGCCGTGCGACCGGTTTGGAGGAAGACCTTTATGGACTCATTCCTAAAACCAAACCCATCGAATTTTTAAACAGACTACGGAGTCCATACCAAAGGTCCCTAAGGCTCAAATCTCAAAGTCAGTACCAGTGGAGTCCATATCAGGAGATCCCTGAGGCTCCCATATTGCAAATAATACATGTGGATGCTATTAATCCCTATTTCCTACCTCCAAGTTTTGGAATTCCAGACTTGGAGTATACCAATCAAAACCTAATCCGTGATCCATGTCATTTCTTTAATAATTGAATCCTTGGATTCTACTTCTGCAATGGATCCTGACTTGCAATGTTTACTTTATTCACTAAAATCTTCAGAGTCGCTACTGCGCACGATAAATAAAAGAAGAAGAAACAATCAAAATAAGGGGTTACAATCCCAAGTAGTCGGGTTAATGTATAGCAGTTTACATATGAGGGGATCAAGCCATTCGCACCCCCCCCCCCATCCAGTACCAGTGGGTATTGAAGGAGGTCCTAGTAAGCTTGACCCAGGTCCTTGCAGGATCTATACACTAAACAAGGCAAGAACCTTACCAAACCATTCCCTTAACCCCCGACCGGGTAGCCAACATATCACTATATAGACCGTAGAGATATGAATGGTGTAAATCTTTTATTTTATATACACAGTAAAATAACGTCAAGACACCACGGACAAATGATAAGGAAGTTTCACCTTCAACATAAGAAACCAGTTATTAAAGTCATTATTACAAAACCAAATAAAAAGTGCAAAAAGATTAAAAATCAAAAGTATTACACTAAATGCTTGTCTTCACCAAGTGATGTAAAAGACTTAGGCAAACATGGCCTTTGATTGTCAAGAACTCTTACTATCAATCTTTGATCCCGAGACTACTACACACACTCTATGATGGATGAGGGAAGATGGTGGTGGATGCGTGTTGTAGTGGTGGTGGAGTGTGGGTGAAGTGTGAGAGAGGTGGTTTTCCAAGGGATGCCTTTAAAGTGAACCAAGCACCCCTATTTATAGCCTGCACAGAAGCCCGGACACGGCCCCGTGTCCATTGAGCACGGCCCCGTGTCCATCCACTTTCTCTTTCTTCATTAATTGCAATTTGTCTGCATTAGCTCCACACGCCCCCGTGTCCACTGGGAACGGCCCCGTGTGCAAAAGCGTATCTGTACTATCAAGATTTGCTTGGATTCTACGAATCTTAGCGTTGACCACGGCCGTGTTGAGCTGGGCACGCCCCCGTGTCGGGAAATAGAAGCTTCTATAGCTTTGTCCTTTTTGCAGACAACTGACCACACCCCCGTGTCCGATGGGCACGGGGCCGTGTTCAGCCTTCTGTTCACTTGTTTTTGCTTGGGAAGATGCTGTCGAGGGGTCGGGCATGCCACGTTTATTCCTTTTCTTGTAATTATGTTAGATTTTGCTGCATAATTGCTCCTTTTGTTCATTTACGCTCATTTAATCCTGAAAATACAAAAGGAAGACAAAAGCATACTTTTTCCAACATTAGTACTAAAAAAGGGTTAGTTTTATGCCTCATTTGATGTAATTTATATGTTGTATTTTACACACATCAAATACCCCCACACTTGAATCTTTTCTTGTCCTCAAGCAAAACTCTTTATAATGTGGCTTACACTCCCAAATGGAATGGGTAGAAGAGAAGTTTTGGGCTTGTCTTGAGTGTCGGGAATCCAAGATCTTTATTAGGCTTTATTTTTATTTTATTTACAATCCTATTCGTTATGATTTATTTAGAACGTTTCATAAGAGAAATTACTTATTTGGGCATAACATGCCTCTTTAAAATTCCATTTATTTATAAGTTCACATACCTCACGGGAGATCACTCAACACTCGGCCGAAGATGTATTTTGTGAAACACTCGAGACCGGCATGGAACTTACTTCTACCATATGCTTGCCAAGCAATCAATCCTCCTCCTTTTTAACTACACACCTTTGTAAATATCAAGAGGACTTGGGGAAGGGTTAGGCTTGGGTTACAGGTATGTGGTTAGTAAAAGGGCTAAAAGCGTAAAAAGCGTCGGTCGTCGTAAAACTTTTTGTTTTTGTGACTTTTATTCAAACGAAGCATTTTCAAACGAAGTTTCTTTTCAGGAACTTGTTTGTTTATTGCTAGACTTCATTATTTATTTATTATTTTTTTTGATAAGGATGTCACATGAAGACCGAGCTTTTCACTAAAATAAAGGGTTAAAAATAAAAAGGTTTTGGTGGGTAAAGGGTGTTTGTTTTGTGGGTTTAGAAACGAAAAGGTTTAGGCTCAAAGGGGTTAACTAGGGGGATTTTGGGTAGGTGGTGAAAAAAATGAAAAATAATGGTGTTGAAAAGAAAAAAAAGGTTAGTCCTAATGCCTCCATCATTTACTTACTTGGGTTTAAGTTGGTAAGGACCGGGAATGTATTGTCATGGCAAGTTCTAGAGTCGTAAAAAACCAAGCGGCTATTCACACAAGAAACAAAAAACGAGCATTTAGTTTAAAGATATGTATTTGTATGCTCAGTAGAGGCTCAAAACTAACTTTTTGTGGGAATGGGTTTATAATGTGATCAAGTATATATAATCAAATTTTAACTAGATTTGTCATGCCGTTTCATAATTTTCTTATGTTAGTTCTTTTTATCACGACCCTATTGGTTGTAAATAATATAACCTTTTTAGAACTTGTTATTCCCAAATTAAACCAAGACAAGTAAAAAAATGAAAAGTTTTTGAAAATATTTGGGGTGATTAGCGGTTCCAATAGAGTTTTGTGTAAGGCATGTTATTAGGACTTGCAAAATTCAAGGTTTTAGCATCCCCCCCCCCCCCCCACACTTAAATTACACATTGTCCTCAATGTGTCCCAAAAAATAAGTTTTTAGGTTGATTGAATGTGTAAAAAGGGTGTTAAAACAAGGTTTTGGTGTTACTGGGCATCTGGACACGGCCCCGTGTCGGATGAGCACGGCCCCGTGGTCAAATTGCCAGTAACGAAAACTTACAGATGGTGGACACGGGGGCGTTTCTGGTGAACATAACCCCGTGTTTGGCATAAATTAAACAAACAGCAGGTTCTGGGCAGCGGACACGGGGGCGTGCTGGCTGGGCACGGCCCCGTGTGGATAATCTGTAATCTCCAAAAACAGGTTTTTGCTTTCCGTTTTGGTTTCCAGGCTTATGTAGCACTAATATTTAGTGCATTAAGCCTCGTAGGTACCTGTTTTACTTATAAATACCACACCAAGCAAAATAACCAACATCCTACTTTACCATAGTTTCATCATCCACAACACAAACTAAAAGAAAAAGAAAAATGCAGGAAACTAAAAGTGTTAAGAAAAGTAAATTGTTCAACAATGGCACGCAGGCCATGAAATTGTTTGTGAGAGATAAAGGGTTAACCTGTTAGACCTTTAACCGTGTGATGCCACCTCCAACTCCTCCAGCCCAATCCATGTCCTCATCCTCGTCATCATCCCCTCCTTGGCCCGCCATGTACTCCCGGATGTTGCCGATGTCATCCTGTATGTCGGAGATGTTTCTTTCTATAACTCTGACCCGGGCGTATGTGTTGCTGGCCATGTTGTAGGTGTTCCGGGTACACATGAGATTTTTCTACAATAAATCATGTAAACTTTGAAAGTTAGGAAAACCACCTCCTTGAGAGGAGGATTAGCCCGGATCACCCTGAGGCTGGTAGTGGTATTGGGGAGGAGGACGGATCTGTGGAGCGTGGAGGACGAGAGCTTCTTGAGGGTTCTACACATGCCCTTGAACCGTCTGAAATCTGACCGTCCCGTCATCCGCTTCATTGATTAAGCTCATGGAGCGACATATGACAAGGTCCACTTTTCCCGACCATGGGCCCTTTTGAAAGGACCTCGACATCTTTGGCACAAAGTGTTTGAAAAGGCGGTAAATCCACCCTCCAAAAATGATAGGAGTAGGGGGAGTGGCAAGTTGGTTTAAGTGCATGTTGCGAAGTAGCAGGTATGGAACATCGAGGTTGATATGGTTGTGAATGCAATGGAGGACTAGTAGATCGCGCAACCCTACAACACTACCGCTGTCATGTCTCTGGCAAAGAGAGTAGCTGAGGACCCTATGGATGTAGCGGTAGAGAGGGTCCCTCAACAAGGTGCTCTTGGTTCAGCTCGGGTTATAGTGTCCCTCCCAATATGAGCCCATGCAGCTTGGCGTTGTTCTTCTGGAATTTCGTGGAGGCCACCAGTGTTCTCTTCCTCTCCAGCATCCTCTTCCGAATATAACCCAATGATTGCCCCAAATTGTGCAATTGAAATTGAGTACACAACCCCTGCACAACGGAATTCTACCCCCTCATTGTCAAACGGCTCCACTCTTGTCTTGAAGGCAAACGTGCTGTAAAATTCCATGTTATACTCGTGCACGGAGTGAAGCCGAGTGCAAAGAGCTGCTCGTAGTGGGCCGGTAACAAGGTTGTTGAAGCGGTCTAATTGGCCTACTGCTTCTAGAATATCCAAGCAAACTTATCGGGGATTTTATTCGGGCCTTGTTTTGAGAACCTCAAACCGCGCTTGAGCAGCCAACTCACTCGCGTTGAATCTGGTAAATTTCTTGGCCATCTGAAAGAAAACACCAAACAATTAGCACGAAGCAGTAAAATTTTCGAAGAAAACTGAAAACAGACAGCTGAACACGACCCCGTGTTCAGCGGGCACGCACCATGTTCACCAAAAATTAGCTGAACACGCCCCCGTGCTCGCTGAGCACGACTCCGTGCTCGCTGAGCACGACTCCGTGCTCAGGCGTCTGTTTCCCAAAAATCCCATTTTTCGACCTGGTCCCGAAAACTTGAAAATTTTTGGTCTAGTAGGGGCGGTTTTCCCCGAAAATGAAACCCCATGTGCCGTTTTTCCCAAAACAAACCGTTTACCCTTTCAATTTCATCTTTTTCGATTCAAAAACAAGGGTTTGAGGTTTTTGTGAGAAATCGAGAAAATCTACAAACAATACATGTTGATTTATATCCTATAACATGCATCTATACTAATACTAACAGATCTAAGCAAAAATTTGAGGTTTGATTCGGTTCAAGTTGAAGAACCCTAGATTTTTCCCCTAATTTTTGATGTTAAACTACATGCAAGTGATTAAACTTACTAATTATGATGATAGAATCAAACCTTGACGTTGTCGGTAGTCGGAAAAACGTAGAAATCTGCAGAAATTTCCTATGGAACCAGAGAGTTTTTGGGGAAACGGGGCGTGTTGAAATGAGAAAATGAAAGAAAAAGGGGTTTTATCTCCGACAATTGCGCGAACACGGCCCCGTGGGCGGGAAATTTAAAAATATTTTTTTTGAGTGCTCGTGTGAGTGCCCTGTTTTCCGAAGCTTGGTTTTAGAAATCTTACCAATTTAGATGCTTTCCCGATGTTCGTAACTTACAAGATATGATGTTGATGCTCAAACCTTCGTTTCATTCTTCGGCCGCTTGTAGCGAGATTTCTTCCTTTTCATCCTCAATAAATCCTTGATAGAGCTTTAGCCGTTGGCCATTGACTTTGAATGGGATTCCATTCCGAGATTTAATCTCAATTGCACCGTGCGGGAAAATGTGGGTGATGGAAAAAGGTCCCGACCACCTAGACTTTAATTTACCCGGAAATAATCGAAGTCGTGAATTAAACAATAGAACTTGATCTCCTACCCGAAATTCATTACGTTTAATGTGTTTATCATGCAAATTTTTCATTCTTTCCGTATAAATTTCGAAGTTAGAGTATGCGTGATTTCTTAATTCGTCTAATTCATTTAATTGACAAAATCGATTTTTACCGGCAATTTCTAAGTCAAAGTGTCACACCCCGATATTTCCACGTATTACCGGTGGGCACGGTGGGGAGTATCGTGACGTAGTTGATATCATCATAGTCAATCAACACAATTTTAAATGCACATCGGAAGCAAAAGATAGATTTATTTCGACCGAATAAAATTGTAATATTAAGTATCACAAAATAGTTGAAACAGATCCACAGGCGGATCAAATAAAAAGGAAACATAGTTCATCAGACTTAAATGCATCCAAGCTTGTGAGACTCTTAATGATGCTAAGGAGAGGCCAGCCTATTTCGAGTAGTACCTGCACTTAACCTTTTTGGGAAAATACGTCAGTTTACACTGGTAAATACAATTAACTGACCCATTTTGAAAAGGTTTAGAAAATTGATTTGAATGCACGAGGCACAAAATATTTTATAACTTGGGATAATTATTTATATATAAACTTGTAAAAGAATTACAAGTTCGTTATACGTTTAGTAGCCCGGATTGACACCGGGTTAAAGATTAATTGACACACCACATGATATAGTCTCGCGGCGGGTTATTCCCGAAACCGGCGGTTATACCTTATTATTTATTTATGCACTGTCGGGTGTACGCCTACACCCCTTGCTTAGGTCGTGGCCATTTCGTAAAACGATGCCAAGGATATCCGGGACATGGTCATTAACCCCCCAAAGGCTTTAATCAAACAAAACAATTTAAACGGGACATTTCAATAAATTAATCTTCATACAATTAAAAATTCAATGCCCGACTAATCAGTATTTTATATACCGTACCCCAAGCCCGTATAGGGAAAATAAGTTAAAAGTATTTACCTTCGCAAGTATTAATCACAAATAGCAAGTGCGTGTAGCTTTTACCGGATCTCCTATTCTGGAACAAAGGTTTTTAATAATCTATTAGATTCCTAACGGGTCTTTAATTAAGCCTAAACTTAGACCGGTTAGTTTTAAAGGAAGATACGGTTCAAACGCACGATTAAGCGAAGACTGGAATAGAATGTGATTTAGACCCGACAAGTTTGAAGACTTGTATAATATAGGTAAACTAAACACATTCTGGATTTTGAGACAAAAATGATAAGGTTTGACCCGTTTCGGTCAATTTATGCAAACTAGTTACATAAACCGAACCGAACGCGTAAGATGCGTAACGGGTAACCATATGAGTCATATAAAGGTTTTCTAAGTTAATATGCCTTAAATATGTTGTGACATCAGTAATATATCTTCTATTATGCCCGAAATGGATTTAAACTCCAACTATGCCCCGTAGGGGCATTTTGGTCATTTTAAAGGTTATAAAAGAGTTTAAATAATAATCTGAGTTTCAGGTCTGATATAATCAGTAAATATACTTAATTTAATACGTTATATCAGTAGGGTATTACATATATGTGATATTTACCATTTATAACCAAACTATGCACCTTAGGGCATTTTGGTAATTTCACATAGGCTTAAAAGGTCAATTCTGGAAATCTGAGTTTAAAACTTTTGCTTACTATTAAAATATAATAATTTACTTAAAATATTAGTAGGCATCAAACCTTATATGTTTAAAATAGTTTTAATACATACTATGCGTTAAAAACGCTTAAAAGGCGATTTTTGGCTATTTCCGGGTTTTAAAAAAAAGCTGATATTTTTATTATTCCAGAAGGCTCAAAATATTTTATTTATCATATTAGATCAGTAGAAAAAGGTTTTGTATCAAAAATATTTGTAAAACTCATTTTATAGCCCAAAAGGGCAAAACCGTCAATTACCGAATCAAGCTTAGAACTCTATGTTATGCTCAGCCTAAAAATAAATAAAAATCTTCAAAAATCCCAAAATAATATTTTATATTAGTACGTAAAAAGTTTGGTGTTAAAAATTGGGTTTAGATAGGCTATATGCTAATTATGCCGTTTATTTAATAAAAAGGTTTCTAATTACGCTAATGAGCATAACTCCTAATCTAGACCTCAAACTAATGTCAAATTTTAGGGACAAGTCTAAAAATCAGTAATGAAGGTTTCTATTCTTTTACATTTTCAAAAATCACGTTTTAAGGTCAAAAGGGCATAATAGTCAACATTTAAGCATTTAACGGAAACATGCATATGAATCGGATAACTAATGAACCGAGTTGTATAATCACAGAGGGTTATACTAACATGAAACCTGGTCCTAATAAGGCTCTAAGGCATTTCTAAAACATGCTACAATGGGTCAGAACTGAAAGTCAAAGCAAAAGTCAAATTATGCGACTTTCGGTTCCGAACCGGGCCTAAACTGAAAATTGTCGGGTTGAACATGTTTAGCCATGTTCTTACATTAATTACCAAGTTATATTAATGATAAAACAGGTTGCATGGTTCCTACATTGCTAATTATGCATTAATTTGAAAATAAGCTTTCTGTTGACTTTTTAAGATTAGCTTTGACCCGACAATTGACCTACTTAGAGTGGGAATCAGAGGGTGCCCTTTTAAGGGTTTATTTCCCACATAATTACCAACTCATAGGTACTTTTAATTTGATATTTGACTGGGCAAATTATGATTAATTACGAAGTCAAACTCTAATTACGAAGGTTTGACTTTAAGCTAAATAACTAAGCTAAACTGAATTAAGAAAGGTTAAGGACACTTACAAGGGTCCTAAGCATGACTAAAGATCACAAGGAAGTGTGCTTGAGCTCCAGGAACCTCTAGAAGTGAAGTTGTGAAGTTTGCAAACGAATTAACAAAGTGTTGCAACAAGAAGGGAGCTTATATAGCAAAATTGATGCAACAAGATCATGCCAAGGAGGTCTATTGATGTTCCCAGATCAAGAAATACCAAAGTGTTGCAACAAGTGCCCCCTATGCAAATGAACAAGAAGGGAGCTTATATAGAAGTGAAGTTGTGAAGTTTGCAAATGAATTAACAAAGTGTTGCAACAAGTGCCCCCTATGCATGAAATACCATTGGGCAGCCCCTAGTATGCAAAACAAGCGAGTTAAGTCGGTTAACCGGCCTGAACTGGCATCTGTGCTTGTTTTCTATCGCTGGGGTGCTCAGGCGGCCCGCGTAAGGGTACCCTGACATCTTACGTGGCCCGTGTGGGTGATCAGAACATGCCAAACAAGTTTTAAACTTTGCATTTTAGGTCCTTGGTCCTTCCAAACGTGGTTTTGAGTTCCAATATTGCTTTTTTAGCCCTCTAACTTGATTTTCAAGGACCTTAAGACTTATACAAACTTTTTTAAGTCCTAGGTTAACTTTGTGATCACCCGAAAAGTCATAAATTTCAACGTTGACGCTTTTAACCCCTCGTATACGAATATCGTCATAACTTTCTCTTACTTTATCGAAACCTTGTGAAAGTTTTATCACGTATTCTAGTGAGCATAATTAACCGTTATAAAGCTTCAGGTTCGCTAAAAGGTCGCTCAGAGGTATACTTTAAACATGTCGACACTTTTAACCCTTGTAGTTTGTAATCTCTCACTTTCTTCCACAATTAGCTTCGTATGATCCATGATTCATTCGTTTAAGGGTATAAACATCGTGTAGGGTTATAGTAAATTATTTTTATCCATTGTTGACATTTGAACCCTTATATTCACATACTTTCTTTGTTTGTCAACTTTAGTCCCTCTAAAGTAATCTTTTATACGTTTAAAGCTTATAACACGTGTCGATACATTATTGGACATAAATTTTCGAGGTGTTACATCCTCACCCCCTTAAAAGAAATCTCGACCTCGAGATTTACTGAAATAAATGAGGGTATTTTTCTTTCATTGTGGACTCTACCTCCCACGTATACTCGGGACCTCTACGGGCATCCCATTTAACCTTTACAATCGGCACATGCTTCCTTCGAAGCTTCTTAACCTGTCGATCCTCGATCGACAAAGGTTTTTCCACAAACTTTAAGCTCTCATCTATATGCACATCCGTATGTGGTAATATTAGCGATTCATCAGCTAGACATTTCTTTAGATTGCAGATGTGGAATACATTGTGAATACCACTGAGCTCTTCAGGCAAGTTTTACTTATAAGACACTGATCCGACACATTCGATGATCTCAAATGGTCCTATGTACCTTGGGCTTAATTTTCCTTTCTTACCAAAATGCATCACTCCCTTCCAGGGTGATACTTTAAGCAATACTTTATCACCAACCTCGAACTTTAGAGGTTTACGCCTTAAGTCTGCGTAGCTCTTCTGCCTGTCTCTGGCAGCTTTGAGACGATCTCTTATCTGCACAATCTTGTATGTCGTCTCCAGGACTATATCAGGTCCTGTTAGTTGGACATCTCCATCTTCTGCCCAGCAAACGGGCGTTCTGCACTTTCTTCCATACAAAGCTTCAAACGTTGCAGCTTGGATACTTGAGTGGTAGCTATTATTGTATGAAAACTCGATTAATGGAAGATGTTCATCCCAACTTCCACCTAGGTCAATTACACAAGCCCTTAACATATCTTCCAGTGTTTGAATTGTTCGCTCACTTTGACCATCCGTTTGCGGATGATAAGCAGTGCTGAAGTTCAGTCGAGTGCCTAGGGATTGCTGAAAACTTTTCCAGAAGTGCGATGTATACCTTGTATCCCTATCAGAAATGATAGACAATGGCACTCCATGGAGAGATACAATCTCATCCACGTACAGCTGAGCTAACTTATCTGAGCTATGTGTTTCCTTAATAGGTAGGAAGTGAGCTGACTTAGTCAATATATCCACTATCACCCAAATAGTATCATTTCCTTTCTTTGTCTTTGGTAACTTGGTGATGAAATCCATAGTCACCATTTCCCATTTCCAAGTGGGAAGTTCAGGCTGTTGTAGCAAACCTGACGGCTTTTGGTGTTCAGCTTTAACTTGCGCGCATGTCAAACATTTGGCTACATAGGTAGCTATAGACTTCTTTAAGCCTATCCACCAAAAATTGGCTTTCAAATCCTAGTACATCTTATCAGCTCCATGATGAACGGAGTACTTAGAACTGTGGGCTTCCTTGAGAATAACATCCCTAACTCCTCCATAAATTGGAACCCATATTCGTCCATATAATCTCAGGATTCCGTCCTTGCCCTGAGATAATTGCTCTTCAGTTACTCCTAGCTTCTCATCAGGATAGTTAGCTTCTAATACAGCTTCTTTCTGCGCAGCTAACAACCTTTCATTTAAACTATTCTTTAATTCAATGCTCTTGGCATTGATTCTTATGGACTTCACCCTTTGTTGGGATTGAACCCTATCAGAGGAACAGATAATGTAAAGCCAAAACTGGATCAAAGCAGTGGATCCAGAATAAGCAGACGTTTACAGTTGGTTCATGCAAATCTCTTCCCTTGAAAGTGGTTTCATATCTGCTGACCTCCTATCTGCTGATCATACTAAGTGCTGACCTACAACTGCTGCTTTATATCTACTGACCAAAGTCAAAGACTGATGGAAGACCAAAGCTCTGTTGACTCTATCTACTGCCTTGGGTCAAGTACTGCTGATCCGGACAAGCACTGCTGGGTTCACAGCAGTGGAAGGATGCAGCAGCAGTTTAAGTGTCTTTTATGTAATGTAATGTAATAGCAGTAGTTTAGTGCATCAGTGTTTATAGATCAGTAGTTAGTGTTTGTTAGGAGGTTAGATGTCACTTTCATGGTGACGTCAGCTAAGATGCTCAGTGGTTTGCAAGTGCCTATAAATAGTTCAGTACTTTGTACTGTTCTATCAGCTCTTTTGATCAATCGTCTTCTTTGCACGAACAAACTACTGAGCTCTGGCTGAGGGGGAGTTTGCATTCTTACATCAATCATTGTAATCGTTGTTGAAACAAATTCAATCATTCGGTTCTTTGTGAAAAGATGTTTGATAAAAGTATTACTCTCGTTTGATTGTATGCAAAGTTTGCTTTCATCTTATTTCCGCTGCACAACTCTTTAATTTCCATCTTAATTACAAACGTAAAATACAATCAAAAAGAAACTCAGATCCAACAATTGGTATCAGAGCTTGGACAGTCAAATTTGATTTAACAATCATTTTGACGTAAATAGTTCAGCTCATAACAGTTGATACTGATCGTTTGTTCGTCCGTTGAAAAACAGAGCAAGGATAAATCACCATTAAAGTTGATTTCTCAGTGTCTGTAAAACAACAAGAATGACGTCACAATCTCAGGATGATAAAAACAACATCGGCTCACTTTTTAAACCACCTATGCTAAAAAGAAATGAGTACAACATCTGGCAGAGAAGGATGGGTCACATCCTCGCTCAACAAAGCACAGGTTGTTGGAGATCTGTCACCTTTGGTCCTCATGTTCCTTCAGTGCCTAGCGCTGAAGATGCTAAAAAGTTCGTTCCAAAACCAGTTGAAAATTACACCGAAACTGATTTTCAAAAGATCGAACTAGATGCTAAAGCGTTTAGCATCATAGCATCAGCGCTGCCCAATGAAATATATGCTGGACTGTTACACTGTAACAGTGCCAAAGAATTGTGGGACGCACTTAAGGAACAGTTTGGAGGTACTGAAGAAGTCATAGAAAACAATAGGGAAATCCTGAACCAACAGTACGAAACGTTTTGTCATGTTAGAGGTGAATCACTGACTCAACAATTTGAGCGGTTTAGTTGTCTCATCAGTGAACTGAGGCTTGTTAATACCACTTTTACAAACTCAACTCAAAACAGCAGGTTCCTCAGGTCACTGCCCGAAAAATGGGACACTATAGCCTTTGTCACCAGAAATTCACCTGAGTTCAAGGATCTGACCTTGACCCAACTCCATGGTCGACTCCTGACCTACGAAAGGGAGTTGAACCAGAAAAGGAAGTTACAAGAGTCAGGAAAAGCTGTTGATGATTATACATTCGGTAACACTGCTCTTTTGGGTCAAGAAGAATCTGGGAGCAGTGGTAAGGATCAGGGTTATGACCATTTCATTGACATAACTGCTGGAGCTAACTTTAACAACCCTGATCCTCACTCTGCAAGTTATGCATTCACTGCAAACGAAAACCAGATGTCAGATAATTTAAGCTTTGAACTAAATGATTTGCAACATTTTGACCCCACTGATTTAGAGGAAATGGACATCCTGCATCAACTGGCTTTGCTAAGTGTTAGAACTAGCAAGTTCTACAAAAGAACAGGGAGAAAATTCCCAGGTTTGCATGGGAATCTAAGGGTTGGGTTGGATAAATCGAAAATCAAGTGCTACAAGTGTAATAGGTTGGGACATTTTGCTAGGGAATGTAGGAGTCAAAATACTGGTCCCATAATTACTCATCCTAGCTCAAATCCTAGACCTCAAAACCAAAACACTGTGCATTATGCCCAATATGCCCCAGCAGCACAAGTGAACACTGCTCACTATGCTGCTGCCCCTGTGCCAGTACATTATGTCCAAACTACTGTTCCACAAATCCAATATGTTCAAACCCCTGTTCCACAGGTACAAGTGCAACCTGTTGTACCTCAAACCACTGCTCCAGCAGCAACACAACCAGATCAACAAAGCTTTTTCACTCAAGGGTTTGTTGACTGGAGCAGTATGCCTGATGATCTTTGTGATGAAAATTTTGCACTCTATGCTTCTAATGATTCTTCACATGATGAGTTTTGTTTGATGGCACTAGAGTCAATACAGGAGGGGGTTGAAGCTGAGGAGGAACAGCAGTACTCTGAAACAGTGGAAGAGGTGATTGAAGCAGTGATTACTGCTGTGGCTGATGAAGTGCTGTTGGAAGAAAGTTCAGGTACTCTGATTGAACCAATGATAGATCCATGGTCCATAGAGGACAAAGAAGAAGAGAAAGAAGAAAAGGATGGTGAAAAGAAGGTAAGAGCTGATGATGATAAAGATCATCAATGTGATTGTGCAATGATGGCAGCTGCCAAGGTATCTCCTCAAGTTCTTGAAAAACTGTGTTCAGACAATTGCATAATTGCTTTTGCTAACATCAAAGAGGTGAATGAAAACCTTCGGGATAAAATCTTAACTGATGAGGTCAAATTTGAAAGCTCTTTAAAAGAACTTAAAAACAAATTGACTGAAAAAGAAAAAGAAATCAGCTGTTTAAAAGAAGAGCAAAGTATAACCAAAACCCAACTTCAAACTATGGTAGAAAAATACCAAGTTTGCAAAAAGGAGTTGGAGTCTGCCCAGATTACTTGTGAAAGATGGGTGGAATCCTGCAAAGGATATGAGGTTATGCTTGAAAAACAGAGAAAAAGCAATGTGAAGTTTGGGGTTGGGTATAGAAAATATGATGATGAAAACACTGCTTTTGAAAACTCCGTTCAAACCACTGATGAAGCTACTGTGCTTATCCCCACAAACAAGGATGGCCAAGAAGTGAAAATCACTGACAAACTTGGCAGCAAAATCACACTTAACAGACCAATGGGCTCCTCCACTTTCAAGGAGCTTGAAGATCATCAGTTTAAACCAAAATGGTCTGATGAGTGTGATATTCTTGAAAATTTCAAGCCAATGGACTTTACATCAATTGATGGTGCTAAAGCTCCAAAAGCTAAAGTCATACCTCTCAAAGATATCCCAGCAGTGGTTAAAACCTCTGCTGCAAAGGAATCTGAAAAGAGAAAGAAGAAAGAAAAAATTGATAACTTGTTTTGTGAATTCTGTGAGAAAAGGAATCAGCTAACAAAAGACTGTTTCCACTTAAAAGCTTATGATCTAAACAAAACAAGTGTCATTGTTTCAGCAGAAAGCTGCATTGTTTGTGGGAAAACAAACCACAAAACTCAAGCATGTGTGTACCTCAAAAACTTTGATGTGAAAAAGAATGAGTACATGGCTAAAACATCCTTGAGTCCACCATCATCCTCATCATCTGTCAAATTCAACAAGAAACAACCACTGTTCGTGCCAGTACAAACAGCTGTCACAAAACAGCTGAACCAAACATCTGTCAAAAGAGATGTTCAGGTTACTGATGCACCCCCTGCCAATCAATTCAAAAAGGGCAGAGAAAAACAGTCTTACCAAAGGATTCCACACGTTTATGAGGCCTACAAAAGGCCCTCTAAACCCAAAGTGAACAGGCATCCTTTTGGTTATCAGCAGATGATAGGTCAGGACCCACAACAGTGGTTAGAGAAACACTGTCCTAAAACAGTTCAAACCCCTGACATAACCACTGTCCATCATCTTGCATCCATTCCAGACACTGTTGAGACCCCATCCAAAGCCTTGTTGGCTTTGGAAACCTTAATGAACTAATCTCTTTACTTCATGTGCAGGGAGCTTCTGCATGCTTTGATAGTCTTTGGTATGTAGATAGTGGAGGCTCCAGGCACATGACAGGATGTAAAGCCCTCCTCAAAGATTTTAAAATCCATGGTGGGGGTGATATATCCTTTGGAAATAATAGTAAAGGGAAGGTTCTGGGGTCTGGTACAGTGCAATCTGGAAATGTAAAATTTGAAAATGTCAATCTAATCGACAATCTAAAATTCAACCTTCTGAGTGTGTCCCAAATGAGTGACAAGGGATTTGGGTCATTCTTCACAAAAGACTGTTGTAGGATTGTTGGACCAGAAATGGTCAAAAAGATTGAAGCAATAATTAAATCTGGTCATACTAAACTTGTTGCTCAAAGAAGTGGCAATGTTTATGTTGTTGACATGTCAAAAGAGTGTCCCAGAGCTGATGCCTGTCTGTTCTCAGCTGCCTCTAACAAAGAGACACACAAATCTTAAGACAATCACAGAAATTTCAAAAAATGGTTTGGTGAGAGGCCTACCACAAAAATTGTTTTCATGTCCTGAACATTGCATTTCCTGTTTAAAAGGAAAACAGCATAAAAGTTCTTATAAGTCCATTGAAGAGTCCAAAACAACCCAGTGTCTGCAAATGCTACACATGGATTTGTTTGGCCCAGTTCAAGTCATGAGCCTTAAAAAGAAAAGATATTGTTTGGTTATTGTTGATGACTTTTCTAGGTTCACATGGACTTTCTTCTTGCACTCAAAAGATGAAACTGCAGGCATTTTGCAAGACTTTGTAATACAGGTTGAAAAGCAATTTGACCTTCCAGTAAAAAGCTTCAGGAGTGACAATGGCACAGAATTCAAAAATAGGGAGTTGGATGCCTTCTGTGTGAAGAAAGGGATTGTAAGGCAGTACAGCATCCCAAAAACACCAGAGCAGAATGGGGTAGTGGAAAGGAAGAACAGAACTCTGATTGAGGCTGCCAGAACCATGCTTGCAGATTCAGGTTTGCCTTTAACTTTCTGGGCAGAGGCAGTAAACATTGCTTGCTATGTTCAGAACAGGGTTTTAATAAACCCCAGGCACAAAAAGACTGCCTATGAAATTCTGTATAAAATTAAACCACTGATCTCATATTTCAAAGTGTTTGGCTGCCCATGCTTTATTTTGAATTTAAAAGATTCCATTTCAAAATTTGCAGCCAAAATTGATTGTGGTTATCATCTGGGATACTCAACCACTGCCAAAGCCTACAAAGTGTTTAATACACGGACCAAGGCAGTGGAGGAGACTTTGAATGTTAAGTTCAATGAACTTTCATCAATGAAAATCCCAGCAAATCCTGCAGATCTGTTTGATCTTGAAAAATTCACTTTTGAAAATACTGCTGTCAAGACTAACAGTGCAGGTCCATCAGAGGATACAACACCAGACTATGGGTATGAAATCATCATCCCTCAAAGGTCTGCCACAAAGGGAAAAGCATCAGCTGTTCAAAACAGTTGTCAAAGCTCTACCACTGCTACCTCAACAATTGTTGACCAAAGTAGCCCATCAACCACTGCTTCCACATCCTCAAACACTGCTGACAAAAGTCGTCAAACAGTGGATAAAAGCCAGCAGTTGTCCACCTCATTACCTCCTATTCCACCACCTTTTGAAACCACTGCTGGATCATCAAAGTCCCCAGCAGTGGTTAGCTCAGATGATACACATTTGCAGCCTTCACCAACCAATGCCATCATACCATACCAAGGAGATTTAATCTTCTTGCGATCTCATCCACCTGATCAAATCATTGGCAACATAAATGAAGGGGTGCTCACAAGAAGCCAAACCCAAAACATTTGTCTTTTTGCTGGTTTTCTATCACTCCATCAGCCAGTCAAGTACCAAGAGGCACTGAAAGACAACAGCTGGGTAGAAGCTATGCAAGAAGAGCTCCAACAGTTTAAAAGACAACAAGTATGGGAGCTTGTACCACTGCCAGAAGAGGTTAGTCCCATTGGCACAAAGTGGGTCTTCAAGAACAAAACTGATGAAAGGGGTATTGTTGTCAAGAATAAAGCCAGGCTTGTGGTTCAAGGTTACAGACAGGAAGAGGGGATTGATTATGATGAAACATTTGCCCCTGTTGCAAGATTAGAAGCAATTAGACTGTTCCTGGCCTTTGCTGTCAACCACAATATGAAGGTGTTTCAAATGGATATCAAAAGTGCTTTCCTCTATGGTACAATTCAAGAAGAGGTGTATGTTTGTCAACCTCCAGGTTTTGAGGATCCATTTTATCCAGATCATGTCTACAGGCTAAACAAAGCCTTGTATGGCTTGAAACAAGCACCAAGAGCCTGGTATGAAACTCTTTCCAACTTCCTACTCTCAAATGGTTTCAAAAGAGGTACCATTGATAAAACATTGTTTTTAAAATGGAGAGGGAAGGATTTAATGATTGTCCAGATTTATGTGGATGACATTATTTTTGGAAGCACATGTAACTCAATGTGTGAAGAGTTTAGAGAACTCATGACAGCTGAGTTTGAAATGAGTGCAATGGGTGAGCTGCAATGCTTTCTTGGTCTCCAAGTACAGCAATTGCAAAATGGAACTTTCATTCATCAAAGCAAATATGCTAAAGAACTTTTAACCAAATTTGATATGAATGATTGTAAACCATGCAGCACACCCATGGCAACAAATAAGCTGGTCATGTCTGATGAAAAAGATGAGCTGATTGACCAAACACTTTATAGAAGCATGATTGGGTCTTTATTGTACCTAACTGCATCTAGACCAGACATCATGTTTGCAACATGTGTCTGTGCAAGAAGTCAATCAGCTCCCAGAAAATCAAATCTCATTGCTGTAAAAAGGATCTTCAGATACATAAAAGGTGCTCCCACACTTGGTATCTGGTATCCAGCTAATGGGAACATCAAGCTTTCAGGGTTCTCAGACAGTGACTTTGCTGGATGTCACACCACAAGGAAGTCCACATCAGGAGGGTGCCAGTTTCTAGGTGACTGCTTAGTTTCTTGGCAAAGAAAAAAGCAAGCAGCTGTTTCGACATCCACTGCTGAAGCTGAATACATTGCTGCTGCAAGCTGTACAGCCCAACTCCTGTGGCTTCAAAATCAGTTGCTGGATTTTGGTATCACTGCCTTAAAGACACCACTCATGTTGGACAGTCAGGCAGCAGAAAATATCATCAAAAATCCAGTTTCCCACTCAACCACCAAACATATCGACATCAGACATCACTTTGTGAGGGACTGCTATGAAAAAGGTTTGATTTCTCTGCATCATGTCCCAACCAAAGACCAGCTGGCTGATGTGCTCACAAAAGCACTTGATACAGCCACTTTTGAAAGTCTGGTCTCTAGGATTGGGATGCTGAACATGGAATAACAAGCAACATCTTGTTTTTCTATGAATAAAAGCAACAAAATGTTTTCAGAAAATCAAAAATCCATCCTTAAAAATAGTTAAAAATGAAATTTTCTTTTCATTAAGTCCTTAAAAGTCTGCCACTAACCACTGATTGTTCAAAAGTCTGCTATACTTCAAAAGTCTGTCCACTGCTGAAAGTCAACCCCTGCTCTCTCATTATTTTGATAAACTCTGTTGTTCAAAAGCAGTGTCTTATCCACTGATATGCTATCCACTGATAGTAAAAATCATCCACTGCTTTCATACCACTGCCTTCATCAGTCACTTTCAACAAAAGTACTGTCCTTCACTTTCAACAGGGGTTGTCACGTGGACAGTACATATTGGTCAGACCTTTTGTAACGGCTGCCACCTCAGCATTCACTTTCTTCCCTATAAATCCCCCACTCACCACCAACACAGGGTTTTACTGTCGAATTGAATTCTTAAAAATTCTCTTCTCAAAGCAGTTTTTCTTCACATTTCTTCACAAATTTCTTCGATCATTCATCCTCAAAATGACAAAATCAAAGAAATCTTCAAAACCCTCATCCAAATCTTCATCGCAAACAGCCTCTCAAAAGGCAATCTCCACTGAAATTCCACACAAACCATCTCACAATCTCCTGGGTATTCTCACAAAACCAGGAACCACAAGAGATTTCGATTCCATCATTGATCTCATGGCAAAATCAAAGTACAAAACATTGATTACTGTCGATGCACCAATCTATTTGGCGACCCAAAGGGAGTTCTGGAAAAATGCAACCCTTGAAAAACAAGGCGACACTGCAACCACCATAAACTCTTTTATAAAGGGTAAAGCTGTCCAAATCACGCCACAATCCATTTCAGAGGTCTTTCAACTCGGTGATCAGGAAGGTAAAATTTCTTTCACTAAACACGAGTTAAAAATTGACTTCATTGAGCGAGGGTATGAAGCCACAATGATGAAGAAAATAACCTTAGAAAAAGGTTATTTTCCTTCTGCAACCAGATTTTTATTTCATACCCTCCTACTATGTGTTTCAAATAAAACCACTTCTTTTAATGAAATCCCTTTAAAGATTCAAAATCTGGGATATGCTATTCTTCAAGGAGAAAATCTTAACTATTCTCGGGAAATTTTTAAAGATTTGGTTAATAATGTTGAAACAAAATCATTCTTACTGTTTCCAAGGTTTTTAAGTTACTATTTTTCAAAGAAATTCAGTAAGGATGATTTACCTATAATAAATCAGGGTGCTCCTACTCAAATAAACAGTTTAACTACTGAAACTTTTTCAAGAATGTTAGCACCCTGCAAAACACAAGCAGAGGTACCTGAGCAGATTTTAGTAGTTACAACTGCTCCTCAGGTATCTGCTGCTGAGCCCACTGCTCAAGGTGATCAGAGCAGCAGCACAACTGCTTTGAAACCCACACCTACAACCACCAAAAAGCCAACAAAAAGAAAAACACAAAAACCCCCCAAAACCCTCAAAAAGGCATCTCTGGAGGATGAGATACCAGAGCTTCTGCCAGTGACAACACAAAAGTCACAAGAAACCACTGCTGTTTCTTCCTCACAGCAGTTGGTACAAATATCTCCACCCATAACCAAAACTCCTCCTGTTTCTTCACAAAAAGAACAGGTTGTACAAATAGGGTCTCCACATCATGATGCTCTGGAAACACTCGTTTCTATCATCCACAGTCCAATGCCCGGGACACATCCTCCTTCTACACCAACCATCACATCCACATTTCCCTCACCAATAAAACCACTGTTGGATGCAATTGATTTGAACCAGGCATTATCCAGTCCTTCTCAATCACCTATTAATGAGAATATACCTCAACAACTGACTGGGTCTGATGTATCATTCTTTGCTAACCCACCAACACAACCTGAGGAGGTTACACCCCTTGAGTTACAAGTAACTCTTGGTGGTAATCCAAGTGAAGCAGCCACTACAACTGTTACACCCACTGGGTTACATTTGGACAGTGGTTACATTCATAAGACTTCCTTGGAGGCAATTCCTTTTATAGCACCTCTGTCAACCACCAGTGGATTTATTTATCCTACTGGCAACATCAAAAGGTTGTCAAGTGTAGAAGGAAGAAGACCCCAGTACCAAGAAAAAGGGGCATCAGTGGTTAATGTTTGGAGTATATTCCCTACATCTACCACTGATAAAACCACTGCTAGTGGGAAATCAGATGATCCCATTAATTTGGGTGATGGTTTAAAGTACCAGAAATTGACGGATCGTATTGCAAAGCTTGATAACTCTGTTGCAGAACTCAAAGATATGCTACAACAGGTGTTACAAGTTCAGAAGGTACAAACAACTGCTGTTCCACCTCAAGCACATGCTCCACAAAGGACACCTGCTACAAATGAGCTCTGGAATCTATTTCAATCTTTTCTCCAACAACAAGCACAATTAGCAGATCAGCAACATGAAAAACATGTCCAACAGCTGAGAAATGCAATGGAGTCAAGATTCAAGAACACTCAGGCTGACTTAAAGGCTCTCAAAACTCAGATCTTGCACACCACTGGCACTGCTCCTCCAAACATACGTTTCATCTATGACCTCCCAGAAGATAATGCCAAAAAGGGGGAGAAAATTAAGGAGTGGAAAAGGAAGGGTATAGAAGATGGTCTTTATCTTGAACCAGAGAATTCAAACATGACCAAAAATATCCCTTTGCCAGATGGTAGCAAGAAGATTGATGTAACAACAAATGCACTAGCAGAAGCAATTGCAAGTGTAAAGAAAGATAGAGAGGCCAAAAGGAAAGCCAGGGTGGACAGAATGGATCATCCAGATCAGGGTACTTCTGGGTCAAGGGATCATGAAAATCCTGTTGAGGAAAAGAAGAAGCCTACTAGAAAAGTAAGGCAACCCAAATCCATTCCAACCAGACGTTCAAAGTCTGCTAAAAAACCACCGTACAAAACAGCTGATGCGTCAGGAGTTACAAAAACTATTGCTTGCCAAACAGTTGTTCCATCAACACACACCACATCAACACACACAACATCCACTGCTTTACCATCATCACCACCAAAAACAACACCTGCTGACATACAGCAGAAGACAGCAGATGTTATAACATCTGTTGTAATGACAACAGTGGTTGAAACACCAGTTGTTTCAACAGCTGTTAGTCAATCACAATCCACTGCCTATACATCTACCACCACTGTTCCATCCAAAGCATCATCAGTCCCTCCTACAAAAAGGAGAAGACTAGTTCTCAAAGATGATGACAATTCACCATCACCAACATCTTCAAAATCTTTAGCTCTTGTCACAATACCAAAACCTGTTCCTCTCTCTTCAGTTCCAATGTACAAGCCCTTACCTCCTGCAGGTGTTCAATTTCCTCTTGAACTAGCAGCTGTTAGAGATGAAATAAAATCCTTCTACTATGAGGATGACCCTGCCAAAAGGAGGTTGCCATCAATAAAAGGATATCCTTGGCCTAAAAATATTGATGAATACTTGGAAATCAAAGCCAAGCAAGCAGAGGATATTTCAAAAAGAAACACACAAGGGAAGTCTGACAAAGAAATCTCAAGAAATTATCAATATTTGCTCACACAAGTCAGATCCCTGGAGCAATTTGCAAAAAATGTTAGTCAACAAATTTCTGAAAGAGCAGCTGAATCTCTGAAGAAAGACTACATTGAAAGCATCATGGCTCACAAAAAGTACAAAGGAGAGAGATATATGTACAAAGAGTGGACTGTTCCTGAGCTTGAAGATGAAGCTGCAAGAATTCAAGACATGATAAAAAGGAAGGTCACTCACACTCCTCCTAACTGGGCAAAATTTAGAAAGAATGTACCTGACAAACAGGAAGAGCTGAAGAGGATGAAAGAGGAATTGGTAGCAGCTGATTATGGTAACAAAAGACAAGTTGCTAGATGGAAAGAAGATATGGTCAGGGCTACTTACAAAAAGTTGGAACAATTAAGAAAGAAAGATCCCACAGTTCCTCAAAAGCCTGACTATCCTGAAGCAGCGGTTTCAAAAAGACCTTCAAAGCTGCAAATCAGGAGATCCACAGCTCCAGTTGGTGCTACCATCTACAAAAGAAGGCCACACAAACAACTGATTGCTGAAACCATCAAAGAGTTAATGGAAGGTGAAGACCTTGGAAAAGAGGGTATAAAGAAAATGATTATGGAAACTCTTGGTTTGGATCAAACTGCAAGTACTGCTCAGCCAGTCATGAATAGGCCAGCCTCTCCAAATACTTCTGCAAATAAACATCTCCCAAGAAACCCACCAGGCTCAAAAATACAAAAGTGGGAAACTGACAAACAGACCTGCGTATTGACTTTGCTCAGGTCTGGTGGAGGAGTGGAGAAAATATCAAGGGAACAAGCTCTTGGCCTGAGTCTTGAAGATTTGCAGGATCTCCTTGATCTTCCACCCAGCAGGGATGATGAAGATACAGATGCCCTTGACTTTGAACTACAATTCAAAGGTCAGATAAGGGAGCTGTTGTTGAGGCAATAAAGATTTCCACAAATAATGAAGAGTTTTGGCATTATCTGTTCCAGGGGGAGATTGTTGGGATTGAACCCTATCAGGGGAACAGATAATGTAAAGCCAAAACTGGATCAAAGCAGTGGATCCAGAATAAGCAGACGTTTACAGTTGGTTCATGCAAATCTCTTCCCTTGAAAGTGGTTTCATATCTGCTGACCTCCAATCTGCTGATCATACTAAGTGCTGACCTACAACTGCTGCTTTATATCTACTGACCAAAGTCAAAGACTGATGGAAGACCAAAGCTCTGTTGACTCTATCTACTGCCTTGGGTCAAGTACTGTTGATCCGGACAAGCACTGCTGGGTTCACAGCAGTGGAAGGATGCAGCAGCAGTTTAAGTGTCTTTTATGTAATGTAATGTAATAGAAGTAGTTTAGTACATCAGTGTTTATAGATCAGTAGTTAGTGTTTGTTAGGAGGTTAGATGTCACTTTCATGGTGACGTCAGCTAAGATGCTCAGTGGTTTGCAAGTGCCTATAAATAGTTCAGTACTTTGTACTGTTCTATCAGCTCTTTTGATCAATCGTCTTCTTTGCACGAACAAACTACTGAGCTCTGGCTGAGGGGGAGTTTGCATTCTTACATCAATCATTGTAATCGTTGTTGAAACAAATTCAATCATTCGGTTCTTTGTGAAAAGATGTTTGATAAAAGTATTACTCTCGTTTGATTGTATGCAAAGTTTGCTTTCATCTTATTTCCGCTGCACAACTCTTTCATTTCCATCTTTATTACAAACGTAAAATACAATCAAAAAGAAACTCAGATCCAACACCCTTTCCTTTCTACTTAAGGCATCGACAACCACATTTGCCTTGCCTGGATGGTATCTTATCTCACAGTCATAATCATTCAAAGTTTCTATCCAACATCGCTGCCTCATGTTCAAATCCTTCTGATTGAACAGATGTTGAAGGCTCTTGTGATCAAAATAGATCACGCACTTGGTTCCATACAAATAATGCCTCCACAGTTTTAGTGCAAATACCACGGCACCTAACTCCAAGTCATGGGTGGTGTAATTCTTCTCATGCACTTTTAATTGTTGAGAAGCATAGGCAATGACCTTTCCTTTCTGCATGAGCACACAACCCATACCTGTGTGCGATGCATCACAATATACTACAAATTCCTCTATTCTATCTGGCAATGTTAACACAGGTGCATTGCTCAACTTTTGTTAAAGATGTCAAAGGATTCCTGCTGCTTAGGGCCCCAGTCAAACTTAATATTCTTACGCGTCAACGAAGTTAGGGGCGCAGCAATCCTTGAGAAATTTTCAATAAATCGCCTATAATATCCTGCTAAACCTAGAAAGCTACGAATCTCTGTAGGCGTCTTTGTCTCTTGCCAATTCATAACGGCTTAAACCTTAGCGGGATCTACTTGGATACCACGCTCACTAACCACATGTCCAAGGAATTGGACTTCACGAAGCCATAATTCACACTTCGAAAACTTGGCATAGAGCTTCTCCTGCTGAAGTAGTTCCAGAATGCATCGAAGATGCTCCTCATGGTCGGCCTGATTCTTTGAATAAATTAGAATGTCGTCAATGAAGACAATAACGAATTTGTCCAAGTATGGCTTGCAGACACGGTTCATGAGATCCATGAATGCTGCTGGTGCATTAGTGAGCCCAAAAGGCATCACTAAGAACTCGTAATGACCATAACGAGTCCTAAATGAAGTCTCGTGCACATCTTCATCTTTAACCTTCAGTTGATGATAGCCTGATCTTAAATCGATCTTGGAGAAATAACTCGCCCCTTGAAGTTGATCGAACAGATCGTCGATCCTGGGCAATGGATATCTATTCTTGATTGTAACCTTATTAAGCTCGCGATAATCGATGCATAGATGCATCGACCCATCCTTCTTCTTCACAAACAGGATTGGTGCTCCCCATGGAGACCAGCTAGGTCTAATGAAACCTTTTGCCAACAATTCATCTAACTGAGTCCTCAACTCTTTCATTTCTGTTGCTGCCAACCTGTAAGGTGCCCTTGCAACAGGTGCTGCTCCTGGAATAATGTCAATTTTGAATTCTACTTGCCTATCTGGTGGCAAACCAGGTAGTTCTTCAGGGAAAACTTCTGGGTACTCAGAAATGACGGGAATATCTTCAATCTTAGGCTTCTTCTCATCAATAGTTACTTGTGCCATATAAATGACACAACCCTTCTTCAAACACCTAGATGCCTTGAGCATAGACACTTGCTTAGGCAGTCCATATTGGGTATCTCCCTGTATGGTAAGTGGTTCACCAGACGGAGTCTTGACCACCACTTGCTTCTTGTTGCACATAATCTGAGCTTGATTGTGGGATAACCAATCCATGCCTATTACTATGTCGAAACCGGCTAACTTCAAAGGAAGTAAGGACAAAGGAAAAGAGTGGTTCCTAATGGATATGAAACATCCATCTAATACGGTTGATGCGGTTTCTATGGTACCATCGGCTAATTCAACCTCATATTTTATGCTTAGGGTACTAACAGGTAGGTTTAACAACTTACAAAACTTATCATCAACAAATGACTTATCTGCTCCAGAATCAAATAACACCCTTGCATAAACATTATTAATATGGAAGGTACCTGTTATGACATTATCATTCTGGATCGCCTCTTGTGCGTTCATCTGGAAGATCCTAGCATTGGTCTTTTTCCCTTCCTCAGCTTTCTTAGCAAACTTTGGACAGTTGGACTTGATATGCCCTTTTTCATTGCAGTTATAACATGTAGCATCCTTGATTTTCTTACAGTCTAAGGTCTTGTGCTCAGAGGATTTACAAATCCCACAAACTCTTGCCTGTGACTGGGATTTCGATTCATATCTGCACCTCCCAAAATGGTGCTTCTTATAGACCTTACACTTGGGCTTATCACCCGACTGATGACCATCCTTTTTAGTTCCAGCACTCTCTTGTGGTCATTGTTTCCCTTACGCTTCTTGTCTGAACGTCGTGAGTTGTCATCCTCACGCTTTCTCTTCTCAGCGTCTGTGTTTCTCAGCGATCTCTGCCTGACCGCGTCCAAAGTAAGGGACAATGATATATCAGCTGTAGACCGAAAAGTGGCTGGTCTAGTGCCCTTCACACTGGCCTTGATTTCTGGGGCCAAACCCCCAATGAAACGAGCTATCCTCTTGGGTTCCAGAGTCACCAGATATGGAACCAGTCTTGACATAGTGTTGAAGCTCGTAAGGTAGGCTTGACAATCTAGGTTTTTCATAACCAACGATAAGAAATCAGCTTCAATCTTTTCAACCTCATGCTGAGGGCAGTAGTTTTCCTTAATGAGAGTAACAAACTGATCCCATGTCAGATTGTACAATGAGATCTTCCTAGTGGCTTGAATCAAAGACCTCCACCACGCTAGTGCCTCGCCTTTGAACGAATGAGATACAAACTTTACCACATCCTTATCAGTGCAACCACTGATATCCACCACAGTGTCCATCTCGTCTAACCATGACATGCAATCAACTGCTCCCTTCTCCCCGGTGAAATCCCTGGGTTTGCAAGAAACAAAGTACTTATAGGTGCAACCTTTAGCACGTGGTCCTTGGTTCAGCACAACTCTCTTAGATGGAACACTCCTTTGATTTGTTGAGTGATGAGAATCACTTTTGTGAGCGGTATGGGTTCTAGAGGGTGGTTTAGAGTGTGGCACAGAGTGGGTCCTTACGTGGGTACCACTGGATTCATTGAATTGTCTCTCCAAAGCTCGTGTGACAGCATTATCAATTAATGCTTGTAATTCTGCTCCTGCTACGTTGACCCTGGAGGCGTCCTGATTTACTCTGGGGTGACTGTTGGCTTCGTCTGACCCGGCCATGTAGCTTGTTTGCTACATAAAATAATGATTTTAATTCATTCAGAGGTCTATAACAGTTTTATCGTTCTAAATGATTTATTAATCATGGTATTTAAGAACCATTTTGATTAATTTGTTAGGCATATATATATTTAGGAATTTATAATAAACCTTAGTTAGAATTAAAATATTAATGGCAAAAAGGCCTAGTCACGTGGACGGTTTCAAATTTTATTCATGATCTTATAGGATCAAGGTATTGAGGTTTTAAATTTCTAATTCATTACCTCTTCTTAACAGGGGTCGAAGACCACGACTGTCTTTTGTCTTATATGACAATGAGTATAGCCCGTAGGCGTTATATCCCTAATGGATGTTTTAATTAATTAAAAGTATTTGGGAGAATCCAATATATGGATGACTTATGCGATTTTATCAAATCACATTTTGTCCAGAGTATTAACATGTTTTCAGATGTTAACAAGGATTTGAACCTTTTGAATAGGTTTTACCATTTTGGTCATGCCTGCAATGACATATAGACTAGGTTTTACCTTTAAGATTCTTTTTTAATATTTAACGCAGAACTGTCCTAAATTAAGGTGTTAATAAGGACCTGAATCTAATTATGGAACTACCATTTTGGCCCTGTCTTAAGATGACACATGGCTAGGTCTTGTCCCTTTTTAGATTTTGTCATTTTATTATTATAATGATAGATCTTATAAAGGAATGTTATATTTTCATTTATTTCACATATTATATTTATGTATATGATTTAGCAAAAATGAAAATTTAAATTAAATCATTCCATTGCAAAAATTTAAACAAGTACTGATTTTTGCCCTAAACGGGACTTTTACAAGAATATCATGCCCGCGCAGGGGCGAAACAACCTAACATACCCACACAGGGGTTAAACAGAAAGACATGCCCACGCAGGGGCAGAATACAGAAACAAATGTCCACGCAGGGACATGATTACTACACTAAAATAAACAAACAAATAAATAAAGGATTTAATGATCCTTTTTGCTTTTTCCCTTGATTAAGTTCACCAGACCCTTGAACATTCCTTGGTTTTACCTACGGTCTTCCCGCACCTCCTGCCGCACCTCATTTATCCTTTAAAGAATCTCTTGATGTTGCGGTGGTGACATCACTGGCGGCTGATGGGGTTGCTGATAAAACGGAGGTTGAGGAGGCGGCGGTTGCTGATACCCATAAGGTGGGTACCCATAGTGTGAGTATCCGGCTTGATATGGGACCCCAAAGGATCCTTCCGGATGATGGGCATTGTAGTTTGCCGCTGCTACCAGATAAGGGTCGGCCTCGACATAGTTGTAGTTGGTGTGGATCGGCTGCTCAAAGGGATTATACGCCGCCGCACCAGTGTATGTAAGTATAGGGTCGCCAAAGCCCAACGGTGGTGGCGGCACAGGTGCAGAGTTTATTTTCGAGACGGGGTTTTGAAGGCCCACCCATCTGCGGTTCTTCATGGAGTGGTGGGTAGCGGTTGCCACTCAAAGGTTGAGGGGTGTTGATATGCACTCCTCCTCGCATGGATATTCGTGCATTCGATCTTCTTCGCCTCGGTGGCTCTGGAGGCTGTTGCTGAGCTAGTGGTGGTGGCGGAGTGACCGCGACAAATCGAGAATCCTCGGAGGGATCCTGCTGCTGCTGTGGTGGTGAGTTATGGTAACTGGGAGTAAACAACCAGTCGATCTGTCGGAACCTTTCCTCATAGCTGTCGGGACCATTATAAGGTGATCCCACAAAAGGTGACCCATCCAAAATTTCGATGGGGTGGTAAGGGGTTCCAGACGGTGGCTCTGCGGGATCGGTGTCCTCATCCATGTCCATTGCATGGTCGCCTGAGAAGTGGTCTTCAGGTCCTAGTGGGTTAAAACCCACTGGTTCTCCAAGGTAGTTTACCGGGTTGAACCGGCTTTGGAAAAAGGGAGTTGGGTCATCAAAAGGTGAGTTATGGCCTTGGAGAGGAATGTAAGATTGGTGGGAATTATGGGGCTCATTTTCAGAATGAGGCCCAAAGGAGTTTTGAAACGAAGGGGAGGAGCTCAGCGAAACTGAGCGCCTTGCTGGTTCAGTATAGGTCCTCCAGTTATCTTGAGGACTCCGGCTATGTGAATCTGATGGTGTTCGCCGGTGCGAAGGCCCGGCCTCATGATCATCCGGGGTGCCTAGTGGCCCCTTGCCTCTTCCTCTCCCTCTTACTCTTGGTGGCATCTTTTAACCTGTCAACATAAACAAAGATAACAACAAGGAATATATATATAAAGGACAAAATGAAAACAAATCGGGATTTGTCCTAAGTTCTTTGTCTAGACTCAAAAATTTAGGAATGTGCAACTGTGTAACTGAGATTAAACACAAAAGTCTAGTGTTTAATTCACTCAGTGTTGGCTCTGATACCAACTTGTCACACCTCGATATTTCCACGTATTACCGGTGGGCCCGGTGGGGAGTATCGTGACGTAGTTGATATCATCATAGTCAATCAACATAATTTTAAATGCACAGCGGAAGCAAAAGATAGATTTATTTAACCGAATAAAATTGTAATATTAAGTATCACAAAATAGTTGAAATAGATCCACAGGCGGATCAAATAAAAAGGAAACATAGTTCATCAGACTTAAATGCATCCAAGCTTGCGAGACTCTTAATGATGCTAAGGAGAGGCCAGCCTATTTCCAGTAGTACCTGCACTTAACCTTTTTGGGAAAATACATCAGTTTACACTGGTAAATACAATTAACTGACTCATTTTGAAAAGGTTTAAAAAATTGATTTGAATGCACGAGGCACAAAATTATTTATAACTTGGGATAATTATTTATGTATAAACTAGTAAAACAATTACATGTTCGTTATACGTTCAGTAGCCCGGATTGACACCGGGTTAAAGATTAATTGACACACCACATGATATAGTCCCGCGTCAGGTTATTCCCGAAACCGGCGGTTATACCTTATTATTTATTTATGCACTGTCGGGTGTACGCCTACACCCCGTGCTTTGGTCGTGGCCATTTCGTAAAATGATGCCAAGGATATCTGGGACATGGTCATTAACCCCCAAAGGCTTTAATCAAACAAAACAATTTAAACGGGACATTTCAATAAATTAATCATCATACAATTAAATATTCAAGGTCCGACCAATCAATGTTTTATATACCGTACCCCAAGCCCGTATAGGGAAAATAAGTTAAAAGTATTTACCTTTGCAAGTATTAATCACAAATAGCAAGTGCGTGTAGCTTTTACCGGGTATCCTATTCTGGAACAAAGGTTTTTAATAACCTATTAGATTCCTAACGGGTCTTTAATTAAGCCTAAACTTAGACCGGTTAGTTTTAAAGGAAGATACGGTTCAAACGCACGATTAAGAGAAGACCGGAATAGAATGTGATTTAGACCCGACAAGTTTGAATACTTGTATAATATAGGTAAACTAAACACATTCTGGATTTTGAGACAAAAATGATAAGGTTTGACCCGTTTCGGTCAATTTATGCAAACTAGTTACATAAACCGAACCGAACGCGTAAGATGCGTAATGGGTAACCATATGAGTCATATACAGGTTTCCTAAGTTAATATGCCTTAAATATGTTGTGACATCAGTAAGATATCTTCTATTATGCCCGAAATGGATTTAAACTCTAACTATGCCCCGTAGGGGCATTTTGATCATTTTAAAGGTTATAAAAGAGTTTAAAAAATAATCTGAGTTTCAGGTCTGATATAATCAGTAAATATACTTAATTTAATAGGTTATATCAGTAGGGTATTACATATATGTGAGATTTACCATTTATAACCAAACTATGCACCTTAGGGGCATTTTGGTAATTTCACATAGGCTTAAAAGGTCAATTCTGGAAATCTGAGTTTAAAAATTTAGCTTACTGTTAAAATATAATAATTTACTTAAAATATCAGTAGGCATCAAACCTTATATGTTTAAAATAGTTTTAATACATACTATGCATTAAAAACGCTTAAAAAGGCGATTTTGGGCTATTTCCGGGTTGTTAAAGGAAAGCTGATATTTTTATTATTCTAGAAGGCGCAAAATATTTTATTTATCATATTAGATCAGTAGAAAAAGGTTTGGTATCAAAAATATTTGTAAAACTCATTTTATAGCCCAAAAAGGCAAAACCGTCAATTACCGAATCAAGCTTAGAACTCTATGTTATGCTCAGCCTAAAAATAAATAAAAATCTTCAAAAATCCCAAAATATTATTTTATATCAGTAGGTAAAATATTTGGTGTTAAAAATTGGGTTAGATAGGCTATATGCTAATTACGCCGTTTATTTGATAAAAAGCTTTCTAATTACGCTAATGAGCATAACTCCTAATCTAGACCTCAAACTGATGTCAAATTTTAGGTACAAGTCTAAAAATCAGTAATGAAGGTTTCTATTCTTTTACATTTTCAAAAATCACGTTTTAAGGTCAAAAGGGCATAATAGTCAACATTTAAGCATTTAACGGAAACATGCATATAAATCGGATAACTAATGAAACAAGTTGTATAATCACAGAGGGTTATACTAACATGAAACCTGGTCCTAATAAGGCTCTAAGGAATTTCTAAAATACGCTACAATGGGTCAGAACTGAAAGTCAAAGCAAAAGTCAAATTATGCGACTTTCAGTTCCGAACCGGGCCTAAACTGAAAATTGTCGGGTTGAACATGTTTAGCCATGTTCTTACATTAATTACCAAGTTATATTAATGATAAAACAGGTTGCAAGGGTCCTACATTGCTAATTATGCATTAATTTGAAAATAAGCTTTCTGTTGACTTTTTAAGATTAGCTTTGACCCGACAATTGACCTATTTAGAGTGGGAATCAGAGGGTGCCCTTTTAAGGGTTTATTTCCCACATAATTACCAACTCATAGGTACTTTCAATTTGAAATTTTACTGGACAAATTATGATTAATTACGAGGTCAAACTCTAATTACGACGGTTTGACTTTAAGATAAATAACTAAGCTAAACTGAATTAAGAAAGGTTAAGGACACTTACAAGGGTCCTAAGCACGACTAAAGATCACAAGGAAGTGTGCTTGAGCTCCAAGAAGCTCCAGAAGTGAAGTTGTGAAGTTTGCAAATGAATTAACAAAGTGTTGCAACAAGAAGGGAGCTTATATAGAAAAATTGATGCAACAAGATCATGCCAAGGAGGTCTATTGATGTTCCCAGATCAAGACACGTGCCCCCTATGCATGAAATACCATTGGGGCAGCCCCTGGTATGCAAAACAAGCGAGTTAAGTTGGTTAACAGGCCTGAACTGGCATCTGTGCTTGTTTTCTGTCGCTGGGGTGCTCAGGCGGCCCGCGTAAGGGTACCCTGACATCTTACGTGGCACGTGTGGGTGATCAGAACATGCCAAACAAGTTTTAAACTTTGCATTTTAGGTCCTTGGTCCTTCCAAACGTGGTTTTGAGTCTAATATTGCATTTTTAGCCCTCTAACTTGATTTTCAAGGACCTTAAGACTTATACAAACTTTTTTAAGTCCTTGGTTAACTTTGTGATCACCCGAAAAGTCATAAATTTCAACGTTGACGCTTTTAACCCCTCGTATACGAATATCGTCATAACTTTCTCTTACTTTATCGAAACCTTGTGAAATTTTTATCACTTATTCTAGTGAGCCTAATTAACCGTTACAAAGCTTCGGGTTCGCTAAAAGGTCACTCAGAGGTATACTTTAAACATGTTGACACTTTTAACCCTTGTAGTTTGTGATCTCTCACTGTCTTCCACAATTAGCTTCGTATGATCCATGATTCATTCGTTTAAGGGTATAAAAATAAAGTATATTTATCCATTGTTGACATTTGAACCCTTATATTCACATACTTTCTTTGTTTGTCAACTTTAGTCCCTCTAAAGTAATCTTTTATACGTTTAAAGCTTATGACACGTGTCGATACATTATTGGACATAAATTTTCGAGGTGTTAAATCCTCACCCCCTTAAAAGAAATCTCGACCTCGAGATTTACTGAAACAAATAAGGGTATTTTTCTTTCATTGTGGACTCTACCTCCCACGTATACTCGGGACCTCTACGGGCATCCCATTTAACCTTTACAATCGGCACATGATTCCTTCGAAGCTTCTTAACCTGTCGATCCTCGATCAACAAAGGTTTTTCCACAAACTTTCAGCTCTCATCTATATGCACATCCGTATGTGGTATTACTAGCGATTCATCAGCCAGACATTTCTTTAGATTGTAGATGTGGAATACATTGTGAATACCACTGAGCTCTTCAAGCAAGTTTAACTTATAATCCACTGATCTGACACATTCGATGATCTCAAATGGTCCTATGTACCTTGGGCTTAATTTGCCTTTCTTACCAAAGCGCATCTGTCACACCCCGACCACGTAGAACATACAAAACATGGCGGAAACGTCGGGGAGTGTTGTAACAGAATTAATTGTTTCAAATCCATGGCAATTGAAGTTTCGTTTTATTGATTAAAAGTGTTACAATGTCTTAACAAACAAGGAAATACAACATAATTAACTAGTCTTGCATCTTTTATTGTCACTAAAGCCCAAGTCTGCCTATGTGTATCTTGATCATCTTATGCAACAGCTCTTGAAAAACACATGTGAAAATAGGTACGTCAGCATAAAAATGCCTGTGAGATACATAGGTTTTGTGAAAATAGGTTTCATGACTTATGTTTGAGAAAATGTTTAGTCATGAACCTTGTAATTTGCTTTGTTTTGTAAATAATTTGAAAAACGATAAGATCAGATGATATGTATAAATAAGAGAATAATGTATGGTTAAGTGAATAACCATTGTAAAATGAGTTTGTATAAGATAAGTTGCTTGTAAAACAATGTATTGTAAAAAGTATGTTATTTGTATAAAATGTTATATGTCTCAAACTGAAATGATTTAAATAATGCTACGATATGTAATACCATACAAACACTTATATATAGGAAGTACCAGCGGCGTATCCACCATGCTTGTATCATATTACACATGCATCGTTACTTAATCACCTAATCAAACCAAACCACCAAAGTAATGTTTAACAATTGTAGAAATGTTTATGTATGGTCAAATACGGTTCACACGGTTCACAGATACAAACGGTTCACAGATACAAACGGTTCACAGATACAAACGGTTCACAGATACAAACGGTTCATAGATACAAACGGTTCACATAGTCAAATGCTTATAAACGGTTCAAAAATGTAATGTAAAACGATGTACTAAGTATGCACACAATGGACATACATAGCATAAAATGTAATGAAATCATGTACTATAATGTACTACTGAGCATAGAAGGTATATGATGTGAAAACATGGAAAGCATGAAAGTAACAAGTAGGCACATGTGTTCCACCCCAAAACAGTTTGGAAAACAGTAAAAGAGGGGTCTATGTACTCACTTGAGAATGCTCAGTAGTCCTTGAGTGACAACCAAAACAATGCTAGAGATCACGGATATCAAACGCACCTAATATAGGTAACTATGTTAATAAACCGGACCTAGATCGGAGGATCGGATAGAATGAGGGTTCGTAAACCAAACGAGTATAGAGACTCGTGTCATATGTTTTAACAAAGCCTTCATGCTAAATGAAACCTAACCTAAGTGTTTTCGACCCATTACGACCCGTTTAGGTAGCTTATGCTACTTTAACGCGTCGTTCGCGTGAAATGCGTTCGGACCGTCTAACTAGCCCTATGACAAGTGTTATATGCCTAAACATGTTACATAATCAGTTATGTGACAAAAGTTTAGGTTACATATGCTTAATTACCAATTATACATGAAAAGGGTATTCTGGTAATTTACCTAAGGCATATAAACTACCTATCATACAACTACTCAAACGATGTGACCATAGGGTATAACCTCGGAAGGTTATTCCCTACCTACTATGGTCACCTAATGTATTTGGTCGGATCCTAATGATCGACCAAACTGGGTCGGGTTCGAGGTATAAGCGATTTATCAGATCGCTTACCCTACGACCCTAGACAACGTGGTAATCAGTAGGCATAGTCCTAAGGGACTATAACCATCGTGATTACAATCACGTTGCGAAGTTCAAACGAACTTCGCATTGACCATAAGCTGGTCAACGCTGAAAGTCAAACAAAGTTTGACTTTCTGACTCGAAAAGCAATAAAATAAAGAAAAGAACGAAAGAATACTTACGAAGGGTCCCCGAATGCTAATCCTGATCCAAGAACTTAGGTATAAAACAATGGTTTCAACTTAGAGCTCTCAAATCAAGATTCTAGTGATTTTAGCTATGGAATGGGTTGGGTATTTATAGGAATACCCGAACCGTTAGGATCGTTTCATGTAAAACGTGCCATGATCCAAGGCGTACACTTGTCGAAACCTTATGGTTGCTAAAAGTGATCCTTATCAGCTGACTAAGCGAATGAGAATGTGTGGTTGTGAACGAAACAGCTGGAACCTGCTGTTAAATGCAGTGAATCTGGTCTGCTCCCAGGCTAGCGCACCGTTACTAAGTAAGTGTAGCGGTGCGCTAGGCTTAAGTTTGGCAGATTTACACTTTTGGTCCCTGTCATGCATTCAGCCCATTTTCGACACGTTTAAGGCCCGTTAACCCCATTTCAAAGCTCTAAAATGAAGTTAAAGTATAGGGAACTTAAAATGTGTTCAAAAATATCTTGGATGTTGGTTCGTTTGGCCGTACGATCGCGATGTTCGCTTAATTACGACGGAATGCGCATAAGCGTGAAAGACGATCCAAATGACGCGACGAATGGATTTTTCTTATGCCGAACACTAAAATAAAATATTTTAGTGCTTACATAAATTTTTGGATGTCCGGATGTATTCAGAACGTAAGTTATGCGCGAAAATGCAAACTTGTGCACTTTTTGACACTTTTAGACCCTGAATGACACAAAAGTTTATTTTAGCATACCGAACACCTCAAAGCCTATTTCTAAGCTATGTAAAGGATATTTATGGTATGTTTAACTTATGGTCATGTTCCGGAATGTCTGTTACAGTTCAAATTGGCATACTTTCGCAGTTTGTCAACTTTAGTCCCTGTAAGCGATTTAACTTTGATTTCACCACACCAAACTTTCCAAAACTTATATCTAAGTTATGTAAAGGTTATTAAAGGTATGTTAAGCCTATTTCACTATTCCGGAGTGTTCGTTGCATTAAACTGGTTATATTTACGCATCAGTGCGCGTGTAACCTTCCAGAAAGCGATTTAGAGCTTGTAATCGAACAAGAATCGATATGTGCAAACGATACACATATTTTTACAAATCCCAAGTATGAAATACAATATTTCATTGGTTTGGAATTTGTTTGATGGTCGCAGTGACACAGGTGTCACAGTCTCCCCTACTTTAGGAAATTTCGTCCCAAAATTTATTCGTAGGAGTCTATTTGTGACTTTGTGTCAATTAACCACCAGAGATAAGTAAGGCATAATCCTGTCATTTCCTTAGCGGACATTCTTCAGAACGAAAATGATCAGACGGAGTCATTTTCCTCAACGAGTATTCTTCAGAAGCGGAAATGAAGGAATAAACAAACGGGGATTCATTTCCTCAACAGGAAATCTTCAGAAACGTAAAATGAACTTACGGAGTCATTTTCAACGGGTGCTTCCTCAGAAACGGAAATGAAAAAGGATAGACAAACGGATATCCATTTCCTTAACGGACAATCTTCAGAAACGAAAATGAACAAACGGAGTCATTTTCTACGGTTGCTTCCTCAGAAACGGAAATGAAAAGGATAGACAAACGGATATTCATTTCCTTAACGGAAAATCTTCAGAAACGAAAATGAACAAACAGAGTCATTTTCTACGGTTGCTCCCTCAGAAACGGAAATGAAAAGGATAGACAAACGGATATTCATTTCCTCAACAGAAAATCTTTAGAAACGAAAATGAACAAACGGAGTCATTTTCTACGGTTGCTTCCTTAGAAACGGAAATGAAAAGGATAGACAAACGGATATTCATTTCCTTAACGGAAAATCTTCAGAAACGAAAATGAACAAACGGAGTCATTTTCTACGGTTGCTTCCTTAGAAACGGAAATGAAAAAGGATAGACAAACGGATATCCATTTCCTTAACGGACAATCTTCAGAAACGAAAATGAACAAACGGAGTCATTTTCTACGGTTGCTTCCTCAGAAACGGAAATGAAAAGGATAGACAAACGGATATTCATTTCCTTAACGGAAAATCTTCAGAAACGAAAATGAACAAACGGAGTCATTTTCTTCGGTTGCTCCCTCAGAAACGGAAATGAAAAGGATAGACAAACGGATATTCATTTCCTCAACAGAAAATCTTCAGAAACAAAAATGAACAAACGGAGTCATTTTCTACGGTTGCTTCCTTAGAAACGGAAATGAAAAGGATAGACAAACGGATATTCATTTCCTTAACGGAAAATCTTCAGAAACGAAAATGAACAAACGGAGTCATTTTCTACGGTTACTTCCTTAGAAACGGAAATGAATAGAGCTAACTTCTAGGCACATGATAAGGCTCGCTGTGGTTTCTGTGCACTAAATTCCATAATTATGTATGCATCCATAATTACGTAATTCCTTGCATAGTCCGCACAGTTTGTCTTGTAATGTTCATAAGCACATAATCACATAGTTGTTTAACTTGGTTATTAATTTGTTATCGATTGAGAACGGATATGGAAACCAGTCGATGAACTTCAATGTCCTCTGGGATCTATCTGAAGAGATAGGAAGATCTCCCAAAAATTCGATTTTGTTTCCAAAGAAACGTAATAGTCGAATTTAAGGAACACAACAATTTTAGGATTCACGGAAATACTCTTAGGTACCCTATTAAGGATTTATAGTGGTACTTTGGATATTCGTCCAGTGTTGTAACTTGCGCCTTGTACTTCATTTCCTTAGAAGAAACGGGTACTTAGGAATTTCGTGGAAAATGCAAGAGATCATAAAGGGGAAGAAAGTTTGGGGTAGTCTGTCCTTCAAGGAATACGGTTCCTTGATTTTCGGTATTGTAAGAGATATGTTGTTTATACATACAACCACATAAATACATTGTAATGTAAATAAAAGATTTATTTATAAACAACGATAACAACTGTTTCTTGGACCTTGACAACTAAAGAAAATAATACATAAGGATTGATTATTTCTAAACAGCGTTGTCTTCCATTCGGTCAGATGCTCATCCCTGTGCTGGATTTGCATTAGCAAGTTTTGGGCAATTTCTTCGGAAATGACCCATCTCGCCACAGTTGAAGCAAGAACCTGGTAGAAAACGACCTTGAGCAGGATTGTTGCCAGCTTGATTTGGTGCAGCTGTTGTTGGGCAAACCCTCGTTGTATGACCTATAAGTCCGCAAACTTGGCATGTGCGGCACTTCACAACAGCATGATGATGTAGGCCACATTGGTTGCACAAGGGTGCAGTTCCGTTGTAGGGTTTCATGGCAGGGGGTTGAGCTGGTTGGTTGGGGACGGCTTGATCATTTTGAGTGACCACGGCGAAGTTCTGAGAAGCTTTTCGCTTCTTTGTCTTCTTAGGGGATCCAGTCTGTTCATCCATGGTCTTTGATTCCTCGATTGGTTTCGATTCCTCGACCAGCTTCTTGTCACCTTTTCGGAAAAGTTTACCTTTCCTGATCTTTGATTCAGTCAAGGTTGCAGATAGCTCAATGGCCTGTCTAACTGTAGTAGGGTTGCTGCCAGTCACAATGTCTTGTATTGAGTCAGGGAGGCCATCAATGTACTTTTCTATTACCTTATCCAAAGGCGTGACCATGTTTGGGCATAACAGACTCAACTCCTCATAACGGTCCGTGTAGGCTCGATGCTCACCGCTGTCTTGCTCAAGATTGTCAAATTCCCTTTCCAAGGTCCTGATCTCATGACGAGGACAGAATTCCCTCATCATTAGGGCCCTAAGTTCAGCCCATGTCTGTGCTAGAGCAACTTCTGCATCACGATCTCTCATAACCCCGTTCCACCACGTAAGGGCTCTCTTCTGGAACACACTCGAAGCAAACTCGACCTTGCGATTGTCAGGACACTGCACGTGGCGGAAAGTATTCTCAATGCTCTCGAACCATTGAAGAAGCCCAGTCGCTCCCTCAGAACCACTAAACTTGAGTGGTTTCGCCGAGTTAAAACTCTTGAAATTGCATGGACCATTGTTGTTGTTGTTGGCTTGATTCCATTGAGCAAAGAGGTTTGGGAATTGAGCAGCCATTTGATGTGCAATAATTTCTGCCAGTTCGGCAGTCGCTATCTGGTTCTCGCGTCGAGGAGGCATTCTAAAAGAGGAAACATGAAAGGAAACGAGTGAGAGAATTAGACGAAAAGAATGAGATGAAACAAATCTGATGAAAGCAAGGATAGTGGTCATTTGTTTGTTACTACAAAGTAACAAACGACCTCGGTGATTAATCAAAGTAAATAGGTCAAAAATAATGTATCGCGAAGACATGCTCGCCTATAAGTGAACACTCATCCCAAGAATTCCCAGGTAAGCACAACTGGTCTCGCGTCTGATGAGATGTATACGAAGTGCTTGCCTAGACAGAAAACCCAGAATACAGGCATTCACCCTTCCAGTTTGCACGTGTTCACATTATTTAAAACCCAAAACTTTGACGAGATTTTTTTTTGAAAATTCAAAGGGGTTCAAAACCATATAACAGAGGGTTCAAAACCTTACAATAGAGGGTTCAAAACCTTGTAATAAATCATCCTAGAACAGATGATTAGTTTTCAAAGCGGTTTTGAATTTTATGTTCTTGTTGTGGTAGTCGCCTAAGGATAGGTGACGGTATTGTTTTATGACTAGACGCAAGTAAACTCGCGTTAGGGTCCTAGAAAGGTTATAGACTAGGTCAAAGCATTACTAATAACCTAATTCCCTATAACCATTGGCTCTGATACCATCTTTTCTGTCACACCCCGACCACGTAGAACATACAAAACGTGGCGGAAACGTCGGGGAGTGTTGTAACATAATTAATTGTTTCAAATCCATGGCAATTGAAGTTTCGTTTTATTGATTAAAAGTGTTACAATGTCTTAACAAACAAAGAAATACAACATAATTTACTAGTCTTGCATCTTTTATTGTTACTAAAGCCCAAGTCTGCCTATGTGTATCTTGATCATCTTATGCAACAGCTCCTGAAAAACACATGTGAAAATAGGTACGTCAGCATAAAAATGCCTGTGAGATACATAGGTTTTGTGAAAATAGGTTTCATGACTTATGTTTGAGAAAATGTTTAGTCATGAACCTTGTAATTTGCTTTGTTTTGTAAATCATTTGAAAAACGATAAGATCAGATGATATGTATAAATAAGAGAATAATGTATGGTTAAATGAATAACCATTGTAAAATGAGTTTGTATAAGATAAGTTGCTTGTAAAACAATGTATTGTAAAAAGTATGTTATTTGTATAAAATGTTATATGTCTCAAACTGAAATGATTTAAATAACGCTACGATATGTAATACCATACAAACACTTATATATAGGAAGTACCAGCGGCGTATCCACCATGCTTGTATCATATTACACACGCATCGTTACTTAATCACTTAATCAAACCAAACCACCAAAGTAATGTTTAACAATTGTAGAAATGTTTATGTATGGTCAAATACGGTTCACACGGTTCACAGATACAAACGGTTCACAGATACAAACGGTTCACAGATACAAACGGTTCACAGATACAAACGGTTCACCGATACAAACGGTTCACAGATACAAACGGTTCACAGATACAAACGGTTCATAGATACAAACGGTTCACATAGTCAAATGCTTATAAACGGTTCAAAAATGTAATGTAAAACGATGTACTAAGTATGCACACAATGGACATACATAGCATAAAATGTAATGAAATCATGTACTATAATGTACTACTGAACATAGAAGGTATGTGATGTGAAAACATGGAAAGCATGAAAGTAATAAGTAGGCACATGTGTTCCACCCCAAAACAGTTTGGAAAACAGTAAAAGAGGGGTCTATGTACTCACTTGAGAATGCTCAGTAGTCCTTGAGTGACAACCAAAACAATGCTAGAGATAACGGATATCAAACGGCACCTAATATAGGTAACTATGTTAATAAACCGGACCTAGATCGGAGGATCGGATAGAATGAGGGTTCGTAAACCAAACGAGTATAGAGACTCGTGTCATATGTTTTAACAAAGCCTTCATGCTAAATGAAACCTAACCTAAGTGTTTTCGACCCATTATGACCCGTTTAGGTAGCTTATGCTACTTTAACGCGTTGTTCGCGTGAAACGCGTTCGGACCGTCTAACTAGCCCTATGACAAGTGTTATATGCCTAAACATGTTACATAATCAGTTATGTGACAAAAGTTTAGGTTACATATGCTTAATTACAAATTATACATGAAAAGGGTATTCTGGTAATTTACCTAAGGCATATAAACTACCTATCATACAACTACTCAAACGATGTGACCATAGGGTATAACCTCGGAAGGTTATTCCCTACCTACTATGGTCACCTAATGTATTTGGTCGGATCCTAATGATCGACCAAACTGGGTCGGGTTCGAGGTATAAGCGATTTATCAGATCGCTTACCCTACGACCCTAGACAACGTGGTAATCAGTAGGCATAGTCCTAAGGGACTATAACCATCGTGATTACAATCACGTTGCGAAGTTCAAACGAACTTCGCATTGACCATAAGCTGGTCAACGCTGAAAGTCAAACAAAGTTTGACTTTCTGACTCGAAAAGCAATAAAATAAAGAAAAGAACGAAAGAATACTTACGAAGGGTCCCCGAATGCTAATCCCGATCCAAGAACTCAGGTATGAAACAATGGTTTCAACTTAGAGCTCTCAAATCAAGATTCTAGTGATTTTAGCTATGGAATGGGTTGGGTATTTATAGGAATACCCGAACCGTTAGGATCGTTTCATGTAAAACGTGCCATGATCCAAGGCGTACACTTGTCGGAACCATATGGTTGCTAAAAGTGATCCTTATCAGCTGACTAAGCGAATGAGAATGTGTGGTTGTGAACGAAACAGCTGGAACCTGCTGTTAAATGCAGTGAATCTGGTCTGCTCCCAGGCTAGCGCACCGTTACTAAGTAAGTGTAGCGGTGCGCTAGGCTTAAGTTTGGCAGATTTACACTTTTGGTCCCTGTCATGCATTCAGCCCATTTTCGACACGTTTAAGGCCCGTTAACCCCATTTCAAAGCTCTAAAATGAAGTTAAAGTATAGGGAACTTAAAATGTGTTCAAAAATATGTCGGATGTCGGTTCGTTTGGCCGTACGATCGCGATGTTCGCTTAATTACGACGGAATGCGCATAAGCGTGAAAGACGATCCAAATGACGCGACGAATGGATTTTTCTTATGCCGAACACTAAAATAAAATATTTTAGTGCTTACATAAATTTTTGGATGTCCGGATGTATTCAGAACGTAAGTTATGCACGAAAATGCAAACTTGTGCACTTTTTGACACTTTTAGTCCCTGAATGACACAAAAGTTTATTTTAGCATACCGAACACCTCAAAGCCTATTTCTAAGCTATGTAAAGGATATTTATGGTATGTTTAACTTTTGGTCATGTTCCGGAATGTCTGTTACAGTTCAAATTGGCATACTTTCGCAGTTTGTCAACTTTAGTCCCTGTAAGCGATTTAACTTTGATTTCACCACACCAAACTTTCCAAAACTTATATCTAAGTTATGTAAAGGTTATTTAAGGTATGTTAAGCCTATTTCACTATTCCAGAGTGTTCGTTGCATTAAACTGGTTATATTTACGCATCAGTGCGCGTGTAACCTTCCAGAAAGCGATTTAGAGCTTGTAATCGAACAAGAATCGATATGTGCAAACGATACACATATTTTTACAAATCCCAAGTATGAAATACAATATTTCATTGGTTTGGAATTTGTTTGATGGTCGCAGTGACACATGTGTCACAGCATCACTCCCTTCCAGGGTGATACTTTAAGCAATACTTTATCACCAACCTTGAACTTTAGAGGTTTATGCCTTAAGTCTGCGTAGCTCTTCTGCCTGTCTCTGGCAGCTTTGAGACGATCTCTTATCTGCACAATCTTGTATGTCATCTCCAGGACTATATCAGGTCCTGTTAGTTGGACATCTCCAACTTCTGCCCAGCAAACAGGCGTTCTGCACTTTCTTCCATACAAAGCTTCAAACGGTGCAGCTTGGATACTTGAGTGGTAGCTATTATTGTATGAAAACTCGATTAATGGAAGATGTTCATCCCAACCTCCACCTAGGTCAATTACACAAGCCCTTAACATATATTCCAGTGTTTGAATTGTTCGCTCACTTTGACCATCCGTTTGCGGATGATAAGCAGTGCTGAAGTTCAGTCGAGTGCCTAGGGATTGCTGAAAATTTTTCTAGAAGTGCGATGTATACCTTGTATCCCTATCATAAATGATAGACACTGGCACTCCATGGAGAGATACAATCTCATCCACGTACAGCTGAGCTAACCTATCTGAGTTATGTGTTTCCTTAATAGGTAGGAAGTGAGCTGACTTAGTCAATGTGACAACTCGTGTTTTAGAACCTATCTTTGTACTTTGATGTAACGTATGTGAACGTGATGCGATTATATGTACTTGGTTGATTAATTGAATGTTATGATTATGTGTTTTTGTGTAATGATTATATTGTATATTAACGAACCGATCGCACAACATAACTCAATCGCACAAGCCCATTCCACACAAATTGTAACCGAACCAAAGGCGGCCCAAAGCTGGGTTCGGCCCACTTCTACTATACGCATACATTGACCCTTTAGAGAGTTTTGTTTCTCATAACTTGCAAAGCACTTTACACACACAAACCCTAGCTCCCTTTCTCTCTTGCTTGAACCCGACGGCAACAAAGAGTGTCCCTCTCTCGAAGCTTGATCATTTGGATTAACCCTTCTTCATCTCTAATCTAGTTAGTGTATTAGTATTTTGTGGTTAATTGGTTTCATGTTGATCGATGATGGTGTATTGCTTTATGATTAATCAAATCCAGTTAGGGGTTTCTGTTTGTAGAATCGATAATAATTAGGTGGCATGAGGTTATGATATATGAATGTTTTACATGATGCTTTGGGAATGATATCAGATTTATGGTGATATAACTGTTAATGTTATTGTCATGAAATTGGCCCATATATATGAGATGATGTTAATCGGATTAGAGCTATAATCGAGTATGATGTGCTAGTATGATTTGGAATTGATGTTAATGAATGAAAACCGAATACTTGTTAAATCGGCTGTAACATGTTTAGAATGATTAATATATTGTTATAGTTATGAATGTTGTTAATCGAGATTATGAAGCATGTTGATATGATTGGTGTTATGATTATTGTTCGTGTATTGATTATGTTATTCGTTAGTATTCATATGAATTGGATGATGTAAAAACACTAGTTTGATCGAATATGTTATGATTGGAAAATGATATTGTTGTTAATTGATAAATCACGAAAAATAAGGAAAACTGTTAATTGGGTCAAACAAATTTGGAAGTAGTTCAGGATTGCATGAAATTAGGGAGGTATAACTGATCACCCAAGTCTCTCAATCGTACAAGAGACTCTAGTCGCACAAGACACCTTAATCGCACAAGCAGACCAGTCGCACAAGCTGATCTGGTCGCACAAGAGGACCTGATCGCACAAGCGGTCCCTAGTCGCACAAGGACCATTGAGTCGCACAAGATGTATGTTTATTTAACTGTTTGCGCCGGTTGTTGATATTGGGCTGGGCTGGTAAACGGATCGTACAAGAGGACCGGATCGCACAAACTTAGACTTATTTGATTTGATCCGTGTTTATGCTTATAGACTTGTTGGGTTTCGTGTTATTGGGCCGGGTACTAATGGGTATCAACGGGTGACTCGCACAAGGCCGTTAGACTTGTGCGAGCCCAATCTTTTGATCACACACGTTCGGATATGCTAGGACTGTAAAACGTGATGCGTGATTGCCATGATCTATATGTGTTCGTAACTTGCTATCTCTGTGTAAACATACGTGCTTTACTTGAACCTAAACCTGACTTGTATGGTAACCATGTTAGGACGTGGTTGACCACTAGCTGCTAGACTTGACCTCTCTGTGTATCTGCCGAGCAAACCAAGGTGAGTTCACACTCTACAAAGCATGGGATTCCCAGGGGTTGGGAATGGGGTTAAGGAACATGGATTCCTCGTCCTTTCTTGGGTAGGACAGTACTGGTTCAGGAATGTAATTCCTCGTCCTTACGGACAGATAACTTTTACTAGACCAAAACTCTATCACGAAGTCCCTCCTTTTTATATCGACTTAATCGCCGGGCCAATGGCGAGCGGGTCATTAGTTAGATAGCGCTATTTAGGTCTGACAAGCCTCACACCGTGCCGCAGAGGACGGGCGTGAACTAATGGATCTGGGCACGTCAATGCTGATAGACATTGATAGTTCAGGGCAACATGACTTTAGTCAGCAGTCGATATGGTAACGAGTCTAGTGTATACATGGGGTAGCCCCCACGGCCGAAATGCCAGATAACTATCATGGGGTAGCCCCCACGGCTGGATTGCCAGAGTTAATGGGTTAAACAAATCACGTTTTCAAATATGGGGTAACCCCCACGGCAGGGATGCCAGTTAAAGGAACTATTTTTGGAACAACTAAAACCAACACCCAACTGTGAACTCGCTCAACATTATTGTTGACTCGTTACTACATGCTTTGCAGGTCAATAGGTACTTAACTGGAGCTTGCACAAGGAAGAGTCGTTGTGGGACATGGACAGCTGTGTGCCATGTTAAACCTTTGGATATTTAAACTTATGTTTTGTTTTTAAACATTATGCTTCCGCTCATAACTTAAACTATGGTTGTTTTGGACACTAATTATGTTGGTTGGACTTTTACAATTAATTACTTGCTTGTTCAATATGATTGGTGGCTGGATCCTGGTCATGTCACGCCTCCAAGCGGTGATACTCCGCGTGTGGATTTTGGGGGTGTGACAGATTGGTATCAGAGCATTGGTTATAGAGAACTTGGTTTTAATAAGGGAAAACGATTTTGTTAAAACCAGACTATAACCTGTACAGTGCTCTACGATCCACAACGACGCTTCACTCCACGTGCAATGCTCGACATTCTAGGTGATATGGTTTATGTTTTATTGCCTACTTGCTAGATTGCATAGAACTTTGCTCATGGTATGCTTAGATAAACGTAGCAACTATAGTTTGAAAACACATTTGTGCTTGCTCCCTACTGTCACTATACACTTACACACATTCGCGACACCTTTCCTATTTGTGTTTCCTTCGATGTGAGATCATGAGGGAGCGTGTGAACCTAACTCAAGCCAGCTGACGGCTCTTATCAACGAACAAGTTACGGCAGCACTCGCAGCCGCTCAGGCAGGAGGTATGACCTGCTATTCCGAACCTAGCCTAGGATGATAGATCCTACTCTCATGACCCAACTCTCGCGCTTAACCCTGTCGTTTCTTCCTCGCGCAACAAGGTCAGAACGCTCAGCCGCCTGTATGCACATTTAAGACGTTTACGGACTGTCGTCCTAGTACTTTCGGTGGCACTAAAGGAGCTGTTGGACTCCTCCATTGGTTTGAAAAGCTCGAGTCTGTCTTAGAGATGTGTGAATGCCCTGAGGCTCGCAGGGTGAATTACGCCACTGGTACTCTCGAAGGCACTGCGCTAACTTGGTGGAACGCGCAAGTTCAGATGCCGGGGTGGGCGGCTGCTAATGCCACCCCATGGAACACCTTCAAGGAACGGATCAAAGAGGAATATCGCAATCGTGATGACATTCATAAGTTGGAGGTAGAGTTCTTCAACCTCCAGATGACGGGGTCAGAAATAGAAACGTATTAATACTGCTACAATTACTTCGGATGCTCCCAGTGACAACAAACGCAAGTGGGATGGAATTCGAGCAAGGGTTCCACTTCGGTTCAGTCTCGGTCGCAGCAGCGAAAAAAAAAACGGGTGAGTACAGGGGCCCCAGTCAGTAGTCTTTTGGTATTTGAAGTCAGGGTGGATACATGGGAAACCACCCTAAGTGCTATCGATGTAATTTACACCACAACGGGCTGTGCAACAAAGATCGTTGTCAGAGATGCAACCAGCTTGGTCATGGAGCCAAGGATTGTAGAAACTCACGTCCTGCAAATAAGAACCGACAACAGCAGCCACAAGCTCCACAGAATCAGCAGCAACAGAAGGGTAACAAGGGATGCTATCAGTGTGGTGCTGAAGGTCACTTCAAGAGACACTGTCCACAGTTGAACCAGAATCAGAACCCCAACCAAGGAAACGGGAACAACAATGGAGGCAACAACGAGGGTAATAACGACGGCAATGGTGCCACGGGTCGAGTGTTCGTGATTGGTCAGGATGATGCTAGGAATGACCCCAACGTTGTAATGGTTTCGACATCGTTATTGGTATGGATTGGCTACCTCAACATCGAGCAGGGATTCTTTGCAAAGAAAATATCGTCCGCATTCCTTGTACTGGTTAGGAACCTTTGATAATGCATGGTGACAAGCTCCTGGAGTGACACCCATAGCTCGAGCACCATATCGTTTAGCCACCTCTGAACTGGAAGAGCTGTCTACGCAACTACAAGAACTCTTGGATAAGGGTTTTATTCGTCCTAGCTCTTCGCCCTGGGGAGCTCCAGTGCTATTCGTGAAGAAGAAAGACGGTACGTTCAGAATGTGCATCGACTACCGTGAACTGAACAAGGTGACTGTGAAGAATCGCTATCCTCTTCCAAGCATAGACGACTTGTTCGACCAACTGCAAGGGTCGAGCTACTATTCAAAGATTGATTTGAGATCAGGATATCATCAGCTGAGAGTCCGAGAAGAGGACGTCTCCAAAACAGCCTTTAGAACCCGCTATGGGCATTATGAGTTTTTGGTCATGCCTTTTGGGTTGACAAACGCACCTGCGGTCTTCATAGACTTGATGAATCGAGTATGCAAGCCGTACCTAGACAAGTTCGTCATTGTATTCATCGACGACATCCTGATTTATTCGAAGAGTCAGGAGGAACACGAACAGCATCTACGACTCATTTTGGAACTCCTTCGAACAGAACAGCTGTACGCCAAGTTTTCAAAATGCGACTTCTGGCTTCGTGAAGTCCATTTCTTAGGCCATGTGGTGAACAAGTATGGGATTCACGTTGATCCATCCAAGGTAGACTCAATTAAGAACTGGCCTGCACCTCGTACACCAACAGAGATTCGCCAATTCTTGGGATTGGCAGGTTACTACAAGAGGTTCATTAAGGATTTTTCCAAGATTGCACAGCCTCTCACCTCTCTAACACAGAGGGGCGTTGTTTATCTATGGGGAAATGCACAGGAACTAGCGTTTCAACACTTAAAGGATAGACTTTGCAGCGCACCTATTCTTTCATTGCCTGAGGGCACAGGCGACTTCGTGGTTTACTGTGACGCATCAATTCAGGGTCTTGGTTGTGTATTGATGCAACGGGATAAGGTTATAGCCTACGTCTCACGCCAACTCAAAGTTCATGAAAAGAACTACACTACACACAATCTAGAGCTGGGAGCGGTTGTTTTTGCACTTAAGATATGGAGACACTACCTGTATGGTACCAAATGTGCTATCTACACTGATCACAGGAGCCTTGTGCATATCTTCAAACAAAGGGAACTCAATATGCGACAGCGACGATGGGTCGAACTACTGAACGACTATGAATAATCGATCAGGTACCACCCAGGCAAAGCCAATGTTGTGGCTGACGCCCTCAGTCGAAAGGACACTGCGCCCAAGCGCGTACGAGCTTTACAACTTACTATACAGTCTAGTCTTCCTTCTCAAATACGAGATTCTCAGGTAGAAGCATTGAAACCAGAAAACGTCAGGGCTGAAGCCCTACGCGGCTCAAGGCAACGCTTAGAACAGAAGGAAGACGGTGCTTACTACGTAACAGGACGCATTTGGGTCCCACTCTATGGCAACCTACGAGAGCTTGTGATGGATGAGGGACACAAGTCTCGCTGCTCGGTACATCCTGGTTCGGATAAGATGTACCACGATATCAAAACTACGTATTGGTGGCCTAGCATGAAAGCTCACATAGCAACGTACGTTAACAACTGTTTGACTCGTGCGAGAGTCAAAGTCGAGTATCAGAAACCCTCAGGCCTACTCCAACAACCAGAGATACCACAATGGAAATGGGAGCAAATTTCCATGGATTTTGTTACTGGCCTGCCTAGATCTCAACGTGGTAACGATACTATTTGGGTGATCGTGGATCGACTCACAAAGTCTGCTCACTTCTTGGCAATCAAGGAAACGGATAAGTTCTCCACACTAGCAGACGTATATCTTAAGGAAGTTGTCTCGAGGCACAGAGTGCCTACCCCTATTATCTCGGATCGAGATGCATGTTTTACTTCAGAACTGTGGCAAGCAATGCACAAGTCTTTTGGCTCACGGCTAGATATGAGCACGGCTCATCACCCGCAAACGGATGGGCAGTCTGAACGCACCATCCAGACCCTTGAAGACATTCTTAGGGCATGTGTAATTGATTTTGGCAATGGCTGGGAAAAGCATCTGCCACTTTTGGAGTTTTCATACAATAACAGCTACCACACCAGCATTAAAGCTGCTCCGTTTGAGGCATTGTACGGGCGTAAATGCCGGTCACCTCTTTGTTGGGCAGAGGTGGGGGATAGTCAGATTACTGGTCCAGAACATGTGGTGGTCACAACAAAGAAAATTGCTCAGATACGACAACGAATGGCGGTAGCTCGTGACCGTCAGAAAGTCTACGCCGATAAGGGCAGAAAACCACTAGAGCTCCAGGTTGGGGAGCGTGTACTACTCAAAGTTTCACCCTGGAAGGGTGTGGTTCGTTTTGGTAAAAGGGGCAAACTTAACCCACGATACGTTGGACCTTTCGAAGTTATTGAGAAAATAGGCAAACAGACTGAACTTACCAGCGGAACTCAGTGCGCACAACGTTTTCCACGTGTCGAATCTGAAGAAATGTCTGTCAGATGAGACCCACATAGTTCCTTTGAAGGAGCTTACTATCGACGAGCAGTTACGATTCGTCGAGGAACCTGTTGAAATCACGGACCGGGATGTTAAGGTCCTCAAGCGTACTAGGATACCTCTCGTTCGAGTTCGTTGGAACTCACGTCGCAGCCCAGAGTTCACCTGGGAACGCGAAGAACAGATGAAACAAAAGTATCCCCAGCTATTCACACACGGTACAACCACTACTGAGGCTGAAGCTATGGAATTTCGGGAAGATCAACGGGGGGAGGATGTGACACCCCAGGAAAACCATGCAACTTAACTAGCTTCATCAGTGAGTACGTGCTAAATTTCGGGACGAAATTTCTTTCAACTTGGGGATAATGTGACAACTCGTGTTTTAGACGAAATTTCTTTCAACTTGGGGATAATGCAACTTAACTAGCTTCCTCAGTGAGTACGTGCTAAATTACTTGAACCTAAACCTGACTTGTATGGTAACCATGTTAGGACGTGGTTGACCACTAGCTGCTAGACTTGACCTCTCTGTGTATCTACCGAGCAAACCAAGGTGAGTTCACACTCTACAAAGCATGGGATTCCCAGGGGTTGGGAATGGGGTTAAGGAACATGGATTCCTCGTCCTTTCTTGGGTAGGACAGTACTGGTTCAGGAATGTAATTCCTCGTCCTTACGGACAGATAACTTTTACTAGACCAAAACTCTATCACGAAGTCCTTCCTTTTTATATCGACTTAATCGTCGGGCCAATGGCGAGCGGGTCATTAGTTAGATAGCGCTATTTAGGTCTGACAAGCCTCACACCGTGCCGCAGAGGACGGGCGTGAACTAATGGATCTGGGCACGTCAATGCTGATAGACATTGACAGTTCAGGGCACTTAAACATGACTTTAGTCAGCAGACGATATGGTAACGAGTCTAGTGTATACATGGGGTAGCCCCCACGGCCGAAATGCCAGATAACTATCATGGGGTAGCCCCCACGGCTGGATTGCCAGAGTTAATGGGTTAAACAAATCACGTTTTCAAATATGGGGTAACCCCCACGGCAGGGATGCCAGTTAAAGGAACTATTTTTGGAACAACTAAAACCAACACCCAACTGTGAACTCGCTCAACATTATTGTTGACTCGTTACTACATGCTTTACAGGTCAATAGGTACTTAGCTGGAGCTTGCACAAGGAAGAGTCATTGTGGGACATGGACAGCTGTGTGCCATGTTAAACCTTTGGATATTTAAACTTATGTTTTGTTTTTAAACATTATGCTTCAGCTCATAACTTAAACTATGGTTGTTTTGGACACTAATTATGTTGGTTGGACTTTTACAATTAATTACTTGCTTGTTCAATATGATTGGTGGCTGGATCCTGGTCATGTCACGCCTCCAAGCGGTGATACTCCGCGTGTGGATTTTGGGGGTGTGACAGTCAATCTATCCACTATCACCCAAATAGTATCATTTCCTTTCTTTGTCTTTGGTAACTTGGTGATGAAATCCATAGTCACCATTTTCCATTTCCATGTGGGAAGTTCAGGCTGTTGTAGCAAAGCTGACGGCTTTTGGTGTTCAGCTTTAACATGCGCGCACGTCAAACATTTGGCTACATAGGTAGCTATAGACTTCTTTAAGCCTATCCACCAAAAATTGGCTTTCAAATCCTGGTACATCTTATCAGCTCCAAGATGAACGGAGTACTTAGAACTGTGGGCTTCCTGGAGGATAACATCCCAAAGTCCTCCATAAATTAGAACCCATATTCATCCATTTAATCTCAGGATTCCGTCCTTGCCCTAAGATAATTGCTCTTCAGTTACTCCTAGCTTCTCATCAGGATAGTTAGCTTCTAATACAGCTTCTTTCTACGCAGCTAACAACCTTTCATTTAAACTATTCTTTAATTCAATGATCTTGGCATTGATTCTTATGGGCTTCACCCTTTCCTTTCTACTTAAGGCATCGGCAACCACATTTGCCTTGCCTGGATGGTATCTTATCTCACAGTCATAATCATTCAAAGTTTCTATCCAACGTCGCTACCTCATGTTCAAATCCTTCTGGTTGAACAGATGTTGAAGGCTCTTGTGATCCGAATAGATCACACACTTGGTTCCATACAAATAATGCCTCCACAGTTTTAGTGCAAATACCACGGCACCCAACTCCAATTCATGGGTGGTGTAATTCTTCTCATGCACTTTTAATTGTCGAGAAGCATAGGCAATGACCTTGCCTTTTTGCATGAGCACACAACCCAGACCTGTGTGTGATGCATCACAATATACTACAAATTCCTCTATTCTATCAGGCAATGTTAACACAGGTGCATTGCTCAACTTTTGTTAAAGATGTCAAAGGATTCCTGCTGCTTAGGGCCCCAGTCAAACTTAATATTCCTACGCGTCAACGAAGTTAGGGGCGCAGCAATCCTTGAGAAATTTTCAATAAATCGCCTATAATATCCTGCTAAACCTAGAAAGCTACGAATCTCTGTTGGCGCCTTTGGCTCTTGCCAATTCATAACAGCTTCAACCTTAGCGGGGTCTACTTGGATACCACGCTCACTAACCACATGTCCAAGGAATTGGACTTCACGAAGCCTTAATTCACACTTCGAAAACTTGGCATAGAGCTTCTCCTGCTGAAGTAGTTCCAGAATGCATCGAAGATGCTCCTCATGGTCGGCCTGATTCTTTGAATAAATCAGAATGTCGTCAATGAAGACATTAACGAATTTGTCCAAGTATGATTAATTACGAAGTCAAACTCTAATTACGACGGTTTGACTTTAAGTTAAATAACTAAGCTAAACTGAATTAAGAAAGGTTAAGGACACTTACAAGGGTCCTAAGCACGACTAAAGATCACAAGGAAGTGTGCTTGAGCTCCAGGAACCTCCAGAAGTGAAGTTGTGAAGTTTACAAATGAATTAACAAAGTGTTGCAACAAGATGGGAGCTTATATAACAAAATTGATGCAACAAGATCATGCCAAGGAGGTCTATTGGTGTTCCCAAATCAAGACAAGTGCCCCCTATGCATGAAATACCATTGGGGCAGCCCCTGGTATGCAAAACAAGTGAGTTAAGTCGGTTAACAGGCCTGAACTGGCATATGTGCTTGTTTTTCTGTCGCTGGGGTGGTCAGGCAGCCCGCGTAAGGGTACCCTGACATCTTACGTGGCCCGTGTGGGTGATCAGAACAGGCCAAACAAGTTTTAAACTTTGCATTTTAGGTTCTTGGTCCTTCCAAACGTGGTTTTGAGTTCCAATATTGCATTTTCAGCCCTCTAACTTGATTTTCAAGGACCTTAAGACTTATACAAACTTTCTAAAGTCCTTGGTTAACTTTGTGATCACCCGAAAAGTCATAAATTTCAACGTTGACACTTTTAACCCCTCGTACACGAATATCGTCATAACTTTCTCATACTTTATCGAAACCTTGTGAAATTTTTATCACTTATTCTAGTGAGCATAATTAACTGTTACAAAGCTTCGGGTTCACTAAAAGGTCACTCAGTGGTATACTTTAAACATGTTGACACTTTTAACCCTTGTAGTTTTTAATCTCTCACTTTCTTCAACAATTAGCTTCGTATGATCCATGATTCATTCGTTTAAGGGTATAATCATCGTGTAGGGTTACAGTAAAGTATATTTATCCATTGTTGACATTTGAACCCTTATATTCACATACTTTCTTTTTTTGTCAACTTTAGTCCCTCTAAAGTAATCTTTTATACGTTTAAAGCTTATGACACGTGTCGATACATTATTGGACATAAATTTTCGAGGTGTTACACTAAGTTTACATTTTAAATTGCCCAATAGGCTTTGTGTGCTATTTCTACCGGCAAATGACAACTTTTTCCATAGACAAGCTTATATGGGGTTGTAGTTGTTGTTGTTTTATTCGCAGTTCGAAAAGCCCATAAAGCATCGTCTAATTTATCAGCCCATTCTTTTTTATTTAATCCTACAGTTTTTTCAAGTATTCTTTTTAAACCTCGATTAGTCACTTCGGCTTGTCCGTTTATTTGAGGATGATATGCTGTTGAGACCCGGAGATAGACCCATTACCTTGTTAAAAAAATTTCAAGTTGATGGTTACAACAGTGGGTACCTCTATCACTTATTAATGCTTTTGGAGTTCCAAAACGAGAGAATAAGCGTTTCAGAAATCTTACCACAACCCTTCCATCGTTTGTTGGAAGTGCCTCGGCCTCGGCCCATTTAGACAAGTAATCTACTGCCACAAGTATATATTTGTTTCCTTTTGACGGTGGGAAAGGTCCTATAAAGTCGAGTCCCCAAACATCAAAAATTTCACAAACAAGAATGCCATTTTGTGGCATTTCATTTTTGGAAGAAATATTACCTGATCTTTGGCAAGCGTCACATGTCTTGATAAGACTTTGAGCATCTTTGTAAATGGTTGGCCATTAAAATCCTGAATCAAATACCTTTCGTGCGTTACTAGCGGCACCATGATGTCCTCCGTATAGACCTTCATGACAATGGCAGAGAATTCTTCTTGCTTCACTACCAGGTACGCATCGACGGATAAGTTGGTCGGCACGCATTTTGAAAAGATAAGGATCTTCCCAAAAATAACGCTTTACATCGGCAAAGAATTTTTTTCTTTGATGATGTGACCATCCTTTTGCGACTATACCGCTAGCTAAGTAGTTAGCATAGTCGGCGTAGCATGGCTCTTCTCGGTATTCCACCATTTCTAGGGACTCCGTTGGGAATTTTTCATTGATTTGCTCGTCCCTAGTTGCCTCCAAAGTTGGGTCTTCCAAGCGGAAAAGATGATCTGCCGCGGTGTTTTCTGCTCCTCTTTTGTCTTTTATTTCAATGTCGAATTCTTGGAGAAGTATAATCCACTGAATCAAACGTGGTTTAGCATCCTGTTTCTTAAAGAGATATCGAATGGCTGAATGGTTTGTATAAACTATCGTTTTAGAAAGAACAAGATAAGAACGAAATTTATTAAAAACAAATACCACAGCTAGTAATTCTTTTTCTGTTGTTGTGTAATTTTCTTGTGCATCATTAAGTGTTTTACTAGCGTAATAAATTGGGTGAAAACGCTTATCTTTTTGTTGTCCCAAGACAGCTCCAACTGCAAAGTCACTTACATCACACATGATTTCGAAGGGTAATTTCCAATCAGGTACTATCATGATAGGTGCATTGACTAGCAGTTCTTTTAGTGTTAGAAATGCTTGGTTGCAATCCTTGTCAAAGATGAAAGGGGCATCTTTTTCAAGTAATTTTGTTAGAGGTCTTGAGATTTTTGAAAAGTCTTTGATAAATCGTTTATAAAATCCGGCATGTCCAAGGAAACTTCTGATAGCTCTAACGGAGGATGGGGGTGGTAATCGAGAAATAGTGTATGTTTTTGCTCGATCAACCTCCATTCCTTCGCTTGAGATTTTGTGACCGAGTATTATTCCCTCCGTTATCATGAAATGGCATTTTTCCCAGTTAACGGCGAGGTTAGTTTCCTCACATCGGGATAGCATTCATTCAAGGTTATCGAGGCATTGGTCGTATGAATCTCCAAAGATAGAAAAGTCATCCATGAAGACTTCCATTGTCTTTTCTATCATATCATGGAAGATGGCCACCATGCAACGTTGAAAGGTTGCGGGGGCATTACATAGACCAAAAGGCATGCGTCGATAAGAAAAAGTTTCGTAGGGACATGTGAATGTTGTCTTTCCTTGGTCACTATCGGTATTTGAAAGTAACCTGAAAAACCATCTAAGAAACAATAAAATTTGTGACCGGATAATCTTTCTAACATTTGATCAATAAAAGGTAAAGGAAAGTGATCTTTCCTTGTTGCCTCATTTAATCGACGATAATCTATACATACTCTCCATCCTGTGACGGTTCTTGTTGGTATTAATTCATTTTTCTCATAGTTATTACTGTCATACCTCCTTTCTTAGGCACTACTTGGATGGGACTTACCCAAGGACTATCGGAGATTGGGTAAATGAGTCCGGCGTCAAGTAATTTGATGACTTCATTTTTAACCACTTCTTGGACATTTGGATTTACTCTACGTTATGGTTGTATTACTGATTTATAGTCATCATTCATTAAAATTTTGTGCGTGCATATGGAAGGACTTATTCCTTTAATATTTACAAGCTTCCAAGCGATCACGTTTTTGTGTGTTTTCAAAAGCGTAATTCATTTTTCTTTTTCTAAACTAGTTAATTTTGACGAAATAATTACAGGTGATTTACCATTTTTGTCGAGAAAAGCATATTCCAAACCTTTTGGAAGTTTTTTGAGCTCAAGAGGTGGGTCTTTAGGAGACTCCTTATTTGGTTGCTCACTTCGATCAAGAACCACAAAGTTTTGTTCTATGGCGACCTCTTCTTCAACAAAGTGGTCAATTTATTCTCTTGTATCGGGCGGTTCATCTTCATTTTCAATTAGGGGGTCATTATTGCCGAATGGATATTTCATTGAACGCTCAAGATCGACACTTTTTTTAATGCCCCTAATTGAATAGGTAGATTGTTATACTTTCGATTTTTCAACGCTTTGTAGGTCTTTACAAAAGGTCGTCCCAACACTAGTGGAGCGTCATCAAGGATGACGAAGTCGTTTGGGATTACCAATTGGTTGGACTGGACCAACACATCCTCAACAATCCCTATTGATTTTATTGTTTTCAGATTAGATAGAAAAACGGGTATTTGAAGTGGAGAAAAATCACCAATACTTAATTTTTCGAAAATGTAGTTTGGCATTATATTAACACAAAGATCTTTATCAATTGTAATATTACTAATAAAGGAATTTTGAAAAAAAAAAACATGGAACCGTTGTAATGTCAATTTCAAATGGATCTTCTTTTATTAGCGTGGTTTGATCATTTGTTAACTTAATGCTTACCGTTTCATCAATTTTAGTGTTAGTGTTTAACTCTTTTAAAAACTTAGCATGAGTGGGTACTAAACAATGGTTTTCGAAAGAAGGTTACAAGAGATTAATTTCTTGAAAATTAGACTCTTCTTGAATTTTAACGTTGTCGGACTCACCTTTTTCGTTGTTTAACTCATGAGTCAGTTTTTCACTTACTTGTTCTTCCAGTTTTACCTCTTCAACTATCTCTTCTTTATTACAAGTTAATTCTTCCCTTGGGCGGGATTCCTCTTCCCTTGTGCGGGCTTCTTTTATATAGCGCTCGATAGTTTTAAGGTGTTCTATTATCTTTTCGGCTACATGTGAAATAGTTGGTGGTTCGTCAAATTGAGTTGAATAAGTATTCTCAAATCTTGAATTCGGAAGTTCGATCCTTGATTCCTCGTAATACTCATATGAGGTAGATGGTTCATACCATTGTTCTTTATTGTAAGTATATGGTGGATAAGGGTCGTAACTTTGTTCTTCATAATACTCATATAAGGTGGGTTGTTCACAGTTCACACCATGGTTCCTCATAGTAAGCATATGAAGGTGAAGGCTCATATCTTGGTTCCTCAAAGTATGAGTATGAAGGCTCATACATTGGTTCATCAAAATATGAGTATGAGGGAGAAGGTTCATACCTTGGGTCTTCATAGGATGTGTATGAAGTTGACGGCTCGTACCTGGGTTCCTCATAGTGGTTGTATGAAGTGGACGGTTCAAAGAGGTCACAATATTGAACCGAATGAGGGTTACCACAAATGGTGCAATAGTCTTTCTAATAATCATCCTCCTCATAGTGGTAGTTGTAATCTCTTGAGTATTGATCCATAAGAATCACTCAGCAGACCACAACAGAGTCTCGGGACCAGAAAACAAAAATGAAAATGGAAACAGAGGCTGGACACGGCCCCGTGTTCAGTGAGCACGGCCCATGTTCAGGTTCTGTATCTGGGCGTTTTAATAAAAGTGACTGGTTTTGTGCAACACGGGGGCGTGTTTAGTGAGCACGACCCCGTGTTCAGACTCTGTATCTGGGAGTTTTGAAAAAAAATGCAGCATGGCCCCGTGTTCAGTGAACACGGCCCCGTGTTCAGTCTACTATAAATGCAAAAACTAACTAAAATGCAGAAAATGTGGGCGCGATTTAAAAAGGTTTTGAAAAACTGATTAGGCCGTCGAATTTAAGCTTTCTTAAAATCCTTTTGTCCCCGGCAACGGCGCCAAAAACTTGATGTGTGCGGTGTGTTATATGATGTTGGTTATATTTTAAGCCATTTTTAACACTTTAGTCGAGTTTTAAATTTATAAAACACGATATTTTACTAACACTAAACACACATATGGGAAAGTGCACCCATCGTGAGCGTAGTATAGCGTTGGTAAGATACCGAGGTCGTCCAAGGACACAAGAGCTTTTATTACCGGTTTATCCTCAACATCTAATCAAATCAAAAGTTTAGAAAAAGTTTTTAAACATGAAAATAAAAGCTAAAAATGCTGAAAAATAAAATAAAAATAAAAACAGATAGACAAGATGAATCACTTGGATCCGACTCGCCTTTAGTGTAACCTTTGATGATTTCCTCACTTTTGCACTTTTTAAGAGATTATCTTAGTTATAGTAGTTGACCCCTCTTTTGAAGGTGACGTTACCCTCAACCCAGTTGTTTGAGTCAGCAAGAATACAATCCTAAAGGGTCGGAATATTGAAAGATAATTAATTAAGTTATTAATGCGTAATTTGGTAGGCCCCTCTTTTGAAGGTGACGTTACCCTTGGCTAAGTGGTTTGAGTCAGCAGGGATACAATCCCAAGTAGCCGGGTTAATATATTAATAATAGTTTACATATGAGGGGATCAAGCCATTCGCACCCCCGCCATCCAATACCAGTGGGTATTGAAGGAAGTCCTAGTAAGCTTGACCCAGGTCCTTCTAGGATCTATACACTGAACAAGGCAAGAACCTTACCAAACCATTCCCTTAAACCCCGACCAGGTAGCCAACATATCTCTATATAGACCGTAGAGATATGAATGGTGTAAATATTTTATTTTATATAGACAGTAAAATAACGCCAAGACACCACGGACAAATGATAAGGAAGTTTCACCTTCAACATAAGAAACTAGTTATTAAAGTCATTAATTCAAAACCAAATAAAAAGTGCAAAAAGATTAAAAATCAAAAGTATTACACTAAATGCTTGTCTTCACCAAGTGATGTAAGAGACTTAGGCAAACATGGCCTTTGATTTTCAAGAACACTTACTATCAATCTTGGATCCCGAGACTACTACACACACTCTATGATGGATGATGGTGGTGGATGTGAGTTGTAGTGGTGGTGGAGTGTGGGTGAGGTGTGAGAGAGCTGGTTTGTCAAGGGATTCCTTTGAAGTGAACCAAGCACCCATATTTATAGCCTGCACAGAAGCCCGGACACGGCCCCGTGTCCATTGAGCACGGCCCCGTGTCCATCCACTTTCTCTTTCTACATTAATTGCAATTTGTCTGCATTAGCTCCACACGCCCCCGTGTCCGCTGGGCATGGACCCGTGTACAGAAGCGTATCTGTACTATCAAGATTTGCTTGGATTCTACGAATCTTAGCGTTAACCACGGCCGTGTTGAGCTGGGCACGCCCCCGTGTCGGGAAATAGAAGCTTCTATAGCTTTGTCCTTTCTGCAGACAACTGAACACGCCCCCGTGTCCGCTGGGCACGAGGCCGTGTTCAGCCTTCTGTTCACTTGTTTTTGCTTGGGAAAATGCTGTCGAGGGGTCGGGCATGCCATGTTTATTCCTTTTCTTGTAATTATGTTAGATTTTGGTGCATAATTGCTCCTTTTGTTCATTTATGCTCATTTAATCCTGAAAATACAAAAGGAAGACAAAAGCATACTTTTTCCAACATTAGTACTAAAAAGGGGTTAGTTTTATGCCTCATTTGATGTAATTTATATGTTGCATTTTACACACATCAACGCCTAAAGCGTGGTAGACTAGTTGATTTCAATAATAAAATTCCTAGAAAATTGGCGCAAGTAATTAAGATGGTCAAGTCGAGGTAATAGTAATAAGATCTCCTGAAGAGACAATAGACATGATGGTTCAAGAACAACCTCAGGTACTTGAAAATAAAGAGATCTCGATAAGTTGTATCATGTCTAAGATATGTGTGGAATCAAAATAAAAATCGACGTCGTTATACTTTTGTATATAATGCAGCGCTTAAAATGATTAAATGATAAGGATCAAGATTTAAGATCTGCCTATGAATGAATATTAAGAAATGATTGGCCAAAATAGAAAGACGCAAATAAGGCAGAGTTTAGTTCTCTATTGAAATGGAAAGTTTCTGGACCAAGAGTCCATACAACTGAAGTTGTAAAATATGTTGGATACAAATGTGTCTTTTACGCAAATCATGTGAAAATCAAATTAAATGATTTAAGTTAAAATTGGTGGCACAAGAATTTTCACAAAGACCTATGATTGATTATGAGGAAACGTATTCTCCAGTGGTGGATGCATTGACTTTCCAATATTTTATTAGTCTGGTAATATAGAGAGAGTTGATGTGCATCTATGAATGTTATGTATCACTTGATACTAAAAGTGTACATGAAGGTCCCTAAAGGATTTGAATGATCAAAATCATGTAAGTTAAGTTCTCGAGAACAATGTGATCATTGTATATAGATTCATTTTTTTTTACGATTGAACTCCTGATGAGTTTTCTAAAGCAATTGAGTTCCCTAAAGGTAAATCAAAACATCTTAATGATGTAATTATTGTGCACCAATAAACATACATAGAAACTTGTACCCAGTGATTGTGATATCTCAATAAATAGTGTACACGCATGGTACAATATGGATTTTGAAGATAAAAGCAAGTGTTCATGATATTTTTGCATATGATATAGATATCTATGTGTTATATCGGTAAGTTTATGTAGCAAAACTCATGAAGAGTGAATGCACATGTATATTTGGATAAGATGGGCAGAATTCCCCCATGGATTGATAATGCCAGAAGCATTGATATAAAAACCTCAAGAACCTACTATATGAAGTTGACAAAATACGTATGGCTAAAATAGTTGGGTCGAGTGTTGTACAACTCAAGATATTCGCATAAAGAGGGATATAAGTTTGATTAAATTAGTCATGTTCTATGAACATTCTACTTTTAAAAGTTCACTATAATAGCAATTTACAGTAATGATGTCTAGGCATCATTGAGAGAAATTGTCGAGCTTTTAGAGGGAGAATTTTTGAATGACCTTGGCACGGTCTAATTATTACTCGAACTGCAGTTCGAGTATATATGTAATTATATTTTACCAATCCCCTAAGTACATCTAGAAGATGATGTTTGATATTTTAGTATGGGCATAGTTGAACCTTAATGTACGTTAAAGGTTGTTAAGTCATTTGTTATAAGAAATGCCTATTATCATCTCCTATCAAAGTAGATACTCTCATTCTAGAAGTACCATCGTTAAATGCATAAGTGCATTACTATGTTTTGCTAGCTATGTATAGTTATAATATCTTTCACTTGAGCTTATTGTCATGATATAACCTTTGTCAAGCGAAGAGACATTGGAATGGGTTCAAAGAAATATTTCAGGTATAAACGATATTTGATTATATTTTACTAACCCATCAAAATAAGTTTGGTTAGTATTGTAGATGCAGGAATGTAACAAAACACAGTCGTGGATATATGATAATTTTTGGAAGGAGGCACCTAAAGTCTCGTTAGAAGATTATACAACATTTCTCAACATAAAGGTTTGCACATTAAGGGATCAAGCGACAAATCATTCGCTACAAAGGTTTTATTCGACTATCAAGGAAGATGGACACATGTCATTAAGGAATACATGTTAAAATGAGGGGGAGACTTATTGAACTTTCACTCTTTTTCCCTTGACTAAGTTTTGTCCCATTGGGTTTTCTTAGTAAGATTTTTAATGAGGCAACAAACCTCATCCAAAAGTATCAGGAGGAGAAAATACGCACTGCACTCTTTTTCCCTTAGCTGAGGTTTTGTCCAACTGGGTTTTCCTAGCAAGGTTTTTAATGAGGCAGCATCACCAAGCGTATTACAAGAATACTGTACTATTTCATCATGTGGATCATCAAGGGGGAGTGTTATGAATATATCATTTATAGTGACTCTCCACATCCTTAACTCCTCATTGTATTTACTCTTATGTTAATGTTGAGCCTATAAATAGAGGCTTTGTATTTCATACATATACATCAATAAGAAATTCATCTCCCATTCTCCCATTCTTTTTATACATTGCTAATAGGTTCTAGTTATTACATAACAAACTTAACACTACCACAAAATAATTCTTCAACACTAAAGAAGGCAAGAAGGCTTTTGCGCTAGTTAAGTCTTCAGCAGCATTTGAGATGCTTTTGTCACCAAAGGTGAAAAAGGGGAAGAAGTAAACTTCTTTCAAACAAAATTGTTCAAAACCTAAAGCATCTAAGATACCTTATATGAGGTTCGAATTTTAAAAAGGGTTAAGCAAAAAAAGCCTAAGGTCACTCAATTTAGTCCCTTAGCACCAATGATTACTAACAATTCTTTTATTGTAGAATCAACTAAGGTTGACCTAGATGCTTATCAGAACCAATCTTTGTAGTAATTTAATTACTTTGATGCTAATGACAAACACCAGACCACAGTCGCTTGGGATCCTCATTCTAACTGAGTTAGTGATGTGTGCGGGGACAACCTAGAAACAACTTGTGGAATATAGACAATGGATGTTCTCGACACTTGACTAGTAATGCATCCTTATTGGGTGACTTTAAGACACTTAGTGGTGGATTTGTTGCTTTTGGTGGTAACTCAAAAGGAGGAGAAATTTGTGGGCAAGGTAAAGTGTCTAATGGAGCAAAGAACTTTGAGAAGGTAAACAATGTGAAACCATGAAATTTCAATTTGTTATGTGTCTCACATGTATGTGATGAAAGGTGTGGTATGTTTTTCAATGGTACTAAGTGTGTGATTGTCTGTTGATGTGTGTGTGACGTGTTATATATTTTTATGTAATTTTAAGCCCCTTTTAACACTTTAGTCAAGTTTTAAATTTATAAAACACGATATTTTACTAACACTAAACACACATATGGGCAAGTGCACCCATCGTGAGCGAAATATAGCGTTGGTAAGATACCGAGGTCGTCCAAGGACACACACTACTAGAAAAAGGGCCTATTTCCTACACAGTTTTTTTCGTCACAGATTACTACACTTTTATGACGAATTTCCTAGAAAAAAAAATTTTAAGATTTTGTTACAAATTTTCGATGCATCTATGACGAAAAATAAGAAAACCCTAATTAATTGACATTTGCGTAACAAATCAATCGGAAATAACCTAGAAAACAATAAAACAAGGGAAAATGATATCGTTTCCTACACATTTATGACGAAAAATAAGAAAACCCTAATTAATTGACAGATGCGTCAAAAATCTATCGAAAATAATCTACAAAAGGTTAACTATTATTTTTTACCGAATAAATATTTATGTAAGCCAAAAAACTAAGGGAAAATAATATCGTTTCCTACACATTTATGACGAAATATTTATTTTTTTAATTAACTTAAACCATCCGTCAGAATTCCGTCACAACTTGTGACAAGTTTTTGACAAAAAATAAAAAAACCTAATTAATTGACAGTTGCGTCACAGTTCTGTCACAAATAATCTATAAAAGGTTAAATAATAATAAAACTAGTATATAATAATTGTAAAATAAACATATTCCTATACATTTATGACAAAATGCTTATTTTTAAATATAATTGTCACAAAGGCGTAGGAAACAATCCATGTATGAATACAATTTCCTACGCATTTATGACAAAATGCTTAAATCCATTGCAAGTTGTGACACATTTCTTACGACATTTAAGGATTTGTCACAAATGTGTAAGAAACAACCTATATAATTATTCCTATTTTAACCATTAAATGTACGTAACTATGTGGACGTATCGATATGAGTATAATGTGAGTATGCATATATGTATTTGTGTATGTGGGTGTGTATGTATGTATGTGTACGTATATGCATGTTTGTATCTATATGTGTAAGTGGATGTGATTATATTTGTTATTAAGTGTGCATTTTTATACATATATGTATGTATGTATGTATGTATGTGTGTGTGTGTGTGTGTGTATGTATGAATGTATGTATGTATGTGTAACATTCCTATTTTTATCATATAAATTATAGGTTTGGTTAAATTTATTAACCACTAGTAACTAGTAACTAGTTTATTTTTAATATAAATATTCAACCCAAATAGTTTTAAACACTATTTTATATAGTTGGTTGAATTATTATAAATTGGCCTGTATATGGGTGACCTTTCTAATAAAATAAAAGTATATAAAAACTTATATTATTAGGCGAGTAGTCTACGGATAAGTTGACTATTAGAATTATGAAGTTCCTAGACGGGCCTATGAACCGTTTAATAATTAAATTATAAAAATACATTGTATTTGAACCTACTCTGTTTTTAATGAAACTTTGTTCAAAATGTAGACAAAAATATACTCGTTCTAAAGACATATTTATTATTTTATAAAACGTAATATTTTAGAAGTTATAAGCGCCAAATAAGTGAAGCAGTTAAATTAATTATAATATATATAATAATAAAATAATTAAAACTTAATATATATTACGTTTACTTTATAATAATAAAATATTAATAATATTAAAATCAATACTTATCCAAAGTATGTACGTGGATACATTGGAAGAACTCTAAAAATTCTTAAATTTACAAAATGAAGAATGGCAGTGTACGTGTCATAAGCAAGGGCTATTTCATAAACTTCAAAAGCTCATATCAACTATAAATATAGAGCCTAAAAATAATGCTGCACACATCTTCTTTCTTACTCTCTCTCGCAAGCTTTTCTCTCACATAGATACATATATATTTTTTTTATTTTTTTTACCCCATAATAATAATAATAAAGCCTTGTCTTGTTTTAAGTGTTTTAACTCCCAATCATCCGCTACCCTTTCCGATTGATCTGAGCCTCATAACATATGTTAGGGCTCTGCCCGACTAAGTTTATTGGGGTTCTGTCTCGGGACATCGGGACAAGGTTGAATTAGGGGTACTATACTTAACACAAGTGCATTATATATTTTTAAATAGTCCAAAAGTTATACCCAAAATTTATACCAGGAATCTTTCTAGTTAAACCCTAAATTTACAAAGCGAGTCCATTTTCTTTTTTCACCATTTTATTCCCTTTTTGTCCCAAACCATAACAAACTCTCAAAACTATTATTTAATTATTATATATATTATATTATATTTTGTACATAAAAGAAACCCTAATTGAGACACCCAAGTAATTCTGCATAAACCTTAAAAATTTCAGAACAATCAGAATAAGGATCAGGGGCCCTAAAAGTCAGGGGGGGGGGGGGTATTTCCTACTTGACGATTATCCTAATAACTTGCTGTCTAATTCGAAATTTCTCGTTCCGTCGACTCAGCTAGGCTAGAAATACACGTGGCAACCATATAAAGAAAGTGGACCTTCGCGTCACGCGAAGCCCCAGGTGTGACCCCTCGCGTCACGCGAAGGGGGTCAAAATCTCAGTATAAATAGCAGGCATTGGGACTTGAATTCTGGCATTTGAACGACGAGAAAATTCGTTATACATACTGAGTTATGATCCGATTACTACAAAACACACACTAGCTCGAATTCTGCTACGATACAGGGTATTAACTCAATCGCTGCTACGATTCAATGTCCGATCGATTGAAACTATCCGACCGGATGTTTAAGTGCTATCCTTTGTCATTAGTCGTGATTCCGACAGGATGTTTGAGTACCACCCGAAATCGGGGAATACTCTGTCATTCGTTGTGAATCCGATGGATGTTTAAGTGATTGCACTTTGTCATTCGTTGTGAGGGTTTTAATCTCGTGAGTTATCGTAAATGCTGTATTAGTTACTTATCTAGTTCGTGTGCACTAGGTTACAAGAATAATCAATAGGCTAAGCTATGCCCGTATAAATTTGCATGCTTATAAAGTGAGTCATTCTCTTTTTATCAAATTCCTTTCAAAATCATGTTTATTTTCAAAGTTATAATTATAGTGATTAAGTTTATGTAATCACCAAATTACAGCCGGTATGTGGGGTATTGTGCACATTACTGTTGTTTTATCACTTTAGGTGGGCGAGCCTAATTAGTGATATACGTCACTATTGGGTGACAGGACCCAATAGTGGTATGATCGTCACCATTGGGGCAGCCAATGGTGATATGACCATAGTCACAGATCCGGTCGAGTGACAAATACCGTGGGTAGTTGGTTATATCTGGAAACATTGTAATCTCTCTTAATACTGTAAATTATAACAAACGTGTCGTTTTAGTATAATGAATAAACTCACCAGTATTTCCTGTTGACAAAACCTTTTTAAAACGCGTTTCAGGTAATTACAGTAGATTGGAATAAGAGATGGATACGGCACTGAAAGGCTTCAAGAAGTGGCTTATTTTATTAATTAAATCAAATTACGAAATATTGTTTTATGTAATTGAGTTTATCCCTTATTAAAGCTACATTTGTAAAACATGGGTTTATCCCATCTATTTAATAAATAAAATCCGGTGTTTTCTAAACTCTGATATTTTTCCTAACTCACGGTCCTGATGAAATTTCCGCTGCAATATTTTTCAAAAATAATCACCGGTACCACTGGGCTGTTCGCGACTCCCGATTCCATCCAGGGTGGGTCAGGGGTCGTGACAGAAGGTGGTATCAGAGCCACTGATTTAAGCCTATAGGTGTTGTGATAATAATACCTAAGTTTATATAAAAGAGTTAGGAGATTGCTATAAATTGGTAGCACTCAGGATAGTATTTAGACTTGAACTTAAGAAAAGATGCCTTAATATAAGATTTGAGATAAGCTAAATACTTGTGATGAGTTTTGGTATGCCCTGAAGATGACAATTAGAACATTGCAGGCAATAGCACTTAATTGCTATTAATTCTTGCTTAGTGATATTACTTGGTCTAGAATAAGATATGTTACGGGAATACAAATTTCCCTAATTCTGGATAAAAGCCTAAATAAAAGAGGCACTTTTAAAATCTTGAAAAGATACTATTTATGGGAAATAGAAAATTTTCTCCGACAAGACTGGGTATGGTGAAGCAGACTCTCCAGCTTGTCCGGATATACTGGGATTACCTCTCCGGCGCGAACCAGATAAGACGGGGTATATAATATGTCAAACAAGTGACAAGATTTCCCTAAATAGTATCATGATCTGATATCTGACTTGTTATTGGAATTAAGAATCTGTTAAATACATTGACCTTATAGAGGGTATGTATATTACAACATGTGAAATATATGATTATATAGATATGTATATCTATAAGAAATTCCAAAAGTCAAATTAAGAATAAAGCACAAGCATATGGGTCAATAATAAATTTAGATTTCTTTATCTCTTTATTTCCGATATCAAACATTATTTCATTTGATCATCTACCTCGTAACTCGAGCGACAATAATAAATAATGGAAACCCATTAAGTTGGGATACCATAAAAAATATAAAGAATTTCCAATACGTTACCATAGACTATTAACGCAAGTAAGAAGCTTGTAAAGTTGTGCTAGTGCACAAGAAAACACATGAAACTTAAATTATACTTCCATAGACGTCAAAGTATATCACACACGACTTCCAAGACAAGACCTTTGGAAAATATAAATTGGGCACGATAACACCAATGCTAATTCCGTCAGTAGAAGAACTACTAATCAAAAAGAAGTCACATACTTTTGCAAATCCCCTATTTCATTTTATTCGACATTCCCTGGTAATGTCACTTAACAACGGGTTCACACGAAATTCCAGATAAAGTTCTTATATTTCTTTCGTTGAAATTCTGACTTCTGCATATAATGAGTTGACTTTCGTGTTTTTACTCCTCTAATGGTCATCATACCATGAGGATTTATTTCATAATAGTATTGATCTATTTCATTTCTTGGTAAATCCACACGTTACACATGCACTGTTTGTTACGCATGTGGTTCGTTTAATTCATGAAGACCACTAGAGGGCTTCATTCCGATTTGTTATTTTATCCAAACTCAAATATCATTCCTCTTTTTGCACTATGAACCTCATTATTGCAAAATGATGACTCTTTGATATCAAGTCAATAAATTGAGGTGAAGAATTTATATTTTTATATATATATGTATAAAATTATGTTTGAGGTATACTCTCATTTAAGTTTATGTTTAGTTATTTATTATTGGTAATTAATATTAGTTTTATTATTAGTAATAATATATTAATAGTAGTAGTGTTAGTATTATTTTTAGGTACTAGGGTTATTGTCAGGGACAGGTATTGAGTAGCCTAGCCTTAGTTAGGCATGGACTGATCACCTATGCTTAAACAAGGCATCACTAACCAATATCCAACAATGATAATGACTAGTTAATATATATAAATTAAGTCATTATACTTATTTAGTAAATTTTAATTATATATAAAAATATTTTAGTTTGTACTGTAAGGAGAAGACATATTTTCATAAAACCATACAAGAATTAAAGGGACGAATAAAATTATATAAATAATTGTCTATCACATGTTTTGTGGTAACTATGTACCATAACGCTCTGGCAAGAAAATGACCATATAAGAATAATATGGTAGTCATCAACTACGTTGGGTTAGGGGAACATTGTAATATATAAGAATAGTCCTCATTTTCACTTATTTACAACATTTGTAAATACATTCACAACGTTATATGGTTTCAAAATAAAAATAAGTAATCACATAGAATCGACCCATTAAGTGTTATATATTTACAAAATATTTTGCAAATACTTTTGTACAATAAATATTTTTACACCTTTATTTACAACTTTCATTTAACGTTATAAATAATAGTGATTTCTTTTACAAAATAATAATACTAAAATATTTTGTAATGTAATAACTTCATTTGCGGTGTTTTGTAATATACATTACATAATAAATATAAGTTATTTTACATATTATAGTAAAATACTAAAATAATATTTATTTAAAAGCGGTGACCATTTACATATAAAAAAAATGTGCGTAACAAATAAAATAATATTACATAGTATTATTATTTGATATGTAAGATACGGTTCAGACAGGGACACAAATAATAGATATTACATTTGCTTTACAAATATAATATAATGGTTGGTCATACCAAAATAACTTGTTCTTATTTCGATCTCTAGGACATAGTATGAAAAATATGGTCACTAATAGTGTATTATCACATTGTTTCACAACTAAAACAACTTGGAACTCTAAACAATGATACACTAACTCTATTGTCTTTTGGTGTATCTTTGCAATTCACTCATCTCAGCACATTGATTTTCTCATATCATAATTTAATATTTGACAAATCATTTTCATGTTTTTATTTTTGGAACCTGTCCATTTCTAAGTCTTCCTCAGTTGCCAATCAAAGTAAGCTTTCTTTTGACAAAGAATTTTATTAATTCTAAAAGTTCTTCATTTTTATCTATTGATCATATATCTTTTGGCTTGAACATAGTCACTTTGGAAATTTTATCATTTTATCTCATTCGTTTGTCATCAATTTCTTGAATTAATTCAGTTGAAACATTGAGTCCTATTTATTATACAACTCATATTCACAAAAAAAAAATTTTGATATTTTAATTCTGTGTCATCTACCATAATATTGTTTTTATTGACTAAAATATGACATAAGTCTAAAAGAAATATCGTAACCCAAATCTCGAGGACGAGATTTAAAACAAGGTGGGGAGAATGTAACATTCCTATTTTTATCATATAAATTATAGGTTTGGTTAAATTTATTAACCACCAGTAACTAGTTTATTTTTAATATAAATATTCAACCCAAATAGTTTTAAACACTATTTTATATAGTTGGTTGAATTATTATAAATTGGCCTGTATATGGGTGACCTTTCTAATAAAATAAAAGTATATAAAAACTTATATTATTAGACGAGTAGTCTACGGGTAAGTTGACTATTAGAATTATGAAGTTCCTAGACGGGCCTATGAACCGTTTAATAATTAAATTATAAATATACATTGTATTTGAACCTAATCTGTTTTTAATGAAACTTGGTTCAAAATGTAGACAAAAATATACTCGTTCTAAAGACATATTTATTATTTTATAAAACATAATATTTTAGAAGTTATAAGCGCCAAATAAGTGAAGCAGTTAAATTAATTATAATATATATAATAATAAAATAATTAAAACTTAATATATATTACGTTTACTTTATAATAATAAAATATTAATAATATTAAAATCAATACTTATCCAAAGTATGTACGTGGATACATTGGAAGAACTCTAAAAATTCTTAAATTTACAAAATGAAGAATGGCAGTGTACGTGTCATAAGCAAGGGATATTTCATAAACTTCAAAAGCTCATATCAACTATAAATATAGAGCCTAAAAATAATGTTGCACACATCTTCTTTCTTACTCTCTCTCGCAAGCTCTTCTCTCACATAGATACATATATATATATTTTTATTTTATTTCACCCCATAATAATAATAATAAAGCCTTGTCTTGTTTTAAGTGTTTTAACTCCCGATCATCCGCTACCCTTTCTGATTGATCTGAGCCTCATAACATATGTTAGGGCTCTGCCCGACTAAGTTTATTGGGGTTCTGTCTCAAGACATCGGGACAAGGTTGAATTAGGTGTATTATACTTAACACAAGTGCATTATATATTTTTAAATAGTCCAAAAGTTATACCCAAAATTTATACCAGGAATCTTTCTAGTTGAACCCTAAATTTACAAAGCGAGTCCATTTTCTTTTCTCACCGTTTTATTCCCTTTTTGTCCCAAACCATAACAAACTCTCAAAACTATTATTTTCTTATTATATATATTATATTATATTTTGTACAAATAAGAGACCCTAGTTGAGACACCTAAGTAATTCTGCATAAACCTTAAAAATTTCAAAACAATCAGAATCAGGATCAGGGCCCCTAAAACTCAGGGGGGGGGGTATTTCCTTCTTGACGATTATCCTAATAACTTGCTGTCTAATTCGAAATTTCTCGTTCCGTCGACTCAGCTAGGCTAGAAATACACGTGGCAACCATATGAAGAAAGTGGACCTTCGCGTCACGCGAAGCCCCAGGGGTGACCCCTCGCGTCACGCGAAGGGGTCAAAATCTCAGTATAAATAGCAGGCATTGGGACTTGAATTTCTAGCATTTGAACGACGAGAAAATTCGTTTTACATACTGAGTTATGATCCGATTACTACAAAACACACACTAGCTCGAATTCTGCAACGATACAGGGTATTAACTCAATCGCTGCTACGATTCAATGTCCGATCGATTGAAACTATCCGACCGGATGTTTAAGTGCTATCCTTTGTCATTAGTCGTGATTCCGACAGGATGTTTGAGTACCACCCGAACTCGGGGAATACTCTGTCATTCGTTGTGAATCCGATGGATGTTTAAGTGATTGCACTTTGTCATTCGTTGTGAGGGTTTTAATCTCGTGAGTTATCGTAAATGCTGTATTAGTTACTTACCTAGTTCGTGTGCACTAGGTTACAAGAATAATCAATACGCTAAGCTCTGCCCGTATAAATCTGCATGCTTATAAAGTGAGTCATTCTCTTTTTATCAAATTCCTTTCAAAATCATGTTTATTTTCAAAGTTATAATTACAGTGATTAAGTTTATGTAATCACCAAATTACAGCCGGTATGTGGGGTATTGTGCACATTACTGTTGTTTTATCACTTTAGGTGGGCGAGCCTAATTAGTGATATACGTCACTATTGGGTGACAGGACCCAATAGTGGTATGATCGTCACCATTGGGGCAGCCAATGGTGATATGACCATAGTCACAGATCCGGTCGAGTGACAAATACCGTGGGTAGTTGGTTGATATCTGGAAACATTGTAATCTCTCTTAATACTGTATATTATAACAAACGTGTCGTTTTCGTAAAATGAATGAACTCACCAGTATTTCCTGCTGACAAAACCTTTTTAAAACGCGTTTCAGGTAATTACAGTAGATTGGAATAAGAGATGGATACGACACTGAAAGGCTTCAAGAAGTGACTTATTTTATTAATTAAATCAAATTACGAAATATTGTTTTATGTAATTGAGTTTATCCCTTATTAAAGCTACCTTTGTAAAACATGGGTTTATCCCATCTATTTAATAAATAAAATCCGGTGTTTTCTAAACTCTGATATTTTTCCTAACTCACGGTCCTGATGAAATTTCCACTGCAATATTTTTCAAAAATAATCACCGGTACCACTGGGCTGTTCGCGACTCCCGATTCCGTCCAGGGTGGGTCGGGGGTCGTGACAGTATGTATGTATGTATGTATGTATGTATGTATGTATGTATGTATGTATGTATGTATGTATGTATGTATGTATGTATGTATGTATGTATGTAATGTATCTGTGTGTGTATTTATATATATGCAGGCCGAAATTGACTTGGGAATAGCGGATTAGGCAGGATTTGGTAGACTTACACCTTTATGAGGACATGGTGGAGGATAGGAGTTCGAAGAGACGTAGGATTAAGGTTAAGAACTTTTAGAAAGATGTTACGATTTTATATTAGTTTCTCAGTTTCCTTAGAAATTTGTAACAACACTTCTAATTTATTTGTTGAAAATTGGTCACAAAAAATACTCAGTTTCCTCGGAAATTTGTAACAACACTTCTAATTTATTTGTAGGAAGTGGGTCACAAAAAATACTCAGTTTCCTCAGAAATTTGTAACAACACTTCTAATTTATTTGTAGGAAGTGGGTCACAAAAAATACTCAGTTTCCTAGAAAATTTGAAACAACACTTCTAATTTATTTGTAGGAAGTGGGTCACAAATAATGTTGTATTATAATTTGTTAATTTTTCTTTTGTTTTTGTCAGAAATGTGTAGCCAAAAAATTAAATCCTAAAATATAATAATTAAATATATTGTAGGAGATTCGTAGCAATTTGCGACGTAGTAGTATCGTAGAAAATGTGTAGGAAGTTGCGTAGGAAATGCGTTGAAAACGAGTTTCCTACTAGCTATTTTCCTACATCAGGTGTTTGTCATAAATGCGTTAAAAAGTCAGTTATATGACACATTTCCTAGGAAAACTGGTGTAAGAAGTTTCAGATTTTCTAGTAGTGACAAGAGCTTTTCATACCGGTTTATCCTCAACGTCTAATCAAATCAAAAATTTTAGAAAAAGTTTTAAACATGAAAATAAAAACTAAAAATGCTGAAAATAAAAATAAAACAGATAGACAAGATGAATCACTTGGATCCAACTCACCTTTAGTGTAACCTTTGATTTTTTCGCACTTTTGCACTTTTTAAGAGATTATCTTAGTTATAGTAGTAGGCCCATCTTCTGAAGGTGACGTTACCCTCAACCCAGTAGTTTGAGTCAGCAAGGATACATATCTCTATATAGACCGTAGAGATATGAATGGTGTAAATCTTTTATTTTATATAGACAGTAAAATATCGCCAAGACACAACGGACAAATGATAAGGAAGTTTCACCTTCAACATAAGAAACTAGTTATTAAAGTCATTAATACAAAACCAAATAAAAAGTGTGAAAAGATTAAAAAACAAAAGTGTTACACTAAATGCTTATCTTCACCAAGTGATGTAAGAGACTTAGGCAAACATGGCATTTGATTGTCAAGAACTCTTACTATCAATCTTGGATCCCGAGACTACTACACACACTCTATGATGGATGATGGGTGATGGATGATGGTGGTGGATGTGGGTTGTGATGGTGGTGGAGGGTGGGTGAAGTGTGAGAGAGGTGGTTAGCCAATGGATGCCTTTGAAATGAACCAAGCACCTTTATTTATAGCCTGCACAGAAGCCCGGAAACGGCCCCGTGTCCATTAAGCACGACCCTGTGTCCATCCACTTTCTCTTTCTTCATTAATTGCAGTTTGTCTGCATTAGTTGACCACGCCCCCGTGTCCGCTGGGCACGGCCCCGTCTGCAGAAGCGTATCTGTACTATCAAGATTTGTATGGATTCTGCAAATCTTAGCGTTGACCACAGCTGTGTGGAGCTGGGCACGCCCCCGTGTTGGGAAATAGAAGCTTCTACGCTTTTATCTTTTCTGCAGACACTTGGGCACGCCCCCGTGTCCGCTGGGCACGGGGTGTGTTCAGCCTTCTGATCTCTTGTTTTTGCTTGGGAAGATGCTGTCGAGGGGTCGGGCATGCCACGTTTATTCCTTTTCTTGTATTTATGTTAGATTTGGCTGTATTTTTGCTTCTTTTGTTCATTTGAGCTCATTTAATCCTGAAAATACAAAAGGAACACAAAAGCACACTTTTTCCAACATTAGTACTAAAAAGGGTTAGTTTTATGTCTCATTTGATGTAATTTATATGTTGCATTTTACACACATCAAATACCCCCACACTTGAATCTTTGCTTGTACTCAAGAAAAACTCTTTATAATGTGGCTTACACGCCCAAATGGAATGGGTAGAAGAGAAGTTTTTGGGCTTGTCTTGAGTGTCGGGATTCCAAGATCTTTATTAGGTTTTATTTTTATGTTATTTACAATCCTATTCGTTATGATTTATTTAGAACATTACATAAGAGAAATTACTTATTTGAGCATAACATGCCTCTTTAAAATTCCATTTATATACAAGTTCACATACCTCACGGGAGATCACTCAACACTCGGCCGAAGATGTATTTTTGTGAAACACTCGAGACCGGCATGGAACTTACTTCTACCATATGTTTGCCAAGCAATCAATCCTCTTTATTTTTAACTATAAACCTTCGTAAATATCAAGAGGACTTGGGGACGGGTTAGGCTTGGGTTAAAGGTAGGTGGTTTTGGGTTAGTGGTTAGTAGAAAAGGGCGAAAGGCGTAAAAAGCGTCGGTTTTCGTAAATCTTTTTATTTTTTTGACTTTTTATTCAATCGAAGCATTTTTCAAACAAGGTTTCTTTTTGAGGAACTTGTTTGTTTATTGCTAGACTTCATCATTTTTTTATAAGGAATGTCACATAATAACCGAGCTTTTTACTAAAATAAAGGGTTTAAAATGAAAAAGGGTTTTGGTGGGTAAAGGGTGTTTGTTTTGTGGGTTTAGAAATGAAAAGGTTTAGGCTAAAAGGGGTTAACTAGGGGGATTTTGGGTAGGTGGTAAAAAAAATGAAAAATAATGGTGTTGAAAGAAAAATGGGTTAGTCCTAATGCCTCCATCATTTACTTAGTTGGGTTTAAGTTGGTAAGGACCGGGAATGTATCGTCATGGCAAGTTCTAGAGTCGTAAGAAACCAAGCAGCTATTCACACAAGAAACGAAAGATGAGCATTTAGTTTAAAGATGTGTATTTGTATGCTCAATAAAGGCTCAAAACTTAATTTTTGTTGGAATGGGTTTTTTAATGTGATCAAGTATATATAATCAAATTTTAACTAGATTTGTCATGCCGTTTCATAATTTTCTTATGTTGGTTCTTTTTACCACGACGCTATCGGTTGTAAATTTGTAAAAATATAACCTTTTTAGAACTTGTTATTCCCAAATTAAACCAAGACAAGTAAAAAATATGAAAAGTTTTTGAAAAAAATTGGGGTGGTTAGCGGTTCCAATAGAGTTTTGTGTATGGCTTGTAATTAGGACTTGCAAAATTCAAAGTTTTAGCATCCCCCCACACTTAAATTACACATTGTCCTCAATGTGTCCCAAAAATAAGTTTTAAGGTTGATTGAATGTGTAAAAAGTGTGTTAACAATAAAATTTATGTTACTGGGCATCTGGACACGGGTCGTGGTGTCCGGGCATGGCCCCGTGTTCAGATTGCCAGTGACAGAAAGTAACAGAAGACTGGGCACGGGGGCGTGTTCAGCGAACATGCCCCGTGTCCAGTTACCTGAACAGGGCGTTTTTCTGGAGATCCTTGAGCACGGGGCGTGTTGGCTGGGCACGACCCGTGCTGAACTTGCTGTAACGAAGAAAAATTTGTCGGGAGGCTCTGTTTTTGTGCATGGAGTGTTGGTTCAAGCTTCCCTTAGTATCCTTCACCATCTCGAGTGTGTTTTATTCCTGAAAATTAAAACTAAACTAGAAAGCATAAAATTTAATCTAAACTAAAACTAAGGATAGTTCCACGGAATGCCTCCGTGGATCGCCACGTTTGTAAGAGTCCTAGGCTAGACCCAAAGTCAGTCATATGCTACCCAAGTGGGATGTTTTGCATTCCATGTTGCACCGTCGGAGAGCATCATCCAAACTTGAGTCTATGACTTTCATATAATTGATCGGGTCATCGTCTTCTACTCTCTTACCAACCCCAAACTTCATCTCCTTGTCCCAAACCCTCAATGTTAGTGTTCCACCATTCATATATACCATTACGTGGGCCGTAGCTAGGAATGGCCTTCCTAAGATGAGTGGTACTTCGGTATCTTCCTCCATATCTAGTATGATAAACTCGGACGGGAAGACAAAGTCTCCGACTTTAACCAATAGATTTTCAGCGACACCTTGTGGTTACTTTACGGACCTATCGGCAAGTTGTATGCTCATTTTTGTAGAGCTTGTTTTCCCCAGTCCGAGTGGGTCTAACATTGATGCGGGCATGAGGTTGATACTAGCCCCGAGGTCGGCTAGTGCATTGCGAATGGGTGATTCCCCAATTGAACAAGGAATGGTGAAGCTTCCGGGATGGATCTTCTTTTACGGGAGTTTGATGAGTAGCAAGGCGGAGCATTCTTCTCTTAAATTAACTAATTGCAATGATTCGATTTTCCTTTTGTGAGTGAGGAAGTCCCTCATAAATTTTGAATATTTAGGAATTTGAGTTAGGACTTCGACAAATGGAATATTAACATGCAATTGTTTTAGTAAATTTACGAATTTTGTGAATTGCTTATCGGTCTTTTGGCGAAGTAACCGACCGGGGTACGGTACCGGAGGATTCTTGGTGGGCTCTTGTTTGGTGGAGAAGCCGTCTCTTGTTGGGGTGTCGGGGAAGTTGTGGTTTGGCTAGATCGGCTCTTTTCAGTTGGAGGTAGCGGAGCCTCCTCGGGACCTACGGTACGGTTTCTCAATGTGATGAGATGCACTTGCGCCTTTGGGTTGGTTTCGGTATTGCTGGGTAACGCGCCTTGTGGTCTCTCGGAGAAATTTTGAGCTAGTTGATTTATTTGTTTTTCAATGTTTTGAATACTAGCTTGTTGATTTCTAAAGTTCGATTCCAGTTGTTGAAATCGATTCGAGTTTTTCTTTTCGATGTCGGAGATAAGGCGAGAGACGGTATCCTCAAGCCTCTCTCGTCCCCCTTGTTGCTGTTGAGAGAAATTTTGTGACTCGTTTCTTGGTTGTTGAAAGTTTGTCCGTTGGTTTAGATTTTGTTGGTTACTACTATTGCCGGGTTCTCTCCAACCAAGGTTAGGGTGGTTACGCCATCCTTGGTTGTAGGTACCCGTTGGAGGACCCGACGGCCTAGGTGATGTAGCGCGTGATACGGAAACGAAGATCAAACACGTTGATTCTAAGAATACCCGTGTGCTCTTCCCCAACCCCCAAATTGCAACCCAAAGGCCACGGAATTTGAAGTGAAAAATTCAATAATTTCAAAAATCAATTCTGATCATTCATATTACTAGAGGGACATATAAATAGAAACCGAAATTCGAAATGGGCCTAAAAAAGATAACGGGCCAAACACACGGCCTAAAAGAAAATGCCCAAAATAGTCCAAAAATCATAAAAATGCAAATAAGTAATAGAAATAAGCGTTTTTTTGGCCCGGACGATGACCCAAACCGCCAAAGGCGTTTGCAGCAAGATGGAGCTTTTTCTCACGTTCGTTTCGCCTGGTCGCACGCCCAAAACGGACCTCCGTAGCCCAAGTTAGAGCCATTTTAGTGAAGGCCCTTTTGTTACGCGGTCTTGGGCCTCCAAATACAAAATAGCCTGTTCCTCCACACTTGGGCCCGCATCACTAGGTCTATTATCAATGTAGTTTACCGTTTCTGTTTGATTATCCATTTCTTTCATACAACTCCAATTTTCATGTGGCCCACCACACCCTTCACAAGCCATAACTGAGGCCGTTTTTTGCCATTTCTAACTTTTTCATTTTTGAAGAAAGGGCCTCGATTTGGGCTTGCAAGGAGGTGCTTTTTCTTAGAAAGCGTTCGGATTCGTCTAGAGGTTCTTTTATGTCTCTACTGGAACTGAAGCTCATACACTGCGTAGAAAATTCAGGTGCAGCGCCTGGGTTCCAAGTCCTGCAATAAAAACAAAAAGAACGTTGGTCAAAAGTTTCACCACGGCCCCGTGCTCAGATGAACACGACCCATGGTCGGAGATACATAATTGTTTTCCGGATCCCTGTTACTGGGGAGCTCGTCACGGCCCCGTGCTGCACCAACTCGGCCCCGTGCTCAACTCTCTGTAACTCGGAAAATAAAAACTGCCAGTAACAATGTTGGGCACGGCCCATGTCCGACCAGGCACGACCCGTGCTGAGCTCTGTAGAAGCTGAAAATTTAAGAAAAATCCTACAAAAACAGAAAAATAAGAAAAACGATTAGGCCGTTGATTTCTAACTTTCTTAAAATTCTTGTGTCCCCGGCAACGGCGCCAAAAACTTGATGTGTGCGTGTCCTGTTATATATTTTTATGTAATTTTTAAGCCCTTTTTATACTTTAGTCAAGTTTTAAATTTATAAAACACTATATTTTACTAACACTAAACACACATATGGGCAAGTGCACCCATCGTGTGCGTAGTATAGCGTTGGTAAGATACCGAGATCGTCCAAGGATACAAGAGCTTTTAATACCGGTTTATCCTCAACGTCTAATCAAATCAAAATTTTTAGAAAAAGTTTTAAACATGAAAATAAAAACTAAAAATGCTGAAAATAAAAATAAAAATAAAACAGATAGACAAGATGAATCACTTTGATCCGACTCGCCTTTAGTGTAACCTTTGATATTTTTCGCACTTTTGCACTTTTTAAGAGATTATCTTAGTTATAGTAATAGGCCCCTCTTCTGAATGTGACGTTACCCTCAACCCAGTAGTTTGAGTCAGCAAGGATACACTCCTAAAGGGTTGGATTATTGAAAGATAATTAATTTAGTTATTAATGCGTAAAGTGGTAGGCCCCTCTTCTGAAGGTGACATTACCCTTGGCTAAGTGGTTTGAGTCAGCAGGGATACAATCCCAAGTAGCCCGGTTAAAGTATTAATAGTATTTTACATATGAGGGGATCAAGCCATTCGCACCCCCGCCATCCAATACCAGTGGGTATTGAAGGAGGTCCTAGTAAGCTCGACCTAGGTTGCAGGATCTATACACTGAACAAGGTAAGAACCTTACCAAACCATTCCCTTAACCCCCGACCAGGTAGCCAACATATCTCTATATAGACCGTAGAGATATGAATGGTGTAAATCTTTTATTTTATTTAGACAGTAAAATAACGCCAAGACACCATAGACAAATGATAAGGAAGTTTCACCTTCAACATAAGAAACTAGTTATTAAAGTCATTAATACAAAACCAAATAAAAAGTGCGAAAAAATTAAAAAACAAAAGTATTACACTAAATGCTTGTATTCACCAAGTGATGTAAGAGACTTAGGCAAACATGGCCTTTGATTGTCAAGAACTTTTACTATCAATCTTGGATCCTGAGACTACTACACACACTCTATGATGGATAATGGATGATGGTGGTGGATGTGGGTTGTGATGGTGGTGGTGGGTGGGTGAAGTGTGAGAGAGCTGGTTTGCCAAGGGATGCCTTTGAAGTGAACCAAGCACTTCTATTTATAGCCTGCACAGAAGCCCGGACACGGCCCCGTGTCCATCCACTTTCTCTTTTTTCATTAATTGCAGTTTGTCTGCATTAGTTGACCACGCCCCCGTGTCCGTTGGGCACAACCCCGTGTGCAGAAGCGTATCTGTATTATCAAGATTTACTTGGATTCTGCGAATCTTAGCGTTGACCACGGCCATGTGGAGCTGGGCACGCCCCCGTGTTTGGAAATAGAAGCTTCTACGCTTTTGTCTTTTCTGCAGACACTTGGGCACGCCCCCGTGTCCGCTGGGCACGGGGCGTGTTCAGCCTTCTGAACTCTTGTTTTTTATTGGGAAGATGCTGTCAAGGGGTCGGGCATGCCACGTTTATTCCTTTTCTTGTATTTATGTTAGATTTGGCCGTATTTTTGCTTCTTTTTGTTCATTTGAGCTCATTTAGTCCTGAAAATACAAAAGGAAGACAAAAGCACACTTTTTCCAACATTAGTACTAAAAAGGGATTAGTTTTATGTCTCATTTGATGTAATTTATATGTTGCATTTTACACACATCATCTGTCCTGATTTTAAAATATATAAGGAGCATATCATTCTTACTACTCCTAGGAAAGACGATAAATACACTCTTCACATGAACAATGTAGTTTTTTTTAGAAAAAAAACAACTTTTTGATTAAATTCAAAAGTATCTGTGGGTTAATCTTCCTTATGGCATAAGCAAATTTGCCATCTGTACTTTAATGGCATGAAGAGACTGGTTAAACATAATTTGGTTAAAGGTGAACCACCCAAAACCTTTACATGCATAAATCACCTCATAGTTCAAACAAATTCAATTATGTGAGTGCTCGGCTACACTTACAACACATGGATCTTTTTGGTCCTACAAATGTGATGGGCATTGGTAAGAAATCTTATCATCTTGTTGTGATTCATGTTTTCACTAGATAAATATGGTTTTCTTTCTCAAAACAAGAGATGAAATTGTTGAAATCTGAAAGTCATTTAACCTAAGCATTGAAAATCAATTTGACTCTAGAGTCAAGACAATAAGAAGTGACAATGGTGCAAAAATCAAAAGTCAGTTGTTGAAACTATCCTATGAAGAAAAAGAATCTCAAGACAATTTAGTGTCATTAGGACTCATCAACAAGCAAAGCGAGGTTGTTGAGATGAGAAATTTGACTCTAATTTGAGCTGCAGGGTTCATGATTGCTAAGTCCAACCTTTCTATCATATTGTGAGCATAAGCAGTAAGTGTTGCTTGTTATGTTCATAATACGATGTTGATTGCAAAGCATCATGGAGTTCCACCTTAGGAACTACGGTATTAAAGAAAACCTGCTATTGAGTTTTTAAGACCATTTGGTTATCCTTGCATGATTTGTTATTCCACTCATGGACCAAAATTAATGAAAGAGCTAATGAATCATACTTTCTTGGATTCTGTACCCAGTTTCAAGCACTTACAAAGTTACAATATAAAACAAAGGAAACAGAAAAAGAATCCACTAATATGAGATATCTTGAACATACTCTTAATATAACTCTACACCCAATATCATTAATCTGAAGTCTATCACATCTGATAAGACACTCGGTGATATCTCACCAGGTAATTGAACAACAATAACAATGGAAAGCCGTATCACGGTAAGGATATCTGCGCGCTTTGGCGTGAAATTCCATTCTTTGATACAACACTCTCTCATTCTGGAGAATGAGAAAAAGGAACCACTTTTCCTGGTTCTTGCTAAGAACCCTATAATCACGAGCTTTGGAAACTCGATATCTAATTATCCAAACCCGTTTGGGTATACTAAATTATATAAATCCGGCAAATTCCGCCAGTAATATTTTAACTTATGATCTATAGTTGGAGGTTGTCTTTCATACACCTATTTCTCCTATTCTTTAAACTACTGGTAACTAGTAAGTACTCCACCTGATCAACCGGAACATGACATTGATTTTTATTTCATTGATTTTTTAACGATCATATGTCGAACTTTGTATGATAAAAGCACCATATGGTGATTGGTAGTATCTTAGTGTGTACCATAGATTGCTTTCACGTCTTGCCATTATGAAAGATTAATGCATGGAACCTCTATGATCTCCCAATAATCATATTGTACTGATATCAACTAATAATAAGCATCTAAACATATTTTGGTGATATTACTGATTTACTGCCATAAGAATAATGATTGATTTTATGGAGCCCTATTCATTTTATTCATTCAAATGTTATGAAGGTCACATTTTATTGCTCCTACTAAATCAAACAAATATCGTGATTGCTCATAAATAGACGAAGGCCAAAAACACATGTACCCACCAATAAGTTGTTGAGATTCGCTCTAGTTGCCTTCAACCGGTTCATCTTCACACCCTATTATATTCCTTCGATTTTGCAACGAACCCCAAAAAGCAGCAATGGTCAACCAGTGGTGGCAGTTAGCGTTCGATGTCTGAGAGTAGGTGGCTCAATGGTGTTGATGGTAGTATTTGCAGACCAGATCAAAGGCCACTTATTCAGGATCAAGTGGTTTGTAAAGGAATTCGGTGGTTGAATTGCGAATCAGGTGTTTGTAAGGCAGAAACTTGAATTTGTAGAAATGGTTTCGTTATTTTGTAAATTGGAGGCTGAAAACCCAATTAATGGAGATGTGCGACAGTGCACGGGTCTGAGCGGTTGCGGGTGGAAGATATCCAGCAATCAGAGTGGATACAACCCGGTGAAGAAACGGGGATTGAAGGTAGTGGTTTTGTTTTGGACTTTTTGTTTTACTAATTGATTTTTTATATTGTGTTTAATTTGAACAATGTACGAACTTTTCGGTTAATTTTTTTGATTGATTGATTGATTTTGTGCGTGTCTGTAATTTTGGGAATGAGGTTGTTGGTGCTGTGGGGTGTGAAAGAAGGAAAGTCTTATTCGGAGTGATCGGGAATGATGGATTTTGCTTACTATATGAGAACTGGGACAAGTGGATATGGTAGCAAATGCAGATATAATCACCCTTCCGATCGTACTAGCTCGGTAATGCCTTTGGTCCTTTGATTGTTTCGAGAATCTTTTTAACATTGTTGTTTAGAATTTGTTATGACTGAAAATTTGGGCATTTAATTGTTAGGGTTGTTAGAAATAAACAATCCTATTGTTGTAGTGATGTGCATATGTTTTGAAGCTGATAAAATCATGCTCAAAATGAAACAGTGCGTGAAAAAACTATTTTCACTAATAAATCATAGTTGGTTATAATTTGGTAAATTTGATGCTTGTTAGGCTGGAGGGGCTGCAAAAACTACAGGAGTGAAGAACCAATAATGTTGATTGAGATACTAACCAAAGGAACTCAAAATGTGAATATTTTGAACAATGGTTTTTTTGTTGTTGCTGCTGCTTCAACTGGTAATGTGGTTATTAAAGAATTTTTTTTGTGGAATATCACATAGATGAATTAGTGGTTCAGAATCTTAGAGAAACCCATGCATGAGTTCCATGGGCATGGTGGATACTATTGTCACTTTTGTAGTTAAAAAAGAGTATATACTTTGTACTCTTAACACTTTCAAACAACACTATTACAATAATATCCGCAATTTAAAATTTAGTAGACTTAATTTTTTTTATTATGATAAAAGTGTTAGTATGTGGATCTCTTGATAGTGCCCTCCTGTAGTTTTTGCACACGACGGTTGTTCTGCCACTGAGTGCCTCAACCATCGCTTCTTTCATGCATACACAGACAAGATCTATCCACTCATGGGTATGTGTATTTTTTTTTCTTCCTACGAGGTACTTATAAGTTGTGTTTGTTTTTTTCTTACAGGGGTACATAGCTGGTTTGGGTGGGGGGGGGGGGGGGTAATCGGCCCTAATTCTAAATAGAAATAGGTCAAGCGGGTTGAAATCAACCAAAATGGTGTCTGTAATGCTTAGAAAATTGTTGTCAACATATGAAGTTAACTTGAAGAAGGAAAATTCAGATGATGCGGTGGACGTCTTTCTGGACTATCAACTTGAACAAGACGGTCATTTTGGGTAAGGAAAATATAATAATCACTTTGTTCGTGTTTTTATTTCTGTTAACATTTGTAAAACATACTACATGTTTAAAATGAATTTAGCGTGAGATGTCATGTCGACTACGCACTTTGGCATATGTTATGTTGTATCTCAAGTACGCGTCTCTACTTCTTCCATGCGAATATCACTTGTTATCTAATTATGTGTAGATATGTGATGCGGCCCAATTGTCACCAACCAATGGATTGCCAAGCAGGCCTAAACGGATTGTCAAGAAGCCCGCCAAGCTTATGGATTGAGCCCGCAAAGCTAAAGGAAGCCCACAACATTTTTATTTAATTCAGCACTGCATTTTTAGTAATTCTGCACATGTTTATTTGAAAGGATCTGCATGTTTGTTAGTAGGATTAGTGGCATCGTGTGTCCAGGAAATAAGGAGATAGTGGACCCCATGGGAACATGTCTCACGTAAACTCATGTTTAAATTCATTGTTTTTTGCATTTTGGAATATTATGAGAAAATTGCCCCAATTCTCTGTTTCTTTCTTAAATCTTCTTGGAGAATTGCCTACTCTACAGGCTAAAACAAAACCCCATCAATCTTCTTGGAGAATTGCCCCAAGTCTCTGTTTCTTTTTTAAATCTTCTTGGAGAATTGCCTACTCTACAGGCTAAAACAAACCCCATCAATCTGGTTCTTTCATCCCTTACTCAAATGCATCCCAGAAAAGATTCATCCACACCCGATGATCCCATCCAGAATCTCTGCGACCAGTTCACCCAATTTCTGGAAAAACACGCAACCTCCGAAGCCATATCCATCTCTCAGTTCGACTCTGATGTGCTAAAAGTGGTCTAAATAAACTAACTAATTCTAACCCTAAATTAGACACTCTAAGTTTTAAATTTATAAAAACAGACTCTCTAAAACCTAGACCACACCACCGGCAAGTGTACCGGTCAATGCAGTATAGCCTAAGTAAGTCCGAGTATCGAACCCACGAGACTCTCTGATTACGCTAATTAGACTCTATCTAGACCTAGACTGACACGGACTCTAACTGTTGATTGGGGGGGGGGTACGGAAAATCTAAGGAAATCTATTTAAACTTAATTAATAAACTAAAACTAGACTAAATACGAAAGAAGGCAAAGACGATTCTTATATGAGAGACGAGACCACCTAGTCTAGAATCCTGGATTGACTTTAAAGAATTACCAATTAAGTTAAGTGCATGAATTATGGAACCGGGATCTTAAAGTACTAAACCTATTAAGAACCATCTAAGCCCCTCGACCCTTCTCAAGGAGAAACCTGTGGAACTACCTAGGCCGTTAATCCTACCGGTTATTAGACGCCTTTCCAGTTGTCTAATTATTGTGTAAGTACCCTAATGTTGACCTACTCTTTTCCAATCATAGATCTAGGGTAGTTTGAGTTATTAAACTTGACTCGATAGACTAATAGACCGACGGGGCAACTAAGACACAACCTTTTCCAAGTACTATCTAAAGCAATTCGCCGGGTAAGACCTATCAATAGCCCCTCACTTTCCAGGTATTAGGACTAGCAGAACACTAAAACCTAGCAAATTACTAACAATTACTTCTAGGGGTTATTGGCCACTTCCACCCTAAAGAATTAAGATCTATTACGTGATATAGACACTCACCAAGATCTAAACCCTAGCATGACTCTATGTTGTGATATAGACCGTCACTAAGAATCATACGAAGCAAATGACAATAATAAACCAAATTCAAGTACGCATATACATCAAATCATTAAATCAAACCTTCTACTAAACACAATCAACCCATAATATTCATGCAATTAACGAAAACGGTAAAAACTTTATTCAATCCACTCATCAAAGTCTAGGCGGTTTAAACGTTTAGCCAGAAAACATGGTCTTAGAAACAATCAAACAAAGAGAATTCATCGATGTCAAACAAGAAAAACTAAGAACAAGAGAAATTAGAATGGCAAAACCCGTCAATCTTCGTTCCGTGTGCTTCCCGCTTTACTCCAACGATTCCCTAGGATGAGTTCTCTTGCAAAAGATCCTCCTGTCTCCGTGCGTGCGTCTCCTCCTTCTCTTCCAGCCGTCAAACTTGCGAACCCCCAAAAAAACAATAACCGATCCCTCAATAAATGCAGCCCTTCCCATTAATATATGTGGCCAATCCCCTTGCTTATTATTTTTTCCCGAAAACAATATATTGGCCCAAATCCCTCCTGTTAATCCTTGCGCCTCTATATTTGACGTACATGGGCTTGTGCCAACACGTCAGCCATCAAAATCCATAGTAATAATATATCACTTTTTCTTTCTTTTATAAATATATGGAGCCCCAAATAATATATAAAATAGAGATAGTGGCTTTGACCCACTCAAAGGAAATAACAGCAATTTTAGTTCGGTCACTGGCATCCTACTCAACTCAACTGTCAGGTTATTTAAATATTACTCATTTTCGCTCCATTTGCACCGGGACCTGCCAAAACACAATATAATATAATATAATACTAAAACTAACTAAAAAGAATAAATAACTATACAATAATTATACAATTTACACGGGACAAATATGTGTATTTTACCCCACATCAAATATCTCCACACTTAACCTTTTTTCGTCCCCGAAAAAGAATTATGCAACGGAATCAGAGATGAATAGTCACTCGGGTCAAAAGTATATTTAAATTTTATAAAAATCAAAGCTTGCGTTAGCCGCGATTGCGAATATACTTATCCACTTTAAACCCAAGTCCAATCCTAAGCCCTTATCATGTGATTTTAATTTAAGTGCGGTCAATCTACCTAGGGCCTCACGCTAGAATCAACGGTCCACCTACTCCCACCTCAAGCTTATAGGACTAAAAGAACGATCACTGGACCAATTCCTAACCGTCTTATATCAAAACCAGGAGAGTTTACAATCAATTTTTTTTCTATTTTTTTTTTTTTTTTTTTTTGCTTTTTTTTTCTCTCATGAGTCTAGACGATGTTTTCCCTAACCAAGAGGTATTCCGGCTGTAGAGTCGCTAACCCCAACCACAGATTACTTAGGTTTCGGTACTTTTAATCGGCAATTCGATTTCACACATCCCAGAGGCATTCCGGCTGTAGAGTCGTTATCCCCAACTCGGATTACATAGACCTATGTTACATTCATTTAGTTTCTAGCTCACTTTTTATTCTTTTTTTTTTCATGATCACAAACTCTAACAGTTTTAACTTATAACGGTGCCCCTTATACTCTTATTGGCAGTTTTAGTTTCCCATATTTCACAGGCGAAAACCCACTGGCAGACCGACAATTAAGGTATATTAGCTCAAAGGGACTTAAAACCAAACTCGGGCCTATCCACACATCCCTAACTAGACGCAAGCTCGATTTATTATAATCTCATATTATTATTATTCGAACCCGAGCAAAAATTCATCTTTTCTATCATTTTCCGTATTACTTTGCAAACTTCTTATTTTAAAAGACATTTTCTGATTTTTTCAATTTTTTTGGATTTTTCAAATTATTATTATTATTATTTTTTTTTGTATTTTTTATTTTTATGACTCAAGACTCTACTAACTAGACACTAAACGAAAGTTCCCATCCCCACACTTAAACTTTACATTGCCCTCAATGTAAGATGGAAACCGACTCAAAAAACCTAAAAAAAAATAATAAATAAAAAACTAAGGGCATAAATGGAAAGGACTTAGCTGGTTAAATAACAACGCGTATTCTCCAAAATCTCGTCCAATCCAGCTCGATCGTATAGCATTTCGGTCGCGATCGGCTCTGACACTGACTGGTACACTTGGAAAATGCTTGATATTCGAAAAACAGCTCCAAAATCACCCGAATGGAGATTGAGTACGGGCGGTACATATCCAAACCTGGATAAACAAAAACAAGCAAAAACCCAAGCAGTACTGACTCTAAACAACATAAATGACTCAATATACAAACTATCGAAAATTCACAGAATAAATTACAAAACTCTACAAAACCTCCCCACACTAAATTTTAATCAGGAGGTTTTTCTTTGATTTGAACCCGGTCTAACCCATTTAATTCCACCCGATCCTCAAAAACAGTTAAACATTTAAGGGCGGAATAACGAAATATTTTGAAAATTTTAAACTTGAAAATTTTAAACGGGTCAGACCACCAATATTTAAACTTACCGGGAATGGACCGGATGCGTGGCATGTAACGATAAGAGCGGTCGTGCTTGCACTTTAATTGCTCCATTTTCTGTTTCGCCCATCTTCCGACCCAGAACCATCTCCGGTTTCCAGGTTCTTTCTTTCTTGCCCTTTCCCGTGGCCTTAAATCTTCAGTTACCCCTACCACGGGCCAGCTATGATGTTCTTCATCTTCCACCATTTCCTCTACTTCCTTAGGAAGATCCCCACACTTAATTTCTACGTGCTGTATGGGTTCACTTATTTTCTCAGGTTCAACTTCTACCTCATCATCAAACAGACTACCTAAGGAATCTCCTAAATCTAATTCCTCTTCAACATCTACTTCCTTAACTAATGATTCCTGGTAGACCTGCCACTCGTCAACTTCTTCCACACTCTCTCTCAATATCCCGCAATTAGCCATTTGCATCATAATCTCATCTTCTTCACAGCCAAATTCGATGATGCCCTTCTTCTCCGTTTCTTCTACTTCTTCTAATCTCCTAGACATTTCTTCTATTGAACATTGAATGTCTGAAAGTATAGACTGTTGATTTTGAAGCAGGACTTCATGTTCTTGAATCATTTTATGAGTAGTCTCATCCGTAGTTACCAGTTGAGCTAACAACCCCATTATCCTATCCACCTGGCCCTGCTCATTTACTCCAAAATTTTGCTGTTGAGGCTGCTGATACGGTTCCTCATACTGGTACGAGGAATACCCCTGTGAAAAGTATGGCTGCGGCTGCACATAGGGGTTAGCGTAATAATATGCAGAGGACCCCTCATATTGTGGGCATTTAACTGTAAAATGGGGCCCTCAACAAATTTCACACATATTTAAAACTCAGAAGAAATAGAAGACACAGAAAATTAGACTCCTACGACTCAATATACAGAACACAGATAGACTCACAAGACTCACCACGAAAACACAAAACAATAGACAAGTAGCACAAATTATGTCAATTAAGTCTAATCAAAGCTAACAAACGCAATCGCCAAGAGTCCCCGGCAGCGGCGCCAAAAACTTGATGTGCTAAAAGTGGTCTAAATAAACTAACTAATTCTAACCCTAAATTAGACACTCTAAGTTTTAAATTTATAAAAACAGACTCTCTAAAACCTAGACCACACCACCGGCAAGTGTACCGGTCAATGGAGTATAGCCTAAGTAAGTATGAGTATCGAACCCACGAGACTCTCTGATTACGCTAATTAGACTCTATCTAGACCTAGACTGACACGGACTCTAACTGTTGATTGGGGGGGTACGGAAAATCTAAGGAAATCTATTTAAACTTAATTAATAAACTAAAACTAGACTAAATACGAAAGAAGGCAAAGACGATTCTTATATGAGAGACGAGACCACCTAGACTAGAATCCTGGATTGACTTTAAAGAATTACCAATTAAGTTAAGTGCATGAATTATGAAACCGGGATCTTAAAGTACTAAACCTATTAAGAACCATCTAAGCCCCTCGACCCTTCTCAAGGAGAAACATGTGGAACTACCTAGGCCGTTAATCCTACCGGTTATTAGACGTCTTTCCATTTGTCTAATTATTGTGTAAGTACCCTAATGTTGACCTACTCTTTTCCAATCATAGATCTAGGGTAGTTTGAGTTATTAAACTTGACTCGATAGACTAATAGACCGACGGGGCAACTAAGACACAACCTTTTCCAAGGACTATCTAAAGCAATTCGCCGGGTAAGACCTATCAATAGCCCCTCACTTTCCAGGTATTAGGACTAGCAGAACACTAAAACCTAGCAAATTACTAACAATTACTTCTAGGGGTTATTGGCCACTTCCACCCTAAAGAATTAAGATCTATTACGTGATATAGACACTCACCAAGATCTAAACCCTAGCATGACTCTATGTTGTGATATAGACCGTCACTAAGAATCATACGAAGCAAATGGCAATAATAAACCAAATTCAAGTACGCATATACATCAAATCATTAAATCAAACCTTCTACTAAACACAATCAACCCATAATATTCATGCAATTAACAAAAATGGTAAAAACTTTATTCAATCCACTCATCAAAGTCTAGGCGGTTTAAACGTTTAGCCAGAAAACATGGTCTTAAAAACAAGAGTAAATTACAAGTTTTGTCCTTTATGTTTGTCCCAAATTTCAGGCGCTGTCCTTTACCTTTAAAATTGATGACTTTTGTACTTAATGTTTGCAAATGTTGCACGTTATGTCCTTTAAGGCAAACCCAGTTATAATTTTCAGTTAAGTTATATCATGTGCACTGCACATGAGGGTAGAATGGTCATTTCACCTCCCCCTTGTCTTCAACATCAATCATACACATAATAAAATTCAGATCTTGATTTCAAAGAACAATACACTTCACCTTTTCTCCCAATTTCAGCCATTAACGGCGTCGATCACAACCTCTAGCTCCACACTCATCCTCTTCACAACCACCGTCTCCCAACAACACCACCATCTTCCTCACCATTAACAACCATCTCCATCATTTGCCCCAATTCTTAGGGTTTCAACTGCTGTCAAAGTCTCAAGTGAAGATTTGTTCAAAGATTAGAAGTTCAAATGTTCATCAAGAAGATATCACTGTATTGTCAGCACCGAGAATTTGTAGGTCTCCTTGTCTGCTAAGTTTGGGCATACCTGATCAATCTGTGATTTGCGTCTCCCTGTTAGCAACCCATACGACTTTACCCGTGGATATCTTCTTGTACCAGATCCCTAGGTACCGATTCATGGATTTTCCCGGGCTAAAGAACCCAATTTCTAACATATTATCATCTGAAACGATTGTGTCTCCATCCCTGAATACTTGATTTGTAGAGATGGTGTCTACTATTGCACAAGATGACAGAAGCAAGACTAAAACACATGAGAATAGTATTATCATGAAACCAAATTCTATTGATGTGAGTGTGGGTGTGAGATTTGAATGATGGTTTTGATATATAGCAAATTTGACTCATCTGCCGTCAATGGCATAAATTTGGAGAAAGGGGAAGTGTATTGTTCTTTGAAATCAAGATCTGAATTTTATTATGTGTATGATTGATGTTGAAGACAAGTGGGAGGTGAAATGACCATTCTACCCTCATGTGCAAGGCACATGACCCAATTTAACCAAAAAATCTAACTGGGTTTGGCCTAAAGGACATAACGTGCAGGATTTGGAAACATTAAGGACAAAACTCTTCAATTTTAAAGGTAAAGGACAGCGCCTGAAATTTGAGACAAACATAAAGGACAAAACTTGTAATTTACTCTAAAAACAATCAAACAAAGAGAATTCATCGATGTCAAACAAGAAAAACTAAGAACAAGAGAAATCAAAGTGGTAAAACCCGTCAATCTTCGTTCCGTGTGCTTCCCGCTTTACTCCAACGATTCCCTAGGATGAGTTCTCTTGCAAAAGATCCTCCTGTCTCCGTGCGTGCGTCTCCTCCTTCTCTTCCTGCCGTCAAACTTGCGAACCCCCAAAAAAAAACAATAATCGATCCCTCAATAAATGCAGCCCTTCCCATTAATATATGTGGCCAATCCCCTTGCTTATTATTTTTTCCCGCAAACAATATATTGGCCCAAATCCCTCCTGTTAATCCTTGCGCCTCTATATTTGATGTACATGGGCTTGTGCCAACACGTCAGCCATCAAAATCCATAGTAATAATATATCACTTTTTCTTTCTTTTATAAATATATGGAGCCCCAAATAATATATAAAATAGAGATAGTGGCTTTGACCCACTCAAAGAAAATAACAGCAATTTTAGTTCGGTCACTGGCATCCTACTCAACTCAACTGCCTAGTTATTTAAATATTACTCATTTTCGCTCCATTTGCACCGGGACCTGCCAAAACACAATATAATATAATATAATACTAAAACTAACTAAAAAGAATAAATAACTATACAATAATTATACAATTTACACGGGACAAATATGTGTATTTTACCCCACATCAGACTCCATGCACGTATCCATGCAACAACAGATGGACACCACCAACCAACTGTTTGCTCTCCTTCCTCGCCAATAAAGAAGACAAACCTGAAAAACAAGGTGTCTTTACTACTCCCGGCCCTTCCAACTCACACCCCGACCCGAAAACACCACGTCCACCCAAAATTCTTTTACCTTCGTTTGACGGATCCAATCCGTTGGACAGGGTTTTCCAAGCAGAAAATTACTTCACATACTACTCCATTCCGGAAAATGATCGCCTCCAACTAGCCGCCATTCACTTCACCGGTGAAGCGTTAGTTGGTACAAATACCTCTCTAATAATCGACTCCTTGGCACTTGGCCGGCATTCACTCGTGCCCTTGAGTTGCGGTTTGGTCCCTCCGATTATGAAAACCATCAGGCTGCCCTCTTTAAACTCAAACAAACTTCCACCGTATCCGCCTTTCAAGCTGAGTTCGAAAAGCTTTGCAATTGTGTTATTGGTTTACCAAACAAAGCTCTCCTCAATTGCTATCTTTCCAGTCTCAAACCCGAAATTCTAGCCGAATTATCCATCCACAAACCTACCACTCTTCACCAAGATTATGGTCTTTCTAAGTAGGTAGAAGATAAACTTAACCTTTCTAAACCAAAAACACACCAACCTCATTCTTTTTTTCCAACCTCAAATCATTCGACCTCCACTAACTCTATTGTTACCACCACTACACCTCCTAAGCCTTCGACCACACCACTTCTTCCCACCCCCAAACCCCCATTACCGTTTACCAAACTCTCGCCAGAAGCGTTGCAAAAATGCCGAAGCGAAGGCTTATGTTTACGATTCCCAGAAAAGTATTTTCCGGGACACAAATGCAATCCCCTACAATTCCTATTAGTCGTCGACTATGAGGATGAATTGCCTTCCAATCTCGATCAAAACGATGACACAACCCTTGAACAAATCACCGACTACACTCACCAATTCTTTTCCCTTTCTATCGCCGCCTACTTTGGCATCTCTTCGCCGCAAGCCCTCCGTGTTACCGGCTACGTTAACCATAAACCCGTTCAGGTGCTCATCGACACCGGGAGCACTCATAATATCATCGAGTCATGTTTGCTTTCCTACTTAAAATTGGAGAGCCAGCCGATACCTGGGTTCTCCGTTATGGTCGGTAATGGTGATCATCTTCTCTGCAATAAGATGTGCCCTTCTCTAGGGTTACAACTTTCTGATACGGCTTTCAAAATACCTGTGTTTGTCCTTCCGGTTGAAGGAGCTGATATCATATTGGGCTTAGCCTGGCTTCGTACCTTAGGCCTAGTACTTGCAGATTTTGCAATACCCAAACTCACTTTTAACATAGGCCAAAAGGCCATCACGTTAAAAGGAGAACCCTCCAGTAGCCCAGTTACCCCATCTCCCTACATACACTACTTACAAAAAATACCATTGCTTCTGTACATGCCCTTGTTCTTGTCAATAACGCTACGACTCCACAAAATTCCCAACCGCCCCTCACCCATACGGACCCCCACATACATCATCTCCTCCAAACATATCATTCCATATTCGACACACCTAAATCCCTACCCCCTAACCGCACACAAGATCATCGTATCTCCACCCTACCATCATCTAAACCGGTTAACGTTCATCTGTATCATTACCCTCAGTACCAAATGGAAGTTATGACAACCCTCATATCCGTCATGCTCAAAGCGGGTGTTATCAAACCTAGTACGAGTCCATACTCGTCCCCGGTTCTTCTCGTTCGCAAAAAGGATGGCTCTTGGCGCTTTTGTGTAGATTACCGAGCATTAAACTCCATCACCATCAAAGATCGATTTCCTATTCCAACAGTCGATGAACTGTTAGACGAGCTACATGGTCTTATGGTATTCTCTAAAATTGATTTAACCTCAGGGTATCATCAAATACGGGTAGCTATGAAAGACACTCATAAAACGGCATTCCGTACAGTTGATGGCCATTATGAATTTTTGGTCATGCCCTTTGGGCTCACCAAAGCACCATCCACCTTCCAATCTACTATGAATGAGATGTTTCGTGATGCTTTGCGTAGGTATGTTCTTGTCTTTTTCGATGATATCTTAATATACAGTTCAAACAGGGATCAACATTATCACAATTTAAATCCGATGTTTCAAACCTTAGCCACAAACAAACTGTTTGCAAAATATTCGAAGTGCAATTTTGGTGTAGACTCGGTCTCCTATCAGGGCCATATCATTTCATCTAAAGGTGTCGAGGCTGAACCAGACAAGTTACAATGTGCCCGCGAATGCAAGTTTCGTCGGCTTATGTGCGCAAGTTATACGCCATTACTGAGGTTGTCAAGAAGTGGCGTCAATACTTGCTTGGTCGGAAATTCCACATTTATACCGACCAACGGAGTCTTAAACACCTGCTGTGCAAACACCCGAACAGTATCGTTGGGCGACAAAGGTATTGGGTTTTGATTTTGAAATTTTATATAAACTGGGGAAGGAGAATCGGGTTGCCGATGCATTAAGCCGAGTCGATGGTCCAGTTATGTTTGCAACTTCTTCAACTGACCCAGTTTGGTTAGATAAGTTACGAGTCTTTTACAAATCTCAAGAAGGTTCCAGTTTGGTCGCTGAACTGTTGAAAAGAAACAACTGTTTTTCATTTCGAAACGGACTGCTTATTCTTGACAATAAATTATTCGTTCCGGAATGGCAAGATGTTCGAGCCCTTCTTTTTCACGAATATCATTCTACCATAGTGGGTGGCCATTCCGGGGTTAAAGCGACAGTTAAACGCCTATCGGCAAATTTTAGTTAGCCCATGGTGAAGGTAGCGGTTGCGTCTTTTATCCGCAACTGTGAGAATTGTCAACAAGTCAAATAACCCAACCATAAACCTTACGGTACCCTTCAACCTCTTCCCGTTCCTTCGAACGTATGGGAGGATATCTCGTTGGATTTTATAACCCATTTACCGGTGTCGCAAGGCAAAACCGCTATATGGGTGATTGTTGACATGTTCTCAAAATATGCTCACTTTATTGCTTTACCGCCCAAGTACGGAGCTGCAACTTTAGTTACGTTGTTCATGCACAACATCTACAAGTTGCATGGATTTCCTAAGAGCATTGTCAGCGACCGAGACTCCCTTTTTCTAAGCAATTTTTGGCAGGAAATGTTCAAACAGGTGGGCACTAAACTAAAATATTCCACAGCATGTCATCCCCAATCTAACGGTCAAACGAAGGGTAGATGGGGTAACTGGGCTACTGGAGGGGCGGTTGGGAATTTTGTGGAGTCGTAGCGTTATTGACAAGAACAAGGGCATGTACAGAAGCAATGGTATTTTTTGTAAGTAGTGTATGTAGGGTAGATGGGGTAACTGGGCTACCGGAGGGTTCTCCTTTTAACGTAATGGCCTTTTGGCCTATGTTAAAAGTGAGTTGGGGTATTGCAAAATCTGCAAGTACTGGGCCTAAGGTACGAAGCCAGGCTAAGCCCAATATGATATCAGCTTCTTCAACCGGAAGGACAAACACAAGTATTTTGAAAGTCGTATCAGAAAGTTGTAACCCTAGAGAAGCGCACATCTTATTGCAGAGAAGATGATCACCATTACCGACCATAACGGAGAACCCAGGTATCGGCTGGCTCTCCAATTTTAAGTAGGAAAGAAAACGTGGCTGGATGATATTATGAGTGCTCCCTGTGTCGATGACATCAACAACAGCCTCTATTGACTCGAGTTTGCAGGAGCATGAACGCTTGAGGAAAGTACCCAAAGGAAACTTAAGGAAAGCACAACAACGAATGCTTAGTTTGGCTCAGCATCAACGCATTGATAAGGAGTTCAAGGTAGATGACCCGGTGTATTTAAAGCTACATGACTACATACAATCTTCGGTAGCTATTCGAAGCTCAAAGAAACTTTCTCGTCGTTTTTACGGTCCATTTCAAGTTTTGGAGCGGATTGGAGTGGTTGCATATAGGTTAGACTTGCCATCGGATTCACGTATTCACCCAATATTCCATGTATCGCTGTTGCACCAAGCCCATGGGAACCCAGGGGTTGTTCCGTTACCAAAATTTGATGACGTCAACATAGAACCAGTGGAATCGGAAGCTGTCTTAGACCACCGTTATCAAGCGAAGACACTACAGTTGTTGGTTACTTGGAAGAAAAAGCCTTTAGAAGAAGCAACGTGGGAAAATTTCACAGAATTAATCAATCGTTTTCCTGAATTCACGGCTGCAGAGGAGTACGTCTCACAGCTCGAGGACGAGCTGAAGGTTAAGGGAGGGGAAGTTGATGCGGCCCAATTGTCACCAACCAATGGATTGCTAAGCAGGCCCAAACGGATTGTCAAGAAGCCCGCCAAGCTTTTGGATTGAGCCCGCAAAGCTAAAGGAAGCCCACTGCATTTTTATTTAATTCAGCACTGCATTTTTAGTAATTCTGCACATGTTTATTTGAAAGGTTCTGCATGTTTGTTAGTAGGATTAGTGGCATCGTGTGTCCAGGAAAAAAGGAGATAGTGGACCCCATGGGAACATGTCTCACGTAAACTCATGTTTAAATTCATTGTTTTTTTGCATTTTGGAATATTATGAGAAAATTGCCCCAAGTCTCTGTTTCTTTCTTAAATCTTCTTGGAGAATTGCCTACTCTACAGGCTAAAACAAAACCCCATCAATATGCAACAGTTTGGGGGTGCTGGTACACGATCTGGTGTATGGTTTTATCTAAGAAGATTCATGTTTTGACGATTTCTGTTGTGGGAATGTAAAATGTAAAGCTTGATCTAAGAAGATTATTGTTTTGACATTTTCTTCACTCTTTAGTATGCAAATCTATATCTATTTGCGTCTAGAAAAGAGATTGTCTGATGTGATAACATGATCTGGTGTATGGTTTGTGTATCTTGTTGTTAATAAGATTTGGGCTTTTTTATTAAGTGAAAGGAAATAGAGCTTAGACCCCTAAAATTATTTCTTGTAATTACTTTTTATGATAAGCATATTAAAATGTATAAAAAAATATTATCTTTAATGCCTATAGATAAAGTGAACGAAAAATTAAAATGTATAAAAGAAAAAGTCAGATACACGAAAAAATAAGCAAGAAAACCCAATAAAATTAATAGCGTTGACAATGTCGTATGGATACCAACGGACTAATTAATATCTCAGGTGATGTTTCGTTAACAAATATTAAACATCTTATACTAAGACCGAAGGGTAAAGTGAGGATATTCTCCAAATTAATTATCCGTCACATAGGCGCCAACTAAGCATAGGTGGAGGATCATCTTCTTGGGGACTACCCAAGGTTGTGGTGGATGGTCCTCCCTTATTTTTTTATTATTATTTTTTTATTTAATTAATTAATGAAAACAAAGTAAATAAAAAAAAAGACTTACATTTAAATAAAAACCTAAAGTTACATTTAAATAAAACCTAAAAAAAATACAAGTTACATTTAAATAAAAACTAAAGAGTAAAATGCACGGATAGTCCCTGTGGTTTTGCAAAGTTTCAGCTATAGTCCCCAGCTTTTGGAAATTACACTCATAGTCCCTGTGGTTTGACCAGTTGTTACTCGGATGGTCCCTAGTGTGGATGGGGGTTAGTTTTCTTTGTTAAATGTGTGCGAAATGACTAAACTACCCCTAACTAATTAAAAAAACTAAGAAAGATATAAAGATTGGTGGCCCCCTCATCTTCTTCCCCACACTCTCTCTCTCTCTAAAATCTATCATCACCTCCACCTTAAACCCACAACCACCACCTCTACCGTCACCTTCAGCCCACCACCCCCTTAAGTTCTAGTGTACAATTCCTAACTAATCGGTGACTTTAACGCCATCTTCCAAAAATAAATAGACAATCGTGTGCTAAGTGATAAAATCGGTATTCAACATTGACTGTACGGCGGAATTCAAGGTTGTCGGAGTGATCGGCGCCGGCCAGATAGGCTCCGGCATAGCTCAACTGGCGGCGGTTGCCGGTTCTGATGTCTGGCTCCTCGATAAAGAAGCCGGAACACTTCTATTCACAAGTTACAACTGTTTGTTGATAAAAACGATGAATTTTATACTAATTGAAGATCAAAATCAGAATAACTAGCTAAGATTAAACCTAACTAACATTTTGGCAGATCTAACACTAAATATTTCGAATTTGTGCCCAAGATGAACAATATACAGTAATAGTAGTTGAGTAATTTGAGATACCTGTGCGATTATCTCCTTCAAATCTGTCGAAATCACGTTCTGCTTGAAATAGCAATCGTCAGTTTCAGAGTATTTTTTGAAAAGATTGCTGTACCTAATGTTGTATATAGTTGGAAGTTTGGACTTGCAGACGTTGGTAGTGATGGGGTTGGGGTGGGGTGGGGTTGGATGGTGGGGCCTCTTAGAATTTGTTATTTTAATGAGAAGGGTAGTTTGGTAATTTCACATCTAATTAACTGAGAAAACTAACCCCCATCCACTTCAGGGACTATCCGAGTAACAACTGGTCAAACCACAGGGACTATGAGTGTAATTTCCAAAAGCTGGGGACTATAGCTGAAACTTTGCAAAACCACAGGGACTATCCGTGCATTTTACTCAAAACTAAAAAAAAAATACACTTAAAAAAAACATAAAGTTACATTTAAAAAAAACTACACTCCCCCACTTCATTTTTTCCTAATTTTTTTCTTCATCATTTGTAAAATGGGACGGTCTTCCGATGGATATTCGCTAAGGTCGGTGGTCATTATTTTCCATTCCTCCAACTGCTGCGCTTCTTCTTGCCTCCTTTGCTTCTCCTCGGCTTGTCGTTTCTTCACCTTTACCTTCTCGGTTTGCGTCTCGGTAAAGGTTTGGTTGAATGCTTTCAACTCGGCCATAATACCTTCCAACTTCGAACCACCACCACCACTTCCTGGTGCGGCTTGTTTCCTTTTTTCAGCCGCTATCTTTTTACTTTTGTCTCTTCCTAGGGGACGTTCTTCCTCTCCAATCGGCTCCTCCTCATACTCGGGCTCGTCGTTGATATTTATTTGGCAACGACCGGTTGAGCCTCCAACGCTATAACTTCCTAACTCGGAAGTTTTAGACCGTTGCGTTGCTCGTTTCGCGCTTGCAACCTCATTTGGAGTTCCCTTCCATTTTGTTTGATCCTTTACAATTTGCCAAGCACGGACATGTGAGAAAGAAGTTTTTTTGTCATTTTCGTATAAACGCAACGCTTCAATGAAAACATTTACGTGGTTCCACCCACTCGGTTTGTTGGCGAGCGTTCTGTTATAAAACCCACAAAAGCGTTGGATCAACGTATTCATCTTGCGCACTTGGAGCTGATAGAATCAACGGTTCTGTACTCGTCTTGTTCCATAATCGCGTGGAATATATCAAGGGCTTCTTGCCAAAACCCATCGCTTTGTTGATTGTTACCTACAAGTTAGTAACAATAATAATAATATTTTGTTAGAAAAATATAGTGTACAAATAAATGTTAGTAACAATAATAATATTTTCTAACAAAAATATAATGTACAAATAATATTTAATAACAATAATAATATAATGTACAAAAATAATTTTCTAACAATAATAATATTTTACCGATTATAGGAGACGTTGAAGAGCTAATATATGCATTCGCCAACGCCTCTTCCTCAATTTTTGACCATGGCCGTTGTTGTTGTTTGGCGGCTGCGTCTTCTTTTTTACCATTTCACTTTGTATTTTTCTTTTTTGAAGGTTCAGGTTGCGTTTCTGGCACAACCTCTACGTCCTCATCTTCTTCCTCGATTTGTGTTGGACGTGCTTGTGGCGGTGGTTGATATGGCATATTTAGCGGGTTTTGCATTAGTTGCTGCATTTGATATGGCATTTGATTGAACGGAATGTTGGGTTGTTGCATTTGCATTGGGTTGAACGGAATGTTGGGTTGTTGCATAGGGTATTGGTTTCGTTGGTTGAAAGCGTTGGGCATTTGTTGGTAACCCGCAAAAGAGTTTTCCATTACGGGTGTGTAGCCGGGTGACGAAAACGGGAGTGAACTTGAGTTGGGATTATTTGGGTTGTAGGGATCCATAATTTTTTTAAGGTTGGGAGAGGATTTTTTTTATAAAAATGGCTGAAAAGTGGAAGTATTTGGTAAAAAAAAAATGGGGTGAAAAGTGGTTGAATTTATAGTGGTGGGGTGAATTTTTTTTTTAAATTGGAATGTTACCGTTAGGGGGGCCCACCATTTCAAAAAGATGCTCCGTCTCCAACGTCTCTTGGCAGACGAAGGCGCCGAGACGGGCCCCAAGGGGGCGGTGTGCGACAGCCCAAGACGGGGGACGGCCCGGGAACGAGCCCCATACCCGGTGGTCTAAGTTATTAAACATCTTATACTAAGTTGGGTGATGTTTCGTTTTTGCATATATTATATATCTTATTAAAAATTGTGGCATAGAAACATAATTCTAACTGGTCCCACCCAACGCTTATACCCTCATCCATCCTAAACTAGAGAAAGAAAGAAACCTTCTCGCGTTGCAAGAAAGACACAATTTCTCAATAGCGAGAACATTTTTGTGAAAGCACCGGATCGATGACGAACATCAAACATTGCACTTGATTCAAGACATGAAGAACAATCATAAACACCAAAGATAGAAAGATGTAGAAGATGAACACCTTATTATTGAATCAGTCATCTCAGATTACACAAACCAAAGAAGTATATACATCATCTACAAGCTGGTTTAGATCACAAAGATCTAAACCTAGCTTTCTCTCACTAACACATAGTATCCCCCTCTCTCTAGAATTCACACACTGATGGAGAATGCATGGGATTTGTGAGAGATGCACCAAGCTCTCAAGGGTTCCCCAAATCTACCCTATACAACACATATATATAGACTAGGGACTAAACCCGGACAAAACATATTGTTCGGGATACAAAACAAATACTTCGGACAACAATAATAATCAACATAATCCGAGTTTAACATCATAAACTAGGACTGATAAAGCTTCTGAATTCTTGACTTGCCTTGGACTTTGTTGACCGTTGACCAGAACTGATAAAGCACAGTTACCGGGCAGGAACTGCACTTACAGACTCCCCCTTAACTGTTGCTATCAGTTCTATCTGACATTGATATCTTCAGTCACCAGATACTGCACTTACAGACTCCCCCTTGACTGATGATATCATGTCTGCTTTCAACTTTGGCTGAGACTTGATCTTTCTGGCAAAGAACAGTGATCTTCATCCCTTCTAATTAAAGACTTGCTGACAATCACTTGAATGCCCGCTTTGTGAAACCTGAAGCATCCAACATCAAACACTGTAGATCCTCCCCCTCAAACTACTCCCGAATCAAATTAACGCGAACCAGCCTACAACCAAATGTAAGAATATCGCTCGCAACCATAATCTTCAAACCTAACTAGCAGCAGAAAGAAACATTGGATTTCCAAAGCCCAACCTTGAACACTTCAAATTCCACAAAGACATGAAGCTCAGTTTGATAAGTTAATAACAAACTGAACTTTGTAAAAGTACATCCGCCATCTTGATCAAAAGTCTTCAACCCTTCATGTATGATCTCATCTCCTCATGTATCCTCATGATCAATCTCCTCTCTTCACAAATCCGCTGAATCCCCGATGGCTTTCATCTCCGACCTTCCCCTCAAATCAAGAAGCCCCACATTATTTCGAGACCAGAACTAATCTTCTCTACTCTAAACAGCAACTTAATAAGGCTCAATCTTCAACTAGTCGTCAACCGAGAATTCAGCTTCATCACGTCAACACTTGATTAATAACATAAACACACGTGACAAAACTCCATCACACACGCGCTATTTCACGCACAAGCTTTATATTTATGAAGAAAATAGGAAATTTTTACTCCCCCTTTTTCTTTGTAAACAATACAAAAGTCCAAGCAAGTCTTATTCTCTTCACCTCCTCACTTGATCCGGACAACATAAGTACCATAAAACTTTTCGATAATCCGAAACCGACATCAAGTTTCCAAACTACACATAATTCTGACTCTTAGTTAGTTATCCGGTACCCCAGGTAACCCGGAATAACTAAAAAAGCTCGGAACATGCACAACTCGAAACTTCCGAACAACACAAACTTCTAAATTTAGCTAAAAATCCGGTACCCCAGGTAACCTGGAATTCTAGAAAATTCGGAACTCGTAAAACACGAAAGCTCTTGAAACCTCGAATCAGATCATCGGAACAATACTTAGAGTACAAAGAAATTCAGAACAAGCAACGAAATCCGAAAAACCCATAAATTCAAATTTTTTTTTTAGTTTTTTTTAAGTCCGAACTTGGCCTTATAATTCCGAATTTAGCATCAAAATACATAAACTCTGACTCCTGTCCCTAACATAACCTTGGACAAAAGTCCATGGCTTAAACTTGGAAAAATTGTCCAAGGATAAACCTTGGACTAAGCCTTGGAACTTAAACCTTGGAACTTAAACCTTGGACTTAAACCTTGGAACTTAAACCTTGGAACTCAAACCTTGGAACTCAAACCTTGGACTTAAACCTTGGAGCTTAAACCATGGAACTTAAACCTTGGACTTAAACCTTGGAACTTAAACATTGGACACCAAAACATGGACACCTAAACTTGGACACCAAAACTTGGACACCTAAACTTGGACAAAACTCGGATTAGATGTTGATAGATTAACTCGGAAATGAATAACACTTACAAAAATCCGGACAAAGCCTTTTTCAGATCAAAACCCTAGATCTACCAAAAACCCAACAGTTCTCTCCAACACAGCTCGAATTTCTTCATATCTGGACCAAAATCTTCACGTCTTCAAGATGTTTGGCAGAAACAAACATCAAATCAAGAGCAATGGTGATTCAGAAGGCGGTTAGACCATTCTGAATCGGTAACCATGCTCTGATACCACTGTGAAAGCATCGGATCGATGACGAACATCAACATTGCACTTGATTCAAGACATGAAGGACAATCATAAACACCAAAGATAAAAGGATGTAGAAGATAAATCTCTTTATTAATGAATCAGACATCACATATTACACAAACCAAAGGAGTATACATCATCTACAAGCTGGTTTAGATCACAAAGATCTAAACCTAGCTTTCTCTCACTAACACATAGTATCCCTCTCTCTCTAGAATTCACACACTGATGGAGAATGGATGGGATTTGTGAGAGATGCACCAAGCTCTCAAGGGTTCCCCAAATCTACCCTATACAACACATATATATAGATTGGGACTAAACCCGGACAAAACATATTGTCCGGGATACAAAACAAATAATTCGGACAACAATAATAATCAACATAATCCGAGTTTAACATCATAAACTCGGACTGATAAAGCTTCTGAATTCTTGACTTGCCTTGGACTTTGTTGACCGTTAACTAGAACTGATAAAGCACAGTTACCGGACAGGAACTGCACTTACAGACTCCCCCTTAACTGTTGCTATCAGTTCTGTCTGACATTGATATCTTCAATCACCAGATACTGCACTTACAATTTTGAACGAAGATAAAAAGATGTCAAAGCCTTAAGAAAGGGATGGGATGTGACACCTGAGCAAAACCCGCAACAATCTTGATTTCTCATTTCACTCTTTCGTGCCTGATTGTCAAATTTCGGGACGAAATTTCTTTCAAGTTGGGGATGATGTGACAACCCAAACTCTCAAGGTTGGTAACGCTCCATCTTTTGATCCTTAATTCTGGTTACCTTTCCATAATATGTTAAAAACGATTTATTCGTATAACCTTGTTAGACTAATTGGTACAATAACATTAATTAATGTTTTGACACGTTGGGCCGCACATTAGTTGGGCCGCACCTTCACATCCGAGCCCAATACACCACTGGTTCTAGGTTAGATCTTGGCCCAATACATTGCGTAGTATGTGTGTGTGTATTGTTCGACCCACTAGACTTTTACAAATTAAATGCATATTAGATTCTTTAAATGGGCACTTGGGCTTGAGCCCATGATTATCAGCCGGCCAGAGAAGGAACCGCCTAAACATATGTATTAATTACTTATAGGTAGCATGTTGTTAATAAAACTAAAAATAACTCAAACAAAAACCCTACCCTTCCATATCCCCTACGCTCGCAAGGCATAAACACCCCACCCCCTTGAAATCGTGGAAGCAGGAGAACCCTTTTTCCCCATCATCGAGTCATCCAGAGGATCGAGTTGGATATTTGGTTAGTATTCATTATTGTTTGATTTGTGTGCGTGTTATTTGCTATGCGTGTTGTGATTAAAGAAAATAAGGAACTTGAGTTAGAATAATTATGTGATATGCTAGGAAATCAATATATTAGTGGGATTATTCGGTCCAATATAATTGAAGGCACATGGCCATATGAGATCTAATAGTGATTGAGTTGTTAACTTTGAAATTAGAATGGCGGCCATGTGAGGTGAAATCAAGCAATATAATTATTTACATAAGTTGTCAGTAAGCATTAGCTTGAATAATAAATGTTGAGATGATGTTTTGTGTGTGTAATCGAAATTGGGGTAGGTGGCGGCTCAACTTTTGACTAAGAAGCATGATGTAATCTTGTGCATGGACTAATAATTAATAATTTAATTAAATGGCTGAATGATCATGTGAATGGAACCGTACGACTGCATGTATATGTTGATTGATGTTTAATGGGTTGATGTATGGCCAATGTGATGTAAGTTAAGGTAAAATAAGTTATGAGTCAATGACATAGCCCACAACAATTAGATGCTTCTGTCAATATAATAATAAAAAAAAAGAGAATGCTATTGGGCCGATTAATGGCTGTTCACGTGATGGGTATTTTAATGATCATGGGGATGGGGGTCAACATGGAGTAATGATTCAATGATGTCAGTACAATATTTTATGCATGTAATCGGTCATGTGTTGATAAGATAGATGGTTATTATGATGATATAGAACCTTGATTGTGTGATTAAATAATGAGTGCTGTGAACACATGTAAGCATAGCATGATATGAGCATATGGTTGGATCCGACGTGGTAGTTAATTAGGGTGTTAACTTTTGATAAACGAATTGGTGAAGTAACCCAGTTAACTGTTGAGTAATACTTAACTGTTGTTGATATGCATAGGATGTGAATACATGTTTATGTGATACTTGCTGATTGATGCTTGAACACAATATGATTACAATTTATACGCAAGTTATGCGAATGTAAACTGATTACGTGTACCTGAACACCATAGGCTTTGATTAACTAAGTGTGAACAAGTAATATAACATACCGAGCAATCTCAGGTGAGTTCACTGCTCTTTTCCAAGCATGCATCCCGTGAAGGGATATCGGGTAACGTTCCAGGGAGGAATGCAAGTTAATGGGATGTTTGTTATTACTCAGTTTCTATTATGTAAGACCCCCTACATCTACCGTTTGTTGTCGGTAAGGCAACGAGGTATTTAGTTGATAGCGCTATTAGGATTGGCACCCTCACACCGTGCCGAAAGGACGGGCGTGAACTAACTACCTTGACCACTTGACCAATGCCTAGATAGAGGCATTGGGGTTGGGCATTCACATCGTGTATATATAAGACCCCTTACATCTACTCGAGGTTATTAGTTGAGCTAATTACCTCGACCACTTGACCAATGCCTTGATAGAGGCATTGGGGTTGGGCATTCATATCTTGTAGCCAGTTGCGGTAATCGAGTTAATAACAACATCAAAACAACGAAACATCAAATCAACAAATCATCTTATTGAACTGTTTTACACATGTGACTGGTAACTAAACTCGGTAACAAAACTTTGAACTCACCAGCGTCGTCTGACACACTTGTCTGCATGCTTGCAGGTTGTAGGTTTATATCATTGGGACTTGCTGTCTGGGATGCTGGAGTGGTCATGGGTCGTGATACATGGAACCTCAACACAAGCTAAATGATTTATGTACACCTGGTTTACTAAACACTTAATAAATGAGCTTTGCTTCCGCTGTACATAATGAATGATATGTAACGTTTGTAACCCTTATGCTAATGAATGAAAGTTTTATTTAAATATATTTATGAGTTCAATGTGATTGGTGGCTTGGTTCCTGGTACGTCACACGCCTCGCGGGGGTTTCTGCATGTGGTATTTTGGGGGTGTGACAGTTTGGTATCAGAGCCACTGGTTATAGTGAACTTGGTTTTAAAAACGTCTTTGTAAAACCAGACTATAACCGAACAGTTCTGAAAACGTGAATACTACCATGACACTCAGCTCCAGATTGCAAGGTTCATCTCTCGTATACTCATTGTACTGCATAACTAGTGAACACTTACATACGATATTGCATGTGATTGCACATTTAGCACAACAGTATGAATTCATGAACTACTTGCATGTGTTATGTGACTGATAAGGTGGTATTTCCCTAAACATTCATGACTTACGTTTTGTGATGCTCTTTGTTTGCTACTCGAGTTTGAGGAACCATTTGACATGAGTTAGGAGGAGCTGAGATGAGCATGCAAATCACAATATTATTGTGGGTGCACACATAATAATAATGTGGGGTGCATGTGAGTCCCAGTGAGGCTTAACAAGTGAAAAAGGGGTCCCGTCCCGATAACTGATCAATGTGAAACACAACAATCTATAGGAGTCATAACAGTGATTGTCTTCTACTCGAACGTGTTCTTTTCACTCCTCTCTGAAATCTTACGAATCTCGATGCTATCGAGTATTACCTGTATACCCATCTGAATGCCTAGCAAACTAGGTACCGTGTTAGGTGCTTGTACGAACGCCCCTGAATTGGATGTTGCAGCGTCGAATGATTGGTTGATACCTTTCTCACCCCTTTTTGTTTGTTGGAGCTATATGTATTGATGTCTTAGACACCGTAGTGCGATCGCATCTGCAACAGACCGTGTATTACTCAAACAACTTGCCACATCGATAGACAAGAGGAGGAGCGTGGAACTTTACCGACCTCAGTATTTGGACAACCTTGATTACCGAAAATGAACATCACCGATTTGACTCCAATCGAAATTTTAATCCTAGTCAGCGACTCATAGGTGTCAACTTTTACGAATCAATCGGGACATTAGCGATGACAACTTATTACAGTGTGGAATGTGTGACTACCAACACGGTGATTAGCGCTTTAGGGCGTGGCACAGAATGTGGAAAGATGGACTTGGTTGGTGAAAGGTCATAGGGATTCCGTTCCAAGCAACGACATTAGAGGCAACAATCATGGCAACACCAAGGTACTTGTAATAGTAGCCTACAATATGGAAATGAAGGTGTCTACGACATGGATTAGCCGTTGATAATTCAAGACGATAACAACCAAGGGAACGATGACAGTATTGGGAATCCGCGTGATCGTAACAACAACACCGGTATTGGTGCTTGTGGAAGGGCATTTAGGATTGGCGTAGGTGACGCTAGGCATAATAACATGGTAGCTTGCATGGGTAGCAAACTGCTTCGTCTCGATTCCGTTATGGAACCGGCTGATGGCAAGTCAATTAAAGCCTTGTATGTTCATTGGGATGCAAGCTTGACTTTGTGAGGCAAGTGTTCGACATCGACCTTCCTTTTTGCTATCCATGATGGTCTCGATGCAGTAATAATGTAGATTGGTTATCTGGATATCGCGTAGATATACCTTGAGGGAAGGAAATTTTGTGTCACTATACACTTTGAAGTATCAGAGTGGTGTAAGGGTTAGCATCATATCAGCAGTGAAGGCCCAGAAGTGTCTACGGAGGGATTACCCCACAACGTTAGCAACCGGTACTGATGTTAAAGTTAAGGAAAAGAGGATCGAGGATCCACCAATTGTTCATGATCCCTCTCGGCGTGCTACCCGAGGAGCTTTCGGACTTGCTTCCACAACTGTTAGGCAGAATCAACTTCAGGAACTGTTGGACAGGAATTTGTCGAACCTAGTTTTTCGCTTTGGGGGGCCCCAGTTATACAAGTAAAGATAAGCCTTTTTGTGTGTGTACTGATTATCGAGAACTCATCAAGACGACAGTTGAGAACTGTTTGCTTCAACTATGTATTGACAATCTGTCGACTAGTTGCAAGGGACGAGCTTTCATTCGATGATTGATTTACGAGCAAACTATTATCAGATGGAAGTCCAAGGGGAGATGTTCTTATAGGGGCTTATCAGACTCATTTCGACCATACGACCTTGTATTCCATGACCTTTGGGGTAATCATCAGACCAGCAGCTTTATGGATCATGTGAACCGACCATGCTATTGGGTGACGTTTTGAATCTTTTCTAGGAGAAAAGAACATCATGGACAGCTTTGTACCTTATTTGAGAGCTCCTGAGGGAGGAGCCACACCGCGCGAAGTCTTGATAAATGTAACTTCTGGATTCAAGTGGTACCCTTTTTGGGTTATATGATCAACGAAGTGGGAATGCACGTAGATCTCGCTAAGACCTGTTTTGGTTGGAAACTGATCGACACCAAAGAGCCCCTCAAGGATACAGCAATTTCTTGGTCCCGCTTGGTATTATCACAGATTAATCACAGGATTTTCGAAGGTCGCGTAGCTTAAATCTCTTTAGCACAACAGGGTGCTGTGTTCGTGAAAGACAAAACAGGAGGACGTCTTTTCAGCTTCCGAATCCCAACTCTGCAATGCACTGAGCATCGTCTTTACCCGAGGGTGCGGGTGATTTAGTGGTGTACCATGATGATCCGAATCAGAGTCCTAGTTACACACCGATGCAACACGAGAGAGTGATGACTTACGTAATGGAGTTACAAAGAGGAAATGCATGACACACAACTGGCGGTGGAAACCGTGGTCTTTGGATTTACTTGGAAGCATTACTTGGGCAGTACCAAATGCACCATCTACACCGATCACAGAAGCCTTCAGCATATTTTAGACCAGAAAGAATTGAATATGCGGCAACGGCGTTGGATAGAGCTTTTGAACGATTATGAATGTGCTATCAAGTATCATCTGGGTAAAGATAATGTGGTAGCTGATGCACTTAGCCGAAAAGAGACGAAGCCCAAACGTGTTCGCACATTACAACTCACTATTCATTCTAACCTTCCTGATAAGATTCGTATGGCTCAGACTGAGGCATTGAAGGAAGAAAACATCGAAGCTGAGGGTTTACGAGGTATGAAAAAGCAGCTCGAGCAGAGATCTGATGGCATCTATTATATTATGGAAAGAGTATGGATTCCTCTGTTTGGTGATCTCAGAGAACTTGTGATGGATGAAGCGCACAAGTCACGATACTCTATTCATCCAGGATCGGATAAGATGTATCAGGATCTTAAAGTTTTGTATTGGTGGCCAAATATGAAAGCTATCATCGCCACGTACGTGAGTAAATGCTTGACTTGTGCTAAAGTCAAAGCAGAGCATCAGAAGCCCTCGGGTCTACTTCAGTAGCCAGAGATACCTACGTGGAAGTGGGAGCAGATCGCCATGGATTTCTTTACAGGGTTACCAAGGACTCAGGCTAGAAATGATAATATTTGGGTGATTGTTGACCATCTCACAAAGTCAGCGCATTTTCTGGCAATCAAGGAAACAGATAAGTTTTCACAGCTTGCAACAGTTTACCTTAAGGAGGTAGTTTCTAGGCACGGGGTGCCAACTTCTATCATCTCAGATCGAGATCCGCGTTTCACTTCTGAATTATGGCAGTCAATGCATAAATCATTCGGTTCACAACTCGATATGAGTACTGCTTATCACCCACAGACGGATGGTCAGAGTGAGCGCACCATTCAGACGCTTGAAGACATGTTGCGGGCATGTGTGATTGATTTTGGGAAAAGCTGGGAGAAACATCTGCCATTGTTAGAGTTCTCCTACAACAACAGCTACCACACTAGTATTCAGGCAGCTCCGTTCGAAGCGTTGTAGGGGCGGAAATGTCGTTCTCCTCTCTGTGGGGCTGAGGTGGGTGACAGTCAGATTACAGGTCCTGAGCTCGTACTTGAAACTTCAGAAATGATTGTTCAGATCAGGGACCGTATGGCAGCAGCACGTGATCGTCAGAAAAGCTACGCTGACAAGCGTAGAAAACCTTTGGAGTTCGAAGTAAATGATCGTGTCATGTTGAAGGTCTCACCCTGGAAGGGTGTGGTGCGTTTTGGGAAACGCGGCAAGCTTAATCCACGTTATGTTGGGCCATTCAAAATCTTGGAGTGGATCGGCAAAGTGGCTTACAAACTTGAGTTACCTGCTGAGTTGGGTAATGTACACGATGTCTTCCATGTCTCACAGTTGAAGAAATGTTTGGCTGATGACACACTGGTTGTGCCGTTTCAAGAGTTAAAGATCGACGACAAGTTACAGTTTGTCGAAGAGCCTATTGAAATCATGGATCGGGAGGTCAAGGTGCGTAAACATAGTAGTATTCCAATCGTTAGAGTTCGTTGGAACTCAAGACGTGGACCGGAGTTCACGTGGGAGCGTGAGGATCAGATGAAGCTTAAATATCCTCAACTTTTCCATAAAGACAAATCTAAATCCGCTAAAGCTGGCAAATTTCGGGACGAAATTCCTCTTCAAGTTGGGGATAATGTGACACCTGAGCAAAACCCGCAACAATCTTGATTTCTCATTTCACTCTTTCGTGCCTGATTGTCAAATTTCGGGACGAAATTTCTTTCAAGTTGGGGATGATGTGACAACCCAAACTCTCAAGGTTGGTAACGCTCCATCTTTTGATCCTTAATTCTGGTTACCTTTCCATAATATGTTAAAAACGATTTATTCGTATAACCTTGTTAGACTAATTGGTACAATAACATTAATTAATGTTTTGACACATTGGGCCGCACATTAGTTGGGCCGCACCTTCACATCCGAGCCCAATACACCACTGGTTCTAGGTTAGATCTTGGCCCAATACATTGCGTAGTATGTGTGTGTGTATTGTTCGACCCACTAGACTTTTACAAATTAAATGCATATTAGATTCTTTAAATGGGCACTTGGGCTTGAGCCCATGATTATCAGCCGGCCAGAGAAGGAACCGCCTAAACATATGTATTAATTACTTATAGGTAGCATGTTGTTAATAAAACTAAAAATAACTCAAACAAAAACCCTACCCTTCCATATCCCCTACGCTCGCAAGGCATAAACACCCCACCCCCTTGAAATCGTGGAAGCAGGAGAACCCTTTTTCCCCATCATCGAGTCATCCAGAGGATCGAGTTGGATATTTGGTTAGTATTCATTATTGTTTGATTTGTGTGCGTGTTATTTGCTATGCGTGTTGTGATTAAAGAAAATAAGGAACTTGAGTTAGAATAATTATGTGATATGCTAGGAAATCAATATATTAGTGGGATTATTCGGTCCAATATAATTGAAGGCACATGGCCATATGAGATCTAATAGTGATTGAGTTGTTAACTTTGAAATTAGAATGGCGGCCATGTGAGGTGAAATCAAGCAATATAATTATTTACATAAGTTGTCAGTAAGCATTAGCTTGAATAATAAATGTTGAGATGATGTTTTGTGTGTGTAATCGAAATTGGGGTAGGTGGCGGCTCAACTTTTGACTAAGAAGCATGATGTAATCTTGTGCATGGACTAATAATTAATAATTTAATTAAATGGCTGAATGATCATGTGAATGGAACCGTACGACTGCATGTATATGTTGATTGATGTTTAATGGGTTGATGTATGGCCAATGTGATGTAAGTTAAGGTAAAATAAGTTATGAGTCAATGACATAGCCCACAACAATTAGATGCTTCTGTCAATATAATAATAAAAAAAAAGAGAATGCTATTGGGCCGATTAATGGCTGTTCACGTGATGGGTATTTTAATGATCATGGGGATGGGGGTCAACATGGAGTAATGATTCAATGATGTCAGTACAATATTTTATGCATGTAATCGGTCATGTGTTGATAAGATAGATGGTTATTATGATGATATAGAACCTTGATTGTGTGATTAAATAATGAGTGCTGTGAACACATGTAAGCATAGCATGATATGAGCATATGGTTGGATCCGACGTGGTAGTTAATTAGGGTGTTAACTTTTGATAAACGAATTGGTGAAGTAACCCAGTTAACTGTTGAGTAATACTTAACTGTTGTTGATATGCATAGGATGTGAATACATGTTTATGTGATACTTGCTGATTGATGCTTGAACACAATATGATTACAATTTATACGCAAGTTATGCGAATGTAAACTGATTACGTGTACCTGAACACCATAGGCTTTGATTAACTAAGTGTGAACAAGTAATATAACATACCGAGCAATCTCAGGTGAGTTCACTGCTCTTTTCCAAGCATGCATCCCGTGAAGGGATATCGGGTAACGTTCCAGGGAGGAATGCAAGTTAATGGGATGTTTGTTATTACTCAGTTTCTATTATGTAAGACCCCCTACATCTACCGTTTGTTGTCGGTAAGGCAACGAGGTATTTAGTTGATAGCGCTATTAGGATTGGCACCCTCACACCGTGCCGAAAGGACGGGCGTGAACTAACTACCTTGACCACTTGACCAATGCCTAGATAGAGGCATTGGGGTTGGGCATTCACATCGTGTATATATAAGACCCCTTACATCTACTCGAGGTTATTAGTTGAGCTAATTACCTCGACCACTTGACCAATGCCTTGATAGAGGCATTGGGGTTGGGCATTCATATCTTGTAGCCAGTTGCGGTAATCGAGTTAATAACAACATCAAAACAACGAAACATCAAATCAACAAATCATCTTATTGAACTGTTTTACACATGTGACTGGTAACTAAACTCGGTAACAAAACTTTGAACTCACCAGCGTCGTCTGACACACTTGTCTGCATGCTTGCAGGTTGTAGGTTTATATCATTGGGACTTGCTGTCTGGGATGCTGGAGTGGTCATGGGTCGTGATACATGGAACCTCAACACAAGCTAAATGATTTATGTACACCTGGTTTACTAAACACTTAATAAATGAGCTTTGCTTCCGCTGTACATAATGAATGATATGTAACGTTTGTAACCCTTATGCTAATGAATGAAAGTTTTATTTAAATATATTTATGAGTTCAATGTGATTGGTGGCTTGGTTCCTGGTACGTCACACGCCTCGCGGGGGTTTCTGCATGTGGCATATTTATGAGTTCAATCCATTTTTAGCAACTTGAATCTCTTGTAGAAATCGACAAGTACCTTTACAAATAGACAAACAAAACACAATCAGTTTAACTGTTTATCAATTAACTGAATAAAACTGGTACTCGAACTGATGATTTTCTGTGCGGACTGAACGTTGACCAACTGTGCGGACTTCTAGGACCCGAATCGAAATCAAATGACTTGACCCTTTGAAACTTTTGAACTCCAAACCGTACGGACTGACAGAAACCACGACTCAAGCCACGCAACTTGAGTACACACTGTGCAACTTGACTGACAAACGTACTGATCGAACTGTGCTAATCGACAAAAAACTTCAAACCTGTAACCTCGGTAACTGACAACTAACAACTGACAAACAATTTTAGCTTTTAAGATTTCCAATGAAGCGATGAAAAGTCACTTGTTTTTTTTTTTAAATACGTATACATGTACTTCAAACAACACAACACATGAATCGATAATATCAAATTGCGCCTGACAACCTTTAATATCTAAACAATTCTATTTGATCTCTCAAAAACTAATTATATTTGCCTATGATGTGTCATATAAAGACTTTATTTGCCGACAACTGTTGATAATTCTTGGAACAAACATTCACATGCAATTCAAATGACTGACACACTATTATTACTATCACATGTAAATTGACAAAATCACATGCAAACAATAACCCGATATATTTCCATAACTCGATGCACTATTGAGCGGTTCACTTAATTCAAAGCATAGTTCTAATCCGTTTCAAATGTATGAAGACCTCTGATTGGACCTATCAAACCATTAATCCGACAAGCTACTTTACCCAACAATTTCTGACAACTATTCAAAGTGATTGGGCCAAAAATTAAGTAAATCTGTTTTGACCGAACAAACAACAAATCACATTCACACACTTATATCAATATACTATTCGAATGCACTATGAACATTATCCAAAAAATGAAATTTTTTTTAAATTTTTTTTTTTTATTTTTTTAGATTTTTTAAGGGTTTTTGGGGGTTTAGTTTTTAGCATTTTAGCTTGGGGGGTGGGGGGGGTTTAGGTTTTTGGGGGGTGGGGGAGGGGGGGTTAGATTTTTTTTTTTAGGTTTTTTTTTAGCTTGGGGGGGGGGGGGGGGGGGGGTTTAGGTTTTTTTTTTGGGGGGGGGGGGTGGGGGTTAGGTTTTTTTTAGCTATTTTAGGTTGTGTTCACATTGGTTCTCGCGGTTCTCACAATAAAGGTGGTTCTCGCATGAGCTCCTCCCTATATATATATATCAAGCTAAACTTCTAATGGCTTAGCTTGCGAGGAAGTATGACACCAATATATGTTGGGGACAATCGGTAATCAAAATAAACGTAAAACAGTACTCGGAATATGTTTGTGGGAAGGACTCGCCCACGACGGCTTTTTATATTTTTATTGACTGGGAAACGTAAACTTAAAACTCATATGAAAGCTAATACATGGACTCAACATTATATATTACCTTCTAACTTGGCGTGCAAGCCAAAGAATTATACCCTAACTAAACTAAGAGTCTAAGACTCCTAATTTAATTCAACCAAGAAACAATATAATCTATACTATATAATAAAAGAAACCAATAAGTGACACGTGTCATTCATTGAAGACGTCTACATTTGTAATTTCCTGCCTTTTCATACTTATCTTATATCAATTAATTAAATAATAAATAATCAAATAATATTAAATCTTATCTTACTTTGAATGTCGGATAAAATCATTCTATTTTTTCTAATAATATATTATCTTCAAATTTAAGTTATAAATATTCTATTTTTTCTGGTAATATATTATCTTCAAATTTAAGTTATAAATTAAAGATATTTTTTAAATAATGTTTTCTTTCCCTTCGTATTTTATATTTCTTATTTATTCATAATACTGAATTGATTCTAACAACAAACATTTAAGATGTTGCACATATTATATTTTTTTATAAACATTTAACATCATATCAAGAAAATATATATCTATATCTATACTATATAATAAAAGAAACCAATAAATGACACGTGTTATTCATTGAAGGCGATATTTTTTAAATAAGAGCACAAAACAATAATCTTAAACTTAAAAAACAATAATACGTTCATATAAAAAATTTAAAGTACAAACAAAATATACGAAATAACTTACTAGACATTAGATCAAACTTTAAAAAAACACTAATTAGGAAGAGAAGCTAATAATATAATTCTGTTTTTGATTTTTCAAATTCGGGTTCTAATCAATTCGAATTAAACTTAACCAAGTTTGTGATTTGATTCGAATTAAACCGGACCGAATTTATGATTTTTTAAACGAATCCAATAGCATATCTATACTATATAATAAAAGAAGCCAATTAGGGACACATGTCATTCATTAAAGCCATCTATTTTTATAGATAATTAATATCAATTAAAAAATAATTATAAATTAAATTTAATATAAATTTAAACAATTTGTATAGGAGATAATATAATATTTTATAATATTTATAACTTTGTTATAGTTTCCTTTTTACCCCAAAACTTTATCAAATTTTATCTTTACCCTTTCTTTGCCCATAAGTTCCGGAAATGCAATTTTTAACCACTTAGCTTTTTATGAACTTTGTAAATGTCACTTTGACCCCCGAGAGTTTTTGCCTTGACGATATAAATTCGAGTTAGTCGGGTCGCGTATAATACGTTATGATTGTACGATATAAATTTGATTTACGTCACGTTTTGATCCAATCGCAATGCAACTATAGGATATATTGAGTTCAATCGGATACATCAAAACATGCGTTTTCATATGGTTAACACATCACATAACGCTTGGACTAATCCCTTCGATATAAATTAATATAATGTAAATGATTTATTTATTTTATTAAACTAAAGTAGTTAAGGATAGAATCAATTTAAAAAATGTTTATAAGGGGTAAACTAAAATATTAATCAATGTTTATTGGTTCTATACTTTTATTTCCGTGTTCAATTCTCAACTCAAATACGGTAATCACTATGTTTACGTGATATTTATAAGAACCATCACCGCAATCACCCCATCCATCGTATATCGAGTATATCCGTTAGTTTTTTTAAAGATATTACTACACAAAATTACATTTATGCAACTCGTGTAATACACGGGGATTTTAAAAAATATAACTTTTTTATTATGTAGTATATAAAATTAGATTTATTCAGTCCATATAATACATAGGGTTTATAAATATATAACTTTTTATTGTTTGGTATATAAAATTACATCTGCTCAACCCGTATAACACATGAGGTTCTTAAAAATGTAACTTTTTCATTATTTAATATATAAAATTAAATTTACTCAACCCGTATAATACACGAGGTTTTTTAAGAAATAATTTTTTTATTATTTAATATATAAAATTACATTTATTCAACCCGTGTAATACACGGGGTTCTAACCTAGTATTCAAATAAAATAAACTCCATGCTAATCAACAACTATTCGACATCAGTAACTTTCACGCGCGCACTTTTCCGAACCGACATACCGGGATTAACCTATCAATATATTGTTTAGTAATAGTACTAGGTTAGAATCCCGTGTATCACACGGGTTGAATAAAAAATATAATTAGTAAATAAGATTAAAATATTATAAAATGGTTTTTGAGATAAGATATTATTTATTTTTTATATTAAAAATAGAATCTGAAAGTAGGCGTGTGCAAAAAAAATCTGAATTAACCAATTCATAACCGAATTAACTGATAAAACTGAACCGAAAAAACCGAACCATATCAAAAATCGTTGGGTCGGTTAATTAATTTTCTGAAAAAACAAAAGTATACATAAAATATCACACACCATAATAGCGCTAGGCTATAAGTCGTTTATCGTTTATGTAGTTTCATTTGTGTAACACCCTAATTATAATAACACATATTGTAGGATCGGATTCCGACCTAAATGAGTCGTTCGGAAGAGTTCTAGTTCGTTTCAGAGACGGAAACTAAGAAACGAACGTGTAAACAGCTTGTTTCACACTTTAACCTTCTTTTATATTGATATAACAACCTTTACAATCAGAAGGATAACCGGCAGCACCTCGGTATCACTTGGCAAAAAACTGTTACAACTGACAAGTCTACAACCCTATATATACTCACATGGTTTCGCTTGAAGATGGACAAAAATGTTCAAGCGAAATCCTCTATAATACTTCAAGCGAAAACAACAAATCAACATTCTGTTCAAGCGAGACTTCATGTAAACTTCAAATTTGTTTTGTCTTCATATGAAGTGATGTCACTAGTGATTTCACGTGATGATGTCACTAGTGATGTCATGCTTGATCAGATCTGAATTGAACCCGAGACTCGATACAAGACGAAGACGACAGATGTGTGCACCAACAGACTCCCCCTCAGATGTTGACGAGTCTTAAGTGTCGAGTCTTCTTAATCTTCAGTCTTTATCAGTCTTTAAGCTTCCTTCAGGATCTTTACCTGGCTCTATTCTATCTCCAATTCTCTCTCTCTCTAACAGACTCCCCCTCAAAACATGCTGGGATCGTAGTCTGGCTTTTACAGAATTTCAGAATCCTCAGGTATCGGAACCTGGCACTCTATTTGCTATCCTGCACATCCTCTACCCAAAAATAAGATTCAAAAATATTTAACAATTTATCAAATTTCATGCATCAACACTGATCCTTCTTCAATCAATATACAAACAAACATTAACAATAATCATTTTCATTTCAAACCTCTTCAAACAAACTTTCCCAAACCTGTTCGTCATGTTTAGCACTTGGAATTTTGAAATTCAGCTCTTCAACATCAGTTGTCTAAAATCTTTTTGGATTTTTCAAAATTTATGCTAAAACACACCGAAAATCTTTTTGTATTTTGAAATAACAGAAATAAAATGCAGAAATGAACTATTTACATACAATATTTTTGTGAGCTTGTGTAAGAGGATCATATCAGTTTATGAGACAAATCACCAACACCGTTAAGCTTCATTTCATTTTAAGTTCTAAACAATTCACTTAGATTGCCAGTATACTTGTCCACTTAAATTTTCACACAAAGTTCAACTGATCCGAGATACGATATTAATGTTTTAAGAGACTTAAACTTATCTGTGTGTCCCACTACTTGAATATACTCCCGTATCCAGATCCCAATATTCAATCTTACAGGTGAGTATACCACAGATGATATCTGTAAGGGGAATAAATTATGCAACCGTGATAGCTCAGGTCAGAACTTCCTTTCAGCAGAGAGCCTAGTTGACTTTTAGGTGTGTCCCCTTTAGAGGATCTTTTGAATTACAACAGCCATGATTAGCATTTTTCAATGTTTCATCATTTTTTAGCTGAGGGTGATGCTATTTTTCAAGCAAGCAGAAAGTATTCTCCGGGGACTAGGCCATTGCTTCCGCAAAATCAGAAGTCCCGGGATAATACCCCAGATATCACTGAGCATAAAGACCTAGTATCTCAGAATAAGGGACCTTTCAAACAAGATTTCAGGGGTTACCTATATATCCAAGTTTGTGTTAACCCACAAAACAAGCAAGTTTGAAATTTAGGTTTATATCTCGTCACAATCTACTAAATGTGCAAAAACCTACTGACATATCCGCAGTAAGATTGTTTATCACATTTTTACTTTACATATCTTTAGCATGTTGTGATAGTCCACTGATGTACTATCATTTCCTCTATTTGACAACAAAACTCATTTTCATTTTATCATGTTTTTGGCTTTTTTCAAATTTTCAAATGTTTTTGGATTTTCTGAAAATTTTTACTCCCCCTAAAATGCAAACACATTTTAGGAAATTTGAAAACAAACTATACAGAAAACATGACAAGCGATATCAAATCGCATCAAATCGCCATCCACCTGGCATAAACAATCAGAACTCCCCCTATCACAAAACTATTTTCTCATAAAGATTTCAAAACACTTAAGTTTGTTTTAACCAAAATGATTTTTCCGGAAAATAAGTTTTGTTGATTTTACCACTTGTAAAGTTAGGGGTTCATCATATCGTTCCTCAATCATTTGTAGAAAATCAAGTACAATTTAATGTCCTTGATTTACCACTTGACGTTGAAAACCTCTTTCAACCACTTGTAAATAAACACAATCAAAATCTGATATAAAGAATGATGCCGATTCCTGCTCCACTCTTACCAACCTGGAAACTCCGGCAAGTCATACTTAACCTGTAAAATGCTAACAATTTTAATAACTTTTCATATAAACTCACAAAACATGAATGATGCCGATTCCTGATCCACGATTACAAACTTGGGATCTCCGGCAAGTCAGGTTTTTCAATGAAAGAAAATATCCACCCAAGCCTGACCAGCCTTGGGTGTAAGCTTCTCAACTTCACTAGGAGTTGGGCTATAGGTTGCCTTCTTTGTAGCATAAAACTCCTTTACCCCTTTAACCTTTCCATCAATCATTTTACCAATCATCTTTTTAATGTTTCCATTAAACGTTTTCTCAACATCAAATTCTTTCTGTTCAGAATAGAATTGATTTGAGATCTCAACTTTCCCAACTTTTGATTTAAAATATTCAGTCCTCAATGGTGGAAAATGAACATCATCCATTAGAGTCACTGAGTTTTCACTATTTAACTCAACCTGTGGCTCCTCTGACTTTGTGGAATCAGATTCATCGCCAGATTTTACATCTGATTTCTTAACAACCCAAGCTTGGTTGTCAAGATTTCCCCTTTTCTTGTAAAATCTTTTTGAACACTCTCCAACTTCATATGTTGAATTTTTGAATACTTTGAATCTTTCAGTTGGTGGTTCAGCTTTGTCAACAATAACTTCTTTCAGTTTTTGTGATACTCCCTGTTTTGTTTTTGTTGCTTGGAGACAGTTCCATGCAATATGACCAACTTCATTGCATCTGTAACAGGTTCTTGTCTCCTTTCTTTGATAAGCTTCATTCTTCACTTTCTTTTCAAGAAATTCTGTGTTTGATTGCTTCCAGAATGAGCTTTTTGATTCTTCTTCATGGCTAGTTCCTGCAACATATGTCATTTTTGATTTATAATCTCGAACATATTTTTCATTTTTATAGTTTTTAGAAGGAATAAAACCAAGTCCTTTCTTTTTTAGCTTACCATTGTGGTTTGGTTTCTTTTGAAAACCAGAACCAGAATTGTAACCTTTTTTCTTGTTCAAACGTTGTTGTACTCTTGAAGTGTTTTTTTTAGGTTTTCCAGTAGGATTTAAATCTTTAATTTCAGAAATATTAATTTCTGTCATTTTGAAAACCTTTTTAATCATGTCAAACCGAACACTTCTAATTGGAAATTCTTTATCAAAATATAATTTGTCAGAATCATTCAAAGTATATGCAACTTCAAATGTTTCGTCATTCAAATTAGATTTTGACAACAAAAATTCTTTACTATAAACCCGTTTTCCCGACGACTTTGAACTCTTTTCGGACGAACTCGAACTCCCGACTGACTGACATGAACTTTCGGACTCGGACTTTGACTCTGACTCCTCATCCTTATCCAACACCTGATCAACCATTCTTTTAATTAATTCGGACTCATGATCTGTATCGGACGCTGTGAACGTGACATCAATGTTGTCTGGTAACACATCGGTTAACTCGGACTCTAACTTTAGATTGACTGCCTTTTGGACTTGTTCCTCATTCGGTTTTCTAGGCGAATACCCTTCCCAAATTGGAGGCGGACACTTGTTATAACAGACGTTCTGTTTCTTACCAGTATCCGTTTTCTTCTTTGATTTCTTGTCTTTATCTTCATATTTAAATGCCTCGAAACCTGCAACAGTAGGGTAAATTCTATCAATTATGTAATCACAACTTGTATAACTTTTCAGCAATCGTCTAATTCTTTCATTTTCTACTTTTTCACCATCTAACTCTTGCTTCCATTTAGCACATTCTTCGATGTAAAAATTTATCTCTTTTTGCTTCGACATCATTGTTGCATTCAACATCTTTAAAGCAGCTTCTCTTTCTGAATTAGTTTTCTGCAAACTATTCACTGTTCTGTTCAATACATCGTATGATTCTTTCACATTCTTTAAATCAAACACCAACTTTTCTTTCATCTTCTCTGAATCACTAAACCTCTCGTCTTTTTCTTCACATTGTTTGCAAGATTCCAAACATGTGAGACATGGTTTTGTGACTTCAACAATTTTTTCAATCTCCACAATCTTCTCAACTTCAACAACTTTTTCCACTTCAACTATTTTTTCAATAACCTTGACTTCTTTCATAACTTTTGCAGCTTTCTCCTCTTTCAATTTCTTCAATTTTTCTGCAAAATAAAATTCAAAAGCATCAGAAGATAAATGAGTTTTTCCAACATTTATCTGTTCAAGCTCTTCATCACTATCACTTGTCTCTGACGAACTGTTTTCAGATGAAACAGATCCTTCATCTTCACTTTTCTCATCATCAGATAACACTTCCATCCATTCCTTCAGCATTTCCGGCTTTCGAATAATATGAGCAATAAATGCTCCAACATTTGAATCAGCTGGAATGTACTTGTCCCAGCTAAATCCTTCAGCCAATTTCTCGTCATCTTGATCCATGATGCCATAATAAGCTTTCCTATTTGCATCCTCGATCATTTTTCCATGTGCCGTTTGAGGCTCTTTTTGTTGATTTGGTTGATGAGTGATTTGCTGATAAATGGTCTTCCGATAATAATCATCTTTCCCAGCAGATTCCTTTGCTCCTCTCGGTTCCTGATTCTTGCACTCCCGTTTAAAGTGACCTTTCTCCCTGCAACGAAAACAAACAACTTTAGATTTATCAAATCCAAGATTAGAAAGATTTGCATCCAAGAAATCAGTTCTTCCTGTAACCAATCTAAATTTTTCTGCTCTCCTCAAAACGCTAGCTAAAGCCCATTTAATATCCATCAGTTCTAGCTCTTCTGCATCAATTTGGTCATAATCTTCCTTTGTAAGCATCGGATTGCCAATTCTTCCGGCAATTAACCCTTCATAAGACTCTAATGCAGTGACCAATAATCCCATATGATGCTTAACAACTTCTTCAGAATAATTTTGACCGTTTTGAAGATGTAGAGCTACATTGCACTGAATCAAATGACCATTTCCAGCAGATGAACTTTGAACATTTGGAGGATTCACCGTTGAGAACCCACTTGTGTTGACTGATCCTTGACTACTTGGAGTAGATTGATTTCCAGCACTAAATGCAGTTTGGATCTTTGGACTTGCTTCAGCAGTTTGAATATTTCCTTTGTAATACAGTTTGACGTCTTGTTGATTGCTTGAACTATTCATTCTTGCAATCTTCTGTTTTTCAATAAACTGACCAATCGACAATCTGCTAAACTGTCCAGAATTCTTTAGAATCATGAGATATGTACCCCATTCCTTTTGTGGTAAAGCGTCAGCAAGCTTTTCCACCCATTCTGCTGGAGTTTTAGTGATCTTCAACTGGGACATGGTGCGTACAAGATGACAGTATCTCTCAATGAGAGTCTTTGTAGTCTCACCAGGCATGCTTGTAAACAACTCAAACTCCTTCTTCAGTAACGCTGCTTTACTCTGAAGCATCTCTGTACTTCCTTCAAACTTCTTTTCAAGAGCTTTCCAGATCGAAAACGCATTTCCATCATGCTGAAGCAAAACAAATATATCCTCTGTTATAGCTTGCTGCAACAGACTTATCATCATTTTCTCTCCTTTATAACTTTCTCTCTCTTGATCTGAAAACTCCGAGATAATTTTATCAACATTCATAGCAGTCTGTGGTCTGATGTATGCTGTTTCAATGCTTTCCCAAGCTTTCAGATGGTTTGCCTGAACCCAATTCTCAAAGCGATTCTTCCATCCATGATACTCCTCAATTCCCATAAGCTTCGGGGGTTTTTGCATTGTTCCTGTTTCGTTTTCTGCTTTCATGTTTTGAGCAATTGAAACTGGAGTAGTCGAGGGTGTAGCAAATGCGTTGTAGAACTCGGAATCCATTTTTAGCAACTTGAATCTCTTGTAGAAATCGACAAGTACCTTTACAAATAGACAAACAAAACACAATCAGTTTAACTGTTTATCAATTAACTGAATAAAACTGGTACTCGAACTGATGATTTTCTGTGCGGACTGAACGTTGACCAACTGTGCGGACTTCTAGGACCCGAATCGAAATCAAATGACTTGACCCTTTGAAACTTTTGAACTCCAAACCGTACGGACTGACAGAAACCACGACTCAAGCCACGCAACTTGAGTACACACTGTGCAACTTGACTGACAAACGTACTGATCGAACTGTGCTAATCGACAAAAAACTTCAAACCTGTAACCTCGGTAACTGACAACTAACAACTGACAAACAATTTTAGCTTTTAAGATTTCCAATGAAGCGATGAAAAGTCACTTGTTTTTTTTTTAAATACGTATACATGTACTTCAAACAACACAACACATGAATCGATAATATCAAATTGCGCCTGACAACCTTTAATATCTAAACAATTCTATTTGATCTCTCAAAAACTAATTATATTTGCCTATGATGTGTCATATAAAGACTTTATTTGCCGACAACTGTTGATAATTCTTGGAACAAACATTCACATGCAATTCAAATGACTGACACACTATTATTACTATCACATGTAAATTGACAAAATCACATGCAAACAATAACCCGATATATTTCCATAACTCGATGCACTATTGAGCGGTTCACTTAATTCAAAGCATAGTTCTAATCCGTTTCAAATGTATGAAGACCTCTGATTGGACCTATCAAACCATTAATCCGACAAGCTACTTTACCCAACAATTTCTGACAACTATTCAAAGTGATTGGGCCAAAAATTAAGTAAATCTGTTTTGACCGAACAAACAACAAATCACATTCACACACTTATATCAATATACTATTCGAATGCACTATGAACATTATCCAAAAAATGATGAACGCACATGCATAGTTTGAACAACTAATACAATGCACATATTCACATGATAACTAAACGACAAGTAATAAATGTGATCACATGGACTGATATACAATTTTCGACAATTTTTCAGTAATACACGTGATTTCTTTTCCAGTTTGTAGACCCGAGATACTTTATCAAACTTGTAAACCCAAATCACATGCGCCTGACAAACACACTCATGATTTAATGTTCCAACTAACTGACAACCTTGATCAGAATTTTACACACAATTCGACGTATATATCACATGAAAGACAGTTCAAACGGTTCACACAACCCGATGTACTGACACCTCGAAATCAATATACTTTCACAATACACTATGAATTTTCAAACGGTGGGTCGGTTTCACAATACACGAGGTAAACTTCAAGTGAAACAGTTTCGCTTCAAACACCGCCAAACTTCAAGCGAATTCTAACAGATCGATTTCGCTTCAACTATTTAAGCAAAATCCTTAGTTCTTCAAGCGAAATCGTGTGCAAATATGATGTTTTCAAGCGAAATCTAGTCTAAACAGTTGCTGATGTCATCTTATGTTCGAACACTTGAAGCGAAATTTCACAAAAATACAAGATTTAGGCTGATTTTAAACTTGAAACTTTCAAGGATTGATTAAATCATGTTTACGCACAACATATAAGAAATTCAGCCGATTTTATCCGTAAAATGTTTTGTTTTTCAAAAAAGAAAGGTGTAGAAACAGATTTTACGGCTAAATCAACAAGAACTCTTCTTCACTGGCTCTGATACCAATTGTAGGATCGGATTCCGACCTAAATGAGTCGTTCGGAAGAGTTCTAGTTCGTTTCAGAGACGGAAACTAAGAAACGAACGTGTAAACAGCTTGTTTCACACTTTAACCTTCTTTTATATTGATATAACAACCTTTACAATCAGAAGGATAACCGGCAGCACCTCGGTATCACTTGGCAAAAAACTGTTACAACTGACAAGTCTACAACCCTATATATACTCACATGGTTTCGCTTGAAGATGGACAAAAATGTTCAAGCGAAATCCTCTATAATACTTCAAGCGAAAACAACAAATCAACATTCTGTTCAAGCGAGACTTCATGTAAACTTCAAATTTGTTTTGTCTTCATATGAAGTGATGTCACTAGTGATTTCACGTGATGATGTCACTAGTGATGTCATGCTTGATCAGATCTGAATTGAACCCGAGACTCGATACAAGACGAAGACGACAGATGTGTGCACCAACACATATATACTACAAAAACATTTTTAAATTAAAAAAAAATAGAATTTGAAATAAGAGGTGTGCAAAAAAACCGAATTAACCCACTCATAACCGAACTAACTGATAAAACGTAACAAAAAAACCGAACTATATCCAAAACCAATAAATGACACATGTCCCTCATCTGTTTATTTTATTATATAGTATCTAATACTAATAAAAGGGTCTACTTAATGCCACATGGCGTTCTCATACTAATAAAAGAGTCTAAATAATGTCACATGGCATTATTCTCTCTTTTAATTCACTAATAATATTATTATTAAATGAATACAAAACAATGAAAACTACCTTAACAACTTAATACTAATAAATATTTTATTGTCTACTTAGATATTGATAATTTACTTTTGAGTTATCTAAATATATAATTAGTTATTAGTAACAATTATACTTATAATAAACAATTTCAAATAATGTTAATGTGACAACACCTTCTTATTCTTTAAAAGGATTATTTTACTATATGTTTAAAACATCTATTAAATAAATTATTATTTTGTATTATAATAATAAAAATGGTAAAGAATAGGTTAGTCCGATACTTGAAAATCGATTTACTTCCATGCTTTAAAAACACTTTTAATGTTATTAGACTCGTGTAATACACGGGTTTAATGATAGAATATCTTTATAATAATTTTTATGCAAGTATATACTCACCGAATGACATAAATGGAATTATATTGATCGAAATAATAGTTTATGTAATGGAACTCTACTACAGGTCCTATTACTGGGTGATCAGGTTATTGTGGCACTCATATTATCCGGAAGTAATACTGGCACTCGAATGTTTATCCCTAGATTTCGTTTAATACTGCCAAACAGAAGGATACGTATTGAAAAGAAGACAGTTCCTCTCGCCCTATGTTTTGCCATGACGATAAATAAAAGTACAAGACAATTTTTATGTAAAGTTGGTTTGTTTCTAAAAGAATCGGTTTTTACGCATGACCAACTCGTGCGTCGTCTATGGTAAAAAAAATCACTTATATAAATTTATGAAGACAACATAAAATTAAATAAGTTACAATTTTATATCCTTAAACCCGTGTAGTACACGGGTCTAATAATCTAGTATATATATATATATATATATATATATATATATATATATATATATATATAGGATAAAGATAGACAGAAAACCCTATTTACATAGAAAACTCTGAAAACTCAAATCTCCACCCATTTTTACCCAACCTCCCGACATTTTTTTTTCGAAAAAAATAACACATGTAATATACATGTTTTAAAGTGTTTTGGGCCAAAAAAAACAAAAAAGCGCCGAAGGGATTTTTTTAAAAAAAATAAACAAATTTCAGTGCCTAACATGTGTTAGGCAACAAAGACAGAAAATGCTGATTTTTTTTTAAAAGATCCCTTCGGCGCTTTTTTTATTTTTTTGGCCCAAAACTCTTAAAAACATGTATATTACATGTGTTAATTTTTTCAAAAAAAAAATGTCGAGAGGTTGGGTTTTCTAGGGTTTTTCATATAGATAGGGTTTCCTATGTAGCCTTGCCCTATATATATATATATATATATATATATATATAGACTAATTATAAGGAGAAAACCCACTCCAGTTGAGTAAACCCTGAAAACCCATTAGATGGACACCAGTGTGCCACGTCTCAAGTCTTGAAAAGGGTGTTGAGGGCATATATGTAATTTACTTGCCTGACATACTTTTTGTTAGAATCCATGTGAACATCACATTCCTCATTAAATGTCTGACATACTTTTTGGTAGAGGGCATAATAATTTTCTCTTTCTCTCTCTTTCTATAATATATCCTAAATTGTTCAGATCTCACTTTAATATCTCTACAAAAAATAAAAATCATCCTCATACTCATTTATAATCTCTACATTTTATCATTCTCTTTCACAATCCTTTAGATCTCACATCAACTTCATGCACATTCACACCCAATTTTAAACCAAATCGAAACAAATCTAAACAACTGGGTTTTAGATCTATACCAAATTGGAACAATGGGTAATTGAAACTACTTTGACGATGTGGACAGCGGTGGTTACCGGACTCCAGTCTGTATGAGTCAAGATCCAACGGTGTTTTAATAGACCCGGTGGTGTTTCCAAGATCCCGATGTGGCTAGGGCTTTAAGGAGACGAAGTTGTGTGGGTTTTTCATATTTGAAGTCTTTGATGGTGTGATTTTTGGTTCAAGAAGGTGTGAATTAGTCTTCAAAATCTTATATAGAACCACCAAAATCACAGGATCCAGATCATAGAAACTGATAATCCAGATCCATGGTGTCTTTCTCTCTCTTCATAAGATCCAGATTCAGTGTCTTGAAGGAGACGGAGTTGTGTGGGGTTTACAGATTTGAAGTCTTTTGATGGTGTGATTTTTTGTTCAAGAAGGTGTGAATTAGTCTTCAAAATCTTATATAGAACCACCAAAATCCCAGGATCCGGATCATAGAAACTGATAGTCCAGATCCATGGTGTCTTTCTCTCTCTTCACAAGATCCAAATTCAGTGTCTTTGAAGGAAACCGCACATGAATATGAAAATGGCGATGAATTAGATATGAAGATGATGAATTAGATATGGATCCTGGTACAATATTTTCTACTTTTTTTGTTAAATCAGTTTTTTGTAAGCCATAAAATGTGTGTTATGGTTACATAAAAATAAAGTGGATTTGCAATTTATGTTTTGTAGATCTGCAACTTCTTTTTTATTTTTTTGTTTAAGAAGATGAATGCTATTAAGTTCTTGTTTTCTGGATATGTGGTTTTTTTATTACTAATTTTATGATTAAATCTAAAAAATCTATTGTTGTTGGATTCTTGTTAATGAACACTACAAGAAAACTGGGTTTTTAGTACGCGCAAAAGCGTCCTAAAATGCTATTTTATAGGACCTTTCATTTAATAGGACCAACGGTAAAAGCGTTTCATGTAAAGGGGTCGTAATAAGTTCCGGAACTAAAAAAGCGTCCTAACATCTCAAATAAGATTATGAAACCAATTTTATGGTCGCGTAATATGTCTTTGAACAACCAAAATAGTGTCCTAATAAAAACATATTAGGACACTTTTACGATGTTCTAACATGTGCTTACATTCTTTTAATCTTTTGATACACTTATAAGAGTCCTTAGTAATTAATTGATAGGACCCTTATGATGTGATATTATAGCTAATTTAGTACCAAGAAAAGGGTCCTAATATACTAAATAAGATTATGAAACCAATTTTATGGTCGTATAATATGTCTATAGACAACTTAAATAGCGTCCTAAAAAGAACATAATATGACACTTTTACAATGTTCTAATATGTGACTACCTACTTTTAATCTTTTGATACACATACAAGCGTCCTTAAAAATTAATTTATAGGACCCTTATGATTTAACGTTATATCTACTTTAATATCAAGAAAATGGTCCTAATATCCCAAATAAGATTATAAAACCAATTTTATAAACAGACCATCAATATATAAATAGTTATTGTATAACATCAACTAATGAAAGAAATAAAACTTCATTATATTTCAAATAAGCATGTTCATAACAAAAACACTAACCATAAATAAGTTATAACATTATCTAACATAAAGTTTTAACATTTAACAAAGAAATTAAAAGGAATTAAAGAAATATGAAGCATAAAATCTTGAGTCATCATGCGTCCTCAATCCTCATGGACTACCTACAAATAAACCATCCATATATAAGCACTAAGTTCCATGATATTAAAATTATTTGTATCACAAGTTTAACAAATACATACCGAGATGAATGGATAGGGCTATGCGATGGATGCACCAATGCATTCTAAATCAGTTCTATTCAGAAATTCAGATTGTTGATTAAGTATAATGAAATACTAACATAAAAAATTAATTGTTTGATCACAACATCATGTTAAATAATGTGTGTAGATTGAGAATAATAAAATAAAAAAATACCTCAAGCACACTGTGAGCTAGGTCACTATTTCCATCCACATGACCAATTGTGGCTTGTGATGAATCCCATTCCGGATCAACTTCATCTGAAACAAGCATGTAACTTGCATAAGATAAGATTTAACGCTAGAAGAGATAAAGTAGAGGTGGCAACGTGGCCGGGTCGGGTCGGGTAACATGTTTGGGCCAACCCAATCCTTTTGTACAGGTTGAAATAAGTCTCGAGGTTGAGTTGACCCGTCACTTTTTGTCCATTACCTTTGAAACTTAACATATCAAAATGATTAGAAAAATAATATTGTATTATTTCGGTAATAGTTAATTGAAACCATTTAGGAGGTTTTATACGTTAATAAAACTTTAGATGACTTTCAACCTTTTTGACTAGGGGTGTCGACGATCCAATACACCAGTGAGCTACTCAAGATCAGTTTGCTAAAAGCTCGAACCAAGCCAAGCTTAAAAAACGAGCGCGTTCCTAGATTGGAGCTCGTTTAATAAACAAGCCTGAGCCTCATATATCAAACTTGACTAGGCTCATGAGCCTAAACAAGCCAACGATTTATAAAAATATAATAACTTCTATTTACTATAGTAACTATAAGATTGCATAATAGATAGTATTGTATATAAAAATGAGAAAAATAACAATAATATATATACATAAACTTATAACTATAAATATATAAATAAATGAATATATACACATATAAATAAATAACTAGTAAATAATAAATCAGCCAAGCTCGAGCTTGAAAAATTACTCACACACTAGGCTCGAGCTCTGTTAATTAAATGAGCCGAACCCCTACGTTTAGACCTGGCAAACGGGTCGGGTCATGGGTCAAAACGGGTCAATTATAAAAAAGAGTTGTTTTGGTTCGGGTCGAAACGGGTTCGGGTCGGAACGAGTCCGGGTCGAAACGGATCCGAGTCAGAACGGGTCGGGTCGGTTTTTTTTTACACAAAATTAGATACACTAAATGATATAAAAGCATCATGTTAGGTACCAAGAAACCTCTTTATCCATATCAACACATCGGTTCACTAAAGGTACATTAAATGATACAAAGATTCAAAGTCAACCTCTGTAAGCGAGTAAGCAACTCGTAATATTTTGCGCAAAATAAACAACTGATATGAACTTAACGAGCTACCGTACATTCATACCACCTGTCTTAAGAAACACCAGCTAAACTACCAAAGTATATCTTTTATAAAAACATTTAATTTGCTTTAACTAAAGCAAAACACAGAAAACTCCACACAGTAAAAGAAGTTGACATGAACCTCAAGAATCTTTGAATAAAACCAACTTAAAGGAAAGATTTCAGTAAAATGAACCTCAAGAATCTTTGAATAAAACCAACTTAAAGGAAAGATTTCAGTAAAACTGTAAAAGATAAGGAAGCTATACCTCCTCTGCTCACTGAAACAATTATCTGATGCTTATAAGACTTAATTCCATCACAGAAGTCAAAGCTGAACTATCATTCATACATAACCTAATAGTGCTTAGTACAAACAATGAAAATTCCCAATAGGAAATTAAATGAAATCAGAATCCGATTAATAACACATATGTGCTACCAAAACTTAAAGGGTAGGCACAGGTTCTACCTTGAAATTGCAGGCATGACTGACAAAACAACAAATTCACAAATATTTAGAATGCTCGTTTCGTTAATAACACATATGTGCTACTATATATTAATTTTTTAAGTTGGTTTTTCGAATTGAGTTTAGCTGCTAAACTAATCTAGATTTAAACCAACTTACAGTTAATTCACCATAATTGAACTGAACATTGCGTTGTTGATGATAATACATTCAGTTGTGATGGGAGTTGTCTCCATCAGAATATACAATAAACCCGAGCCGCTGCCACAAGAAAGAACCACCAAAACCCGCTGTCAACCACCATGGTTGCTGGAATACCACACCCGAATCACCGGAATCCGTTTCATGCCCTAGCCGGCTTTAGATCTGTATTGTCGTTGCTTGAGAATGTCACCACCGTCAGGAGACAGTTGAGCCGCCACATCGCTGCCACCATAAGATTAGGAGGAACCCTAACCGTGTCACCTCTGCCCCTTGTTGTCTGTGGTCTCCGCCATCATTAACCGTTGCATTCCACCGCCCTGTTACCATCGTTTCCGCCGCCAATCACCGCCAAACCCCTGAACCATCACCGAACCAGATCTAAAACAACTCCCTGTCACCCAACCTGCAGCCGTCGCTGCTGTGGTCTTGCACCGCCGCGTGCGGCTGCCACATCTCTCACACATCTATCTCTCTATCATCGATCCTCTCTCTCACGGCTTTCACCCCCTCTCTCTCTCTCTCTCTCTCTCTGGACTTGCAGATCTTAGTGTTGTGAGAGAGAAATAAGAATGGGGCTAGGGTTTTGATGGAGAAAAAATGAAGGAGAAAGGAGTTTGAGATGCTTTTATACCTACCTTTAGTTAAATGGGTCCATACCACGAATACGAACCCGTTTAATCGTCGCGCGTCTCGATCACTTACTAAAATTTGCTCGCTAAACCATAATTAAATAAACCAGATACGCTGGTTATATAAATTTCACTAGACGGGTATTCGGTTCATATATATTTGTTAAATCAAATGTGTTTGGCAAGAATCGTCAGTTGAATAATAGGTTTTACCCGTCGTAGGCCGTACGAACGACGGTATCGTACAACTTTTTTTTGTTGATTTTCTTCAACTTTTAATTTTTTCTTTTTTTAGTTTCAAGGGTAGGGATGAGATCGGTGCCAATCGATACAGAATCTGTACTGATACCGAAAATACCGGTTACGGTACCGGTATATGAAGGTAAAAAACGGTAGTGAACCGGTACCAGGAATGCCAAAAGTCGGTACCGAATTGGTACTTAAGATCTTTCGGTTCGGCAAATTTGGTACTGGTACCCTGAACAATTTGCTCATCTCTGACAACGGGTTTTATACGAACAACATCGTTACCATACAACTTTTTTGGTTGATTTTCTTTCGGTTATCTTTTAGTGTTTTTTTCTACATTTTTCTTTTTATTCTTGTCAGCAGTTCTGTTCGCAACACGCTCGTAGTGATTTCAAAACACATGTAAACACAGACTAAATAACAAAAGAAATTCGCCAGAACGCGGCGAAGTTGTTTAAACCTAGTTTATTTAATTGCTTAGGGATACTATTCCAAATGTCTACACACATTTAGAGACAGACTCGTGTGTGATTATGTAATTCTCTGAACTACTGTCTTGTGAGTATTTGTGCAATAAACGACACTTAATTAACCATAATCAAGTGTACTGTATGAATGAATGATTGAGATAATGGAGTTTCTGTTAACGGTGTTAACCTGAAATTGTTGGGTGTCACATGTGATCTCATGTACCCCATTGTGATCCATTAAGTACCAATATGGTCCATTAAGACATTTATGATCTACCATTGTCCTTTATTATCCATTAAGGCCCAACATGGTCCATTAAGACATGTGTGATCTACTGTTGTCCATTGTGACCCATTAAGAGCCAATAAGGTCCATTAAAACAAGTATGATCTACTATTGTGCACTATGATCCATTCAGGCCCAACATTGTCCATTAAGACATGTATGATCTAATATTGTCCATTGTGATCCATTAAGGCCCACTATGGTCCATTAAAACATGTATGATCTACTATTATCCATCGTGCTCCATTAACGCCTAATATGTTCCATTAAAACATGTATGATCAACTATTGTCCACTTTGATCCATTAAGGGACATATGGTCCATTAAGACATATACGATCCACTATTTGGCCGTTGTGAATTATTTAGGCCCAATATGGTCCATTAACACATATATGATCTACTACTGTTTATCGTGATCCATTAAGGCCCAATATTGTCCATTAAGACTTGTACGATCTACTATTTGGCCGTTGTGAATTATTTAGGCCCAATATGGTCCATTAACACATATATGATCTACTATTGTTTATCGTGATCCAATAAGGCCCAATATTGTTCATTAAGACTTGTACGATCTACTATTGTGCATTGTGGTCGATTAACACATATATGATCCATTATTTGTCTTTGTGATCCATTTAGGCCCAATACGGTCCATTAAGACATGTATGATCCACTATTGGTCCTTGTGATCCACTAAGGCCCAATATGGTTCATTAAGACATGTATGATCCACTATCGGCCATTGTGATCCATTTAGGCCCAACATGGTCCATTAAGACATGTTTGACTACTATTCTCCATTATGATCCATTAAGGCCCAATATGGTCCATTAACACACATATATGGCCCACTATTGGCCATTGTGATCCATTAAGTCCCAATATGGTCTATTAATACATATATGATTAGGGATAAGCTCAGTATCGATACGAAAATACTGCTACCGAAAATCGTCAACTATGGGTACAGGTACCGGTACTGAAAATGTTGGGTACGATACTCTACGTTACCGGTATTTGAAAATTAAACTCGGTATAATATTGGTACCGTACCGAAAACGCCAAAAAGTGGGTACCGAAAATAATTCGGTACGGGAAGTTTGGCACTAGTACTAATTTTTCATACATTAAAAACGTATATAAACGTAACTAATATGCATACTCTTACATATTATTTAGAAGAAAACACATATGGTTAGAATATATAACATTAATAATAGGATAAAATTTTCAATATGTAGTAAGATTTTTTTTGTTTTATAATATTAACTAATATAATTTTTCAAATGAGAATATTAATTGAGAGGGGAGTTTTGAATGAAATATTTTGGTGGGAAGTTTTAGAATGAAATATTTTGGTGGGAAGTTTTAGAATGAAATATTTTTGGGAGGAAGTTATTTTGGGGGTAAGTTTAACTTTTAGGATAAATATTTTGGTGGGAAGTTTTAGGATGAAATATATTGGTGGGAAGTTTTAGGATTAAATATTTTGAGGGAAATTTAAATTCTAGGATAAATATTTTGGTGGGAAGTTTTAGAATGAAATAATTTTGGGAATTTTTTTAATATGTTGTAAGTTTAACATTTAATCACACATTTTTTCATAACATTTTATAATATTTCGTCACACGAAAATAAATAAAGTGACATTGATGTGATGAATGTTATGTAAAGGCCCATGATTTTTTTTAAATTTTAAGTGTAGATATTGTATAACCTTTGGTCACAGAAAATAATATACATAACCATATGTATTAAATTTTAGCCACATTAGTAAATATCAAGTGTCCTAATACGGTGTATTATAATAACACCATAATGATTAAGCATCCTATAAAGGTTAAAGTTATAAGACCCTAGTGTCAAGTGTCCTATTAAGTTATGTTATAATAGAACTCTAGCGAATAAACGTCCTATAAAACTGATGTTTTATGACTCAAATATCAGGTGTCCTATTACAGTGTATTATAATAACACCACAATGATTAAGCATCCTATAAAGGTTAAATTTATAAGACCCAAGTGTCAAGTGTCTTTTTAAGTTATATTATAATAAAACTCTAGCAACTAAGCGTCCTATAAAACTAATGTTTTATGACTCAAATATCAGGTGTCCTATTACGGTGTATTATAATAACACCATAATGATTAAGCATCCTATAAAGTTTAAAGTTATAAGACCCAAGTGTCAAGTGTCCTATTAAGTTATAAGTTCTAATATGACTTCGACTAGAAAGGGTCCTATAACACTGAACATTTATGACTTAACAACAACATGTCCTATTAAGTTATGTTATAATGGGACACTAACAATTAAATGTCTTATAAAGTAGTTTATTAGGATCTACGTTTTAAGTGTCCTATTAAATTATATGATAATATGACCCAAAAAATTCATCCATCCTATTAAATAGTTTTTTAGGACACCGGTTTAGTAGAGTATATTATAAAAGGACCCCAAAAGTTCATTAGTACTATTAAATAGTTTTTAGGACCCTCTTTAACAAGCGTCCCACAGAAAAGGTCCTAAAAAGCCATTTTTGTTGTAGTGGAAGTTATATTTTTTATATACATTTTGTAACATTGCTAGTTACATTACTTATGTTGGATTATTGTTAATGAAGTTTATTTTTGATGTAACAATTCTCATAACAATTCTTTTGCGTCTTAGTTATGAAATGTAACAATCAAAGAAAAAATGCATGTTACATTTTTTCGTGTTACATAAATTATGCATGTTACTAAAAATAAAGTGCATTGTTACACTTTTTTAGATTGCTGTAAAAATAAAGTGACTATTACAGAAACAAAGTGTGTTGTTACATTTTTTTTTGTGTGTAAGAAATGTAACAATCAATCAAAGAAAAAATACCTGTTACATTTTTTTGTGTTACAAAAATAATGTCCGTTACAGAAAATAAAGTGAATTGTTACACTTTTTTATATTATTGTAAAAATAAAGTGTGTTGTCAATTTTTTTCCAGATTATTGTAAAAATAAAATGCATGTTACAGAAACAAAGTGTTACATTTTTTTGTGTTACAAAAAAAGTGTTACATATGTGATGTAAAATTGATCATGTAAAAATTGTAGTGTACGTCGTACCAACATGTAACATCTTCTAGTAGGAAGACGACTTTTGTAACAATGTGATGTAATATAACACTTTTTGTCGGACGAGAAAGAAAAGAAAATGCGTTACACTTTTATGTATGTGGATATCCTTTAAATGGTAAAAAAAACATTTTTCTTGTTTACAGGGTGTTTACATTTTTTGAAATTATACAGAAAATGTAAAGTTATTTTTTTTATTTTTTAAATGTTACATATAATGTAATACTTATTGCTCATTTTATAGAATGTAACCTTTATGAACAAGTTGACACTTTTTTTTCATTAATATATATGAATTAAAAAAACCCATCATTTCATGAATGGAAATTAGATTGATATACATATTTTAGTGTTTTTTTAATAATAAAAAGATTCACGAGAAAAGGGAGATTTGTCATGATGACATATTGGAAAATGAATTCATCAAAGAAGTCACATGAAAAAGTTGACACTTTTTTTTTCTTTTTTTTTAATATGTAATATGAATTATGTGTTACATCAAAGGAGGTCAGAAATGCAGTTGCATTCTCCTAAGAACATATTTGTAACACTCTATCCCTATTTTACCCTTACATGTACTATTTAGTGATTAATATAACAAAAAGTAAGAGAGAGAATATCCAAACACATCACAACCATCCATCTCTTCTAATCAATGGTAAATCTTGGGTTTTCAGGGTTTAGTCAATTGGAGTGGGTTTTCGATTTATCCTTGCCCTATATATATAGGGAGCCGCTAGAATGAGAACCACCACGAGTTATGAGAACCACGAGAACCGCGCCCCGCGGGTGGCCGTCGGCGACGAAATTTTTTTTACACCTAGATCCGTATATTTTAGTGGGGGGTTTAAATTTTCGGTTCAAACGGCGCGCCCGAGGGGGTAGTTTTTTACGCCCAAAGTTTGGTAAAAAAATAAAGAAAAATTAAAAAAACCCAAACTTTGGGCGTAAAAAACTACCCCCTCGGGCGCGCCGTTTGAACCGAAAATTTAAACCCCCCACTAAAATATACGGATCTAGGTGTAAAAAAAATTTCGTCGCCGACGGCCACCCGCGGGGCGCGGTTCTCGTGGTTCTCATAACTCGTGGTGGTTCTCATTCTAGCGATCCCCTATATATATATATGTGTGTGTGTGTGTGTGTGTGTGTGTGTATGGGAGGGTTTAAATGAGAACGCTAAATATCGCGAGAACCGTGAGAACAAATGAAAAAAACCAAAAGAACTTGGTCAAAAACAATTCAAATTCAAAATTTCTTTTTACACTTATCATTATTGTTCGAATACAATGTTAGAAATTAAATTTACACGTTTTAATTTACGTGAAAAAGAAAATTTACAAATCATGTGTAAGTTTGTCATTTACAGAAATTAAATTTACACGTTTAAATTTACGTGAATTCTTAAATAAAGAAAATTTACACATGTGTAAGTTTGTCATTTACACATCATGCGTAAAAAATCTAGTGACAGTGATTTTGAGAGAAAAAATGAATTGTTTGATGTTGTAAATTCTTTTTTGATGTTGTATTTTAATTACAATGAGGTTTGTATTAAAAAAATTCGGTTTTGATTGGTTTTTTCATTCGTTTTCACGGTTCTCGCAATATTTAACGTTCTCAAGATAACTATATATATATATATATATATAAACAACTAACTAATATAAATAAAGATAAATAAGTTATTTAGTTTGATTAGTTATTGTTTTCAATATGCTGCCAAATTCAAAGAAAAAAAAAAGGCTAAACATTTAAAAGGGTAAAAGGTATTGGCACTCAAATTTAAAATGTTGAATTTTAGTATATCTGTAATTAATTTGATAATTATATAATTTAATATACATAGAAGTTTTAGATTATTTAATTAACTGTAGGATCGAGAAACGACCAATACGAGTCGATCAGAAGAGTTCTTGATCTAATCAAAGGCGGAATTCAGAGATTAGATCTTGTTTCAGCTTGATATTCACTATTAATTGTCTCTTGTATTGATTTCACAACGTTTACAAGGCTGGAGACACTTCGGCAGAGCTTCGCTACCGGAATCCAAAAGTTACAAATGAAAACAACAAGTCCACTATTTATACTAACTCCAGTTCGTTTGAACAAGCATCTCCAGTTCATATGAACTGGTCCAGTTCGTTTGAACTGGCCACTTCGTTTGAACTGGCTTGTTCACCTCTGTATCCTGTTAATCTCGAACTGTTTGACTTGTTTCATTTATTCTATTACACGACTCGATACAAGACGAAGTCGACAGACGCATGCACCAACAGACTCCCCCTCGAATGTTGACGAGTCTTAAAGTGTCGAGTCTTCGCATTCTTCAGTCTTTATCGGTCTTCAGGCTCTTTAACAATCTGAGACTTGAACGAAGATGAAGTCGACAGACTACTGCACCAACAGACTCCCCCTTGAATGTTGACGGAATCTTCAGTGAGAGTCTTCATCATGACGACTCTTCAATCTTGATCAGACTCTTTTCTTTCTTAGTATGTACCAGGATCTTCTCTTTGGTTCTAACCTCGTCAGACTCCCCCTTTCATCATGCTGGGATCACTGTTTGGAATTAGCTATCACCTTGAGATCACATCCTGGCTTTAATTCTGTTTAGTTCATCTTCTGCACAAATTTTCTCACCACCACATAAGTTTTCACTTAAATCAATAAGAAAAACTTACTAGTAATAGTTACATCAAGTTCAAATTAATGATCTCGATTAACTAATCAAACTTTTTTCTCAAAATAAATTTCTTCATTTAAGCACTCACTCCCAACCCTGTTCATCATGTTCAGCACTTGAAATTTTGAATATCAGCTCTCCAACATCAGTTGTCGAAAATCTTTTTGTATTTTTCAAAAATTTATGCTAAAATACTCCGAAAATCTTTTTGAATTCTTGAAATAAAGGAATGTAATAAAGAAATATTTACAAACAATATTTTTGTGAGTTTGTGTAAGAGGATCATATCAGTTTATGTGACCAATCACTAGCACCGTTAAGCTTTAAACATTTTCATTTCTAAACGATTCACATTGATTGACGATATTGTTGTCCACTTAAACTCAATCTAAAAACTTTCGAAATGTTTACCGATACATTAAGGTATATTAATTTTGCACTAAGTTCATATGGACCCCACGATCTCAGCATATCCCCTCATCATGCAATACACTGACTCAAGTAATGCCTTTAAACTTTTATCAACTGTGATTTGTGCAAAAACAACGCAGAATGTTTAAACATTAACAATCAGGTCGATACTTTCGTATACGTAGAGAAAGTCCAATGTTTAAATAAAATAAGAAAAATAAAAACAAGTTGAAGTTGTTTAGGCTTTAACCACCAGTTCGATACTCACGTATACGCAGAGGTGATCCAAAGCTTAAACGAAACACCAAAGAAAATAACGCAGAAAGTTTAGGCAATAACATCCAGTTCGATACTCACGTATACGCAGAGGATGTCCAATGCTTAAACAAAATAAAGAAATAAAACAAGTTTAAATCTTTGCAAAATAAAATGCACAATCACAGCGACTTTTTAGCAAAGTTGTGAAAGTTCACAAACTTAACCAGTTTTATGTCTTTCGACAATCAGCGATTACCGAGTAGGCACACAATCAAGAAGGACAAAACTACGTACTATGCTTTCAATCATGTTTCCCACTAGAACTAGGCTTTTTCATTTTAGGTTTGTATCGTTCTCGCAAATCTACTAGTCTAGCTGAGCCTACCGTCACATCTTTAGTAAGATCGTTTATCACGTTTTATCTCTCCATTTCTTTAGCATGCTGTGACAGTCTAACTGATCTACTATCATTTCCTCTTATTTCACAACAAAACTCATTGTTGCATTTTTCAATGTTTTTGTAATTTTCAAATTTTCTAATTTTTTTAAAATTTTTACTCCCCCTAAAATCAAAATATGTCTCAATTTTGATTTTCTGGGAAAATTTGAAAACAAACTGTACAGGGTAAAAATGACAACATGATGAGAATTACTTCAATTCTCCATTCACTTGGCTTGAACAATCAGAACTCCCCTTGACGAAAAAACATTTTCCCATGGTGATTTCAAAACACTTAAGTTTGTTTTAATCAAAATGGTTTTTCTGGAAAATAAGTTTTGTGAGTCATTTATCAAACATGGGGATCATTCATCACCATGTTCTCTTCAACCACTTGTAAAAACTAACATTTTTAAGATCAAACTACAAACATCATTTGTAGAAAATCAAGTACAACTTAATGTCCCTGATTTAGCACTTTTAAATCGAAATCACTTTCGTGAATTTCTCAAGAAAAATGCTGATACCTGCTCCACACTTACCAACCTGGGAGCTCCGGCAAGTCAGATTTTTTCATTTAAACAGATTCACCCAAGCCTGACGGTCCTTGGGTGATTTTGAATTCTTGTTCAACAATGGTAGAAAATTTGCATCATCCATTGTTAGACCAGAATTCTCAACTTTTACCTCAACACACGGCTCTTCTGGCTTTACCACACCAGATTCATTGCCTGAACGTGGCTCCTTTGTTTCCAAAGAAACATATTCATCACCATCAACTTTCTCTTTCTTTACTCTCTCCTCTGTCCTCAGATTTGTATCTGATAAATTCGTTTTGCTTGATTTGTCATTCTTTGGCGAACAAGACGATTTATCAGAACTTTTATATGTTTTACCAGTTGTATCCGAGGACAAAATCCTTTCGAGATACTCTCTCGTTTTCTTCCTCTTCTTCCTCAGTCTGTCTTTCTGCCCCTGTGAAAGCTTAACTTTCTTTTCTTGAACTTTCTGTTCTTGAAATTTAGATTCTTGAACTTTCTGTTCTTTGGGCTTGACATTGACCGGTTTCTTTGCCATTTTCTGAGAATCAACCCTCGATCTTCCCTTTGATCTCATTGAGCAATCTCTGGCAATGTGACCTTTGATTTGGCAATTATAGCATCTTCTCGTCTCAAACCACTGATTTTGGCAGTTAACAGCAATGTGTCCTCGAACACCACAAGTGTAACACACTCTGTTATCATACCAATCACCACCTTTTGCCCAAACATTCAGATCATTACATTGTTTGGCTTGGTGATATTCATCTCTCCTCATGTATGCTGGATTTGGCTTTTGAGCACTGTGGTCAAACCTGCACCACTTATTACCAACAGGTTTTGAGTTTTGTTTTTCAGCTTTTTGTGATTTTATATCACGATTGGATGATCGAACTGATGATCTTTTATTTTCTTTTTGAAGATTTTTCGGCTTTTTATCCTTTTGTTTTTGTTCCACATTCTTCTTTACAGGTTTTTGCGTTGAGCATTCACCTTTCTCAGTAGAATGTAGAACGGTTTCTTGAAATATTTCTTTTAATTTCAAAAATATTTTTCTTTTCTCAACTTCATCATCAGTTTTCTCATCACAATCTTCAATTTTGACTTTGTCAAAATTTGTGACATTGTCACTTATTGGAGCTGAATTTATTGGTTTTGGACAGGGAATTGATGAAGTATTCACAAATACTTTCAATTTTTCTTCCCACTCCTTGATTTTATTTTGAGCATTTACAGCTTCATGCTCAAGTCGAATGATTTTCTGAATATGAGAATTTATTTCAATTTGTTTTTCAATGTTGTTTTTACCAAAAATAGTTTTCTCATCTTCCAAAATCTTTATTTGACTAATAAAATCTTTTTCACTTTTTTAATTTTTCATTTTCTAAATTTTTTATTTGATTTTTTAAAACATTTTCTGATTTTTTAAGATTTTCGTTTTCTAATGACAAACTCTCAACATTCTTCAAGAGTTTGACATTTTCAGATGTCAATTTTTCACAAGTTAAACACATCTCAAGAATCTGTTTATCATCAGCTTTCGTCCCAACCTTCAAAACTGAAATATTTTCAACCTGTTTCTTCTCCTCATGAACACTTTCATCCTTACTCTCTTCTTCTGATGAATGATCAAAGATAGGTGCGTCTTCTACAACCTCTTTCTTTAACACTGGTTCAGGATTCACAGAAACAGGTTTTTCAGATTGTTCTTTCTCAATCTTGACAACTGGAATTTGTTCAATCTTGATTTGCTCTTCAGCTGTTGTTGTTTTTACTTCTTTCTCAGCTTTGATCTCTACTTTAACAGTTGTTGCCTTTTGCTTCTTCCTTTTTGCAGCTTGTTTTTCTTTTAATTTTTTAATTTTATCTGCATAAAATAACTTTCCATTACGAGATACAGATGGAAGTTGTTGTTTAAGATATTCAAGTTCACGGATTTCTTTTTCATAATTGTCACCCTCTTCATCAGACAACTTATCAAAAACCGGAACTTTTTCAACAACTTCTTTTGCTGAGACTGTTTCTTCTTCTTGCTTTATCGGAATATACTGCTGAGATTCATAATGCGTATACGCCAATAATTCTTCAAAATCCATATTTTGATATACAAAGTTTCTCAAACTCAACTTTCAAACGAACTGGATGAACTTTAAACGAACTGGGTTCAAATTCCAAAACTTATGCGAACTGGGGTCCAAACAAACTGAGTTCTTCAAACGAACTGAGATCAAAATATCAAGCGAACTGGTATCTTTTTCAAGCGACCTGGTCACTTCGTGTGACCTGGATACAAAATTCCAAGCGAACTGGTTTAACTAGATCACTTCATATGAACTGAGTGTCAATTTCATGCGAACTGAGCCACTTCATACGAACTGAATGTCAATTTCATGCGAACCGAGCCACTGAATGTCAATTTCATGCGAACTGAGCCACTTCATACGAACTGAATGTCAATTTCATGCGAACTGAGCCACTTCATACGAACTGAACAAGATCTCAAACGAACTGATACATTCTCGAACGAACTGATGAGTTTTCGGTTGATTTTTGTCAAAATTGATCAAGTTATAGGTCGATTTTAGGTCTGATTCTTTCAAGGATTGATTAAAACAGTATTTCGCGTGTAATATGTGAAAATCAGTTCATGTTCATTTTAACCGTGAAATCTCGTTTAATTTTGGTAAAATGTGAAGAAAATGAGTAGAAGTGAGATTTTCGGATGAAATCAAGCTGAATTGGTAAGAACTCTTCCTCCTGAGCTCTGATACCACTTGTAGGATCGAGAAACGACCAATACGAGTCGATCAGAAGAGTTCTTGATCTAATCAAAGGCGGAATTCAGAGATTAGATCTTGTTTCAGCTTGATATTCACTATTAATTGTCTCTTGTATTGATTTCACAATGTTTACAAGGCTGGAGACACTTCGGCAGAGCTTCGCTACCGGAATCCAAAAGTTACAAATGAAAACAACAAGTCCACTATTTATACTAACTCCAGTTTGTTTGAACAAGCATCTCCAGTTCATACGAACTGGTCCAGTTCGTTTGAACTGGCCACTTCGTTTGAACTGGCCACTTCGTTTGAACTGGCTTGTTCACCTCTGTATCCTGTTAATCTCGAACTGTGTGACTTGTTTCATCTATTCTATTACACGACTCGATACAAGACGAAGTCGACAGACGCATGCACCAACAGACTCCTCCTCGAATGTTGACGAGTCTTAAAGTGTCGAGTCTTCGCATTCTTCAGTCTTTATCGGTCTTCAGGCTCTTTAACAATCTGAGACTCGAATGAAGATGAAGTCGACAGACAACTGCACCAACATTAACAAAATAATTATGTATAATTAGGTTATTTTTGAAAATTAACTAAAAAAATAGATTGCTCCAATGAGTGATATGTGTCCCAAAATTGATTTCTTTTATTATAGTAGATAGATGAGGTGTATATGGTTTTCTATATAACCACAACTATTGTAAACCCTAATTACAAGGTTTAATTCGGCTAATTGCATGATATCAATTTAGTTAACCATCTATTAGGCTAAAGGGTGTGGGGTTCATGATTGGGACATTATTTGTCACCTAGGAACATGAATGGAAGGCTACACCAACCCCTTGCTTGATTCACCATGGTTTGCATGGATTAAACCATGGCAACCATAGTCCTCCTTTCCATTTTTCAACAAATCATTTTCTTTTTTTTTAGACAGATAAATTAAAATAAATAAGGGGCTAGTGATTTGGGATGATGGATTAGAGGTGAGTTACATGGCACTGACGTGAAGGGTCATGGTGGTCATGAGGATTATGACCACACCATGTAGCCTTAGGAAAAAAAAAGTTGGCTCGGCCAATGAGAAAAAGGATGGGCCACTGTAAACAAGTAGACAATGAATAGAACTATTTACTCAATGGGAAAGTAAGTGGACTGTGGGTGAACATGTGAGTAACATCACTCATCTCATTTTATAACTCCTTAAATTTGAATTTCTTCTAAGGGCCAATGTAGGCTAACAAAAGAATATACCTTATTAAAACCACTCAAAACGGCAATAACACCTTTCTTCTTTGTTTCCATACTTTTCACTGCACGTCTTCAACCCGAATTACACTTTATGCGAGATGCAATACTCATCTATGGGATTGTATCAAATTTCATGTCATGTTTTCTAGTACTAATTCAGTGCTTTTTATTGTATTTTGTTGACCAATTTATTTTTTGGGCTAGTCTTCCATTATATGCAGCGGCGGATCCACTTATAACGGGTCGGGGTCCCCGGACCCCAATGTTTTTTAAAAAATTAGTAGATCCGGTATATTAAATTTTATAAGGAACCAATAAATACCGTTAAGTGAACACCATAGAAAGAAAACGGAAGTTTGTGTAATGGTAAATTCCTTTCATTACCAACAAGTGGTCATAGGTTCCATCCTTATATAGCTTCTTTTTCTTATTTTTTTTAAATCTAATTCAAACATCGCTTTGACCCGGCCCGAACGAGGATCGACCCGAAAATTTTAACGTTTTTTATGAAAATTTTGAACACCGAAAAAAATTGACCCTATTTAAAAAAAAATTCTGGATCCGCCACTGATTATGATTATATGATGGTCTTGAAATGCCAAAAAAAAAAGCACAACTATAAGAAAACATGTGAGAAAGAATTATTAATTGCAATTAAGGTGCATACATGTGATGTGTATATTTAATTGAGTTTAGATATGCATATCACTGACTTAGTAGGTTAATTCATCATGATAGGTTCTATGCATGTCTCGCCCTGTAAAATCACGGCCATGTTTCCATAATTCCATTACTGCCACTCATTGACATTTGAGAAGAGGTGTGATTACGGATCCTTCAAACAAATATGGTAAGACATGTGGTCAATCTTTCGTAAGTTAAACTGAAAACTCCATGAATTAAACGAGTGGTTTGGTTTTGTGAATTAAATAAAGCCAACCGGTTACGAAGGGTTTTATGGTTGGTTGCTCCGAAGTTTAGGAAAATCCCGTAATTTCCGAGGATATATCGATATATCGACATATATACTTTTAAAACTCCTAACTTCCTATTTGTTTTTTTTTTTTTTCTATCAGTTAGTTTGAATCACAATCATCTATACTATATTACTAGCAGGGTGCCCGCGCGATACGGCGGGGGCGACACTTTGCATTGCGACACTCGTTTCTGGTAGTTTTCTTATTCGTATAATATTTATGATAACATTTTTATGGTGGATATATGTCATAACGTATGTAAAAGTTTTGTTTTTTTATAAAAATTAATAATCAAAAGACAAAAAATATTGTTTTTTTTATAAAAATTAATAATCAAAAGATAAAAAAAAAATAGATAAGTTGTTATAATTGTAAAGTTTGTTTATTTTATTGGTTAAATTATAAAGTATAATTTTATTCTTTAAAATTCATAACTTTTTCTAAATATCCACATAGTACCCACCCAATAAACTTTAAGTTTAAAGTTTTTTGTTTTTATAAAAATAAAAAATTGTATTTGACTCATAAGTATATTTTAGAGCTTTAACTTAAATTGTTAAATTTTGGTTTATTACAAATATAAAAAATTTATATTTTTATAAAATTTCAATAACTGTTTTTATAAAAAAAATAGGATGATAAGAGTTTATATCTTTATTAACTTTATATCATACTAAATTCAAATTTTTAGTTCCTAACTAATCTTATCTATATAAGTCTACTTTTAACTAATAATCCATAAAAATATGCAACACAATCTACTACTATGTATCTAGTCAAGTTGATAAATAATTCTTTTAGAACTGACTAACATTATCTATAACAATATAGTTGAACTAATAATTCCTAAAAATTTGCAACCCAGTTTAGAATTTATCTAGTAAAGATTGTAAATTTCTGGAGTATTTTATTTATATTACTTGTTATAAAAATGTTTATAAAATAATTATTTTTTATTAACTTATATCATAGTAAGTTCAGTTTTTTAGTTTAGCTTTAAAGTTTATTACTTTATTGCTTTTTAATTAAGAAATGCAAATTATTAGATGAAATTCCAATAATAACTGCAGTATTTTATAATTTCAGCTTGACTATATCTAACTGCAATATCTATTTATTGCAACTTTAGGATATTAACTTATATAAGTTCAGTTGACTTGTAAATTTAGGATATTAACTTTATTTTGAACTTTATTAATATGGTTAATAACTGCATTATATTAACACCAAAGATAAAGTTCAAATACAAAATAAACTTTATTCATACGTATAGGTCAAACATAACAACTGAAAATGAAAAAAATAAATATAAATACACTTGATAGATTTCATATTAGACTGCATGAAATATGTTCCGCTTCTGAATTGATACTCGACGTATTTTTAATCGGGTTTTCTGGTTTGTGCTTGAATCGGCAGTATCTTCTAATTCCTCTTCTTTGTCATTATCCTCGTAATCGTCTAAATTATTAAACTCACTCCATTTCCATTAAGAGAGTCTCTTGGATCTCTTCCTTTGAGTCTCAAACTTTCGATCCCTATAAATGACAAAAACTGAATACAAAAGTTAAAAAAAAATTAAATAAACCTTAAAATTACATTTCCACTAAATTCACATTGAAGATTAGACTTGTATGGACTAAACATTGCACCATAAGAAATAATATCAATACTTTTATCACCATCATCCTGCAATAAAACACACATATAATAACATAATAAACATGTTAATATGAAAGATATACGCAAAAATAATACTTAAAAACCAGCAACATCAATACCTTAGAAGCTTGTTCGACAAACGTGTTGTTTAAATTGGCATGTTCATCATGCAACTGAATCTGAAAAATCAAATAAGTTAACATTCACATAAAAGTAAATAAAAGAAAAAAAATATTCATTGCTGTGATATAAAAAAACTGACCTTTCGCAACAATTGAATTCAGAACTGGATCCATTTTTTTAACTTTGTTTAGCAACAGATATAGGAGTGTCCTGCTATATTTATAGTAGTAACTATAGAAGTGCATTATGGTTTAATTTTAGATTTGCCACCCCTTTATTTAGGAAGTTTGTTGTGGTTAGTTTTAAATTTTTATAAGATATATCTAAGTATAGATATTAGGCACTTTTAATAAAATAAAATGTGACACATAATATCTTCATTTTATGTTACGGTACTTTTAATTCCTTTTGTTTTTGTTTTCATAGATGGAGCCCATCTTTGTAGATTAGGCACATTAGATCACAAGTATTAATTACTTGTACATTAACGCATAATCGACTTGTACCTTTTAATCCGTGCGTCGATATTGAACAAGACAACTACCAAAACGTCGACAAAAATGTGTAGGTCGTCATGCTATCTTTGGATTTTTTTTAAACAGTGTAGTTTATAAGATATGTTAAGAATACGTAAAAAAAATTATAAGTTTGTTATGGAGGGGTGAATTGTAACTAATTATCTATAATTTTGTTAAAACCTTAGGGATTTAAGTGTAATAATTTTAGGGGCTAAAAAATAAATAATTTTTAAAAGACCAAACTACCATCATTTTAGGGGTCTTTCTATAAATAAAGAGGGGGAAAAGTTCTTATTTTTTGGGTATCTTAAAATGCCCCTCCCTCATGCATTATAATATAGTATAGATAATGCATGAGGGAAGGGTATTTTAAGATACCCAAAAAATAAGAACTTCTTCCCTCTTTATTTATAAAAACACCCCTAAAATGAGGGTAACTTGGTCATTTAAACACTAATTATATTTTAGTCCCTCATATTATTACACTTAAATCCCTTTATTTTAAAAAATTATGGCTAATTAGTTACACTTATCCCTTTCCACAACAAACTTATAATCATTTTACGTATTCTTGTCATATTTTATAAACTATAATGTTTTAAAAAAATCCAAAGGTACCATTATGACCTACTCATTTTTGTCGACATTTCAATAGTTGTCTTGGTCAGTATTGTTGTGTGGATTAAAATGTATAAGTAGATGATGCATTAGTGTACAGGTGGTTAAAGCAATGTGTCCTATCACATTTCAAATGCTCAAGACTCTCTACGTTGCTGTCATTAGTATCAGTTTAATAATATTCTAACCCTTTTCACTCCGATTTTCGTTTGATTAAGATTGTTCACCAATTTGTTCCAGCGACTAGCTTAAATTTTGAAACCTTGTACATACGGGTTTGATATGAGCTTTGTTCACATTCTGTATGTTTGTGTATTTATTTGGTTGGGTGTAGGGGTGAGCATGGTGCGGTTCGGTTCGGTTATTACCTATAACCGAAACCATAACCGCACATTGCGGTTATCAAAAAATCATAACCGTTCGGTTTCGGTTAATGCGGTTTCAGTTAATCGGTTATTGCGGTTAATGCGGTTAATGCGGTTTCGGTTCGGTTATAGGTCGGTTATTTTCATTGTTTCTAATGTTGGACTTTAAATGTGTGGGTCGAGCAAAATTAATGCGCAAACAATAAATATACGGTTAATCAATTATATTTCACTACCATATGCATACTAATTCCAAAACAAAAGTAACACGTGTAGTCACGTGTTATGTGGAAACATACATATGAACACAAAGTGGTTTTTAAATTCTACACTTTTTAATCAAAACATAAAAAGTTGTAGTGCAATCTTCATCAAAGTTGGGTCATGGTTAAAAGTTAAAACATTCAAATACTTCACCAAAGATACATATTGATTAGGCCATGGTTAAGCATTTAAATACAAACTTAAAGACTTATGGTGTTATGGATTTGGCTATGTTTATTCGGTTCGGTTCGGTTCGGTTCGGTTATTTGCGGTTATGAAAATAAGAATAACCATAACCGAACAGCAAAAATCGGTTATTAAAAATATAAATAACCAACGCTTCGGTTATTTCGGTTATCGGTTATTTCGGTTCGGTTTTTTCGGTTATTTCGGTTACGGTTCGGTTAATTCGGTTGCATGCTCACCCCTAGTTGGGTGGACACACTTACATGGGTTAGCAGGTAGTAAATTGACATCAAACAAGCTCACATATTTTATCTAATTGGTTGTATTAAAAAACTTTATATAATACCATATTCAACAAAATGGAATTTTAGTTTTCATAAAAAAATTATATAAACATTTTTAGAAGCATTTTCATTTTCATAAAACCTTTTTTTTATAAAAACGTTTTTTAGAAGTTTGGTAAATAAGTTTTCCACCAACAAACTTTTAGGAAAAAAAACTCCATAATCTAAACATAATACATCTTCAAAAACTTAATACCAGATTCTGTTGCATTTTTAGGGATTATAAGTACAAAAATACTTTTATAAATAATATTAGTTAGTTGAAAAAAGCTACAGGTTATTCAATTCGTTAGTTTATAGGTTCTATATATTGTATAATTCATATTTTTTTTCACTTCAAAAATTTATTGTTCTTTATAATTTTTGGTTTACAAGTTTTTCAATTTTTTGTTGTGTATAACTTTGATTTATTCTTCTATGCTCAGAATTAACATTCATCTTATTTATTATTTAGTGGTTTTGGAGCTTCAGTATTGATGGGGTATGGTATTAGACCCAACCCGAACGACCGGACATATCCGTTACTTATCGCCTTTTATTATAATATTTATTATTATTGTGCGTACTAACCCGCGAAGCCTAGCGCGTTGTAGTTTACACTACACTAGGTTGTGGGCTTGTAGAGATAACCCCTAACTGGGCCTGGCCCATTCAGGTTAGGGGAGGCCCATATCTCCTATATAAAGAGGTGTTCACCTCATTATTAGGGCACAAGATATGGAGCAGCCACACTTTTGTTACTGGAAACAGGGGATTCTTTCCCCTACCGGTCATCTCTACAGCTCCACTTTCTTCTCTTCTCCATTGCAGATCTAGGTTCAAGAGGAAGAACAAGGTGTGATTCTTCACCCCCATTGAGAAAGCGGTCCAATCATCCCGGCGGTGATTCCGTGTTTCAACATTGGCGCCCACCGAGTTTATGTTATACATTTGTTGATCAAATCTTGTTTTATCCTCAGATCTTCAGATCTGTGTTCTTCACATATGCTTGCCTGGTTCAAATTTCAGATTTGTTCTAATGGAGCTAAAAAAGAGGGTTATTGACAACATTTCATAGATCTTTTCTATCGAAGTTCAATAGACCAAATTTACCTTTTTGGGTTAAATGCAAATACGTCCAGATCTGTGTTCTAGAGAAATCCACACACGAGATGTTTCAGATCTGGAATTCACACCCTCTTTGCAAGGAAGACGGCCAGATCTGAGTTTCTTTTTAAGTATACATCACGTATTTCATCAACAACTTTCAGATTTGCGCTCGTTTAAGCTCCAAATGCAAAATCAAAGGTCTAAAAATCCGTGCTTGTAAGGGTTTTATTTGTCCGTGCGACGTCTATAAGTGGGGTCTGCCTTCATTCGTGTTCGTTGATCTCCACAGCGGATTTATGGAACCGAACTATGAATCGGCAATAAGCAATTTATGAAGGCGATTTTTTAGCACGAAACCCCTGTACCTGCTCGTCGTAACTCCTTGGGGGAACTCCAGGTAACTTCGATACGCTTCCAAAAGCAACAACGGTGAGTTCTATGACCAACTATTTTAATTGCCACTACAAGAACAGGGCACTTTTACCGGCGACAGTTGTCGCCGGTATTGGTCACTTTTGTCGCCGGTATTGAGTTTTAGCGGCGACATATCGCCGGTATTGCGTCGCCGGTATTGCTGGGACGCTATTGACCAGTTGTCGTCGGTATTGACTACTGTCGCCGGTATTGATCGTCCTCTTTTAGCGACGCCATATGTCGCCGGTAAAAGTGTCGCCGGTATTGATCATTCGTCGGTAAAGGTGTATAGGCAATAGCGGCGACAGATGTCGCCGCTAAAAGTCTATTTTTTTTAATACAGCAGCTGTATATACAGCTGCCCAGCCGGTTTTACGGCCGAAAAACAAAACCTGCCTATTTTCAACCAACGCAAGCATACGCTATGAACATAATCAACATATACTAAAGGTAATATACTTAAAAACTACGTTTAAGTCGTACATTATATCCTACAACGTTTAATTAAATCTAAATCATACATTAAAAACAAAGTCACTCATCGTCATCGTTAGCGTTGGGTTCATCGTCGGATTCATTATCGAATAAGTTGTCAGAATCGTAGTCTTTTGACTTTCCTTTTCCTTTTCCTTGTGAAGCAAGATAGTTGTTAAGTTGGTTCAAAAATGACGGGGTTTGGAACAAGCTGTTAACAAAATCCTACAATAATAGATAGCAAAACGTATATTAGCATATTAATTAACGCTACCAACATATATTTAACAAGGAAACATGCGTTCGTTTGTCATTTTATAAATTGCGTAGTTTACCTCGGAAAAGGGTTCTTGCGTCCGAGCTTGCGAAGACGACATGTTAGATGACGAGTGCGAGGACGTGTTGGAAGAAGGTCCCCATCCCGCGATACCATCCTCGACGCTCTCCCAACGCTTCTTGATACGGGGCAATTGGAGGACCATCGCCGCTCCATTCATCTGTAGCCTGTTGTATGTTCCGCTGTATTTTACGAAGATGATTAAATATATATGTGTGTGTATATATATATATATATTTGTTATAGAAAATAATACTTAAAAGAAATACTTACGTAATTTTGTTCAGCAATCGGATCAACCCAATTCCCTTGATTGTCCGTGTGGGTTTTAGCATACGTAGGTACCCAATCCAAATTCTGTTTAACATTACACTTAGATTAGACATTAAATAAACAAAAGCTTGCACACATGCACACATACATAAAACATTACATTTTTATAGGCGGTGCTACCGTACGAAGATGTCCCCCCACGGTATGGGAATTGTTGTTTTTCGCGTACTTTTTTGTTGGCCTTGCTTCTTTTAATATAATCTTCTTGCCGGAAACCTTCGATGGTTCTCAACCAGTTTTCATAGGGCATATCCTTGGGATGGTGTGCCCTTGCACTCTCAAGATCATCGTAACCTCCCTGGCTATCAAATAATTGTCTAGCTTCATGCTTGCGGTCATTGTATCGCTTCATAAGCACAATCCTTATACCACCCTTCAAGTTTTTCGCGTCATAATCACGTTCCACTTCATCAAGATTGAAATTTTCCTACAAATTAAATAAAAGAGTTAAAATATCATATATAAATTATATTTGCATGTGCTATAAAATTTTATGCATATAACTTATTTACCCGTAAGTGGTTCATGACGGCATCCTTGTAATGTGGTTCAACAGCATCCCATCCAATTTTATCAAACGGGATGGCCCGCCACATATACAAGCCGGCCTCCCTTGAAAACATGTCTCTTGATCTACCAACAGGGGTAAACGTGACCTGTCGATCAAACGTAAGCGACACAGGCCCCCCCGCTTTTACTAGACGTCGTAGTGCTTCGTTTTTAGCTTTCCCCCTAACCTTCTTTCGGGGAACCGCTGCAATTAAAACAAAAATAATTAGTAACAACATTTATAATATATAAAATATAAGGACTACAAAATAATTTAGTAAAAAACTTACCGTCTGTCTCGTGTGTGCCACGAATCCCACCAGGAGGAAGCGGTGGATCACCAGCGCCGTCACCCCCATGTCCCCAGGGGGCCACATCAGCCATCAGATACGCGAATATCAACAATATCGAAAACATAATCCCTATAAAGTTACAAATGTTACAGCATGTGTATCTAATACAAATTAAGCGAAAGTACAACAACGGTAACTCAAATTCAAATAAATATTTCAAACAAGTGTTTATCAATTACAAATCAATATAAATTACAATAACTTTTCTTTTAGTCAGACTCCACATAATCGGGATCATCCTCTTCACAATCAGCCTCGACCTCATCACAATCAGTCTCGACCTCAAACACTTCATCGACGGTAGCCGTTGGGGGATCAACTTCAATTGAAGGCTCACCCGCAGTAACATGAGAAGATCCAATTTGAAAGTATTGGGTCAAGTCAATGACAAGTGGACAGTCAGATGAAGAGTTGTTGTCGACAACGTCATTATCTTCTAAGCCTTTGTCAACATTTTGAACCTTATTGACGCGGTCATCATCACTTAATGGCCGATCCCAAATTCTTCGATGATTAACATTTTCGACTACCCACCTATGTTTGTTTTTTTGGTTTCGAGACGTTTCTTGGATGAAGAACACTTGTTTGGCTTGCGAAGCAAATATGAGTTGATCGTCTTTGTCCCATTCACGTTCAGTGCTTATACTGGTGATATTATTGTCATGGTTTACACCCCTTGAAGTATCAAACCACTTGCACCGAAATAGGACAGTGGAATAATTATTTGTATAACGCAACTCAATAATTTCTTCTAATTGGCCATAAAATTTCACACCGTTCTCTCCAACGACTTCCACCCCAGAGTTTTGCGTTGTGCATTTTGCATCACGTTCAAGTGTCTTATACCTAACACCGTTGACTATGCAAGCAGTGTAAGTTAATGCAGTCATTTTCGCACAAATTGAAAGAGCATACAACTCCGGGTGGAATTCTGGAGAATTTTGTGTTTTCATCGAATGTACCTAACAAATATAGAGTAATAATGTTTGTTATATATGTATTACCTAGCAAGTGTAGAGTAATGAGTGTTATATATGTATTATACCTTATGGAGAAACCATCCCGGAAATTTGGTTTTAAGATCATCTTGGGGATGTGTATGTTTGAATTCACTACATTGATGACAAATATAAGAAAGGAATGAAAAATACCAATTAACAGATTATGAAAAGTTAAAGATAGAAGCACTCACTTCATGTACTCCCTAACTTCTGCGCAATTTTCGAGGACAAACCATTCCATCTTGCTTTTTTCGATGAATGATAGATATTTGTCCTTTGTTGCGCCAACAGGACGACATTTGGACTCAAACACCCATAACTTTCTTTTTTCAACAACGACATCAGCGTTTCTATCTGGGCGATTGAACTTAGTCTGAACATCTTTAAGGTACATTGAACAAAATGTTAGAGCTTCTTCAAACACATAACGTTCAGCTATACAACCTTCAGGCCTTGCCGGGTTTTTGACATAGTTCTTTAGTTTTTTCATGTACCTTTCAAATGGATACATCCATCTAAAAGCTACTGGACCTCCCGCAATCGCTTCATCAGGTAAATGCACAAGTAAATGAACCATAATGTCAAAAAACGCAGGTGGATAGATCATCTCTAACTTGCATAAGATGGTAACAATGTCATCCTTTGCTTTCTTCATATCATCCACCGACAGTGTTCTAGAGCAAAGTTGCTTAAAGAACATACAAAGGTCTACTATTGGTGTAGATGTATCTTTAGTCAAAAGCCCTCTAACCCCAATCGGTATCAAACGTTGCATGAGGATATGACAGTCATGAGATTTCAACCCGGTAATGTTAGCATTGTTATCTGTCACCCTCTTACTGATATTAGATCCAAACCCATCTGGTAATTTAACATTTTTTATAAACTGACAAAAAAGTTTTCGATCATCGGACTTGAATGAGTACTTTGGGTGGGGACTTAAGAACTTGCCACCCGATTGTTTCAGCCATTGTGTCGGCCGAATGTTTAGTTTTTCCAAGTCGGACCGCGCATTTGGCGTGTCTTTGCTCTTATCGTTCATTAGAAGAGTACCGAGCAAGCTGTCGCACACATTTTTCTCTATATGCATTACATCTAAGTTATGTTTCAGCTGCAGAGAAGACCAATACTCAAGGTCAAAAAATATGCTTCTTTTGGACCAGTTCAACTCGAAATCTAACCGGGTTATCCTCCCACCTCCAAAATCCGGATGCTTGCCTGGTAGACGATTAATTAAACGACCGAGTTGAGCTTCTATGTCAGCTGGGCTAAACTGTCTCGGAGGGTCTCGTGTCTCGGGTCTCCCGTTAAAGTCGAGACTTGTTCTCCAAGGATGGTTGGCATCTAAGAACCGGCGATGACCAACATAAGCACATTTACCAGTTACACGTATTGAAGGAGTGTCTCGGTTACAAGTTGGGCATGCCATGTAGCCTTGTCCGCTCCAACCTGATAGACTACTACGGGCTGGAAAGTCATTTATGGTCCATAACAACGCCGCCTTCATTGTGAAGTATGTGTTTGTTGCTGCGTCTTTAGTACGTACACCTGTCTGCCACAATTGCTTAAGCTCATCCACTAACGGTCTAAGGAAAACGTCCATGTCTTTCCCCGGTGATTTAGGGCCAGGAATCAACAAGGTCAACATGAATGTGGACTCTCGCATGCATAGCCAGGGAGGCAGATTATATGTGGTGAGTATAACCGGCCACGTGCTATGAGTCGAGGATCCACTACCGTTGATAAAGGGATTAAAACCGTCAGCTGCAAGCCCTAAGCGAACATTTCGTGGCTCCATCGCGAAGTTTGGGTACTTTTTATCAAAGTCTTGCCATGCAGATCCATCAACTGGATGACGCATAGTCCCATCTTCCGATCGTCCGGTACTATGCCATATCATATCTTTCGCTGTGTGCCTTGAACAATACAAACGTCGTAGTCTAGGCGTCAAAGGAAAGTATCGTAACACCTTACGAGCCACCTTCGTGCCTTTTGTGTCTTTATCGACCCATCGACTCTCATTACAAACGGGACAATTTTGCAAGGACTCGTTTTCTTTCCAAAAGAGAGCACAATCATTTGTGCACACATCTATCATCTCATATGCCAAACCAATCTTCTTAAATGTCTTCTTAGCTACATAATACGAAGGGGGAATCTTGTTGCCTTCTGGCATTGACTCTCGCAACAACGAGAGGAGTCGATCTACTCCTTCATTTTGAAAATGGTACGTATCCTTTATATTCAAAAGCTTTGCTAAAAAGTCGATAGAAGAAAACTTGGTACAACCAGGATATAATTCTGTTTCAGCTTCCTTTACCAGGTCTTCAAAATCATCAACAACACCGCTACTATCTCCATTCGAGTTCTCTTGGTTAAGGTATGTATCTTCTTCCATACGCTCCCCCCTAATGTCTTCAATAACGTTTACCATACCGTCTTGTGGCGCAACATCGTTTACTTCTGCAATTGGAGTTGTGGCCCTGTGATAGGTCCACTTCGTGTATTCCTTCCAAAAACTGTTAATACTCAAATGGTATTTCATTTCTGCCATAGTTTTTAAGCCAGAATTTTTACATTTGGTACACGGACATCTAACTTCATCGTGGTTTTTTATCACTCTTTCACACATCTCGATAAATGACTCGAGTCCTTGCTTGTATTGAGGTGAATGACGTGGGGAATCAATCCAACTTTTATCGATAGGCATTATGCAACTGAAAGAAAATCTAATTTAGGATTAACAAGGCAAGGGTAGGCTGCTAAACCCACTTTTTGAACACTTTATCTCATATGTGAATGTGTATTACATGATTGTTTGTTTAAGAAAAATTCGGCAGCATTTCCTCTTAGCTCCCAAGTATATATGTAATGATATATATACCCGAGGAGCAAAGAGAAAATGATAACCGAATCCTTCTTAAACAAACAATCATGTAATACACATTCACATCCTAAATGAGATAAAGTATTCAAAAAGCAGTCCCAAGATAAACGGGGACAACCCGAAATTAATTTCTAAATCAATTTCGGGCGGGTATTTCTAAGCTCGCTATGTTTAAAATGATTAATTCAAACACGGGCACAGTTTTTTAAGCTTGTTATGTTCTTAATGATTGTTTTCAATTTTGGGCGGAACGTTATGTTTTAAATCATGATTTCAATTTCGATTGGGTGTTTTCTTAGCTCGTTATGTTTGAAATGATGAATTCAATTTTGGCGGGTATTTTCTATGTTCGTTATGTTTTAAATGATGATTTTAATATAAAGAGGGCATTTCCTAACTAATATATATTTGTCAAATTTAAATATAAATGTTTTAAAACCTAAACACAAATATACCTACATACATACATTCATTCATACACTTACATACCCACATACATGCTTACATACACCTACATACACAAATACATAGACTTTCATATACTCATTTTCTCCAAATACACATACATTATACATTTGACATACAAACATTCATCCTTACATACACATTTGCATACTTTATACAAACATACATACTAACATACACATTTTTCACCAACATACTAACATACACCTACATAAATACATTCATTCAAACACTTACATACCCACATACATGCTTACATACACCTACATACACAAATAAATAGACTTTCATATACTCATTTTTTTTCAAATACACCTACATTATACATTTGACATACAAACATTCATCCTTACATACACATTTGCATACTTTATACAAACATACATACTAACATACACATTTTTCACCAACATACTAACATACACCTACATACATACATTCATTCATACACTTATTTACATCCTAAACTAAAAATTATACAATTTCTAAACTAAAAATAATACAATTTACATCCTAAAATAAAAATTATACAATTTCTAAACATATTTACATCCTAAACTAAAAATTATACATACTAACATACACATTTTAGAATTATACATACTAACATAAATCGTCAAAATTATACATACTAACATACACATTTTCACCAACATATTTACATCCTAAACAAAAAATTATAGAATTTCTAAACTTTAAAAAAATACATATAAAACTAACCGTTTTTTTTCAGGTTTCAAGTAGGTGTCGCCGCTGAGACGAGGTGGTGCCGGAGAAGAGATGGTGGTGATCCGAATATTCTTCCATAAACACAAATATACACAAAAACGAGCAAAGATTAAAGCCTATAACATGTAATAACAAAATATAGAAGAGATTTAACAAAAAAAAAAAATAAGTTAAACTAACCGATTTGGTGAAGAAACTCGGGAATCCGGCGGTAGATGAAGAGTTTGGGGGGAAAAGTGAAGGAGGAGGGAAGAAATGGCGCTGTGTAGTCTTTTTACGGAAACACTTTTACCGGCGACGGGCTGTCGCCGCTACTGCTTCCTTTGTCGCCGCTATTAGGTTAACCAGGGTTAACCAGGATAAGATTTGTGTGGCTGGGGATTAAAGTGGGACACCTACCTTTAGCGGAGAAGGGGTGTCGCCGCTATTAACCCTAATACGTCGCCGGTATTGCCTCTTTAATCCCCAACCGTTAGATCAGAATAATGATCAACGGCTGGGGTTTGGGTTTGACGCGGATCGACCAATAGCGGCGACAGCTGGCCTGTCGCCGCTAAAGGTGTCGCCGGTAAAAGTGGTCTTTTCTTGTAGTGTGCATTTTGAAATTTCATTATATAAAGTCATCTGATCCGGTGCACATTCATATAAGTTTTTCCAAAACAATTTTTTTTTCTAAATGTGCTCCTTTAAATGCATATGAAGTTTTCCAAAAAAAAATAATAATAAAAGAGTTTATAACTTTAAATCTCACTTATGCATTTATGATAACGAGTGGCATTTAGCTAGCTCCGTCAACGCACATTACATGCTCACCGGCTTATGTTCTTTTAACGTGCGAGTTACTTGAACGCTGACGCAGAGCTTCATGTATGTATCGTGGCGGCACATAGAGTTTGCCCACCGATGCGAACCTCTTGACATGCGTGAGTTGATCCACTAGAAGCGCATCACGCCTTCACGTGATCCGCTAGCACGTGAGTTCGGTCTGCCGAAGCGTATTCTGGTGGACGCGCAACCTGCCAACGCGTGACTTGTCCCTCCGCTGCGCAAGCTGTTTAACGCGAAGGCTCGTCGATGCGGGAGGTATGATCCGCCAGTGTGCTTGTCTGCCTTTACGCAATCCATTTCTATGCTTTTTAATAATGTCGTTGTATACAAAAACGATTTCTAGCGAATTAATTCATTATGAAATGCACCCATATTGGTTTAGTGGATAAAATATATGCTACTTGGCAGTTATTCTTTATTAAGTGAGACTGTACTTAATAAAAAGCATAAATATAAGACTTTATATCAGCAAATCGAATAAAATATATGAAAAACAATTTTACAATCACCTTAACCTTAACTGAGATTAAACTTGTAAACAATGGTCAACCCCTTAAACAAAAAAACATGAACATAAGGTTTCATCGCTGATCGTACTTCGTTACAATCAAGCGATCAGTTACAATCAAGCGATCATGAGATACACGTATTATATATACACTTTATATCTTACCTTTGTTGTTAATTTGCAAATATTATTTTAGTGCATTGCTATTAACATTGTTTATCAACAACAAACTGGGGGACTAACATGGTTTCGCACCATTCGGATGGTCAAAATTGTTTTAACATATTGTTCAAATGAGCACACTTCGTCACAACGTGTAAACCGGGTCCCACCCGCCGTCGTGCAAGTAAACTCTACCGCACGAGTATACCGTGCAAGTAATCTCTACCATGATGTCATTGCTTGACGTTTTCATGGGTAAAACCCATTACGCGAGCATGCTCCGCCGCGCGGGTAAACTCTGTTGCACAAGCATACTCCGTCGCGCGGGTAACCCCTGTAGCACGAGCATACTCCGCCGAGCGAGTAAACCCCGTTATGCGAGCATATTCCGCCGTGCGAGTAAACTCCGCTACGCGAGCATATTCCATCGCGCGGGTTACCTCCGTTACACGAGCATACTCCGTCGTGGAAGTAAAACTATGTTGCGCATTTTTCTTTTTAGCTACCTAATATTTAACTCCTATAATTCTGAAAATTTTGACTTTTGCATCAACGAGAGCAAGTGAACGACATTGGTTTTAAGTGAACTTTTTTTTCCTGCCAATCAATTGTCCACTGTGTTCAGGGAGTTGATTTATTAATTTGCACATTTGCTTGATAAATTATGTTCGGATACATTGGCAACCAGCTAAATGAGATGACTCATGCCATATATCAGATTTATTACTTAATAATCTAAAATATTTGTTTTTATATTCAAAGGAATTTGAACCTGTGTTTTCTAGTAACACTTCATTTTCTAGAAAGATGGATGATAGAAGCCATTTAATATAATGAACAAGTCAAATATACATGTCATACAACAATTTATGGTTTTTGACTTTAGGGTCCTGCCTATCATGATGACATTACTTGACATTCTTAGGGACACATGTTCTGTCCTCAAAAGCAATTTAACAATCATGTTAAATATAAACCACTTGCAAACATGTTTTTATGTATCTTTACGAAAACCATGCCATATACACATTACTTGCGGTGTGTTTATATAGTATACATTCGTTGCTTATCAATATTATTACAATGCTACAAACGTCTATTTCGCCGCAATAAACTGAATGACTAGCATGGGGCAACACCATTTGGAGGGTCAACTTTGTTTTCACATATTGCGGAGCATGGATGTATAGAATGAGCACCTCCTAAGGACAAAGTTTCGGTACAATGTGTTCCATATGTCACTCTTTATTACAATATATCTTGTCAATTTATTTTAAGTTCGAGAAATACTAATATACGACTTGGCATCTCATGATACACCAGCATTTGATAATGAATTTTGCAGGTTTGGTGACGCATTACATATGAGCACGTAAGTCGCCACGCGCGCATGCTCCTTTACTTACGAGCGAGCACACATGCGCCATACGCGCATGCTCCTCTACATACGAGCACGTAAGTCACCATACGCGCATGCTCTTTTACATACGAGCACGTAAGTCGCTACGCGCGCATGCTCCTTTACTTACGAACGAGCACACATGAGCCATACGCGCATGCTCCTCTACATACGAGCACGTAAGTCGCCATACGCGCATGCTCTTTTACATACGAGCACGTAAGTCGCCACTCGCGCATGCTCCATTACTTACGAGCGAGCACACATGCACCATCCGTGCATGCTCCTCTATATACGAGCACGTAAGTCGCCATACGCGCATGCTCTTTTACATACGAGCACGTAAGTCATCACGCGCGCATGCTCCTTTACTTACGAGCGAGCACACATGTGCCATACGTGCATGCTCCTCTACATACGAGCACGTAAGTTGTCACACCCTGACTTTTGCGGAAGCGTGATTATTGGTGTGACTTTCTTAATACCATAGCATTCAATCATAACAACGATATATGATAAAACCAGTAGATGTTCATCCATAAATTAAGTTTGAAAATAACACAACATATTTGTCTGAAACGTTGACACCAAATTCAAGATACAAACCACAACATGTTTTAATGAGTTCACAAAGACTCGACAAAAGATCTTAAAAATACCCGAGTTTAGAACCATGTATCTCGTCCAGGATTAAGACACATCTTCTAAACCCTAAAGACTTGGATGACATCTTTTATTCGTGACGCAACTTGAAAACATGCAACACCTGCCAGATCCACTTAGTTCCTTGAAATACATGTAATTTGAAAACATCAACAAAAGTTGAGCGAGTTCATGTTTTTGTGTATGAATAAACCTTTAAAGTATGTCTGTCTGTATGTGTGTCCCTAGTATGTAGCAATAAGGAAAAACAGATCACCAATGGTTTGCAAGGCCAATGGTATGTGTGAAATGGTGTAGGAAAACTCAAACTTAGCGGAATTTTGCCACGGCAATAGTATGTGGACATAGTCACCACATGGGCCACCCTGGTCCTCATGGGTGTGGGCTCGCTACACCCAAATAGATCTATCACTCATGTCCCTCGGTCCTACGACGAGGATTAATGGCCTTAAGTGTTGTACCCACCTTTCACATGATCAAGCAGTAACCCTCCCTAGCTAACCATACCATGTATAAAATGTTTGTAAATAATTGTAACATGTATTGCACCTCCGAAGTCATAAAACAGAAAACAGTTTAAAGAAAAGGGGGACATGAACTCACAGTTTTGCATCTTCGGTACTCGTAACTCAAATCTTGTCAGCAAACACGACTACCTACAATGTACTATGTCTATTAGACGAACGGGCCGTGCCTTGACTTAGAGTTACGTTTTTGAGTTATGTCTCTTTTAATATTATCCCAAGTTATAATTTCTTGTTAAAATAATGATTATTTTAATTTTAAATTATATTTAATTTTGGAATAATTGTCTAAACAGTATTTTTGAAATAATACTTCTCAAGTATTTATACTCATATTTCCTTCCCAAGGATGGGGGTATCTCATACATGTATCTTCGTATTCTTGTATTTGTAAAGTACACTTATACTTAATTTTTAATGGATTATTCCGGAATAAATATACAAATTAATGTATTTTCAAGTCTAAATTTAGAAAATACATGTAAACTTATTTTTATCCCAAAAATAATGTATTCCAAGAAAATATATATTTTTCCCCCAAAATCATATATCTTCTAAATACTCTAGGAAAATATATTTTTACTTCTCAAAAATAATATATTTTCTGCTTGTCGAAAATATGATATACTTTGTAATAATAATAAAATCATATTTTCATCTCTTTCGTATCCAAAATATTATTTACCAAAAACACGTTCATAAATGTATTTTCCGGAATATTTTGTAAGTTACGTCTATCGTTCGGTTCCACAATATTATGTGTAACTTATATATGTATTTCTTGTGATCTTTGGTATTATTTTGGATTGTAAAATCTTGGTATATGTTAAGTTATATTATTTTAAATCCTAAAATAACATAACTAATACACAAAGTATACAAATAATCACACACAATGTGTCTTTAATGTAAGTATATATTCTAAATACATATTCATCCATTTTTATTTATAAAAACCAACCTCCAATACTTGTATTTTTGTAACAAAATCTTGGCAAAGTTTATATTGAAAACCATAGTTAAAACACACTTGTAAAAATTTGTTTAGAAAATATTTTTTTCTAAGTGTTTATATTTTTAGAAAATTTTGCCATAATTTCCCCTAAAAATGGAGGTGTCCATGCTATCAAAGCATATCATTTTCTTTTCAAAATCATCACAAACAATCAACAATCATTCTACACTTACCGAGTGCCAAAACAAAGCTATCTACATAATAATCATGAACTTGATTTCTCATAAAAACTTGTAGTAACTTGGTAGTGTGTTTTGTAGGTTTAGTTACCCTTTAAAGTGTGTTTATTTCTTTAAAAATCTCATTCTTAAAGGATTTAGGTGTTTACAACTTACTAGATGATTTTTCCAAAAATCAAACTCTTGGATTTTTCTTGTAAACAATGTATTCTTATACTTGTTTCACCACTAGAAACATGGTTAGTTTCTTTAAAAACAATGTTTATGTAAATTTTGTTATTTAACTTGGTTTCTTTGGAAAACTACTTTTGTAATCATCCACATTTATGTCTAGCAAACATGTTACATACTACATCATTCACAAAAAATCATTTTCATTTTTCAAGTTCATGAAAACATAAAGCATGATGATCTTGGTCTTTCACAAGATCACCACCTTAACTTACTAGATCATGTGTTTAATCACAATCTAGTAGGTTTCTTATGATGTCTAACATTACTAACATAAATCATCAATCATCAAGAAGCAAATCATCACTAATCAACAAGTATTCATATGTTTATAAGCTTATGTTAAGGTTTCATGATTAGGTTCTTTAGTGTTCTTCAAGATTAACAAGGTTCATCATCTATTAACCATCAAAATATGAAGTAAGATTAAGTGATATAAAGCTTACTACTAGCACAAAGGCTAGGGATGAACACTTGATGAAGAAGATGATAAATGTGTTGGATAAAAGCTATTGGAAAAGGTCCTTCAAGATCCAAGACCACTAAGCTTGCTTGTAGACCTTCTTACACCTTAGTGAGTATATGGAATGGATGATCAATGGATGAGTGATGATGATGTTATTGTTGTTGTTGTTTACGGCCGAGAGCCAAGGGGGAATGAGGAGGTGAGTTGTGGTGTGAAGTGTGTGTGAGAAAATGAGAGGATTATGAACTACTTATAACCATATTAACCTATTACCCATTGTATAATGTGTCTCACAAGTACACAACCAAATCTCAATCAATCTTAGTGAATCCAAGCAAGATCAAATAAGATCAAGGTAATCTTGGAGTGGGGGCCACATGGTGACCATCCACTACCATGGGGGGGGGGGGGGGTCTAGTTGGTTTCCAATGGTAAGTTAGGTTATTAGTTGAAATCTAAGTATAATGTTTAGTGTTTATGTGTATTAGGTGTTATATAGTGTGTTAGGGTGTTCGGGGATCATAACTAGCTCAGAAACACTAAAACAATGTTTCTAGTATAATTTTGGTGTTTCGGGTAGTGTCCGGTTGTTCGGTTAGATACCGGTTCGTTAAAGTGTCAAACTATTCCGTTTAGTGTTCTTTATGTACCCTTTTGTGACACTTTTAATTCCCGACACTTAGGAAAGCATCCAGGACCATTTAGCCATATTTTTGCATGATACAAACTTGTTAAAATACTGATTTTTGCTGAAAAATGCTGAATTCAGCACTTTAAGAGGGTTTTAGGCACTTTCCAGCACTTAAACTATCACCTAGTGAAGCAGTTTTGTGGTCCTTACTTCCCTACACACTATACTAGTGTACTACCTTGTCTCTGGCCCATACGGGGTCTCAAAACACTGTTTATCTATGTACTGAACATCGTCAGCATTTTTCTGAGTTATCCGCTAACTGTGCTAGCTGTGCTTTGTGCATCGTTTATGTCACTAAAGTTGGTATGTAAAAATGATGTGACAGTATGAAATGTGATGCACATGTAAGTATGATGCAGAAATCAGAAAGCAGTCATTTGCAATTTAGCACAGTCATAAGCACTAATCATGGTTAATTAAACTGTACGGATACCTGGATTTTTGACGGTTGTCACATAAGTCGCCATACGCGCATGCTCTTTTACATACGAGCACGGTTTTTCTAAACCTTTTCATTTCTTTTCATCTTTTAACTAAAATACATATCTTTTTATCTTTTAACTAAACCTTTTCATTTCTTAACCCAAAACAAACACCCTTTTACCCACCAAAACCCTTTTTTCATTTTAAACCCTTTATTTTAGTAACAAAGCTCGGTTTTTCTTATGACTTCCTTATAAAAAAAAAGTGATGATGATGAAGCCAAAATAAATAAACAAACAAGTCTATCAAAAAGAACTTTGTTTGAAGAAGTGCTTCATCAAAATAAAAAGTTACAAAATAATAATAATAATAATAATAACAATAACAAGTCTTACGAAAACCGACACTTTTTACGCCTTTCGCCCTTTTACTAACCACTAACCCAACCACCTACCTTTAGCCCAAGCCTAACCCTTCACCCAAAAGTCCTCTTGATATTTATAAAGGTGTATAGTTAAAAAGGAGGAGGATTGATTGCTTGGCAAGCTTATGGTAGGAGTAAGTTCCATGCCGCTCTCGAGTGATTCACTAAAATACATTTTCGGCCGAGTGTTGAGTGATCCCCCGTGAGGTATGTGAACTTGTATATAAATGGAATTTTAAAAAGACATGTTATGCCCAAATAAGTAATTTATCTTATGTAATGTTTTAAATAAAACATGACGAATAGGATTGTAAATAAATAAAAATAAAACTTAATAAAGAATCTTGGAAATTCCGACACTCTATGACAAGCCCAAAAAACCTTCTCTTCTACCCATTCCATTTGGGAGTGTAAAGCCACATTATAAAGAGTTTTGCTTGAGGACAAGCAAAGATTCATGTGTGGGGGTATTTGATGTGCACAAAATGCAACATATAAATTACATCAATTGTGGCATAAAACTAACCATTTTTAGTGCTAATGTTGGAAAAAGTGTGTTTTGTCTTCCTTTTGTATTTTCAGGAGTAAGTGAGCTCAAATGAACAAAAGAAGCAAAAAGGCAGCTAACACTAACATAAATACAAGAAAAGGAACAAACGTGGCATGGTTGATCCCCCGACAGCATCTTCCCAAGCAAAAACAAGAGAACAGAAGGCTGAACACGCCCCGTGCTCACTGAGCACGGGGGTGTACCCAAGTGTCTGCAGAAAAGACAAAGTTGTAGAAGCTTCTATCACCCACCACGGGGACGTGCCCAGCGAACACGGGGCCGTGATCAACTCTAAGATTCGCAGAATTTAGGGAAATCTTGATAGTACAGATACGCTTCTGCACATGGGGACGTGCTCAGTGGACACGGGGGCGTGGTCAACTAATGCAGACAAACTGCAATTAATGAAGAAAGAGAAGGAGGATGGACACGGGGCCGTGCCCAATGGACATGGGGCCGTGCCCGAGCTGCTGTTCAGGCTATAAATAGGGGTGCTTGGCTCATTTGCAAACCATCCCTTGGCACACCACCTCTCTCACACTTCACCCACCCACCACCACCATCAAAACACCATCATCCATCATAGAGTGTGTGAGTCATCTCGTGATCCAAGATTGATCGTAAGAGTTCTTGACAATCAAAGGCCATGTTTGCCTAAGTCTCTTACATCACTTGGTGAATACAAGTGTCTAGTGTAATACTTTTTATTTTTAATCTTTTCGCACTTTTTATTTGATTATGTATTAATGACTTTAATAACCAGTTTCTTATGTTGAAGGTGAATCTTCCTTATCATTTGTCCGTGGTGTCTTGGCGTTATTTTACTGTCTATATAAAATAAAAGATTTTCACCCTTCATATCTCCACGGTCTATATGGAGATATGTTGGCTACCTGGTCGGGGGTTAAGGGAATGGTTTGGTAAGAGTCTTGCCTTGTTCAGTGTATAGATCCTGCAAGGACCTGGGTCAAATTTAGTAGGACCTCCTTCAATACCCACCGGTATTGGATGGCGGGGGTCCAAACTCTTTGATCCCCTCATATGTAAGCTACTATTAAAACTTTAACCCGGCTACTTAGGACTGTATCCCTGCTGACTCAGACTACTTAGCCGAGGGTAACGTCACCTTCAAAAGAGGGGCCTACCACATTACGCATTAATAACTTAATTAATTATCTTTCAATAATCCGACCCTTTAGGATTGTATCATTGCTGACTCAAACTACTGGGTTGAGGGTAACGTCACCTTCAAAAGAGGGGCCTACTACAATAACTAATATAATCTCTTAAAAAGTGCAAAAGTGCGGAAATAATCAAAGGTTACACTAAACACGAGTCGGATCCAAGTGATTCATCTTGTCTATCTGTTTTTATTTTATTTTTCAGCATTTTAGTTAGTTTTATTTTTTAGTTTAAAAACTTTTTTTCTAACTTTTGATTTGATTAGACGTTGAGGATAAACTGGTATTAAAAGCTCTTGTGTCCTTGGACGACCTCGGTATCTTACCAACACTATACTACGCTCACGATGGGTGCACTTGCCCATATGTGTGTTTAGTGTTAGTAAATATCGTGTTTATAAATTTAAAACTTGGCTAAAACGTGTTAAAGGGCTTAAAATATACATCAAAAATATATCACACCTAACGCGCATCACTTCCCTAGCTCCGATGTTGAAAACCCTTCCTTGAGCTTGATTGAGCTTTGGGCATTCTCGCTTGAAATGCCCCACATCTCCACAGTTAAAACAACCTGGTCCCCGACCATTTCCGTTTCCATTACCACCTTGATTGTTGTTTGCTCCATGATTTCCACTACCGGCTTGATTCACATAACCACCACGATTTCCATTACCGCCATTTTCTCCTTGATTGCGGTTTCCATACCCATTACCACGACGGCTACCACTTCCATTACCATAACCTCTTTGACCACCATGACCAGTACCAACCCAGCACGTCTCCTTCGAATGACCAACCTTCCCACAAGACTCACATTTCCTAACTTTGCACTGGCCAGCATGATGGTACTGGCACACATCACATTTGGGCAGAGTGCCCATATATACTTTTCCCTTGTTTTCAGCACCAGTCTTGACCTCGACTGGTGGGTTCACCTCCTTCTTCTTGTTAGCACTGCTGGTACCTTTCTTAAAGTTTGAGAACTTCCTTTTGTTCTCACCTGATGATTCAACGTGAGTCTCTTTCTTCTTCTGGTCAAAGATCGAAAACTTGTTCAACCTGATTGCCTCTTCAGTTAGTGCTACACTTAGATCAATAGCCTCAGTGATTGTTGGAGGCTTGGATGTTGTTACCATGCTCATGATTTGGGGTGCCAATCCCCAAATGAAACGCTCGACGTGCTTGAACTCTGGCTCAACCATGTATGGTACAACGCGAGATAAGTCGTGAAATCTCTGCACATATTCAGCAATCTTCAGACCATCCATCTTGAGGTTCCAGAACTCAGTCTCCAACTTTTGAATCTCAGCCCTTAAGAAGTACTTTTTGCGTATAAGTTCCTTCATTTCATCCCATGACTTGGCGTATACAGCTTCTTCTCCCAAGGTCTGGACTTGGAGACTCCACCAGGATAACGCTCCGTCTAAGAACAATCCAGAGATGTAGGTGACCTGGTGCTCCGGCGCACACTTGCTCATTCTCAACACGGAATCGGTCTTTTCTGCCCATCTAACAAAAGCTACAGCACCCCCGGTGCCGTCGAAATTCAGAGGCTTATAGTCTAGGAACTGCTTATAGGTACAGCCTGTACAAGCAACGTCATTCACATAAAGCATTAGCGAATCGCACACGGAATATCCAAATGTAACGTAATGTGTCTTTTAGTGACTTAAACATTACCATGAGGTGGGTTGTTTCCTGAGGTACCCCCGCTATGTTTAGAGCGCAGTGCCTCGTGCTGTGCTATGGCTTGTGAAATCCGTTCTTGTAACTCAGCCTCTGTGGTGGGCAATCGAGTTTCTCTTCGTGGAGGCATCTTCTATAAGAAGATCGCATCGGTCAGGTCATGATAAGTATAGTAAGTACCTGGCATGCACACGTAATAATATCTATCAACGCAAGTAAACACATAACATCCCAATCATAACGTAAACAAGTAATTCAACAATATATGTAATGAGAATGTTGCGATTGAGCTTTCATATATCAATGACCACAAATACAGTTTTACATGTTCTTCAATATACCATACATCAAAAGGGACTAAAGGGTCACATCACCCTTGTCCAAATCGTCTATCAAACTACAACAGTCAAAAGTCAAAAAGTGGTCTTCAAAAGGCTGTGCAATCTGGGCTCAATAGTGACACTCTCACCAAAAGTATGCTACCTGCATAAAACCAAAAACCTGCTATGCTGATGGTGGAGGAGGAGGTGGAGGAACGAAAAGCAAACTGCGCACATGCGCTAACTCCTCCTCAAGAGCATGAACGATACGCAACAGATAACTATTCTTCTGCTCCATAGTAAGAAAACGAACGTCAAAATCTGGGTATGGCAGAAGAGGAGCGGGTGGAGTCGTAAACGGTGACTGACAGGGACAAGGTGGAGGATGTGGAATCCTCTCTAACTCCATGGCTCTACGGCACAACAACTCCTGCTGGAGCTGTAACGAAAAAAGCAAATCATCCCTCGTGTAACCAGTGTAATGTGAAGGATGGTATGGGTCAGAAACAGGCATCGTGTTGGGCGGAAACCAAATAAGTGGCTCGCCCGATGGTGCAGAAGCAAAAGGAGCAGTGTGTGAAAACTGAGGCACAAAGGGAAAAACTGCTGACACAGGAGGAATGTGACTGGGCTGCTGACTCGATGGACCTTCCCCTAGACGGGGTGGAGGGATATCCTGTAATAACATGATCGACAAATCTGTGCGGTGTATATCAGACACATGTGGATGAAACGGGGCGACGTCAACAGGTGCATGTGTAGGTGCAGGTGGGGGAGTAATAGGCCTAACAAAAGGAGGCAAGTCATCATCGTTCTCTATCCACCCATTGCGGGTGCATGCGTAACGGGATCTACCTGAGCAGCAAAATGAGCATGGTCAGCGGCTGCAGGGATCATATCGGGTAAAGGTGGTGGAACAATTGGTATGCCATCAGGTACAGGGTCATGCTCAGGCAGAGGATCATGAGCAAGTATAGGCTCGGGTGCAAGCATAGGCTCAGGGTCAGCTGGTGCTAGCTCAAGATCAGCAGGCATCGGCTCGAGATTAGCGGGTACATCAAAAAGCTGATTGTCAGGAATGAAGTCAATCTCATCCTCAGGATCAAAGTCAAGATCAAACTAATCGTCAAACTCGAAGTCCTGTGGTGGAACAGGTGCGGCCGACATAGCTGTGTCAGAATCAGAATCAGTGGGATAACGCTGCAATCCCAGTGCGTGCAAAGTAGTAGAAGACACAGACTCGAATGAATCAGGACCAGAATGGTCAGATGAAATCTCAATGACAGGAATCTCGACAAGTGGAACAGCAACGCCATCATCGACTAGAGCTCCATCACCCTGGGCCTCCTCAGGGGGACCCTCAATAAAAAGATCGATATCATCGTCAGACAAAGCATCCAAAGGAAAATCCTCGAGAGGAAATGCAGCAAGGGGTAAAGAAGCGGGGATCTGAACAAGAAATGGACCCCCGTCGAGTAAACCATCAACTAGCGGTATATCGTCGCCAAAATCTGGCAAAGCAAAAGGCTGAAAGTCGTCATCATCGCTACTCTCAGTGTCAGAAGTATAAACCTCAGGGTCCGGGACGATCTCATCATCCGAAACTATGGCCATGGGATCTACTGTATCAGATACTCCACTCTTAGAGGAGGACATGGTGTCTGTAACAAAGTAATCACAATATATGCACATATATCAACAATCATCAAATAAGCATGTAAGCAGTAACAATGTAAGCATGTATTCTTCCTAGTCTTCCCAGACTATCCCACCCAGCCTCTCAAACTGAACTACCTAGCCTCTCAGATTAAACCTCCCTAGTCTCTTAGACTAAACTTCGCCAGTCTCTCAGACGAAATTTCCCAGTCTCTTAGACTGAACCATAACCTTGAAATGTGTTCTGTGCCCTTTGTTTGTAAAACTGTTTGTTCCCTGAATCTGGACGTTTTGTGTGTGCAATGTAAATATGTTTGAAAACATTATCGTGAGAGCCCTAATGATCGTAGTCTAGACTCGAGAAAGAACCCTAGTTCGCTACGATCGAAGCTCTGATACCAAGCGGTCACACCCTGACTTTTGCGGAAGCGTGATTATTGGTGTGACTTTCTTAATACCATAGCATTCAATCATAACAATGCTATATGATAAAAGCAGTAGATGTTCATCCATAAATTAAGTTTGAAAATAACACAACATATTTGTCTGAAATGTTGACACCAAATTCAAGATACAAACCACAACATGTTTTAATGAGTTCACAAAGACTCGAAAAAAGATCTTAAAAATACCCGAGTTTAGAACCATGTATCTCGTCCAGGATTAAGACACATCTTCTAAACCCTAAAGACTTGGATGACATCTTTTATTCGTGGCGCAGCTTGAAAACATGCAACACATGCCAGATCCACTTAGTTCCCTGAAATACATGTAATTTGAAAACATCAACAAAAGTTGAGCGAGTTCATGTGTTTGTGTATGAATAAACCATTAAAGTATGTCTGTATGTATGTATGTATGTCCTTGGTATGTAGCAATAAGGAAAAACAGATCAACAATGGTTTGCAAGGCCAATGGTATGTGTGAAATGGTGCAGGAAAACTCAAACCTAGCGGAATTTTGCACGACATTAGTATGTGGACATAGTCACCACATGGGCCACCCTGGTCCTCAAGGGTGTGGGCTCGCTACACCCAAATAGATCTATCACTCATGTCCCTCAGTCCTACGACGAGGATTAATGGCCTTAAGTGTTGTACCCACCTCACATGATCAAGCAGTAACCCTCCCTAGCTAACCAAACCATGTATAAAATGTTTGTAAATAATTGTAACATGTATTGCACCCCCGAAGTTATAGAACTGAAAACAATTAAAAGAAAAGGGGGGCATGAACTCACAGTTTTGCGTCTTCGGTACTCGTAACTCAAATCTCGTCAGCAAACACGACTACCTACAATGTACTATGTCTATTAGACGAACGGGCCGTGCCTTGACTTAGAGTTAACGTTTTTGAGTTACGTCTCTTTTAATATTATCCCAAGTTATAATTTCTTGTTAAAATAATAATTATTTTAACTTTAAATTATATTTAATTTTGGAATAATTGTCTAAACAGTATTTTTGAAATAATACTTCTCAAGTATTTATACTCATATTTCCTTCCCAAGGATGGGGGTATCTCATACATGTATCTTCGTATTCTTGTATTTGTGAAGTATACTTATACTTAATTTTTAATGGATTATTCCGGAATAAATATCCAAATTAATATATTTTCAAGTCTAAATTTAGAAAATACATGTAAACTTATTTTTATCCCAAAAATAATGTATTCCAAGAAAATATATATTTTCCCCAACAATCATATATATTCTAAATACTCTAGGAAAATATATTTTTACTTCTAACAAATAATATATTTTCTCCTTGTCGAAAATATGATATACTTTGTAATAATAATAAAATCATATTTTCATCTCTTTGGTATCCAAAATATTATTTACCAAAAACACGTTCATAAATGTATTTTCCGAAATATTTTGTAGGTTACGTCTATCGTTCGGTTCCACAATATTATGTGTAACTTATATATGTATTTCTTGTGATCTTTGGTATTATTTTGGATTGTAAAAACTTGGTATATGTTAAGTTATATTATTTTAAATCCTAAAATAATATAAGTAATACACAAAGTATACAAATAATCACACACAATGTGTCTTTAATATAAGTATATATTCTAAATACATATTCATCCATTTTTATTTATAAAAACCAACCTCCAATACTTGTATTTGTGTAACAAAATCTATGGCAAAGTTTATGTTGAAAACCATAGTTAAAACACACTTGTAAATATTTGTTTAGAAAATATTTTTTCTAAGTGTTTATATTTTTAGAAAATTTTGCCATAGTTTCCCCTAAAAATGGAGGTGTCCATGCTATCAAAGCATATCATTTTCTTTTCAAAATCATCACAAACAATCAACAATCATTCTACACTTACCGAGTGCCAAAACAAAGCTATCTACATAATAATCATGAACTTGATTTCTCATAAAAACTTGTAGTAACTTGGTAGTGTGTTTAGTAGGTTTAGTTACCCAATAAAGTGTGTTTATTTCTTTAAAAATTTCATTCTTAAAGGATTTAGGTGTTTACAACTTACTAGATGATTTTTCCAAAAATCATTCTCTTGGATTTTTCTTGTAAACAATGTATTCTTATACTTGTTTCACCACTAGAAACATAGTTCGTTTCTTTAAAACCAATGTTTATGTAAATTTTGTTATTTAATTTGGTTTCTTTGGAAAACTACTTTTGTAATCATCCACATTTATGTCTAGCAAACATGTTACATACTACATCATTCACAAAAATCATTTTCATCTTTCAAGTTCCTGAAAACATAAAGCATGATAATCTTGTTCTTTCACAAGATCACCACCTTAACTTACTAGATCATGTGTTTAATCACAATCTAGTAGGTTTCTTATGATGTCTAACATTACTAACATAAATCATCAATCATCAAGAAGCAAATCATCACTAATCAACAAGTATTCATATGTTTATAAGCTTATGTTAAGGTTTCATGATTAGGTTCTTTTGTGTTCTTCAAGATTAACAAGGTTCATCATCTATTAACCATCAAAATATGAAGTAAGATTAAGTGATATGAAGCTTACTACTAGCACAAAGGCTAGGGATGAACACTTGATGAAGAAGATGGTAAATGTGTTGGATAAAAGCTATTGGAAGAGGTCCTTCAAGATCCAAGACCACCAAGCTTGCTTGTAGACCTTCTTACACCTTAGTGACTATATGGAATGGATGATCAATGGATGAATGATGATGTTGTTGTTGCTGTGTTTAACGGCCGAGAGCCAAGGGAGAGGGAGGAGGTGAGTTGTGGTGTGAAGTGTGTGTGAGAAAATGAGAGGATTATGAACTACTTATAACCATATTAACCTATTACCCATTGTATAATGTGTCTCACAAGTACACAACCAAATCTCTAATCAATCTTAGTGAATCCAAGCAAGATCAAATAAGATCAAGGTAATCTTGGGGTGGGGGCCACATGGTGACCATCCACTACCATGGGGGGGGGGGGGGTCTAGTTGGTTTCCAATGGTAAGTTAGGTTATTAATTGAAATCTAAGTATAATGTTTAGTGTTTATGTGTATTAGGTGTTATATAGTGTGTTAGGGTGTTCGGGGATCATAACTAGCTCAGAAACACTAAAACAATGTTTCTTGTATAATTTTGGTGTTTCGGGTAGTGTCCGGTTATTCGGTTAGATACCGGTTCGTTAAAGTGTCAAACTATTCCGTTTAGTGTTCTTTGTGTACCCTTTTGTGATACTTTTAATTCCCGACACTTAGGAAAGCATTCAGGACCATTTAGTCATATTTTTGCATGATACAAACTTGTTAAAATGCTGATTTTTGCTGAAAAATGCTGAATTCAGCACTTTAAGTGGGTTTTAGGCACTTTACGGCACTTAAACTATCACCTAGTGAAGCAGTTTTGTGGTCCTTACTTCCCTACACACTATACTAGTGTAGTACCTTGTCTCTGGCCCATACGAGGTCTCAAAACACTGTTTGTCTATGTACTGAACATCGTCAGCATTTTTCTGAGTTATCTGCTAATGTGCTAGCTGTGCTTTGTGCATCGTTTATGTCACTAAAGTTGGTATGTAAAAATGATGTGACAGTATGAAATGTGATGCACATGTAAGTATGATGCAGAAATCAGAAAGCAGTCATTTGCAATTTAGCACAGTCATTAAGCACTAATCATGGTTAATTAAATTGTACGGATACCTGGATTTTTTACGGTTGTCACATAAGTCGCCATACGCGCATGCTCTTTTACATACGAGCATGCTCTTTTACATACGAGCACATAAGTCGCCACGCGCGCATGCTCCTTTACTTACGAGCGAGCACATATGCGCCATACGCGCATGCTCCTCTACATACGAGCACGCAAGTCGCCATGCGCGCATGCTCTTTTACTTACGAGCACGTAAGTCGCCACAAGCGCATGCTCCTTTACTTACGAGCGAGCATACATGCACCATACACGCATGCTCCTCTACACACGAGCACGCAAGTCGCCATACGCGCATGCTCTTTTACATACGAGCACGTAAGTCGCCACGCACGCACGCTCCATTACTTATGAGCACGTAAGTCGCCATGCGTGCAAGCTCTTTTACATACCAGCACGTCGGTCTCCATACGAGTCTGGGGTTCTACATACGACCATCTCAGTCTCCATGCGAGCCTGACACAATTCTACATACGAGCACGTATGTCGCCATACGCGCTTACTCTTTTACATACGAGCACGTAAGTCGCCACACGTGCATGCTCTATTACTTATGAGCACGTAGGTCGCCATGCGCGCAAGCTCTTTTACATACCAGCACGTCGGTCTCCATACGAGTCTGGTGTTCTACATACGATCATCTTAGTCTCCATGCGAGCCTGATGCTCCACACATGAGCACGTAGGTCGCTATACGCGCATGCTCCTTTGACACATAAGCACGCTAGTCTCCGTGTGAGACTGTTGCTCTACATACGAGCATGCAAGCCGCTATACGCGCAAACTCCTTTAGATATGAGCACGCCAATCTCCTGGCGAGCTTGCTGCTACACATACAAGCATGCTAATCTCCATGCGGCCCTACTGCCTTTACATACGAGTGTGTACGTCGCCCGCGCGCGCATGTTTAGCCATATATGAAAACGCTTACAAAACGTAAATTGTGCTACAAATGCACGCACCACTTTGGGTATACGCAAAAACACATTGGCTACAATAAAGTTTCGTTTACACCTACAATCTTCAAGATAAGCCACATCTCCTTGCTTCACGCCACATTGTTGTTGTGGCACAGCGGAGGATTAGCGCAGGCTCGGGTTTCCACTTCATTATCCTGACGCAACTTTATGCCAATTCTCATTCGCGATAACCTGACTCAAAGTGGATTAATACGTGCAAATATTGTAGACAACAGTTTACAAAGCTTTAAAAACCAAGTATGTGTATTCCATAAGGTTAAACATGCGTGTGCCTTGCGTTAACCAACAGAAGTCACACCAAAGGGTGAATATTTTACAGTAGCCACACGACTGTGTGCGCACCGCTAAAGTTGGGCCACACTCGAAAATCATCCGAAGGGAAGACACTCATCTAGTCCAAAATTCCACCCACTTGCCATCCACGCGTGGGAGCAACACTGGACTAGGGGGACCTGAAGGGGTATGGTCCCAAATGCTGCATCAGTCATACGCACGTTGGGCCCTAACCACACTCAACCGTCAAAACTTAGCCAGTTCCAAGACTCGTGCACAAGACCTAACCACATACGCGCAACCTTAACAAGCTCATGGTAATGCGCCAGTATAAATGGCAACTTGTGACAACCCGCACTAAACCAGGTATCCGTACAACTTAATTACTGATTAATTACTGCTTAATTACTGTGCTTGATTGAAACTAGCTGATAAACTGCTACCTGCATACTGATACATGCACTTACTTGCATCATACTTTATATACTGTCACTACACTATTTACATACGGCACCTTAGTGACAAACATGATGCACAAAAAGCACAGTAGCACTAAACGGATACACAGTGAACATGCTGATATAACCAGCATCAGGCAGACACTGCCTCTAAGGCCTGTTAAGAGCCTCATATATTTTGGCTACACTGGTAGTGAGTGTAGGAATATAAGGGTTATGGTACCGCGTCTCTAGGAATAAGATACACTGATTCGGATGTGCCAAAAACGTACTCTAAGTACCAAACACAGCACTTTAATAATTTAACCAGCTTCTAGCTGACTAATAAAGTGCCAGAACATGAGAAAATAACACTAGACACTTTCTAAAGTGTTGGAAACAAAATGTGTCACTAAAAACAACAATAACGACACTTTAAAGCCTTTTGTAATACTTTAACGGATTACTATCCAACCGAACAACCGGACTTTACCCGGAAGATGAAAATATTACTATTTTCACTATTTATAATTTTCTGAGCCAGTTAGGGTCCCTGATTACCCTAACACCCGTCATAACACGCTTTATACAACTAACGGGGTTAAACGCTTAACTTACCTATTTAACCTTAACCAATCACCTAACTACCTAGTTTAGATCAAACTAACCCCCCCCCCCATGCCATAACCGGCCCCAACCAAGGGGGAACAAGCAAGGACTAGTTAATTATTTTTTTATTATGTGTGTTTAGTATCTTTGTGACACAATTTCCATTGGACAAACATGATTAATTTTGTCTATAAGTTAACCTCTAAGCCTAACATAACTATCACTAAACCTATCACACCACTCAACTCTCTCTTGCTCTCTCCCATTCTCGGCCGAACACCCCACCACCCACCATCATACTTTCAAGTCTTGATCTCTCCATTCCAAGCATATACAGGCTTCACAAGTCACGTATTAGGAGCCTCGGAGCAAGCGGAACGCGAAGGACCTCCACCGTTAGCTTTTATCCACCTCTTTTTCGTCAAGATTCTTCCCTAGCCCCGAGCTAGAGGTATATTGTTTAAAACTTGTTCTTGAATGTATTTAAAGTGGTTAAAAGGAATATCATCGGTTAAATATCGAAAACATAAGTTTTGATGCATTAAAGTCTAGTAAAATCACAAAAATGGTGGATAATAACATATAACTCGTGTAAAAGTCGTAGGACTTGAAATACGTGATTTTTGAGACCCGATCTATGATGTGGTAGCTCGGGACATCGTTTAACCCAACTTTGTAAGATCATGTATCTTCACATAAGCTCGTTTTTGAAAGATACAAGGGTTAAAGGTGAAACTCTACCACATTTAAAGCATAAACTTGTGTAAAAATATTTTACTTGTGTAAAAGTGATTTAACCGGTACAATGGTGTTTAAAACTAGCGGATCTACGTATCTGCAAGTGGTATCTTTGAAGGACCACACTTTAAAAGAATCGTGTTTTCTAAAGAATAAATCTTGTACTAATAAACATGGTTTTATAAACCACAAGTGTGTAGACACTTGTGAAATGAAAAGATCCGACAAATAACTATTTTTGGGAAAAGCGACTAGAAGTTGTAAAGACGGATTTCTCTAAACACGAGGTTTTTACAAGATTAAAGTTACTTTATATAATGATCTACATATATAAAGGGGATTTACACTATAGATTCGGAAAAACTGCAAGTTCATGCGATTATGCGATTTACATACTTATCGACTAGTTTGATGTGTCGGAAATTGTTTGTTTGAATAAAGAAGTTGTTGAAATGATTTGTTAAAAGAAAATGATACGCTTGAAAGCGTGGCCACCTCCAGTTACAGAGGAAACTCTGGCGAAATTTTCTAAAAACCTAACACTTAGGCTTATTTACACAACAAGTGTTAGAACTATTTTCGACATATTTTCAAAACATAAATTTCGCCAGCACTATATTTTACTAAATATTCGGAGGTGGGATTTTCACAAAGATTAACGTGATAGATATATTTGTCACAACACTGTTTATGATTATTTTGTGAAAATACATAAATATTATTTTAGAGTAAAAATAATATTTGCAAGCGTTAAGGATTCCAAAAATTTACGAACGCTTCCACAAACATATAAGTTAAACCGGTAATTACATTACCACAAGATTGATAAAACGTAACTTACGCACATGTATTGTATCCCCCATCCTTGGGAAGAAGAATAACTACCAAGTGTATACGGAACATAAACACGAAATAGTTGTCTAACTATTTCCCAAAGACATAAACTGTAAAGCTAAGGCACGGCCGTCCGTCTAATAGAATTAGCACTTGTAGGTCGTTGCACAGCTCACTGTATTGGAGACACTTGGTAGAGACGCGCATTCACTGTGAGTTCATGTCCCCCTTTTCTCTAACTGTTTTCAGTTTACTTAACTGCGGGGGTGAAATACATGTTACTATGATTTACGAGTACTTTACAACGGTATGTTTAACGTAAGGAGGTGTTATACGATCATGTGAGTGGATAGGAACAACATGGGGCCATTAGTCCTCATGGAGGGACCGAGGGACAGGAGCGGTAGATCTATCTGGGTGTAGCGAGCCCAGCCCCCGGCCAAACTAGAAACGGACCGTGGGGTGACTTTGTCCACATACTTTGCCGTGGCGAAATCTGCTAGGTTTGAGTCTCCCTATTTGCACTTCACATATGTCAGTGGCCTTGCAAACCATTGATGATCACAAGTCCTCTTACAACTGCTACATACCACAACTATTTTTATACTCACAAGTGTTTTACATACTCACTTACACATGAACTCGCTCAACATTATTGTTGATTTTTCAACTCACATGTATTTCAGGAAATTAAACGGATCTGGCACGGTATGGAACGTTTTCCGCTGCACTTGTCATGGAGTCATCAGGGTTTAGGGGATGTGTCTCTTTCCTGGACAAGACACAGTCCTTAAACCACGTTTATGTTATGTTTTAAATTTTAAGGCTGTTGAACAAGGTTATGGTTGTTGGTTAAAACAATGGTACTGTATTTTGATTTTCAAAACTTAATGGATGACTTGCATGGTTTTTAAATTCATATAGCTTGTTATGGTTAAGCTATGGTATTAAGAAGTCACACCAACATTAACCACGCTTCCGCAAAGCCAGGGTGTGACAGCTTGGTATCAGAGCTCTGATCATAGCGAAGTAGGATTCTTTCTCGAGTCTAGACTATGATCACTAGGGCTCTCACGAAAACATTTTACTGCATACCACATAAGTCCAGATCCACACTTTTTACAAACAAATGTTGAGCACATTTTATTTATTTATAGGCTCAGCTTGGAGGGCTGAGGATCGATCTGGAGGATCGAGGTGATTAAGGTAGTCGAGCACGTTGGTTTGTTATAGGATCGATCTGGAGGATCGAGGTGATTAAGGTAGTCGAGCACGTTGGTTTGTTATAGGATCGATCTGGAGGATCGAGGTGATCAAGGTAGTCAAGCACGTTGGTTTGTTATAGGATCGATCTGGAGGATCGAGGTTTGGTTTAAGTGAAGGATAGAGCAGTCTTGTAGACTGGATAGTATTGGCTAGTAAGACTAGGAGGATTATGTGATGCCTTACTTGATGACTTATGTGATTACTTGATTTATGATTGACTATTTGTGCATGTTTGTGTATATGTTACAGACACATGGATTCTGCAGACACGGGTGGTTCAGGCACCACAGGCCCTAGGCCTATCGTTTCAGACGACATTGAGTCATCGGAGCACGAGGTTTATACGTCAGACTTCACCAGCACGGATGATGATGACTTTCAGCCATTCGCCTTACCCGACGGCGTTAATGAGCTCCCAGTTGATCTTCCAGCCGGGGATCTACCACTCGTTGTGATCCCTGCTCCAGTACCCCTTGCAGCATACCCTGTTTTACCCATCGACGACGAGGAGGACGACGTCGATATGTTTGAGGAGGAGCCTTTGGAGGATGCTCAGGGCGAGGCCCTACCTGCTGTTGCTCCCTTACTGATCGCAGATGCTCCGGCTGCGGAGTCACCTGCTCATTCCCCAGTCGCGGACTCCTTTGAGTCTGTGGCTTCTGTACCCACACATGCTCATAGTGCGCAGCACTTCTCCCATGGGTCCGATTCTGACCAGGCTTTTTCTGTTGCTTCCATACCTGGACTTGTTTTTGACCATGACGACGAGGGGGATTCCGATCCTGTGTTCCCACCAGGATTTGATCCTGACCGTGATTTAGAGTTTGTCCCGATGGACGAGTTGATGGAGGATCCAGCAGATCCTATTGACCTTTTTGATCCGATTGATCCCGATGTTGATTTTGACATGGCGTTTGATGATCTTGAGCCTGCCATTGCACCTGAGCAGGCAGCTGCCCTTGACCCTTTACCAGAGCATGACCCTGTGCATGCTGATGTACCTTTTGAGCCCATTGCTGATGATCACCACATAGATGTTCCCATTGATCCCATTGGTCCTTTACCCATTGTTGCTGTACCTGCTGACCACCCTATAGAGCACCCTGCACCCGTACACCCTGTTGCTGCTCCCTTATTTGATCCCGTTCCCCTAGAGCCCGGACATGCATTGTTCGCGGCACGTATGGATCCTCCGGATGAGTCTGCACAGCATGGCTGGATACCGGCAGACGAGGACGTTCCCCCATTCCCTCCACAGATTCCTGTTGCACCACATATTGACTTTTCGTTTCAGGTTCCTATGTTTATACCTCCAGCAGGGCCTGGAGAGGGCTCTTCAGCCCACCCATCAGGGCATGTACCGATGCCCATGCCTTTCATGCCTCAGATTCCATTTGTCCCACCCACTACTGCTCCTTTTCGTGTGGCACCCTTTGACCCCACACGGGAGCCACTGCTTTGGGCACCGTTTTCCCCTATGCCACCCACTGATCCATACCACAGGTCCTACGTGGGACATACCATTGAGGATGTATTGATGTCGTTTGTATATCAGCATGAGTCGCATGAGCAGCGACTACAGGAGTTGGAGAGAGCCCATCTGCAGCCATGTAAGTGCCATGGCCGGGTACCCTCTCCGTTGCAGCCATCACGACCTTTACCCCCTGACTATGCTGCTCGTCTTACTACTTTGGAGCAGCAGATTGCTTCCATTATTCGCACACAGCAGGCGATGGAGGCGGACTGGTTACAGTTGCGCCGTTTGTTTTATACCCGTTTTCCTCCTCCACCACCATCTGCTTAGAGCTCATCGGTGCCACTTGGGTAGGCGAAGTGAGAAGGCGGCGATTGCTTTTTGTCTGCACAGCATTTTGGGGAGACTACGTTATGACTTGACTTTTGTTATGTACTTGATGTTGTATTGATACTGATGTAGCTTTTGACAGGGGTTATGTAGCCCCTAGTGATTGATGATTGTATGTATACACTTACGATGTGGTCTCATTTATATGGCAATCGCAGTTTTCTCACCATATTTGGATTCGCTTGGTTACTTGTTTATATTTTATGACATGGGATGTTGCGTGATTGATATTTGTGATATGTGATAACATGAGATGTTATATGATTATACTATTACTACCGTTATATACGTACACTATATTACGAACTGATTTACGTATTATAACAACGGAGCCTTACTATGGCCTGACCAACTTAAACCATCTTTTAGAAGATGCCACCAAGACGCGAACCAAACATGCCAACAAATGAGGCAGAACTACAGCAGGTTATTGCTGCTGCCATAGCACAGTACGCAGCATCTCAGCCAGGAGCAAGCGGAAGTGTTAACCAAGGCAATAACAATCCACCTCACGGTAATACCACGCCATTCGAACCTACCATGAACTAGTTGGAGATTTTAGCGATGATGCTAATGCCAAACACATGTTTTAACATACGTGCAGGATGCACCTACAAGCAGTTCTTAGACTGCAAACCAGTTAACTTCGATGGCACAGGAGGTGCAGTTGCCTTTACCCGCTGGGCTGAGAAAACCGATTCTGTCTTACGCATGAGCAAGTGTGCAGAGGATCAGCAAGTCACGTACATTTCAGGGCTATTTCTAGACGGAGCCCTATCATGGTGGAACCTACAAGTACAAACTCTAGGCGAAACTGCCGCCTACGCCCTGACTTGGGCCGAATTGAAAGAACTGATACGCAAAAAGTACTGTTCACGCGCAGAAATTCAAAGGTTGGAGACTGAATTTTGGCACTTAAAGATGGATGGACCTAAGATTGCGGAATACGTCCAGAGGTTTCACGACTTATCTCAAGTGGTTCCTTACATGGTTACGCCAGAATACAAGCGAATCGAGCGCTTCATTTGGGGTTTGGCTCCCCAAATAATAAGCATGGTAACCTCCTCCAAACCAGCAACTATCACTGAAGCCATCGATCTGAGCGTGGCTCTCACCGAGGAGGCGATTCGTTTAAACAAGTTTGATGAAGTCAAGGCAAAGAAGACAGAGACTCACGTTGAGTCCTCAGGAGATAACAAAAGGAAGTTTTCAAACTTCAAACAAGGCGTCAGTATGGCAGTAAAGAAAGGAAAATCAACTGGCAGTACCAAGAGAGGAAAAGGTTACCAGGGCACCCAGCCCAGATGCAACAACTGCCAACGCCACCATACTGGCCATTGCAACATAAGAGTTTGTGAATCTTGTGGAAAACCGGGCCACTCAAAGGAATCATGTTGGGCTAGTGCAGGCCGCGGAGGTCAGGGAGGATATGGAAATAGGAATGATAGCCGTGGTGGAAATGGAAACCGCCTACCAGGAAATTTTGGAGGAAACAGAAACCGAGGCAACAATGCAAACCAGGCTGGCAATGCCAACCAGAACAACACCCCAGCTGGAAATGGGGATGGAAACGGGCAGAAACTCGGATGCTATAACTGTGGGGAAATCGGGCATTTTAAGAAGAATTGCCCAACGTTGAATCAGGCCCGTGGTAGAGTGTTCCAGCTAGAAGCTAGGGAAGCACGCCAAGATCCAAATGTTGTTACGGGTACGTTCCCTATCAATCAACGCTATGCATCCGTTTTATTTGATACTGGTGCCGACTATAGCTTCGTATCATTAGAATTTAAGAATATGCTTGGGTTAGCTGCTAATAAGTTAGACATTCCCTACTCGATCGAATTAGATAATGGAAAGTTAGTTGGAGCCGACGAAGTAATCAGAGGTTGTGTGATAGAATTGGGAGAACGCGAGTTTACTCTGGATCTACTACCAGTCCAACTGGGAAGCTTCGACGTGGTGGTAGGAATGTATTGGTTATCCAGAAACAAGGCTGAGATAGTATGTCACGAGAAAGTTGTTCGTATCCCAACTGATGATGGTGAGACAATTGTGGTTCACGGAGAGAAGCGTGACACGCCGCTAAGATTTATCAGCTGCTTGAAAGCAAGGAAGTGTTTACAGAAAGGATGTGTTGCTTTTCTGGCACACATCGTAGATAAGAAGGCTGCTGAGCCAACAATCGAGGACATTCCTGTCGTAAGGGAGTATCCAGAAGTCTTCCCAGAAGACTTACCCGGACTGCCACCTCAGAGGCAAGTGGAGTTTCACATTGACTTAGTTCCAGGCGCAGCGCCTGTAGCTAAGGCGCCTTACAGACTTGCGCCGTCTGAGATGCAGGAATTGTCGACACAACTTCAAGAGTTGTTAGACAAGGGTTTTATCCGACCAAGCTTCTCGCCTTGGGGAGCTCCGGTCTTGTTTGTCAAGAAGAAGGACGGAAGTTTCCGCATGTGTATTGACTACAGAGAATTGAACAAGCTGACAATCAAGAACAGGTATCCTCTGCCAAGAATCGACGATCTGTTCGACCAACTTCAAGGTTCAAGCTGTTACTCTAAGATCGATCTTCGATCTGGATACCATCAACTAAGGATACAGGAGGAAAGTATCCCGAAAACAGCCTTCCGAACTCGTTATGGACACTACGAGTTCCTCGTTATGCCATTTGGTTTGACAAACGCGCCTGCGGTATTCATGGATCTAATGAATAGGGTTTGCAAGCCATACCTGGACAAATTCGTGATTGTATTCATCGACGACATCCTGATTTACTCAAAGACGAAGGCTGAACACGAACAACATCTTAGAACCATACTGGAGCTGCTAAAGAAGGAACAGCTATACGCCAAATTCTCCAAGTGCGAGTTTTGGCTACGCGAAGTCCAGTTTCTTGGACATGTGGTTAATGGGGATGGAATTCATGTTGATCCCGCAAAGATCGAGGCAATCAAGGATTGGGAAACGCCGAGGACGCCAACCGAGATTCGGCAATTCTTGGGTTTGGCTGGCTACTATCGGAGGTTCATCGAGGATTTTTCAAAGATCGCTCAACCATTGACGCTCCTCACACAGAAGGACAAGACGTTTGATTGGGGAATCAAACAGGATAAAGCATTTCAGATATTAAAGGGTAAGCTTTGTAACGCGCCAATCTTAGCTCTACCAGAAGGTACTGACGATTTTGTGGTATACTGCGACGCATCGCGTCAAGGATTGGGTTGTGTGTTGATGCAACGCCAAAAGGTCATTGCTTACGCATCACGCCAACTGAAAGTGCACGAAAAGAACTATACCACGCACGATTTAGAGCTTGGCGCAGTGGTTTTCGCTTTAAAGATCTGGAGACACTACCTGTATGGTACGAAGTGCACAATCTTCACAGATCACAAGAGCTTACAACATATATTCAACCAGAAAGAGCTGAATATGAGGCAAAGACGATGGGTTGAATTATTAAACGACTACGACTGCGAGATAAAGTATCACCCAGGGAAGGCGAATGTAGTTGCCGATGCCCTAAGTCGTAAAGAAAGAATCAAGCCCATAAGGGTTAGAGCTTTGGAAATGATTATACGAACCGACCTTTCCTTGCGCATTCGTGCTGCACAAAAGGAAGCTCTCAAGGAGGGAAACCTTGAGGAAGAATATCTCCGTGGAATGGAGAAGCTTTTGGTACCAAACGAGGAAGGGACGTTATGTTTTGAGAAAAGGATTTGGGTTCCTCTGTTTGGTGGATTAAGGGAAGTTATTTTCGACGAAGCGCACAAGTCACGGTACTCTATCCACCCTGGATCGGATAAGATGTACCAAGATCTCAAGGATTACTATTGGTGGCCTAGGATGAAAGGCGACGTCGCTGTTTACGTGAGCAAATGTTTAACGTGCGCTAAGGTCAAGGCGGAATACCAGAAGCCTTCGGGACTTCTGCAACAACCTGAGATTCCCAAGTGGAAATGGGAACAAATCTCAATGGATTTTGTTACAAAACTGCCAAGAACGCCAAGAGGCCATGATATGATTTGGGTGATTGTTGACCGCCTAACAAAGTCCGCACACTTTCTGCCAATCAAGGAGAAAGACAGTACTAGTAAACTTGCGGAAATTTACTTGAGAGAGATCGTAGCACGTCATGGAGTACCTCTCTCGATCATCTCTGATAGAGACGGAAGGTTTGTGTCAAGGATATGGCAATCCTTCCAAGAATCTTTTGGCTCACAATTGAATCTGAGCACTGCGTTCCATCCGCAAACTGACGGCCAGAGCGAGCGAACGATACAAACTTTGGAAGACATGCTGAGGGCATGTGTTATGGATTTAGGCGGTAGCTGGGATAAACACTTACCTTTGGTCGAATTTTCATACAACAACAGCTACCACACCAGTATTGGTGTCGCGCCATTTGAGGCCCTATACGGACGCAAGTGCCGATCACCACTATGTTGGTCTGACGCGGGTGATAGGCAGCTTGCAGGTCCCGAGATCGTCCAAGAGACGACAGACAAGATCGCGCAAATTCTTAAACGCATCGAAGCCGCTCGCCACAGGCAAAAGGCCTACGCGGATCTAAACCGGAAGCATGTGGATTTCCAAGTTGGAGAAATGGTGTTATTGAAAGTTTCACCCTGGAAGGGGGTGGCACGCTTTGGAAAGCGTGGGAAGTTAAATCCGCGCTACATTGGTCCTTTCAGAATTCTGGAAAGAATTGGGACAGTAGCATACAAGTTGGACCTACCTGCTGAACTGAATGGTGTTCACGATACATTTCATGTATCCAATTTAAAGAAAAGTCCAACTCAAATTGACGTTGCCATTCCTATCGACGAGATTCATATTGACGACACGCTCCACTTCGTTGAAGAACCTGTTGAGGTCACGGATTGGAAAGTTAACAAGACCCGCCGGAGCAGTGTCAAGCTCGTCAAAGTACGTTGGAATGCCAGACATGGTCCTGAATTTACCTGGGAACGTGAGGACCGGATGAAAGAGAAATACCCCCACTTATTTCCTAAGAACTCTGCATCTACAAGCAGAACTTAAATTTCGGGACGAAATTTATTTAACGGGGGGAGAATGTGACAACCCGCACTAAACCAGGTATCCGTACAACTTAATTACTGATTAATTGCTGCTTAAATACTGTGCTTGATTGAAACTAGCTGATAAACTGCTACCTGCATACTGATACATGCACTTACTTTCATCATACTTTATATGCTGTCACTACACTATTTACATACGGCACCTTAGTGACAAACATGATGCACAAAAAGCACAGTAGCACTAAACGGATACACAGTGAACATGCTGATATAACCAGCATCAGGCAGACACTGCCTCTAAGGCCTGTTAAGAGCCTCATATATTTTGGCTACACTGGTAGTGAGTGTAGGAATATAAGGGTTATGGTACTGCGTCTCTAGGAATAAGATACACTGATTCGGATGTGCCAAAAACGTACTCTAAGTACCAAACACAGCACTTTAATAATTTAACCAGCTTCTAGCTGACTAATAAAGTGCCAGAACATGAGAAAATAACACTAGACACTTTCTAAAGTGTTGGAAACAAAATGTGTCACTAAAAACAACAATAACGACACTTTAAAGCCTTTTGTAATACTTTAACGGATTACTATCCAACCGAACAACCGGACTTTACCCGGAAGATGAAAATATTACTATTTTCACTATTTATAATTTTCTGAGCCAGTTAGGGTCCCTGATTACCCTAACACCCGTCATAACACGCTTTATACAACTAACGGGGTTAAACGCTTAACTTACCTATTTAACCTTAACCAATCACCTAACTACCTAGTTTAGATCAAACTAACCCCCCCCCCCCATGCCATAACCGGCCCCAACCAAGGGGGAACAAGCAAGGACTAGTTAATTATTTTTTTATTATGTGTGTTTAGTATCTTTGTGACACAATTTCCATTGGACAAACATGATTAATTTTGTCTATAAGTTAACCTCTAAGCCTAACATAACTATCACTAAACCTATCACACCACTCAACTCTCTCTTGCTCTCTCCCATTCTCGGCCGAACACCCCACCACCCACCATCATACTTTCAAGTCTTGATCTCTCCATTCCAAGCATATACAAGCTTCACAAGTCACGTATTAGGAGCCTCGGAGCAAGCGGAACGCGAAGGACCTCCACCGTTAGCTTTTATCCACCTCTTTTTCGTCAAGATTCTTCCCTAGCCCCGAGCTAGAGGTATATTGTTTAAAACTTGTTCTTGAATGTATTTAAAGTGGTTAAAAGGAATATCATCGGTTAAATATCGAAAACATAAGTTTTGATGCATTAAAGTCTAGTAAAATCACAAAAATGGTGGATAATAACATATAACTCGTGTAAAAGTCGTAGGACTTGAAATACGTGATTTTTGAGACCCGATCTATGATGTGGTAGCTCGGGACATCGTTTAACCCAACTTTGTAAGATCATGTATCTTCACATAAGCTCGTTTTTGAAAGATACAAGGGTTAAAGGTGAAACTCTACCACATTTAAAGCATAAACTTGTGTAAAAATATTTTACTTGTGTAAAAGTGATTTAACCGGTACAATGGTGTTTAAAACTAGCGGATCTACGTATCTGCAAGTGGTATCTTTGAAGGACCACACTTTAAAAGAATCGTGTTTTCTAAAGAATAAATCTTGTACTAATAAACATGGTTTTATAAACCACAAGTGTGTAGACACTTGTGAAATGAAAAGATCCGACAAATAACTATTTTTGGGAAAAGCGACTAGAAGTTGTAAAGACGGATTTCTCTAAACACGAGGTTTTTACAAGATTAAAGTTACCTTATATAATGATCTACATATATAAAGGGGATTTACACTATAGATTCGGAAAAACTGCAAGTTCATGCGATTATGCGATTTACATACTTATCGACTAGTTTGATGTGTCGGAAATTGTTTGTTTGAATAAAGAAGTTGTTGAAATGATTTGTTAAAAGAAAATGATACGCTTGAAAGCGTGGCCACCTCCAGTTACAGAGGAAACTCTGGCGAAATTTTCTAAAAACCTAACACTTAGGCTTATTTACACAACAAGTGTTAGAACTATTTTCGACATATTTTCAAAACATAAATTTCGCCAGCACTATATTTTACTAAATATTCGGAGGTGGGATTTTCACAAAGATTAACGTGATAGATATATTTGTCACAACACTGTTTATGATTATTTTGTGAAAATACATAAATATTATTTTAGAGTAAAAATAATATTTGCAAGCGTTAAGGATTCCAAAAATTTACGAACGCTTCCACAAACATATAAGTTACACCGGTAATTACATTACCACAAGATTGATAAAACGTAACTTACGCACATGTATTGTATCCCCCATCCTTGGGAAGAAGAATAACTACCAAGTGTATACGGAACATAAACACGAAATAGTTGTCTAACTATTTCCCAAAGACATAAACTGTAAAGCTAAGGCACGGCCGTCCGTCTAATAGAATTAGCACTTGTAGGTCGTTGCACAGCTCACTGTATTGGAGACACTTGGTAGAGACGCGCATTCACTGTGAGTTCATGTCCCCCTTTTCTCTAACTGTTTTCAGTTTACTTAACTGCGGGGGTGAAATACATGTTACTATGATTTACGAGTACTTTACAACGGTATGTTTAACGTAAGGAGGTGTTATACGATCATGTGAGTGGATAGGAACAACATGGGGCCATTAGTCCTCATGGAGGGACCGAGGGACAGGAGCGGTAGATCTATCTGGGTGTAGCGAGCCCAGCCCCCGGCCAAACTAGAAACGGACCGTGGGGTGACTTTGTCCACATACTTTGCCGTGGCGAAATCTGCTAGGTTTGAGTCTCCCTATTTGCACTTCACATATGTCAGTGGCCTTGCAAACCATTGATGATCACAAGTCCTCTTACAACTGCTACATACCACAACTATTTTTATACTCACAAGTGTTTTACATACTCACTTACACATGAACTCGCTCAACATTATTGTTGATTTTTCAACTCACATGTATTTCAGGAAATTAAACGGATCTGGCACGGTATGGAACGTTTTCCGCTGCACTTGTCATGGAGTCATCAGGGTTTAGGGGATGTGTCTCTTTCCTGGACAAGACACAGCCCTTAAACCACGTTTATGTTATGTTTTAAATTGTAAGGCTGTTGAACAAGGTTATGGTTGTTGGTTAAAACAATGGTACTGTATTTTGATTTTCAAAACTTAATGGATGACTTGCATGGTTTTTAAATTCATATAGCTTGTTATGGTTAAGCTATGGTATTAAGAAGTCACACCAACATTAACCACGCTTCCGCAAAGCCAGGGTGTGACACAACTGACTGCAACCAATCAGCATGCGCCAGGTTTGCCCAACCAATTTCCACGATGAACAATCGTGGGATATTCACTGTTCCATTATATCTACTTACAGCTGAAGACATACCCAACAAGCATGGCCAGCAACTTTCCCACACCCGGGCGACAGGTAAGCCTAAAACTCAATCTTTACTTTCGTGCACTCCTAACAAGTCTAGTACTCCTCCCATGCTTGCACGCGTGAGCAACACTAGACTGGGGGATATGATGGGGTATGGTATTAGACCCAACCCGAACGACCGGACATATCCGTTACTTATCGCCTTTTTATTATAATATTTATTATTATTGCGTACTAACCCGCGAAGCCTAGTTGTAGTTTACACTACACTAGGTTGTGGGCTTGTAGAGATAACCCCTAACTGGGCCTGGCCCATTGAGGTTAGGGAAGGCCCATATCTCCTATATAAAGAGGTGTTCACCTCATTATTGGGGCACAAGATATGGAGCCGCCACACTTTTGTTACTGGAAACAGGGGATTCTTTCCCCTACCGGTCATTTCTACAGCTCCACTTTCTTGTCTTCTCCATTGCAGATCTAGGTTCAAGAGGAAGAACAAGGTGTGATTCTTCACCACCATTGAGAAAGCGGTCCAATCATCCCGGCGGTGATTCCGTGTTTCAACAAGTATTAATCCTTTCAGATCTTTACACAGGTATGTATGTTTCTAAAACATGATATATTGTTTGTTTTTTTTATTATGTTTAACTATGAACGCCTTTTTATCCTATATTATTTATAACGGCAACATGATAAAATATGTTACAAAAATACTTAACAATTTTTTAATCCCTAAACCACTCCAGCTACTACTGATGTATCAGTTAAATAGGAGAACAGAGAATAAACTCATCATCCAATGGATTTAATAATAAAAAAGGAAGAGATATAAGAAATTCCGGAGGACGTTGATCTCGATGATGACAAATGGTGGTGTGACAATATAGATGACATCATTGAGATGTTTAAGCTGTATGATTACTAAATTGATCTCATCATGATGCAAAGTACTTGACACTTGAGCTTTTAGTTTTCAACTTTTGTATTTAAGACTTATATTTCCTTATTCATGTACTACTTTATATAACTTTTATTTATGTTTAAGACTTATTTTTTTAAATTTCTGTGTTACTTTATTGCATCAATGGTTTCTTGAAGTACTTGATAATTTAAATTATAAATTTAATAATTACTAGACATGTGTAATATTTATGACATATATCCACCAGAATAATGCTACCACAAATATTATACAAATAAGAAAACTACCAGAAACAAGTGCCGTAATGCAAAGTGTCACCCCCGCTGCATCGCGCGGGCACCCTACTAGTATTTGTATAATTTAAATGTTTTTTTCTATTGATAATATATGTTAATAAAAAATTGAAAATTTTGAACGTAATCTTTATGATTGTTTTATTAATTTCGTAGGCCCCTTTCTATTAAAAGGCAAAGCGATTTTAAACAAATCTTTATGATTTGTTATATTAATTTAGTAGGCCCCTTTCTATTGAAAGGCAATGCGAAATCATTCCATTGAAAACATGTCGATACTTGATAGCTAGAGAATAGAAAGTACAGACTCAAAAAGAGACTATAAAAGGTGGTTATAGAAATTTCACAATTATTTTTATGTATAATAATAATAATAAAAATAATAATAGTTGTTGTTGTTATATATAAAAATCATTATTATTAATTATTATAATTTTAATTTTGTTAATAACTAGTTTAAGCACCCGTTTGTTACACAGGTTACTCAAAAATATATGATTTAACAGTGTTGACATAAACCTTGAAATGAAAGAAACGTTCTATTACGTATAAAATAACCCACCATATTAGTATAATCTAACAAAATATACATTCACTTTATTGTACATTAATTTCCTTTTTGAATTAAAAAAGCTTTGATCACAAAATTCACTTCAACCTATGTTCATCCTCATAAGCAAAGACATTACATTTGAGCTAATTTTGTGATACTGAATTTTGATAATAGATCTCTTCATAATTTATAACTAATCCTGACAATATCTTCATAATTTATGATAAATCTTGATGGTTAACAACCCAATTAAATATTATACAAAGCAACAATTATGATACCATTAGTTATTGGTGTTTTATGGTTAAAATTAGAAACTCTAGTAAAACTACTGCAACCCTAAAACTCCTTTTAAATCATACGGCAGTTAGTTCTCTGATCATTCTTGGAGACATAATCTCACACACAATCATCTAATCTCTGGTCTTGCAACCCATCAGCAACAAACACTAGATTGACTCTAAGGTAAGTGTTTTGTGTTATATGTTGATAACTTTGTTTTCTTGATTCCATGCAAAACCCTAGTTATCCAAACAATTGATCTGTGGTTAATTGATCATGCCTGAATGAATGTGTAATTTCTTGTGATTGAATGTGTAATTGTTTTGTTAGATGCTAGAGATGTTATTGATATATTAGAACTGCTAATGAGTTGATTTGTTGCGTAGCATTGTTGAGATTAGGGTTTGATCATAGAACTGTAACTGTTACATTGTGAAATTGTGATTTTTGCTTGTTTCCATGTTACTGTGCATTTGTAATTGGTCCGACTTTGTGAAGTCACAAAGTCCGGGTTATTGGAATTGATAATTAAATTCTGAGTTTGCATATGAAACATGTCCGAGTTTATCTTGCTTATTCCGAGTTTAGAATGGATACATAAGAGTCCGAGTTTATAAGTTAAACAATGCTTATTCCGAGTTTAAGTGTGCGGCTGATAAGTGGTGTGCGGCCTAGGGTTGATCTGGTTTTTATATGCATGTTCTGAATTTATACAAGTATCCAAGTTTATTTATATAAAAATGGATTTTCGAGTTTGTTTATATAAAAAATGAATTTCCGAGTTTGTTTATATAAAAATGGATTTCCGAGTTATATGGATTCAAGTGGTCCGAGTTTATTTATATAATTTGGTCCGAGTTTCTTTAAAAGTTCCTGAGTTACTGGAACATGTAAGGATCCGAGTTTGGTAAACACATTGTTCTGAGTTTTGGTTGTTTCTTCTGGGTTTAAATGGGAGTCCGAGAATATGTATGATGTTTTCGAGTTTTATGTTTGCTCCGAGTTAGAATATACATGTTTAGTTGTTCCGACTTATGTATATATGTGTATAAATGTTCCGAGTTTATGTATACAGTTGTTTGTGACGAGTTTATATATTTGTTTGTACTGAGTTCTATACTTACCCGAATATATATATGTATAAGTCCGTGTTTATTGATAAACTTTATATCTGAGTTATCAACCTCAATATATCCGAGTTTCTCATAATCACATTACATGTCACCAACTAGAGAAACCCACTGTGTGTTAAACTTGTTAATCTGGTCACAGTAAACACTTGTTGTTTGGACACTTAGGGTATTGCGAAACCCTACATGTATACATACTTACACTTATTGTACATTAGATCTCCTATAACAGACCTAACACTTTATAATGCGTAGAAGCAAGTTAACACATACCGAGCAAACTAAGGTGAGTTCACTACTCTTCCACAAGCATGCGTCCCTGGAGGGGGGACATACTATTACTCCTGGGAGGAATACATTTGATAAATATTGTAGTTTAACTTTGATTTCAGTTAATAAACTCATTTTCTATCATGTAAGTCGCTACTTATTACCGAGCTAGTTGTCTGGGAGACAACGGGGTATTAGTTAGTAGCACTATTAGGTTTGACAAACCTCACACCGTACTCGGGGAGTCGGTCGTGAACTAAGGACCTTAATAATTTTGGATCATCGTTGATAGACGTTGATGAGGGCACAACAAATATAGCCAGTCATATCGGTACCGAGTTTATTATTTCTTGACATGTCTTTAAAGCAAAACATTTACCTTATTTACGTTGAACAAAAGTGTGAACTCGACAACTTTATGTTGACACTCTTCTGCATGCTTGCAGGTCGTTAGGACAACATTGCATGGGAACTTATAGTCTGAGGAGTTTGAAGTGTCATGGGGCATGCTGTTTGATGGAAACATTTAATACTTTGTATTTTAAAACAATATGGATTTGGATATTTTGAAACAATTACTTTTGCTTCCACTGAATACATACTTTTGTTGAAAGTTTTTGTTTTTGAAATACACTATTCATGTTGAACATGATAATTGCGTTTTATATTGTTTACTATTAGTTCGACATGATTAGTGGCTAGATCCTGGTATGTCACATGCGTCGCGGTAAAATCCCGTAGGTGATAATTTGGGGGTGTGACAAGGGTGGTTTGGGTAAAGTTCTTGCCTTGTTTAGTGTATAGATCCTGCGAGGACTTTATTCAAGCTTATTAGGACGTACCTTAAAGCATATAGCATCAAATCGGGGAAATAAGAATTGCTTGAATCCCTCATAAATAAACTACCATTAAAACTTTAAAATGGCCTTGCGGGACTATATCCCTGCTGACTCAGAAGAATATGGCCGAGGGTAGCCTTGCCTCCAAAAGAGGGACATGCCACATTTTGCATTGATAACTTACTTAATTATCTTCCAATCTTCCGGCCTTGTGGGACTGTATTCCGGTGGACTCAGACCAATATGGCCGAGGGTAGCGTTGCCTCCAAAAGAGGGACATGCCACTATGACTAAGATAATCTCTTAAATAGTCCAAAGAGCGGAAATCATAAAAGGATACGTAAAAGAGGAGTCGGAACCAAGTGATTCTATCTTGTTTATTGTTTCTTTTTATATTTTAATTTCTTTTAAAATTTTATTTTTTAACATCTTTTCCCTAAAAATTTTGTTCGATTAGACGTTAACGATATTCTCGTATTAAAAGCTCTTGTTTCCTTGGAAGACCTCGGTACCTTACCATCACTATACTATGCCAACGATGGGTGCACTTGCCCCAACGTATTGTAGAGAGTGATTGTGTTATATAATGTTTTATAAATTTAAAACATGAGAAACGACTAAAAGTGCTAAAAATATACTAAAAATTATACCACGCTCCACATACGTCAAATATTTAAAACATGGGACACAAGGATTTTAAGAATGTTTAAAATCGACAGCCTAAAAATTTTAATCTTCTTTATTTCTCTTTTTAGGTTTTCTTCTTTTCTAGATTTTCTTCGCTTTCTGTAGGTTTAGCCGGGTTGTGCCTGATCATACACGGGGTCATGCCTCATTCAAGTAACATAAAACCTATTTTCTGCTAGACAGAAGCTGCAGCACAGGGCCATGTAACACCCACAGGGGGCATGTCTATCTCCAGTCTCTAGAAAACAGAACTATTTGATCCCAACGGTTAAAACCTCGTCTGATAGATATGGATGATAATAATTATTTTTACCCCCGCCACTCTTATGGTGAATAGTGTCACACCCCAATCGATGGCGGAATCATCAGAGTGAGACGAAAACGAGATTGCAAGAGACTTCATAACACTATTTTGCGACAAGTATTTAAAATTCAAAATTTCATTTCATTGCTAATATTCAAGTACATCATTTGAAACAAAATACAACAAAGGGACATGAAGCAAATACAACAACAATACTAAAATTTTAAAATGAGTTTCTAGTGAATCCTACTAGATTTCCATTCATCGTCATCATCATCAAATTCCTGCAACACGTATTAAAGAATAGTTCAACATAGAAGTATTGGCGAGTATACAAGTTTGATTACTAGCATACGTATAAAAGTTTAAACAAATCCACATGGCTTAAGCGTTAACTTAAACTAACATACAATACTAGCATGCAACTATACAAGTCAAACCAAAGATTTGTGCTAGTGTAACCTAATCATAGCAATGAATAGACCGTGTTGTTTACTTAACATGACCTCAAGAATACGGGCGGTGTGCTAATCCTATAGCGCTATACATGTTAAGGGAGGCTTGTATAAAGTTAATGACAAGTATAAAGCATAAGAATAATCTAGCATATATGAGTTCACGTATAACGTATTAAGCATGTATGTTGGATTGTTTGTTTGTGATTTTAAGTATAAAGTATGTGATTTGCGTGTGTTTGATAACATAAACGTATTGCACCCAAATGTGTTAAAAGTAAAAAAGGGGTCATGTATACTCATGATTTTGCTAGCTTTCCGATAAATCCGTGAGTTAACAAACGAGAGGGTTGGAACAGCGATGTTACCCTACAATGGGGAAACGAAGGTGTGTGAGTATTCGGATTTTGACGAAGGATTTGAATTGGAATTTTAAGTACAAAAAGTATGTATTCATAAAAATATATCTTGTCTAAGTACTCGTTTCGACACTAAGTTTTTATGTGATTTCATGGGTCCTAACTTGCCCATTAGATTAAAAACGAGGAATTTAGAACGAAGATAAAAATAACCTAAGTTCATAAAACTTAGCCATAAACCGGTTAACGTCATGAATTCGGATAAAAATATATGTTTTATATCTTATATTGTATAATATTATTATAACTGGTTCATCAAGTATTATCATAGATTTCATGAAAGTCAAGCATGGAGGTATGTGTACCTCTTTGTATAATTCACCAAAACACAAAGTTTATCAACATAGTTGATAAACCCGGTTGGTCATGAATAGGAACAGTATAACTAACTAATAGATTATCCAAGTAGCCAAATAAGAACAACCCGGGCGTGTCTTTCCCAACATGGCAAATGTTGGAGGCGAGGCGGGGTTAACTTACTTGGATTCTAGGAAACTACTTGGGTGTTCATTCACAAATCCATAAGTGAGGTAGTGGAACTAGTTTGGAAAGCCAAAGCTCCCACGGTTCACACTTCTACCAAAACACAAGTTCATCCATATTGAAGATGGTGAATCGTGGATGGTTTCAACACTTGGAACATGTATAAACTTAGATTAAAAGACTCATTGAACTCACTTCTTGGTGGAAATAAACCTCAACACAAACCCACAACTATGAACTTAGTTGTGAGCTTGGTGGGTACAAGATTTCACCAAGCTTAAATCAAGAAATATAAGGTACAAGAACATGAATAAAAATAGAATTTTAATCTTACTTTGGACCTCAAATGTGGTGAGGTTTCACCTTAGTTTGCCATGTCAAACTTGTGAAAACCTTCCTAGAGGTTGTCCAAGTAAGATGATAGAAGAAAATAGGAAGAAATAAGTAAAGAAGTGATCTAGAAATCACTTAAAAATGTTGCAACTTTCTACCCAAAGTTTGAAATTTTAGAGAGATTATGGAGGTTAGAAAGAGTTTGAAGTGTTTAGAAGTGAAGGAGGACACTTATTTATAGGGTGGGGTTAGGGTTTAAGTTATAAATGAAATAGGAGGTACTTGGGAGTTGTAAAAAGGTGACTGGTGGGTGAAAACGCGGTTGTTTGCGTTTTCTGCCCGTAATTACGTTATCAGATCTATTCGTGTGAAGGTAAGGCTCGTGCGGATAGGAGTGGTTCATGCGAATGGACTGTTCCTTTCGTGCGAAAGGGTGCCAGTTCGTACGAGTGAAGGTAAGTCCGCACGAAGGGATGTTGGTTCCTACGAGAAAGGGTTGGGTCGCACGAACGGTACATTCGTGCGAAGGGCTTCATTCGCATGAGGGAGTTACGTTAGGCCAGTTTTGTGCATTTTAGTTGGTTTTAAGTATTTCAAACATAAAAGTGGAATGTATGAGTATAATGCATATATAATTGATGTTTCAAGTATTTCAAATATATAACACAAGTATGCAACATGTATATAAAATAATGGAGTTTGATTATGATCAAAGACTCGGATTACAATGTTGGGAACGGAAATACGAATATGATACAATTACAAGTTTCCAAAATTAGAAACACGTTTACACTTTCTAAATAAGGAAAGTATAAAAGGCTAAGCGTTACAGTCTCCCCTAATTTAGGAAATTTCATCCAAAAATTTATTCAAAAGGAAGACTTAACAAACAGAGTTCCCATCTGAATTCTGCGCCGCGTTTTCCTTCCCATCGAACCTTGACTATGGGAATTCGACTACGCCTTAGTTGCTTGGTTCCTCGGTCCATGATTTCGACCGGCTTTTCCACAAAGTGTAAGGACTCGTTGATTTGGAGGTCGTCGAGTGGAACTTGAAGTCCTCATTCGGCTAGAGACTTCTTCAGATTTTAAACATGAAACGTCGGATGAACGTTGTTGAGTTCTTGAGGTAGATCCAGTCGATACACAACCTTGACAATCCTTTCGAGAATCTTGAAAGGACCTATGAAGGTAGGATCGAGCTTGCCTTTCTTACCAAATCGAACCACTCCTTTCCAAGGGGATACCTTGAGAAGTACGTGATCACCAACGTTAAATTCCAAAGGCTTGCGTCTTCTGTTGGCGTAAATTTTTTGTCGGCTTCTAACATTGAGTAGGTTATCACCAATCTGCAAGATCTTGTCCGTTGTCTCTTGTATGAGCTCGGGACATGTAATTTGAGCTTCTCCGTTCTCGTGCCAACAAATAGGCGAACGACACTTATGACCATATAGTTTTGAAATGGTGCCATTTGAATACTAGTGTTATAACTGTTGTACGAGAATTCTACCAAAGGCAAGTGTATATCCCAGTTGCCACCAAAATATATGAAGCAAGAACGAAGCATATCCTCAAGAGTTTGGATAGTACGCTCGGTTTGACCATCGGATTGAGGGTGAAAAACAGTACTAAGGTTAAGATGAGTACCAAGAGCGGTTTGAAAGGTTTGCTAAAGACGCGAGGTGAAATGACCATCACAGTCCAAAATGATGTCAATGGGGATACCATGACGACAAATGACTTCATTTGTATAGATACGTGCCAATTTCTCGACTGTAATCTTCACGAATGGGGAGGAAGTGAGTGGATTTGGTCAAATGGTCGATGATTACACAAATGCTATCATGATCAGACGAAGTTCGAGAGAGTACAGTGATAAAATCCATGGCTATACTCTTCCATTTCTAGACCAGAATTTCTGGCTATTCGAGTAAACTAGAGGGACGTTCATGTTCGGCTTTCACCTTATAAAATGTGAGACACTTCGAAACAAAGGTGGTGATATCCTTCTTCATACCAGACCACCAATAAGATGTACGAAGGTCTTGATACATCTTGTCTACACCAGGATGAAAAGAGTATCGAGGCTTGTACGCCTCCTTCATTAAAAGTTCACGAAGTTCGTCACGGTTTGGTACCTAAACGCGATCGAGATAATAATGGATTACATTGGATTTGGACATAAGTTGGTTTTAAGTACCACACTTCATCTTGTTTCACATGTTATCTTCGTTAACAGATGAGTATTGCGCTTCGCGAATGCGGTTTCAAAGATCATTTAAGATTTGGAAACAACGGATACTCTTCACATGAGTTTTTCGACTAAGAGCGTCGGCCACGACATTCGCCTTACCAGGATGGTAGCGAATCTCGCAGTCGTAGTCATTGAGCAACTCCACCCAATGGCGTTTACACATGTTGAGCTCTTTTTGGTTAAAGATGTGCTGAAGGTTCTTGTGGTTGGTGAAGACCACACACTTAGTACCATAAAGGTAGTGTCGCCATATCTTTAATGCAAAAACAACCGCACCAAGTTTAAGGTTGTGGGTAGTGTAGTTCTTCTGGTGTATCTTGAGTTCTCTCGAAGCGTAAGCGATAACCTTGTCTCGTTGCATGAGAACACAACCAAGACCTTGGTTTGATGCATCGCAATATAGCATGAAACCGTCGTCACCAGCGGGAAGAGCAAGAATAGGAGCATTGCAAAGCATGTCCTTGAGCGTGCGAAAAACTCCTCTTGTTCGGAACCCCAAACAAAATGTTTATCTTTTTAAGTCGATGGTAAAAACCCGCCAATCCAAGGAACGAATGAATTTCGGATGGGGACTTTGGTGCAATCCAGTTCTTGGCGGCTTTGATTTTGCGGGATCAACATGAATGCCTTTCTCGTTCACAACGTGACCGAGAAATTGAACCTCTTTTAGCCAAAATTCGCACTTGGAGAATTTGGCGTAGAGGTGTTCGGTTCATAAGAGCTCGAGGATTAGACGCAAGTGTCACTCATACCCATCTTGGGTTTTGGAGTAGATAAGAATATCGTCTATGAAAATGATCGCGAAGCAATCCAAGTATAACTTACACACACGGTTCATCAAATCCATGAATACCAGGGGTGCATTGGTTAAATCGAAAGGCATGACTACAAACTCGTAGTGACCGTATCTAGTACAAAACTCGGTTTTAGGGATATCTTCTTCAAGGACTCGAAGTTGATGGTAGCCAGAACAAAGATTGATTTTGGAGAAACAAGTTGCGCCTTGAAGTTGATCAAACAGGTCGTCAATACGAGGAAGGGGATAACGGTTCTTGATGGTTAGCTTGTTGATTTCGCGATAGTCGATGTACATGCGGATAGATTCGTCATTCTTCTTGACAAAGAGGACCAGAGCACCCCAATGAGAAGTACTAGGGCGTATAAAGCCTTTATCAAGTAATTCTTGAAGTTGGCTCGATAGCTCTTTCATTTTCGAGGGTGCGAGGCGGTAAGGGGATTTTGCAATAGGCCAAGCGCCAGGGACGAGATCAATGCAAAAGTCAATAGAACGAGGAGGAGGAGGAGGACCAGGTAGGTCTTCGGGAAACACATTTGGACAATCGCAAATGACAGGAACATCACTCACGCTCTTTCCTTTGTCCTTATATTCCACAATGTGGGCAAGAAAAGCAAAGTACTCTCTGCGCAAGTATTTGTTTGCTTGAGTACACGGCATGAGTTTGAGGCCTTTTAAAAGTTTCTCACCATAGACGTGTCACGAGTCACCAGATGGAAGGGGAAGACGAATAAACTTCTTGGAACAAGCAACTTCAGCACGGACTCGTTGTAGCCAGTCCATGCCTACTAAGATGTCGAAGCTACCTAATTGCATGGGTATGCGGTCAATTGAAAACTTATGATCATTGAGATTAAGAGAACAATTGAGGAGAACAGAATTGACAGTTATAGATTTATGAATGTAAAACGAATAATTCGACAAGTATTTATGAATAAAGAATAACACAAATATATAAAAGATAGGATTTTTATTATGATTCAAGTCTAGGATTACAACGTCTGAAACAAAGTACGAATACAATGGAATACAATGGGGGGTAAGAGTGTAAATAATCTACTAAATGCGCTAAACAACGATTGTGAAGCAGAACTGGATGGCGAGATGAAGTTGTCTACATCGGTTTGTCAAGTTGATTGTTTAAAAATGTTTTGAATTTTAGGGGGGGTATATAGGAAATTTAAAATTTAAAAATTCAAAAACATTTGAAAATTTTGAAAAAAGTTCAAAAACATTGAAAAAGATAAAAGAGTTGAGTGTAAAAAAGAGGAAATGATAGTACACCAGTAGTCGATCACGACATGCACAAGAAATGTATAGTTAAAAAGTGATAAACAGTCTCACTGATGATATGCCAGTAGGTTTTACACACCTAGTAAAATTGTTTTTGAGATATAAATCTAAATCAAAAACTTTCTTAATATGTGGGAAAAAATCTCTCGGATATATGGAGTTAGTACTCTGAAATTTTGTTTGAGAGATTGCCTGATTATGGGATATTAGATCTTTATATAGAGTTGATATATGGGGTATTATACAAGATTTTTTGATTTTGCGTCTGCAATGACCTAGATCTTGTAGAATACTTTTGCGCTTTAAACCCAAAACTGAACTAAAAATTGAAAATGTCCAAAGATATATCAATTGCAATCAAAAGATTCCTAAGTGGAACACACCTCTAAGTCGAGCCTTCATCTCTTTGTCGGAATGGTGGTTCTAACCTAAGCTCTCAAGGCCTCGCACTAACCCAGAGACAGATATCAATTAGGTATATTCACATGTAAGACTAAATCCAGGGAATCTTGATACGGGAGTATATTCTAAGGTGGGACACATTGTTAAGTTAGTTTCTAAAACATCTAATCTCATATCTTGAAACAATCGAAGTGTGTATAGAAATTTAAGTGGGTCAGTATACTGAAAACCTAGGTGAACTGGTTAGAACTTAAAGTTTAAATAGATCAACGATGTTTGTGATTTGTCAAAAACTGATATGATCCTCTAACACAAACTCAACAAAAATATGTTTGTAAATATGTTTGTACATAGTTGTTAAATTTCAGTTCAGATAAAACCAAAAAGATTTTAGTGTGTTCTAGCACAAAGTTTGAAAAATACAAAAAGATTTTGTTTCATCTTATGTTTCGACAACCGATGTGGAGATGCTGAGTTTCAAAATCTGAATATGCTAAACATGTTTTGATATAATCAAAAGTTCATTAATTTGAAACTTGAAATTGAAAAAATAAAAATTTGTGTATGATTGAGTTTATCAATCAAGGTCATTAATCTGAACTTGGAAGATAATTTGGATAATCAAGGTCATTAAATTGGACTTGATTGTCTATGAGGGTTATTGATACTAATCATGTTTTGAGTTTAAAAATGATGATAGATATTTGATTTGGAAAACTCTCATAAGTGGAACTTAAAATGTTTATTTGAATGTTAGTGAGATTTAACAGGAAGCTGATTGATAGGGTGAGCTTGACAAACATTGTCATATGGAAATGAAGCTCAAGATAGAAGAAAGATTGTTGAACCGACGTGTCAAATGAAGATTGCTAAAGCAAGGGGGGATTGAAAAGAGGGAGTTTGATGATATACACGAGAAAGGGGGAGTCTATGAATGTTAAACTTATTAAAGTTTGATGATATTGAAGATTGATTATGACAAGGATTGACAAAGACGATTGACTGAGGCAATATCCAAGGGGGAGTCTGTGAGTGCATTATGTCTATTGCCTCCGTCAATGTAACATGTCATAGTTAATTGTATAGGATAACGTGTCGGAAGAGTCGGGTTTGTAATGTGGTGAACCTGTCGCATGAAAGGAGTCCTGTCGTGTGAATGGTTCCTGTCGTTCCAAGTCCTTCCACACGGAAGGAGCCTTTCGTCCCTATAGTGTCAGGCGACAGGAGTTGCCTATAAATAGGGACCTTGGGACATTTCATTAGGTACTTTTAGACTTCAGAAGGGAAACTCTGTCCGTTTGGTTTCATGGTTTTGTTCATCATATTATCAATAGAAACCAGTTTAATTAGATATAGTTCTTATGTTTGTCATCATCATACATGGATTCCGCACATGATATGGTGAAGATCTGACCGGCCGGAGCATTCGAAGAACCGAAACGGTCCTCACACTGTCCAAAAAAAAAAACAACAGCTTCAAAATCAAATGAACCTAATGTATCAAAATCAAAGGGAATGAAGACATGTTGATTCAGCACATGCTTTTTCATGCTTCGCAAATTTCCCTGATTTTGCCTTCAACACAGCCTGGCCAGCCACAAAACGGTTTTCCCTGAGCCCAACAAGGGGGATACTCCAGTAAGGTCCACACAAGCGTGTTTCCCTCCTACCAACCGAAAACAAGAACATCTGTCGGCCGCATAATGGACCTCCCTTCAAGTGGGTCAGTCAGGAAATTCACAGGGGCCTCTTTTTTTGCACAGATTCCAGCCCGCTTGAGGACATCACATAGGACATCCCTGACCAAGTCATGTATGTATTTAAAACTCTATAGCTCCTTACAGTGGACCGCATGCTCCCCAAATCTATCCAAACAAACCTTACGACAAACTGGACAAGGCTCATCGACTGTAAACAACAGGACATTAACCGATATTTAAGGATGACTCGATACTCCACCGCCGACATGTGTTGTCCTAGCCCTTTAATGAGGATAATAGTTAGGAAGTCTTGAGCATGAGGACCATGAAGAAACTCTAACACTGGTTTTTGGCGTAGCTATAGGTCAAACTTCTCTCCCAAACTCTGGACGACTTTACTATAAAGGGCACTCACCAAAGTATTTTGGGCCTTTGGAGGGGCGGTGTCCTTATTAGCGAACCCGCCAAGATCAAGATCGGGAAGGGACCTGTGCAAGCTATCGAGCACACACCCATAATCGGCGTCTAGCCTATTAATAGTTGTATATATACACACAATTCTTTTATCCATGTTTGAACATAAACAAACAAGATGAAGCAATAATAGAAGCAATTCATGAGAGGGATTCACATAAGAAACATTAAAGTGAAGTTGGAATAATATGCCACGTTGAATTCTAATTAACAGAATCACATGAGAGGGATTCACATAAGAAACACTGAAGTAAAGTTGGAATAATATGCCACGTTGAATTCTAATTAACAGAATCAAAGTGGCTCTGAATCAGTGAATCACAAATCAATTTAATTTATTAGTAGGCCAAAACTAAAGAATTGGGCATGTGGTTGGCAAATGTAAAATGAATCAATAGCGACAATTTGGACGGCCACTTACGACGTATGTTACACTGGCAACACCACATCATACAAATTAGCGTATATTTCAACATCAACTGAGAATTGGCGACATTGGAAGCCTAGTTGAACATCCATTACGCTGGGAGAGACATATGCTATATTGACGCACCTAAAAATTAGGTTTTTAGGTCAGTTCCAGTCGTCTATATAACCCGTTAACCTAGGGTTTCGGAAGAACCAACCCTGGCGGCTTTTGGACGAACTTTGACGACTCCGGGTGATTAGAAAGCGATACAAACCAGAAATTACTCCCAGAAACATCAAGAATCAAAATCAATCATCGACATAAGAGGCTAATCCACTCGTGATTAACCTCAGGTGTAGAGTTAGTCTTAGTAGTTGTGTTTAACCGTAGTTCATAAACTTCAATTCAGTTTCATCATTGATTTCTTCACCCTTAGCCATTGGAATTGAGTGGGTTCTTAAAACTTAGAACTCGTAATTAATTTGGTAATATTCAACCATGAACATTATTTGATTTAGTATCGTTAGTCATAACGGCTATATAAAATATCTTTTAGTTATCTATCAAACCAAGTAGTCCAACAAATTATGTGTATGTGATTTTCTGTACGAAACTTAGTCACACGATCAGCTTCACATACAAGAAACCTAGGTGTGATCATTCTTTTAATTATTGTTTCCAAATCATTTTTGCAAAAAGTTAAAAAAAGTCAGCATGACTTGTGAAAGCCATTTACACCCTTTATATTCAAGTCGATTTTGTGAATTAAAAGACAAATTCAAGTTAACTATCGTTACCCATATGTAATACAGTTTTTTTTTTTTTATTTATTTTTTTTTACGCAAGTATGATTATTATAATAGATTTACATAATAATCACATTCAGTTATTGTTGGTCAAATCCAGCAAATTAATAATATAGTAAATCTACTTGACACGTTAATAATATTGTTGGTCAAATCCAGCAAATTATATCCTGAGGCATACAAATTCTAATTACGTGCAACTATGATTTTGTTGACAAAAGAGGAGTTTTAGTGTCAGCAAGAAAATGAAAACAATTTTAAATGTGTAGATTTCTTAGATTTTTACTAACGTTAATTAAAATGTTGGAAAAATTCATATATTAAAATTGATTTCAACACCTGGACAATTTTTTGATTCGATTCGAGTTACGATCATTAACAGTCACGGTGCAATGATCCTTTTAACTAATAGTTTGTATCGGCACTATGTTAGATATTTTAGTGTAATCGGGGATTGACTTGGTGATCAAAGCGAATAATAATACACATCAAGCAAGTTAGGAGGTGTGGGAGTGCACGCTTGTTTGAGTTATTATAATTCGAAGTGTACGGGCGGAGTTCGTACTCTACGGGGGTTCCAAGGGGGCAGCGCCCGTGGGAGCAGGGTCCAAAGGGCAGCAGCCCCTGGCGGGGTCCAAGGGGCTGAGCCCCTGGCGGGGGTCGAGCTGATAAAAAAATGGCAGTTTTTTGGCAAGTTTTGTCTGAAAATAGAGATAACTGCCATTAGGTAGTTACATCCCAAAAAATCCCATTTCGAAGACAGTTTTCTTTTGATCATTTCTTCCTGGTTCAGACAATTTTTGCAGCAACATACACTGGTTCATTTCTCAAAATCAGAGTTGTATCAGATTGAATTATTCGGGTGAACCACCGAAATAATTTGATCTGAGAGTGACATCACGCATCTCTGATCATCCGGCAATCTGAAATTCTCCAACAAAGATCAAATTAATTTCTGTGAAGATGGCAAGCGGATCGATGAAGGATATGACAAGCAAGTTTGACAAACCGGAGAAGTTCGAAGGGCAGGACTTCCGAAGATGGCAGAAGAAGATGCACTTTCTTCTCACAATGCTGAAGGTTGTGTACGTGTTAACTACTCCAATCCCGAAGATACTGGAGGAGGGCAATCTGGAGCAAATTAGGAAGAGGTCGAAGTGGGAGAACGACAATTATATATGTCTTGGTCACATTCTGAATGGTATGTCTGATCCCTTGTTTGATGTTTATCAAAATGTTGAAACTGCAAAATTACTATGGGACACTTTGGAAGCCAAATACATGGCAGAAGATTCTTCTAGCAAGAAGTTTCTTGTCAGTAATTTTAACAATTACAGAATGGTTGATGAAAGGCTTGTGATGGAACAGTACAATGAATTGTTACAAAGTCGGCGGTAGTTTGCTCAACATGATATGAAGATAGATGAATCCATCTCTGTTTCGAGAATCATTGACAAGTTACCTCCTTCCTGGAAAGATTTAAAACATAATCTGAAACATCAGAAAGTAGAGTTAACTTTGGTTGAACTTGGAAGCCACTTCAGAATTGAAGCAGGCTTGAGAGCACAGGAAAATGTGTTGGTCAATGATGAAAAGAAACGGACTAGATCAAGTTCTGTGAACATGGTTGAGACGGGTGAATCATCCAAAGGAAACCGTAAGTTCAAAGGGAAACGTAAGTTTCAAGGAAACAACAATTCGGGTTCAAACAAAAAGCTGAATTTTCCTTGCTGGAAATGTGGTAAGGTTGGTCACTTTAAAAGGGATTGTAACATGATGAAGAATAACAACAAGTCCGGTTCAAAGAACAAGAATGAGGCTGGTTCAAGCGGGTCTAAGGACCCGAGCAAGCAAGGTCAGAATTTAGTACAATTTAATAATTCGGTTCAGAATTATGTGTCACTAATTTCTGAGGCATTTTATGTGCAGGATGATAACATTTCTTGGTGGGTTGATTCGGGTGCAACAAGCCATGTATGCAAGGATCTTCGTTGGTTTAAAGACTTTCAACCAATCGAAGACGGATCTATCATCAAGATGGGGAATGTTGCAACTGAACCAATCAAGGGAATAGGAACTGTGAATCTTGTTTTTACTTCTGGAAAATCTTTACTTTTGAACAATGTTTTGTATGTGCCCGGAATTCAAAAGAATCTGTTAAGTGGCATTGTGTTAAATAATTGTGGGTACAAACAAGTATTGGAAAGTGACAAGTATATCTTGTCAAGACATGGTACATTTGTAGGTTTCGGTTATCTATGCAATGGTATATTTATGTTGCTTCAACTAGTAATGTTAACGACATAGCTTCAACTAGTAATAGTAACAACTTGACTGATCCGGAATTATGGCATGCTAGACTAGGACATATACATTATAAACGCATTAAGGAAATGTCTAAAATGAGCTTAATTCCACATATTAACATAAGCAATGATAAATGCCATGTTTGCAAGTTGAATAAGATAACTAAAAAGCCTTTCATGCAACATGTTCATAGGCAATGTAAAATGTTAGATTTGATACATAGCGATCTTTGTGACTTTCATGCTACACCTTCTCTAGGAAATAAAAAGTATGTGGTAACGTTCATAGGTGATGCAACTAGATTTTGCTATGTGTATTTGTTGCATGCTAAAGATGAAGCTCTTGAAAAGTTTAAGATCTATAAACAAGAGGTAGAGCTTCATCGGAGTGGGTTGATCAAAACCCTACATACAGACAGAGGTAGTGAGTATTTTGATCCGGTGTATTTCCAATCAACTGGAATAATACACCATACCACGGCTCCTTACACACCGGAACAAAATGGTGTGGCGGAAAGGAAGAATAGAACTCTAAAAGAAATGGTCAATACCATGTTGTCCTATTCGGGCCTAAGTGAGGGCTTTTGGGGTGAGGCTATTTTGACAGCCTGCTATTTGCTAAATAGGGTTCCAAATAAAAGGAACAAGACCACCCCTTTTGAGCTTTGGTATAAAAAACCACCTGAGCTGCATAAGCTGAGAGTTTGGGGTTGTAGAGCCATGGTGAGGCTCACTGATCCTAAGATAAAGAAGATAGGGGAAAGAGGTATAGACTGCATTTTCATTAGGTATGCGGAGCATTCATTTGCTCACAGGTTCTATGTTATAGAACAAAATGACTACGTGTCAGTGCATACGGTAATTGAGGCAAGAACTACAGAGTATGATGAGAATAGATTCTCTTAAATACCTAGGCCTAGGGACATGGTTCCAAGCTCCAGTAACTCTCACGTGGCTAATCAAGTGATTGATACTCCTCCGGAACCTAGGAGGAGTGGTAGAGCAAGAAAAGCTAAATCATTTGGTGATGATTTTATGCTATATTTGGTTGAAAGATCTACACATGAAATGAAAATTCAATATCAATATTGTTTCAATATTGAGGAAGATCCTAGAACCTATAGTGAAGCCATGGCATCTCGGAATGTAGCTTTCTAGAAAGAAGCTATAAATGATGAGATGGACTCTATTATGCAGAAAACACTTGGAAACTGTCTGATCTACCCCCTGAGTGTAAACCACTTGGTTGTAAATGGATCTTCAAGAAGAAGATGAAAGTAGATGGTTCAATTAATAAGTTTAAAGCCCGATTGGTTATCCAAGGCTTTAGACAAAAGGAAGGAATTGACTACTTTGATACATATGCTCCTGTAGCAAGAATATCCACTATTAGATTGTTGGTTGCCTTAGCTGCAATACACAATCTTGTGATTCACCAAATGAATGTGAGTACCGCTTTCCTGAATGGTGATTTGGATGAGGAGATATGTACGAAACAGCCAGAGGGTTTTGTTATGCCTGGTAATGAGCATAAGGTGTGTAAGATAGTTAAGTCACTATATGGCTTAAAGCAAGCACCAAAATAGTGGCATCAAAAGTTTGATGATGTGGTTTTGTCTAATGGTTTTGTATTAAACCAAGCAGACAAGTGTGTATATAGCAAATTTGATGAATCTAGGAAAGGAGTCATAATTTGTCTATATGTAGATGACATGTTGATCTTCGGTACTGACCAGGATCAAGTTGATAAAACAAAGAAATTTTTGTCATCTTGTTTTGACATGAAAGACATGGGGGAGGCGGAAGTGATCCTTGGTATAAGGATCAAACGTGAGAACAATGGAATATCTATCTCTTAATCTCATTATATTGAGAAGCTATTGAAAAATTTTAATTTTCATGAGTGTTCTTCGGTTAGCACTCCAATGGATCATGCTTTTAAGCTCTCACCTAATGAAGGTGTAGCTGTAAGCCAACTTGAATATTCAAGGGCCATTGGATCTCTCATGTATACCATGATTAGCACTAGACCAGATATAGCTTATGCTGTTGGAAAGCTTAGTAGGTATACTAGCAATCCAGGTGCAAGTCATTGGCAAGCAATGAATCAAATATTTAGGTACTTGAAAGGAACCATGAAATATGGTTTGACTTATACTGGATTTCCTTCGGTTTTAGAAGGCTATTCGGATGCAAGCTAGATTAACAACAAGGAATATCATTCTTCCAAAAGTGGATGGACTTTTCTGCTTGGAGGAGGTTCTATATCTTGGGCATCTAAGAAACATACTTTCATAACTGATTCAACAATGGAGTCTGAGTTTGTTGCATTAGCCGCAGCTAGCAAAGAAGCTGAGTGGCTAAGAAACTTGATTTATGAGATTCCATTGTGGCCAAAACCTATATCACCAATATCTATTAGATGTGATAGTGCTGCTACCTTAGCTAAGGCCTATAGCCAAGTGTATAATGGGAAGTCTAGACACTTAGGTGTTAGACACAATATGATTGGTGAGCTCATCATGCATGGGTGATATCGATGGATTTTGTGAGAACTCAACAAAATTTAGCGACCACTTAACCAAAGAGTTATGTAGAGATCTTGTACACAAGGCGGCTGTAGGGATGGGATTAAAGTCCAAATGAGATTTCTCGTGTTAAGATACCCAATTCCCACCTAATATGACGTTAGGTGCTAAATTCAATATGGAAAGGTTAACATCTAAAAATTGGAACACATTAGTAGCATCATCCCAAGGTATGTGTTCAAACCTGCAAGTTAAAGGAGTTTGAAGGTTTTCTTCTTAATAGTTCTTCGAAAAATTGCATATGCATGTGCAAGAATAAAGAACTACCTATATGAGCATGAAGTTTAGTCACTTCAAGAAGCTAGGACTTGTCTTTGATATGTTCATTGAAGGATGGGACACAGGCTAGTAAAAATAGTGTAAAGAAAGAACCCTTAGAGTATGTAAACTTATGTGTACATTATCTTCATGTATTCACTGAATAGAAAGGGTTCAATCCTTGGCAACACCCCTATATTCGAATATTTGGAATGTGTAATATATTAATGTGAAATTCAATCATCGCGATATTTCATTTATGCATAAGTTTGATTGTTGTTAATTTGTTTAAGTTAATCAAGGATTACGCTAAAATGGGGGAGGAATGTTAGATATTTTAGTGTAATCGGGGATTGACTTGGTGTTGAAAGCTAATAATAATAATACACATCAAGCAAGTTAGGAGGTGAGGGAGTAGACACTTGTTTGAGTTATTATAATTCAAAGTGTACGGGCGGAACCCGTACTCTACGGGGGTTCCATGGGGGCAGCGCCCTTGGGAGCAGGGTCCAAGGGGCGGCAGCCCCTGGCGGGGTCCAAGGGGCAGAGCCCCTGCCTTAATGAAACTGCATCAGAAAATTTTATTTTCTGGAATTTGTCACATTCTCGAAATGATAAAAATGGCAGTTTTTTAGCAAGTTTTGTCTGAAAATAAAGATAACTGCCATTAGGCAGTTACATCCCAAAAAATCCCATTTCGTAGAAAGTTTTCTTTTGGTCATTTTTTCCTGGTTCAGACAATTTTTGCAGCAACATACACTGGTTCATTTCTCAAAATCAGAGTTGTATCCGATTGAATTATTCGGGTGAACCACCGAAATAATTTGATATAAGAGTGACATCACTCCTCTCTGATCATCGAGGAATCTAAAATTCCCCAACACACTAGACATCAAGTTGTTTAGACGTCCATTCTATCAAATGTCTAACCATACTTCATTCATTGATTAGAGCCAACCTGCGACTCCAAGTTCACGTTGTTCGGATCTTTTCCTGCGGGTTACGTGATTGAAGCAAACACTCATGTCATTCAGAATGTTTAATTAGATTGTATGGTTCTATAATAATTTTGGATTCATATACAAACTCAAAATGTTATTTGTTCCTTTTACCAAAAACTAAAATAACATGAGGGTTTTCCCAATCATGATGAACTTTATTAGATAAATTATTAAGATGATTAAGTTTGTTAACAATCTAATATTTTTCTAGGTTGAATCCATATTAAAAGAAAGAATCATACATATAAACTACTAAAATAATTGAATCCATGGAAAGCCAGGTCTGGGGTTTTTTTTCGCCTGCTTGAACACATGCAAAGCACATACTTCAAGACTGAAAACCGAAAGCTAACTTTGAATGTGGCTATCTCCAGGGACTTGGACCTCTTTTTGGACGTTGGGGAAGTTATTAGGGCAGGGGATAAACGGTTGTGTGGTCGTTGCATGGCAAGCATGCGCTCAGTAGAGGGTGCAAGCATGATGAGGTCGTGTCGTTTGCCATGGTCTTGGGGGACGTGGAAGATTTCATTGTTGGGATCTGGAAACCATGTCAAGTAGTGGTTGACATAAACCCACGTCACTCAGTAAGGCTCGGGGGTGGTGTTAACCTCCTCGAGGGGGGTTTTCCCTCCCTATTCAGACTGTTAAAAGCATTCATCCCAGTTGTCGGCTGATGTTTGCTTAGGTTTTAACAGGGGCTTTGTGCAAAGTGGTTACATCATTAGGATCGGTCGACAATTGGGTCCAATTACTTTTGCTACCACGCTGCACCTTACGAGTGGTCAGACCATCTTCCTGACAAGAACGACGATCAGGGAACAGGAAATCTTTACAGTGTAATAACATCCTGCATGCGCTTACAGTTTGGAAAGATAGGTTTGGTTTTGATGATTTGGTCTCGTCCCTATTGGATTGCGCGGGGGAGGCGGGGCCTCCTAGGGGAGAATGTAGGAGGGAGGGAGATAAAGATAGCGACCCTAATATTAAGCAATGTCTCTGGAAAGTTAGGGATATGCATTTTACGGCTGCGGTTAAGGTCCTAAGCTTCAGTGGAGTCGCCCCTCTAGGTGATTCGACCTTGAAAGCTCTTATTGATAAACACCCTGTGGTGCCGCCCTCTTCCTTGCCTCCCAACCCTCACGCCCAACCCACTCTTGTTGTTGATGAGGAGTGTGTGCTCAAATGTATTCGATCCTTTCCTAAAGGGACATCTTGTGGTAGGGACGGGATGCGGGCCCAACACTTGTTAGATGCTATCGGGGGTAAGGGCTCAACAACTTCCTCAGGTTTGCTTACGACCATTACTGAAGTTGTCAACTTATGGCTTGCAGGATCCTGCCCTAAGGTGCTGGTGGAGTTTGTTGCCTCAGCCCCCTTACCCCTTTATTGAAACCCGATAAAGGAATTCGACCTATTGCTATGGGGGTATCTGGCGAAGGTTGGTTTCCAAGGTGGCAATGAAGAAGGTCGGGAAAAACATGGCCCAATAATTGGGGGACTTTCAATTTGGGGTGGGGACGTCAAACGGTGCACAGGCGGTGCTTCACAGTGCGAACAAGTTTCTCAACTTCTTTCACGCAGATGGTTCCTTAGCCTTGCTTACTGTGGACTTCTCCAATGCGTTCAACACGGTTGACCGCACAACCTTCCTTAAAGAGGTTCATCAACATTTCCTGTCAATCTATCGATGGGTCCAATTCCTTTATGCCCAGCCTGCTCGGTTGTATGTTGGAAATGAGTGTATTGGGGCTACTACCGGAGTGCAACAAGGGGATCCCTTGGGGTCCCTTCACTTTTCCCTTGCCTTACACCCCTCATTCTCCGGGTGCAGGACCACTTTAACTGTTGGAATTCAGTGGTGTCAATTTTACCTTTTAACAAAACGGGTTAGACATATTTTATTAATTAAATATATAATTAATAAAAACTCGGCGGAATAAATATAACTAATCAATACCAAAAGTGAACCGAACAGGATCATGGTTACAAACATGCAAATACGATATATAAAATAGTTAATCTACCGATTAGAATAAGTATACCCTTTTGGTTAATAATAACCATGTGAGACACCGAGGTACAACGAACGGGTGCTAGACACGAACACGAACAAAGTGTGAGGCGTCTTGTGGCGGCACTGAAAGAGGATGGTGGCGGCACTACTTCACAGAACCACAATAATAAAAAAAACTCCTTTTTCTTTGTGTAGTTTAATCGCCAAAAAGAAAAAAACCTTTTTGGGTGACGGCTGTTGTTGTTATGAAAGATAACAATTAATATATATTATATAATATATATAAATAGGAAATTCTGCTTTATCTCATAAACCCTAATAACTGTTACTTATTATCTTTCGGCCCTACAAAGCCCAATACGACTAGTACAAGCCCAAACACGATACGATGCCCGAAAACAAAGTTTAATAAAATAAGTAATTAAACGTTATATTATTTATTACCCGTATAAATAATAAATCCCGTTTCTCGTTGATATATAATTATTCTAGATAATTATATATTTCGTTCCGTTAATTGTTCGTGGTCACCAGTTGACCAAGTTAAGTGGATTTAATAATCGTTGCCCAAGGTGTAACTCTTACGGGTCATAGCTCGGCCAGCAGCGTTGACTTATCGAACCCGTACATATAAATCCAACAATCTCCCACTTGGACGGCCTTCGATAAAATCCTCAACGAGGACAGTCAGTGGCGCTCTAGCTGCACATGGCTGCCCCCAACAAGGTATGACACTTTAAAGTCATTAACCAAGACACCTTGCCATTAGTAACAATTTACTATTGCAAGACAATAGACTTATGGTAATTGTTCTCATTCATCCTTTCTGTAAAAGACATTAATTGAATCAATGAGACATGGATTAAGTTCATTCTCATATGGTGTTCAATTATTATTGTTCTCGATCAAGATTCAAAGTGGTCCGAACAAACACACAGTAAGTTTGGGTAAGGCCTTACACTTCACCAGTTTGAATCAACGAGGGCGCCACAATGTCTAACTGTTACATATCATGTAAAAATACTGAATCCCTTATTTACTACATACAACTCCCACTGAACTTCAGAACTATTCCCAATTAAAGCCTTTATGACTGGCAGTTACGCAACAACGGTTGACAGTAATCAAAGAATAATCTTTGGTAAACGGAAGTTCAAATATGTATCTCAGGTCAAACGATACTAAATGAGTATACCAATATCAATGCATCTGGTGACTAAGATCCATGAAGATGATTTGATGTGAGTTACATCAAAAGTCATTCTCAATGAGGTCTATGAATTTGGAACTCAACTCTTTGAGTCCAAAGTCAGAATAGTCTTAATTCAAAATCGTTCCCACGAGTCTGACTAACTATGGATAGTTTAGAATGCAAGATTCACGGATTAAACGTATTAAAATCGAACACAGTTATAAGATTCAGAATTGCATTTAACGAGTAAATCAACAATGAATTCAAAAGTACAACTGTTAAAAGTTCTTACATCCAAATACTAAATCAAAACTTACAGCTAGCTAATCTAAGCCCGATAGCACCCATGTGCTGATCATGCTTGTCCTAAGTCATGGGCTTAGTAAACGGGTCTGCTAGGTTTTGATATGTGTTCACTTTGCTTTTCACGATGTCTCCACGTTCCACAATTTCCCGTATGTAGTGGAACTTTCTTAGAATGTGCTTGACCATGTGATGAGATCTGGGCTCTTTGGCTTGATGATGTGTGCAAAATGCAACATATAAATTACATCAATTGTGGCATAAAACTAACCCTTTTTTAGTACTAATGTTGGAAAAAGTGTGCTTTTGTCTTCCTTTTGTATTTTCAGGATTAAATGAGCTCAAATTAACAAAAGAAGCAAAAAGACAGCAAAATCTAACATAAATACAAGAAAAGGAACAAACATGACATGCCCGACCCCACGACAGCATCTTCCTAAGCAAAACAAGAAGATAGAAGACTGAACACGCCCCGTGCTCAGCCAGCACGGGGGCGTGCCCAAGTGTCAGCAGAAAAGACAAAGTGGTAGAAGCTTCTATTGCCCACCACGGGGCCGTGCTCAGTGGACACGGGGCCGTGGTCAACTATAAGATTCGCACAATCCAGGAAAATCTTCATAGTACAAAGATTCTTCTGCACACGGGGTCGTGCTCAGCAGACACGGGGGCGTGGTCAACTAATAAAGACAAGCTGCATTAATTGAAGAAAGAGAGGATGTGGGCACGGGGTCGTTCCCACTGGACACGGAGCTGTGCCCGAGCTTCTGTTCAGCCTATAAATAGGAGTGCTTGGCTCAAGCTCAAACCATCCCTTGGCACACCACCTCTCTCACACTTCACCCACCACCCACCACCACCATAACACCATCATCCACCACCATCATCCATTCTCCATCATAGAGTGTGTGAGTCGTCTCGGGATCCAAGATTGATCATAAGAGTTCTTGACAATCAAGGCCATGTTTTCCTAAGTCTCTTACATCACTTGGTGAAGACAAGTGTCTAGTGTAATACTTTTTATTTCTAATCTTTTCGCACTTTTTACTTGGTTTTGTATTAATGACTTTAATAACTAGTTTCTTATGTTGAAGGTGATTCTTCCTTATCGTTTGTCCGTGGTGTCTTGACATTATTTTACTGTCTATATAAAATAAAAGATTTTCACCATTCATATCTCCACGGTCTATATGGAGGTATGTTGGCTACCTGGTCGGGGCTTAAGAGAACGGTTTGATAAGAGTCTTGCCATTGTTCAGTGTTTAGAGGTCCTGCAATGGACCTGGGTCAAATTTAGTAGGACCTCCTTCAATACTTAACGGTATTGGATGGCGGGGGTCCAAACTCTTTGATCCCCTCATAAGTTAAACTACTATTAATACTATAACCCGGCTATTTAGGATTGTATCCATGCTGACTCAGACTACTTAGTCGAGGGTAACGTCACCTCCAAAAGAGGGGCCAACCATAATTTGCATTAATAACTTAATTCATTATCTTTCATTAATCCGACCCTTTAGGATTGTATCCTTGCTGACTCAAACTACTGGGTTGAGGGTAACGTCACCTTCAAAAGAGGGGCCTACTACAATAACTAAGATAATCTCTTAAATAAGTGCAAAAGTGCGGAAATAATCAAAGGTTACACTATACACGAGTCGGAACCAAGTGATTCATCTTGTCTATCTGTTTTTCTTTTATTTTTATTTTTCAGCATTTTAAATAGTTTTTATTTTCCTTAGCTTAAAACATTTTTCTAAACTTTTTGATTTGATTAGACGTTGAGGATAAACCGGTACTAAAAGCTCGTGTGCCCTTGGACGACCTCGGTATCTTACCAACACTATACTACGCTCACGATGGGTGCACTTGCCCATATGTGTGTTTAGTGTTAGTAAATATCGTGTTTTATAAATTTAAAACTTGGCTAAAGAAAGTGTAAAAGGGCTTTAAATATACTTAAATTCATATACACACTTCACACGCATCAAGTTTTTGGCGCCGCTGCCGGGGACACAAGGATTTTAAGAAAGTTTAAAATCGACGGCCTAATCAGTTTTTCAAAACCTTTTTAAAACGCGCGCACATTTTTCTGCATTTTAGTTTAGTTTTGCATTTACAGTAACCTGTACACGGGGCCGTGCTCATTGAACACGGGGCCGTGCTCATTGAACACCGGGCCGTGCTGCACATTTTCATAAAAACACCCAGTAACAGTAGCTTGAACACGGGCCGTGCTCACTTAACACGCCCCGTGCTCAACGAAATCAGTAAATTTAATTAAAACGCCCAGATACAGATTCTGTACACGGGGTCGTGTCCACTGAACACGGGGCCGTGTCCAGCCTCTGTTTCCGTTTTTATTTTTGTTTTCTTATCACGAGACTTGGTTGTGGTCTGCTGAGTGATTCTTATGGATCAATACTCAGGAGGTTACAATTACACCTATGGGGAGGATGATTATAGGAGTAACTATTGCACTAATTGTAGTAATCCGCACTCGGTTCAATATAATCACTCATATCAACCATCCACTTCATACACCTACTATGAGGAGCCCAGGTACGAGCCATCAACTTCATATACATCCTATGAAGACCAAAGGTATGAACCTCCTCCCTCATACTCATATTTTGATGAACCAAGGTATGAGCCTTCTTACTCGTACTTTGAGGAACCAAGATATGAGCCACCACCTTCGTATACTTATTATGAGGAACCATGGCGTGAACAACCCACCTCATATGAGTACTATGAAGAACAAAATTACGACCCTTATCCATCATATGCTTACAATGAAGAACAATGGTGTGAACCATCTACTTCATATAGGTATTATGAGGAACAAAGGATCGAACAACCGGATTCAAGCTTTGAAAATCCCGATCCTTTTTCTATAACCGAAGTGACCGATAGGATATTAGAACACCTTAGAGTTATCGATCGTTATATAAAAGAATCTCACGCAAGGGAAGAGGAGTCCCGCGCAAGAGAAGAATTAAAAAAGGATGAGATAACCGAAAGTGTAAAAATGGAAGAACAAATAAGTGAAAAGCCGACACATGAGTTAAACAATGAAAAAGGTGAGCCCGACAACATTAAAATTCAAGAAGAGTCTAATTTTGAAGAAATTAATCTCTTGTCACCTTCTTTCGAAAATCATTGTTTAGTACCCACTCATGCTAAGTTTTTAAAAGAGTTAAACACTAACACTAAAATTGACGAAACGGTAAGTGCTAAGTTAACTAATGATCAAACCTCGCTAATAAAAGAAGACCCATTTGAAATTAGCATTACACCGGTTCCATGTTTCTTTCAAAATTCGTTTATTAGTAATGTCACAATTGATAAAGATCTTTTTGTTAACATAATGCCTAACTACATTTTGAAAAATTAAGTATTAGTGATTTTTCTCCACTTCAAATACCCATTTTTCTATCCAATCAGAAGGTAATAAAATCAATCGGTGTAGTTGAGGATGTATTGGTTCAAACAAATCAAATGGTAGTTCCGACCGACTTTGTCATCCTCGATGACGCTCCTCTAGTGTTGAGACAACCATTTGTAAAAACTCACGAAGCTTTGAGAAACCGGAAGTTCAACAATCTACCTCTTCAATTAGGGGCATTTAAAAGAAGTGTCGATCTTGAACGGTCAATGAAATATCCATTTGGCAATAATGACCCCCTAATTGAAGATGAAGATGAACCACCCGATACAAGTGAAAAGATTGACCACTTTGTTGAAGAAGAGGTCGCCATAGAACAAACTTTTAAAGTTCTTGATCGAAATGAGCAACCAAATATGGAGTCTCCTAAAGACCCACCACTTGAGCTCAAAGAACTTCCAAAAGGTTTGGAATATGCTTTTCTAGACAAAGATGGTAATTTACCTGTAATTATTTCGTCTAAATTAGATAGCTTAGAAAAAGAAAAATTAATTAGTCTTTTGAAAAAACACAAAAACGCGATCGCTTGGAAACTTGTAGACATAAAAGGAATTAGCCCTTCCATGTGTACGCACAAAATTTTAATGAATGATGACTACAAATCGGTAATACAACCACAACGTCGAGTAAATCCAAATGTTCAAGAAGTGGTTAAAAATGAAGTCATCAAATTACTTGACGCCGGACTTATCTATCCTATCTTCGATAGTCCTTGGGTAAGTCCCGTCCAAGTAGTTCCAAAGAAAGGAGGTATGACGGTAATAACTAATGAACAAAATGAATTAATACCAACGAGAAACGTCACAGGATGGAGAGTATGTATAGATTATAGACGATTAAATGAAGCTACAAGAAAAGATCACTTTCCTTTACCCTTCATTGATCAAATGTTAGAAAGATTATCCGATCATAAATTTTATTGTTTCTTGGATGGTTTTTCAGGTTACTTTCAAATCCCGATAGCACCCGAAGACCAAGAAAAGACAACCTTCACATGTCCCTATGGAACTTTTGCTTATCGACGCATGCCGTTTGGTCTATGTAATGCCCCCGCAACATTCCAACGTTGCATGGTAGCCATCTTCCATGACATGATAGAAAAGACAATGGAAGTCTTCATGGACGACTTTTCTATCTTTGGGGATTCATACGACCAATGCCTCGATAACCTTGAACGAATGCTATCCCGATGTGAGGAAACTAACCTCGCCCTTAATTGGGAAAAATGCCATTTCATGGTAACGGAGGGAATAGTACTCGGTCACAAAATATCAAGCGAAGGAATGGAGGTGGATCGAGCCAAAATAGATACCATTTCTAGACTACCACCTCCATCCTCCGTAAGAGCTATCAGAAGTTTCCTAGGGCATGCTGGATTTTATAGGCAGTTTATCAAAGACTTTTCTAAAATTTCAAGGCCTCTAACAAAATTACTTGAAAAAGATGCCCCTTTCATCTTTGACAAGGATTGCAATCAAGCATTTCTAACCCTAAAGGAAATGTTAGTCAATGCACCTATCATGATAGCGCCTGATTGGAAATTTCCTTTCGAAATCATGTGTGATGCTAGTGACTTTGCAGTTGGAGCTGTCTTGGGACAAAGAAAAGAAAAGCATTTCCACCCCATTTATTATGCTAGTAAAACACTAAATGATGCACAAGAAAATTACACAACAACTGAAAAAGAATTACTAGCTGTGGTATTTGCTTTTGATAAATTTCGTTCTTATCTTGTTCTTTCTAAAACTATAGTCTATACAGATCATGCAGCCATTCGATATCTCTTCAAAAAGCAGGACGCAAAACCACGTTTGATTCGGTGGATTCTACTCCTCCAAGAATTTGATATTGAAATCAAAGACAAAAGAGGAGCAGAAAATACCGCAACAGATCATCTTACGCGCTTAGAAGACCCAGCTTTGGAGGCAACCAGGGACGAGCAAATCAACGAAAAATTTCCAACTGAGTCCCTAGAAATGATGGAATATAAAGAAGAACCATGGTACGCCGACTATGCTAACTACCTAGCTAGCGGTATAGTCGCAAAAGGTTGGCCACATCATCAAAGAAAAAAATTCTTTGCCAATGTGAAACACTATTTTTTGGAAGATCCATATATATTCAAAATATGTGCTGACCAACTCATCCGACGATGCGTACATGGTAGCGAAGCACGAAGAATTCTCCGCCATTGTCACGAAGGTCCATACGGAGGGCATCATGGTGTCGCTAGTACCGCATGAAAGGTATTTGATTCAGGATTTTATTGGCCAACCATTTACAAAGACGCCCAAAGTCTTGTCAAAACATGTGATGCTTGCCAAAGAACAGGTAATATTTCTTCCAAAAACGAAATGCCACAAAATGGCATTATTGTTTGTGAAATTTTTGATGTGTGGGGACTCGAATTTATGGGACCTTTCCCACCATCGAAAGGAAACAAATATATACTTGTGGCAGTAGACTACTTGTCTAAATGGGCCGAGGCCGAGGCACTTCCAACAAATGATGGAAGAGTCGTGGTAAGATTTCTGAAAAAATTATTCTCTCGTTTCGGCACACCTAAAGCATTAATAAGTGATAGAGGTACCCATTTTTGCAACCATCAACTTGAAAAATTTTTAACAAGATATGGGGTCTATCACCGGGTCTCAACAGCATATCACCCTCAAACAAACGGACAAGCCGAAGTGACTAATAGAGGTTTAAAACGAATACTTGAAAAAACCGTAGGGATAAATAAAAAGGAATGGCCAGATTAATTAGATGATGCTTTATGGGCTTTTCGAACTGCTTATAAAACAACAATAGGTACAACCCCATATAAGCTAGTCTATGGAAAAAGTTGTCACTTGCCAGTAGAAATTGCACACAAAGCCTACTGGGCAATTAAAAATGTAAACTTAGATTTAGAATTTGCTGGTAAAAATCGATTTTGTCAATTAAACGAATTAGACGAGCTTAGAAATTATGCATACTCAAACTCCGAAATTTATAAGGAAAGAATGAAAAATTTGCATGATAAACATATTAAACCTAATGAATTTCGAGTAGGAGATCTAGTTCTTTTGTTTAATTCACGACTTCGATTGTTTACTGGTAAATTAAAGTCTAGGTGGTCAGGACCTTTTTCCATCACCCATATTTTCCCACACGGTGCAATAGAAATTAAATCTTGGAATAGACCTCCATTCAAAGTCAATGGCCAACGGCTGAAACTCTATCAAGGATTCATTGAGGATGAAGATGAGGAGATCTCGCTTCAAACGATTGAAGAATGAAAACATCATCATCATACCTGGTGAGTTATGAACGATAAAGACGACATCTAAATCGGTAAGTCTTCCAACCAAACTTTTTGGGAAACAACGGGCACTCACACAAGCACTAAAAAAAACTTTGCTCGACACGAGGCCGTGTCCGCCGGACACGGGGCCGTGTCCGCCGGACACGGGGCCGTGTCCGCGCTACTGTCGGGATATATCCCCTTTTTCATAACAGTTACACCATTCCACACGCCCCGTTCCCCCAAAAACGCTCTGGTTCCGGGTGATTTTCCGCAGATTTTCAACGTCTCCTATCATTCTAACAACATCAAGGTATGACTCTATCACTATTATTAGTTAGATTAGGCATTTGCATGTAGTTAAAACACCAAAAATTTGGGGAAAAATCTAGGGTTCTTGAAGTTCATCCAGATCGAACCTCAAATTTTTGTTTAGATGTGTTTGCATTTAGTTAGATTAGTGTTAAAGGAAGTAAACACACTTGTATTGTTCATAGATTCGCCCGATTTCTCACAAAAAACCACAAACCCTTGTTGTTTAACCGAAAAAAGATAAAATTGATAGGGTAAACGGGTTGTTTTGGGAAAACGGCACTTAGGGTTTCATTTTCGAGGGAAACAGCACCTATTGGACCAAAAATTTTCCAAGTTTTCGAAACCGGGTCGAAAAATGGAATTTTTTGTGTAACAGACGCCTGGACACGGGGCCGTGTCCGCTGAACACGGGGTCGTGTCCAGCCCACTGTTTGTAGTTTTGTCCGAAAACTCTTCTGTTTCATGCTAACTTTTGGTGTATTCTTTCAGATGGCAAGGAAATTCACGAGGTTTAACGCAAACGAGCTCGATGCTAGGGCTAGATACGAAGTACTTCAAACAAGACCGGAAGAATACCCGAGGCAAGCATGCACGGATCTGTTAGCATTGGTCAATCAACTCGACCGTTTCAACAATCTTGTCACGGGACGACTAAGAGTCGCTTTAACAACTCGACTCCGTTCCGTCAACGAATGCACTTTGGAATTCTATAGCACCTTCACATTCGACTCAAGGTGCGACCCATTCGACAAACATGGGGTAGCATTCCGATGTGGAGGAACCAAGTATTCGATCTCCAGGGCACAATTTGGATCGATTGTCGGGTTGTATGCGGAAGAAGATGCAGGCAACGAGGAAAATACTGGAGGAATGCGAGAGATAGGTGAGAACGAACGCCAGGCCATTTGGGCTCAGATTGGTGAAGGGTACTACAATCCGAGCAGCACTAAGAGTACGAAGTTAAGGGATCCGCTCTACAGATACATCCATAGGCTCCTCGGCTACTCTCTTAGCCAAAGGCATGATAGCAGTGGCGTCGTTGGGTTAAGAGATTTAGTTGTCCTCCACTGCATCCACACCCGCAGGCCCCTTGATGTTCCTTTCCTCATGCTCCGAAACATGCATCATAACCGCCTTGCTACTGCACCAACCCCTATCTTCTTTGGGGGATGGGTGTACCGTCTCTTCAAGCACTTCACCAACATACCTAGGTCATTCGGAAGGAGCCCATGGTCGGGTAGGGTAGATATACACATCTGCCGCTCAATGAACCTAATCTATGAGGCTGAAGACGGGACGGTGAGCTTCCAAAGAATGCAAGGGCATGCATGGAACCCGCAGGAGGCACTTGTCCTTCACGCTCCACAACATTATCAGTACCAGTACCAGCCCCATGGTGATCCAGGCCAGTCCTCCTCCGGAGGCGGTTTTCCTAACTTTCAAAGTTTACATGATCTATTGCAGGAAAACCTCATGTGCACCAGGAACACCTACAATATGGCAAGCAACACGTACAACCGGGTTGGGGCGATCGAGAGAAACATATCCGATATCCAAGATGATATTGGAAATATCCGGGAGTACATTGCTGGGCATGGTGGAGATGATGATGATGAGGACGAGGACATGGATTAGGCGGGAGGAGCGGAGGACTAAGCGGTTGGTGATTCCCCAGGTTAACCCCACTTTATCTTGAACAATTAAAGGCCTGCGTGCCGAGTGTTGAACAATTTACTTTCCCTAACTTCTTTTATTTTCTGCATTTATTTTTCTTTTAACTTGGTGATGGATTGGATGTTGAACAATGGTAATCTAGGATGTTTGCTATGTTTTGGTAGAGCATTAAACCTTAGTGCTACTAAAGCCGGGACAGGAAAACCGAGACCAGAAACCTGTTTTTCAATCTTGCAGATTGTCCACACGTGGCCGTGTCCAACCGACACGTCCCCGTGCCCACTCCCCAGACCTGCTGTTTGTTTTATTTTTGCAGACCTTGACAAACACGGGGTCGTGTCCAGCCAACACGCCCCCGTGTCCACCTTCTGTAAGTTTTCGTTACTAGCACCTGAACACGGGGTCGTGCCCACCAGGCACGGGGCCGTGTCCAGTGCCCAGTAACACAAAATTATTGCTTTTTCACACCTTTTTACACATTCAATCAACCTAAAAACTTATTTTTGGGACACATTGAGGACAATGTGTAATTTAAGTGGGGGGGGGGGGGGTTCTAAAACCTTGAATCTTGCAAGTCCTAAATACAAGCCTTACACAAAACTCTATTGGAACCGCCAATCACCCCAAATTTTTTTTCAAAAAAAAATATTTTTTTTACTTGTCTAGGTTTAATTCGGGAATTTCAAGTTCTAAAAAGGTTAGAATTTTACGAATTTACAACCGATAGCGTCGTGATAAAAAGAACCAACATAAGAAAATTATGAAAAGGCATGACAAACTTAGTTAAAATTTGATTATATATACTTGATCACATAAAAAAAACCCATTCCCACAAAAGTGAGTTTTGAGCCTTTATTGAGCATACAATTACATATCATTAAACTAAATGCTCATTTTTCGTTTCTTGTGTAAATAGCCGCTTGGTTCTTACGACTCTAGAACTTGCCATGACGATACATTCCCGGTCCTTACCAACTTAAACCCGAGTAAGTAAATGATGGAGGCATTAGGAATAACCCTTTTTATTTCTACACCATTATTTTTCTTTTTTTTTTTACCACCTACCCAAAATCCCCCTAGTTAGCCCCTTTGAGCCTAAACCTTTTCATTTCATAACCCAAACCAAACACCCTTTTACCCACAAAAAAACATTTTTCATTTTTAACCCTTTGTTTTAGTAACTAGCTCGGTTATTCGTATGACTTTTCAAAAAAAAAATGTTGATTATGAAGCAAAAGAAAATAAACAAACAAGTTTATCAAAAAAAATAACTTTGTTTGAATAATTGCTTCATCAAAATAAAAGTTACAAAAATAGAAAGTCTTACGAAAACAGACGCTTGTTACGCTTTTCGCCCTTTTTTCTACTAACCACTAACCACTAACCCAACCACCTACCTTTAACCCAAGCCTAACCCTTCACCCAAAAAGTCCTCTTGATATTTACAAAGGTATATAAGTTAAAAAGGAGGAGGATTGATTGCTTGGCAAGCATATGGTAGGAGTAAGTTCCATGCCGCTCTCGAGTGATCCACAAAAATACATTTTCGGCCGAGTGTTGAGTGATCCCCGTGAGGTATGTGAACTTGTATATAAATAGAATTTTAAAGAGGCATGTTATGCCCTAATAAGTAATTTATCTTATGAAAAGTTTTAAATAAATCATGACGAATAGGATTGTAAATAAATAAAAATAAAACTAAATAAAGAATCTTGGAAATCCCGACACTCTATGACAAGCCCAAAAACTTTCTTCTCTACCCATTCCATTTGGGTGTGTAAAGCCACATTATAAAGAGTTTTGCATGAGGACAAGCAAAGATTCAAGTGTGGGGGTATTTGATGTGTGCAAAATGCAACATATAAATTACATCAATTGTGGCATAAAACTAACCCTTTTTTTAGTACTAATGTTGGAAAAAGTGTGCTTTTGTCTTCCTTTTGTATTTTCAGGATTAAATGAGCTCAAATTAACAAAAGAAGCAAAAAGACAGCAAAATCTAACATAAATACAAGAAACGGAACAAACGTGACATGCCCGACCCCACGACAGCATCATCCTAAGCAAAACAAGAAGACAGAAGACTGAACATGCCCCGTGCTCAGCCAGCACGGGGGCGTGCCCAAGTGTCAGCAGAAAAGACAAAGTGGTAGAAGCTTCTATTGCCCACCATGGGGCCGTGCTCAGTGGACACGGGGCCGTGGTCAACTATAAGATTCGCACAATCCAGGCAAATCTTCATAGTACAAAGATTCTTCTGCACACGGGGTCGTGCTCAGCAGACACGGGGGCGTGGTCAACTAATAAAGACAAGTTGCATTAAATGAAGAAAGAGAGGATGTGGACACGGGGCTGTGCCCACTGGACACGGGGCCGTGCCCGAGCTTCTGTTCAGCCTATAAATAGGAGTGCTTGGCTCAAGCTCAAACCATCCCTTGGCATACCACCTCTCTCACACTTCACCCACCACCCACCACCACCATAACACCATCATCCACCACCATCATCCATTTTCCATCATAGAGTGTGTGAGTCGTCTCGGGATCCAAGATTGATCGTAAGAGTTCTTGAGAATCAAGGCCATGTTTGCCTAAGTCTCTTACATCACTTGGTGAAGACAAGTGTCTAGTGTAATACTTTTTATTTCTAATCTTTTCGCACTTTTTACTTGGTTTTGTATTAATGACTTTAATAACTAGTTTCTTATGTTGAAGGTGATTCTTCCTTATCGTTTGTCCGTGGTGTCTTGACATTATTTTACTGTCTATATAAAATAAAAGATTTTCACCATTCATATCTCCACGGTCTATATGGAGGTATGTTGGCTACCTGGTCGGGGGTTAAGGGAACGATTTGGTAAGAGTCTTGCCATTGTTCAGCGTTTAGAGGTCCTGCAATGGACCTGGGTCAAATTTATTAGGACCTCCTTCAATACTTAACGGTATTGGATGGCGGGGGTCCAAACTCTTAGATCCCCTCATAAGTTAAACTACTATTAATACTCTAACCCGGCTATTTAGGACTGTATCCCTGCTGACTCAGACTACTTAGTCGAGGGTAACGTCACCTCCAAAAGAGGGGCCAACCATAATTTGCATTAATAATTTAATTCATTATCTTTCAAGAATCCGACCCTTTAGGATTGTATCCTTGCTGACTCAAACTACTGGGTTGAGGGTAACGTCACCTTCAAAAGAGGGGCCTACTACAATAACTAAGATAATCTCTTAAATAAGTGCAAAAGTGCGGAAATAATCAAAGGTTACACTATACACGAGTCGGAACCAAGTGATTCATCTTGTCTATCTGTTTTTCTTTTATTTTTATTTTTCAGCATTTTAATTAGTTTTTATTTTCCTTAGCTTAAAACATTTTTCTAAACTTTTTGATTTGATTAGACGTTGAGGATAAACCGGTACTAAAAGCTCTTGTGTCCTTGGACGACCTCGGTATCTTACCAACACTATACTACGCTCACAATGGGTGCACTTGCCCATATGTGTGTTTAGTGTTAGTAAATATCGTGTTTTATAAATTTAAAACTTGGCTAAAGAAAGTGTAAAAGGGCTTTAAATATACTTAAATTCATATACACACTTCACACGCATCACTTGAGCAATAGAACATGTGTTATCATAGAATATCTCGATGGGTTTTATAATGCTTGGAACCACATCGAGGTCGGTTATGAATTTCTTCATCCAAGCAGCTTCCTTTGCAGCATCTAATGCAGAAATATATTCAGATTCGGTGGTTGAATCCACCACCACACTCTGCTTGGAGCTCTTCCATGAGATAGCTCCTCCATTTAGAGTGAATACAAAACCTGATTGTGAGCGAGAGTCATCTCAATCAGTTTGAACACTCGCATCAGTGTAACATCTTACAGTGAGCTCTTCTTCTACTCCTCCAAATACGAAGAACATATCTTTAGTTCTTCTTAGATACTTCAGAATGTTCTTGACAACAGTCTAATCGGCGATGCCAGGAGTTTGCTGATAACGACTAGTCATGCTTAAAGCATGCGAGACGTCGGGTCTAGTACATAACATAACATAGTTGATAGAACTAATCGCTGAAGCATATGGAACTGCTTCCACTCGCTTAATTTCAATGTCCATTGAAGGAGATTGCGATTTGTTCAACACAGTCCCTTTAGTCATAGGAACACCTCCTTTCTTGGAGTTTTCCATCTTAAAGCGTGTCATCATTTTGTCTACGTATGTACTTTGACTTAGCCCAAGAAGCCGCTTAGATCTATCCCTATAGATCTTGATTCCTAGAATATAAGTTGCTTCTCCATGATCTTTCATTGCGAAACAAGTTCCCAAATAGTATTTAACTTCGTTAAGCATAGGGACGATGTTTCCAATGATCAGTATACCATCCACATACTGTCACACCCCGACCGCGTAAAACAACAAACCGCGGCGGAAACGTCGGGGAGTGGAGCGACAAAATTATTGTTTCAACAACCATGGTAATTAAAGTTTGGTATTATTAAGATTAAAGTTCGCATTGTCTTTGAGTTCAAATTAAACATAACATAAATAACTGTCTTTTAAGTCACTAAGGCCCAAGTCCACCTAAGTGAAGCACAAACATCATCATGCATTAGCACCTGAAACACATGTAAAAATAGCTACGTCAGCATAAAAATGCCTGTGAGATACATAGGTTTTGTTTATGCAGGATTCATGACTTGTAATTAAAAGAAAGTGTTTAACAAAAATGTAGTCATGAACCTTGTAAAATGTTTTCCTTTATGAAATCATATGAAAATCAAATGATAATAAAAGGACAATGCATGGTTAAATGAATAACCAAATAAAAATTAATTTGTATAAAATGTGTAATTTGTAAAGCAATGTCGTGTTCTTGTAAAAATGTTTCATGTCCTTGTCAAAGTGGTTTAGATAACGCAACAATGTGTAATACAATAAAAACACTTATATATAGGAAGTACCAGCGGCGTATCCACCATGCTTTTATCATATAACACATAGACCCGTTACGTAAGTCACTTATCAATAACCAACCAAAATGTCTTGTTCAATGTCAAAATGTTTATGTGTAAACCATGTTCAATGTCATGTGTGAAATGTATCATGTATAACCAAATGTAATGCATAGCAAGCAGAAAGTATCTACTTAAACTATGTGATAATGTCAATGTGAAAATAAATGTCATGTACGGTGAATAACTAGTAATTACTCAACCCCATAGGAAAATGTACAAAACAAGGTTTTTGAATAAACCTAAGTTTAAATCAAATGATATGTTTTGTAGAAAACAATGCTTTATGATTACAAACATTTATGCAGTAGTGTTAATCACATACATTCAAGCCTTGTGACTGTGGCGACAAACCCTTAAACAAATTAAAGGTTTATCTAAATTATGTATATCGGATTCTGTCATTCCCAACTTCCAAACAAACCTAGGAAGTCGAAAACGGGATTTGTCAAGTCCTATGGTACCATTACATACTACCGAGCGGCGTGATCAACGTTAATGAATGTATTATTGTACCGCTTGAACACACCAAATGTCATAACCAATGTAAGCATGCTATGAAAACCATGTACTAGGTATGCTAAGTAAACATACATAGTAGAAATGTTCATGAAATCAATGTGCTAGCATGCTCAGTAAACATACATAGCAGAAATGTCATGTAAAACAATGCGTCCATATGCTGAGTAAACATATGCAACAAAAGTGTCTTATGAAATCAATGTGTTAGCATGCTTAACATACATAGCAAAACATAACTGAAAGCATGTACTATATGTGTACCAGTGTTGTAAAAGTCGCTAGGCGGTCCCTAGTCGGCCGACTGGGGAGTTGGGAGTAATCGGAGTACTCGGAGAGTACTCGGGGAGTACGCGGACATGGTAAATATAAAGAAAATTAATTGTTATATATTATTTATGTGTTAAAATAAGCATAATTCATGTCAACTGAGTATAATTTAAAATGAAACATGTTTAAAGTTCAAATATTCTGAATACAAGTCCGACTAGTTTGAGTACAAGGCCGAGTAGTCCGAGTACAAGGCCGAGTAGGCCGATTTTGACCGAGTTTGACCGATTAAAAGTCAACAAACCACATTGTGTACTAGATGAAACTAGCATATTTATGTCATAAAAGCAATGAAAAGCATATAAGTAACAAGTATGTACATGTGTATCACCCCAAAATAATGGAAAGCGGTAAAAGAGGGGAACTATGTGCTCACTTGGGATTGCTTATTAGTCTTGAGAATAAGACCAATTTAAGCTCCAAGGATCACGAATCAAACGACACCTAATATAGGTAACAAAGTTAATAATCGGATTCTAAATCGGGAGATAGGATAGAATGATGTTCTATAAATCAAATGAGTATTTGAACTCATATGGCATGATTTAATAGACCTAACATTCTGATTTGGAAGTCTACCTAAGTGCTTTTGACCCGTTTCGACCCATTATGGTAGTATAAGCTACTATAATGCGCCGTTTGCGTAAAACAATGGTCGGATGGTTATCTATGTGCTATGTCAAGTCTTACATGCCCAATTATGCCTAAACATGTTACTAAATTAGATTATATGTCAAAAAGTTGATCACATACGCAAAATACGGATTTATGCTTCAAAATGGCGTTTTGGTCATTTCCTATGGGCATACAAGCTACTTAACAAATAACTAACCAATCCTATGTGATCATAAGGTATAACCTCGGAGGTTATTCCCTATGCCACTATGATCACTAAATAAGCTTGGTCGGATCCTAATGATCGACCAAACGGGTCGGGTTCGAAAGTCTAAGCGGTTGTTTAGACCGCTTAACTTATGACCCTAAACAAGCACTAAACTAATAGTGACGAGTTAAACACGTCAAAACATGTTTAACTAACTTAGAAAACTGATTTGGTATCAAAACAAAGTGTTTTGATACCTAAAAGTAGTTCCGTTGCAAAATGCGTGCTAAATCGCATTTTGACCGAAACTTTGACTTGTCACTACACCTAGTTAACGTGGTAATCAGTAGGCATAATCGCTAAGGATTATAACCACCATGATTACAATCACGTTGCAAAGTTCAAACGAACTTTGTGTTGACCATTGACTGGTCAAAGCTGAAAGTCAAACACTGTTTGACTTTCACGCTAGAAAGCGGTAAAAGCACGAAAGAAGCTTACAAAGGGTCCAAGCTAGGGAGAACCTGATCTTAAAATTCTTAGGTATGAAGTTATAAACCTCAACTTAGAGAAAATCAGATCAAGGGTGAGTGAAATGGAGTGAATGCTTGGCTATTTATAGTTTTGGAGGATGAACAAGATCATTACGTGTGTATTATGTATTGCCCAAGCAATAATCTTGTCCACACAAGTGTTTGGTGCAGGTTTAATGCCTTGGAGAAGTGTTAACTTGGTGATTAAGGTCCCAAAACAATCAAACAAAAACCAAGGATTTAAGCTGAATTGCAAAAAAAAAAAAAACTTTCTGCCCAGATCTGATGGTGGTGTGCCACGACCATATGGCCATAAGGCCGTCGCGCGACGCCAGGGCATGGCTGGAAGTTTCAAAGTTTGGCAGAAATGGTCCCTGCACGTGTTTAAACTTGTTTTCGACGTTTTTAACCTCCGTTAAGCCATTTTCAAGGCTCTAAAAGGTCGTTAAAGTGTAGGGGACCTAAAATATGATCGGAAATATCACGGATGTCGGTTCGTTTGGTCGTACGGTCACGTTATTCGTATAATTACGACGAAACTCGAACGGACGCGAAAACGATCCAAATTATGCGACGAATGGTATTTTTGCATGCTGATCACTAAAATAAATATATTTTAGTGTCTACAAAAATTTTGGATGTCTAGTTGTGGTCAGAACGTAAGATATGCTCGTAAATGCAAACTTACTCCGTTTTTTGACACTTTTAGTCCCTGTATGATCAAATAAGCATATTTTCGCACACCGAACCATTCAAAGCTTATTTCCAAGCTATGTTTAGGTTATATATGGTATGTTTAGCTTATGATCAAGTTCAGGACTGTATGTTGCCTTACGAAACGGCAGACTTTTGCAAGTTGACGCAAATAGTCCCTGTGAGCAAATAAACTTGTTTTTGCCATACCAAACCCTTTAAAACTTATTTCTAAGTTATGTAAAGGTTATTTAAGGTATGTTAAGCTTATGTTGTTGTTCTGGAGTGTTTGTCGCGTTAAACTGATTATGTTTACGCATCAGTTTGTGTATAACTTTCCAGAAAGCGATAAAGAGTTCAAAATTGATCAAAAATCAAAACGTGCAAAATGTCAAACATAAATAACAAACATTGGGATCAAAAGACATTGTTTTATTAATATTAAATTATTCAGAGTTTGTACAATGATTACACAAGCACAGATGTCACACATACAGGATGAGGAATGATATAGTGTTCCCACTAGCCTTTCTGTAAACATAAGGCTCATCTTCATTTTTGACAAAACCAAATTCTTTGATCATTTGGTTAAAACGAAGATTTCATCTACGAGATGCCTGCTTGAGTCCATAAATGGACTTATTCAGCTTGCACACCCTATTAGAATATTTTGGATCAACAAAACCGTCTGGCTGAACCATGTAGACATCTTCAGAGAGATGCCCATTAAGAAAAGCAGTTTTGACATCCATTTTCCATCATAGTCAATAGCCTGAGTTTGAGTGAAACCCTTCGCAACTAGCCGTGCTTTATAGGTGTGTACATTTCCATGCATATTGGTTTTTCTCTTGAAAACCCATTTGCTCCTACTGCCTGAGAATCGGGGGGTAGCTCAACCAAGTCCCAGACTTGATTATCACGCATAGATTGCATCTCAGCGTTCATGGCTTCCAGCCATTTCGCAGATTTAGGATCTAAGATAGCAGAATTGTAGTTAGCAGGTTCGTCATTAGACTCATCTACTACCAAGACTTCAGCACCTTCAACATGCCAAAGGTATCTGTCAGGTTCTTTACTAGTCCTGCTACTTCTGCAAACGCCTGTGTTTATATCTGATTCATCAGCAACAATTTCTTGTTGTTCTGATGTTTCGACTTCATCAGCGGTTGTTGTTGGTTCTTGAATTTCTTCAAGATCAACCACATTATTTCCAGTTCCTCTATTAAGAAGTTCTTCATCGAGAAAGTGCCCCTTCCTTTTGATGGAAATAACATTTGCATTAGGATGGTAGAAATAATATCCGATTCTTTTATAGTATCCGACGAAAACAACATTTTCGCCTCGAGGATCGAGCTTATCATCAGCATCACTTGTGATGTATGCATCACATCCCCATACTTTTAGGTATTCCAAATCGGGTTTACGCCCATGCCATATCTCATATGGAGTTCTGTTTACCTTTTTAGTCGGAGCCAAATTGACAATGCGGGCGGCAGTCATAAGAGCATGACCCCAAAAGGAGTGAGGCAAGTTAGTTCTACACATCATCGATCAAACCATATTAAGTAGGGTTCAATTTCTCCTTTCGCTTACGCCATTAAGTTGGGGTGTGCTAGGTGGAGTGGGTTCTGAAATTATTCCACACTCCTTTAGATGATTGAGGAACTCTAAGCTGAGGTATTCGCCACCTCGATCTGATTGAAGTACTTTTATCTTTCTTGTAAGTTGGTTTTCTACTTCGTTTTTAAACTCTTTGAACTTTTCAATAGTTTCATGCTTATGCTTCATAAGATAGACATAAGCATATCGACTATAATCATCGATAAAAGTAACAAAGTATCTTTGATGGTTCTGAAAGGGCTACATACATCAGCGTGAATGAGTCCTAGCAGACCATTCGCCCGTTCACCAACACCCGTGAAGGGACGCTTTGTGAGTTTGCCAGCTAAGAAAGATTCACAATCATCAAAGGAGTCCTATCAAGTGGATTCAAGAATCCCCTTGGATTGGAGCCATTTTATGCATGCCTTACTTATGTGGCCAAGTCTACAATGCCATAGAAAGGTTTCATTAATACCAGCTTTGTTACACTTAGAAAGATTATATATATTATTACATGTTTGAACAACAATCTCATAAATACCATTTCGAGGTTTAGCCTCAAAATAAAAGACACCATTCAAGTAGGCGGAAATAGAAATACCATTAAAAACGTACTTGAAACCTTGTTCAAACAAAAGGGAAATCGAAATAATGTTTCTGGTTATACCAGGTGCAAATAAACAATTTTTTAAATTAACTACAAGGCCAGAAGGACATGAAAAATGAAATGTGTCAGTTGCAAGAATGGGCACTCTTTTCCCATCACCAACGATGAGTTCCATGTCACCTTGTTTCAGTTTCTTCCACTTTTTAGGCTCCTACAAAACATTAGTGATGTGGTAACCACACCAGGTATCAAATACCCATGTGTTACTGGAGACAGTAAAAAGTTCAATAACATAAATGAGAATAGCTGAAGAAGTGCCAATGTTATTGGCCTTGTTCGCCTTCAGCTTGGCTAGATACAGTTGGCAGTTCCTTTTCCAGTGCCCCATTAGGTTGCATTCAAAGCACTGACGCTCCTGGGGAGGGGGTGGTTTAGCAACCTGCGTGTTGTTGGTGGCAGACTTGGCAGCAACAACAACCATTTTCTTGCCTCTACTGTTATGAGCCCTTTTCTTGTTGTTGGGCTTCTTAACACCACCAGACTTGACCATCAGAACTTGGTTGGTTTTATGTGGAATGTTTATCTTGGCTGTTTTGAGCATACCATGTAGCTTTGGCACAGTCTTCACCCAAGCATTCATATTATAGTTAATAATGAACTGGTCATACGAGCTAGGGAGAGAATTCAAGATGAAGTCTACTGCCATTTCATCTTGCAGGGGATAACCAAGTTTGTTCATCTGGTCAATGTACCCTTTCATCTTAAGCACATAAGTACTGACACACCATCCTTCTTGCATGTTACAGCTTATGAGCTGCTTCATGGTGTCATATCGCTCTTGTTGGGCTTGTTTCTGAAACATGCCTTTGAGTTGCTGGATCATGTCATAAGCATCTTTATCTTCCATCTTCTTCTGAAGTTCAGGAGACATGGTGGCTTGCATAAGGCAGGCTACCTCAACGGCATCCTCGTTATGTTTTTCCAATGCCTTACGAGCAACAGTAGTGTTACTTTCAGGCTCGGTATGGACTGGGCCATCTAAGATATATAGCTTTTTCGCCATCTTGACAACTATTCTCAGATTGCGGTGCCATTCGAGAAAGTGGGTATTATTCAATTTTTCCTTCTCAAGTATAGATTTGAGAACGAAGGAGTTGTTTTCATTAGACATCTGTTACCTAAGCAAAGAGATTTTAATTATTATTTTCGATGTATATTTCCTTATTTAATTAATGACCCATTACAGTAATTAGAACAAGGAATGAGAATCTAGCAATGTCAGTAGTAAAGGCAGCTGTGGCGTGCACTCTAGTAAGTGACTAGGCAGACTAACAATGAGTGTCAATTGTGAGAATTGCACAACTCTTGAGTATGAGACCGCTAAGACAACTCTTGTCTATGCATTGATACGTTTAGCCTCATTTATGCCGACTTTTTACTTTCGAGACAGCTGGAGCATGTGGTGAGAAAAGAAAAAGTAATAGTCGTCCTAAAAGAGGTACTTGTGGAAGGGCCGAATGTGTCAATGAAACCCTTGCACCTTGGAAGGATAAGCTAGACATCAAGTGTGGTGCTGTGGCTCCAAACACTGATGGTTCGCTTTTACGTTCCAAGTGTAGCTTGTGATAGGATCACATAGACGATTGATTTTAATTATGGGTTAATTTAATATTTACCAAATAGGGTCGTAAGAGCCAATTTTAGTACATATTTAGTCGTGACATCTTGATGAACCCTTTCATCTCTCAGGACACTTAATTTTAAATAACCTATTAAAACTAAGTTTGTCGCGACTTGTATAACCATATAGAAGTTAATAGTTCTAAAACTATTAAGTTATGAGTTTTAGAAAGTTAAAAGTTGTTAAATTTCAAAAACTCTATTGGTTATTATTTATTTTAAAATAAACTATTTGTTTTATAACAAATATTTACAAGTTGTAAAAATCAGTTTAGAACTTGTTATAATTGATTGTGAACATTTTAAAACACATTTTAAAAGTTTGGTATTAGGTTGGTGTGTTATATAACAACTTATATGATAAAAGCAAGCATAATAGCAAAAATAAATACGTAAATCTTTAGGCCATTTTGTTTGTTCTTGCTAGAGCCAAATAACAAGACCAAACTGGGTCACGGGGTAACAAACAACCACAAGGATGGACCTAGTGCATCTAGTTGTCTTTAGCACCTCCTTGATTCCTGGAATGTCATCAGTTTTGTCTTCGGGTCTTCAACATTATAATATAAAAAATATAATAAAAATGAAACCCTAATCTATTACAACTTTGAGCCACACAGTGGGCCAAAAACATATAACAAAAACAAAACAAAAACAAAAATACAAGTATAAGGTCGGCCAGATTTACATATTCAACGCAATCAAATTAAAGTGGGCAATATTTTGGTCAAATAAAAATAAATAAAACTTTTGACCAAATAACTTTTTGCCCAAGAAATATTTAAATCTGAAACTTTAAATAAGTTAAAGTTTGAGATCTATAACCGGTTAAAAGGACCGGTTCCGAATTGCATGTTGTAAGCGTGGTTCTGATACCACTGTTGGAATTCGGTGGTGTCAATTTTACTTTTTATCAAAACGGGTTAGACATATTTTATTAATTAAATATATAATTAATAAAAACGCATCGGAATAAATATAAATAATCGATACCAAAAGTGAACCAAACAGGATCATGGTTATAGACATGCAAATACGATATATAAAATAGTTAATCTACCGATTAGAATAAATATACCCTTTTGGTTAATAATAACCGTGTGAGACACCGAGGTACAACGAACGGGTGCTAGACACGAACACGAACAAAGAGCGAGGCATCTTGTGGCGGCACCGAAAGAGGATGGTGGCGGTGTAGATCCCAAAACGAATCCGGATCACAGTGGTTGGTTGTTTTAACCCATAACACCTATTGATTAGGTGTTTGAGATATGAAAAGTTAAGAAATATCAAAGATGAAGGGAAGCTAATGGATTAATGAATACAACAAGTGTTGTATTGAATCCAAACAATGAGATATAGCAATAAACACCCTTGGATATCAGATTTAAGCACTAGATCAGCAAGAGAAAGTAACAACACCAATATTCATTCAAGAGCCAAAAGCTTGCCAAGGTTACAATGTGAGGGCTATTTATAGTGTGTTCCTGATCTGCCAGCAAATTTATAAATTTGCTGGAATCTTATCTACACTAGGTCAGGAACATTACTATTAGAGAATTACAAAACAAGCCCTTGTACATTCTAATTTGCTACTAACTACTATTAAACTAATCCAGCACAAGTATCAACGATCTCAAAAGCTCTAACAATATCCCCCCTAGATCGTTGCATACTTGTCTTTTCATTCTTCAGTTGAGGCCGCTGGATTATCAGTAGCTTGCTTCTCAGGCTCAGTTGGATTTTCTTCGTTAGTTGTTGTTTCTAGAGGTGCCTCGGTCTCGGTTGGTGCTTCCGGAGTTTCTTGAGTAACAGTAGCTTCACAAGTTGGTTGGACCTCCTTAATGGCCTCATATGTGGATGAGGCCGGAGGTGGTGATGTGGTGATTGGTTCAGCAGTGGAAGCAGAAGATCCTCCCTTCTTTCTTTCGTGTTTCTTTTTCTTTCTTGCTTCCTGTTTCTTTGCATCTTTTTCTTTCCTCTTTTCCATTTTATCAACCAAATCCAGCATATCTCTTTTCAGCCTCCATGCTCGCTCCACCGCTCTCGAAAATAACGCCGCCTCCTCTAAATTTGCATTTCCTGCTCCTACGTTTATGCGACTGGCGTTTAGTATTGTTAGATCAGAGAGCCCAAACATGAAGACATCCATCGGATCTAGAATACGGATATCCACGTTTTCGTTTGATCTTATTACAGCTTCACCGGTCTTGCTGTCATAGAACCATTTCTTGAAATTTGTGAGAGCGACAGGAGCTTCTTCTGGGAGTTTGATCCGTGTGACAACTTTAGCTGGGTTGATTACCCACGTCACTTTCCCTTTTCCAGTTACTGGATCGATTGTTGTTTTTGACACCCTGCGTCTTGGACGCTGCGGAGCGTGAGTTGGGAATCCTTTGTTACATTCTTTGGCAATTATGCGTTCGAAGTCCCTCCCAATTCCTCTTTCTTCGTGGTTCAGTATATCTAGACGACCAAGTTCCCGAAGATCCCACCTCGGAAGTGTGAACAGATCAAATCCAGTTTGAAAGTACTGAATTACTCCACCGCGTCTTTTAACTACGAACATTCCTTTAAGACTATCATACATCCAACTGATAATCTTATCGGTAGCTTCATACTTTTCAACTTTGATAACTTGATGGAAATCAGGAAGTCGTTCTCTTTCCTTTTTGAACCATTCAGGGTGCTCGGGAGCAAATGTTTTTCCATTCTCTTGCTCGTATAGAACTTCGTCCTCAAGACCCCATTCAAGAAACTTTGATGGCATATCTTCCCGATCGACAGCTTCTTCCTCACTTTCGTCTCCCTCAGATACCCTGTCAACCGACTCCAGACGCCTTTTCTTTGCCTCTGCCTCCTTTTCTTTTCTGGTTGTCTCTTCTGTTATGAAGGCATCGAAGTCAAAGATTTCATCAAACGTGAACATTGGCTTGATTTTCATTTTCTCACACATACTTCGCGTCATTCTAAACATTTTCTCCAGTCCTGCTTGCTGAAATCTGATGAATTTGGACTGCTTAGCCATGTATGCAGTCATTTCTTTGTTTTTCTTCCTTTGATCTTTGATCTTTTCCCTGAGGAGGTTGGTGTCATTCACTTGGTTTTTCAACAAACAAATTTCTTTTGCCACTGAAGGCCCGGTGTCTTTGATTAACTTATCGTACAGTTCTTGAAAGGGACGAACCCTTTGCGGAGGCACCGGAGGCCTTGAAATCCTTGTTGGCTTTACAGGGGAGACTTTGGAGGTTCCTTCACTTGCCTGGACTTCATCAGGATCGACAAGTAAGGTGTCAACAAAATCATGCATTCTTTGAATTTCCTCAGGTACCGTCTCTGGTCTTTCTGAGGGAGAAATTTCTTTTCGTTTCAAACTCTTCTCTCTCTTCTCTTTCTCTTGCAGAGCATGAATCGCTTTCAAATCTTTAATATGTTGTCGCTGCTCTTCTGACTCGCCTGCTCTTATGCCTGCCTCCATGAATCGTTCAGTGCTTTCCGACCCCCTTTTTCTTTTGGGTGGTTCGCCTTCAGCTGACTGTTTTTCTTTTCTTTTACCTTTAGCACGTTCTTCTTTTGATGCTGCTTCGGCTTGAGCTTGGGCATCTCGCTGCTGTTTTTCTCGGACCGCTTCTTTGTACTTCTTGTAAGCTTCCTTGACAATTGGTAGTCTTTCTGCTCGGTACATCCAATCATGCAACAACACCCATTCATTGGTCTTTATCTCGGTGTATTGGCGGTTTGTGAAGACGTGGAACTTGTAGAGATCTCCAACTGTTGGAAGATCTTTGTGTTGGCTATTAATCAGCATCTGAACGAATCTTGGATACATCGCCCACGTTGCTCCACTCACATTATCAAGCATGCATTTGAATATCAAGCCCGAGAGATTAAATTTCTGTTTGATACACAGATTTAGCATGGCTGCTGACCATTCCAAGTTCAAACCATCAAACCCACCCTTTCGGTGTGCCAGACTCGTAGAGATAACATGAACAATGAATCTCCAGTCTCTGGTGAGTTCTCCTCTCTTGATCTCTTTCCTCAGTCGGAAATCTCCAGGATACCCCATCCCTCGAAAACCATCCAGGATGTCATCTTGACTTAGGCTTAACGGATCTTGGTCATTGTCTTGAAGCTTCAGAACCTGGCGTATCCGGTCTTCAGTCACCTCTACTCTTTTGTTGCAGACCGTTGACACTATTCCTCTTTTGTTGTTGATGGCTTCCGGTTTTGCGTTTTCCCAGAATTGTTGTATGTGCATCTTGTACACTTTAACAGCTGTTTCCACAGCATAACCGATTATGCTGGAACGCACCCATCTGGTTACATCATCAAAATCTTGAGGTACTTCATCTAGATTGATGCTCTGATTATGTTTCTTCATTTTATCCCACTCGAGAGTCTTCACCATTTTGCTCCTGAGACACAAACGAGCTAAGTGAGAAACGTCAAGATAGAAACAAACATTTACAAGAGAAAAATTGAATAAAAATATTTACAAGAGTATTTACAAAAAAATTTTAAATCAGACAAGATCGCTGCCAGGTCAGCCATTGACATCGCTGATGCTGGAAATCGAGATCAGAGGAGATCAATCAACGAGTATAGATCATCGCTGACTTCGCTGGTTGATCAGGCTCTGATTAACTTCGCTACGTTCGCTAGTGGTCTGGTTGCAGTTTGTCGGTAACTACATCGGAACAAGTGCAAGATGCCTAGTTTAAATTCGCTAGCGAACATAGCGATGACAACGTTTCTCTTCCGGAAACGATTCACCAGCGAATACAATAGGCCAAATCGCTACACGAGCGAATTAGACTATATTGCTGGGTGCTCGAACTCGCGTTCGAGACTTTTGAACTTCCGTGATTAGGGGTTAAATTCGCTATCATCGCTGTCAACATGATAAAATCGCTGTATTCAAAAATTTCTTCTAAAACCCTTTAAAAACCCTAACTGTTCATCGCTGATTTAGATACGTTCAAGCAACGATCACGGATGAGTTCGTTCTGAAACAATGTTTGATCGGTTCTTAAAAACGAACATTTAAAACAAACTACAAGGATTTCGGGCAAAGATTACGGATTCAGAATATCCAGGGCTTATGAACATATCAAACAGTTAAAGAGATTCAAACAATGTACAGTTTACCGAAATGTGAACCGATGACTAAGAATGTTGTAAATGATGGTTAATCGAAGAATTACCTGATGATCCTTGAACGAAAATGAATCTTGTGATGTTTTAGAGAGAGTTTCCGGAGTTTTTGGCGAAGAGGATGAGCGAATGATGTGAGAAACAATTTGAAAAGTGACGGTTATAAGATATTTATGCGTGAAATTCTGTACCGGGCGAAATAGCTAATTCGCTGGAATCTTAATTTCGCCCACTTTGAAAAGTTTTCCAAATGATTTTAATTTCGCTCGTAAATTTCAAACTTTCTCGAAAAACGTGCCCATTTTTGTTTAAAACGTTAAAATATACTAAAAATTTACATAACAGAGAAAATTGGGCCATTTAGACTCCGATCTTTGGATTTTCAGCTCTGGGAGGTTCCATTTGATGCGGAACTTCTTGAAACATTTGACGCTCGGTGACTTACCTGCAGAGGATCATATCGCCAACACTTGCCAAGTCCTTATTTATTATTATTAATAAAATTTACTAACCCGGGCACAAGAAAAACTGCCAGTATGTTTGTCCGCTTAAATCCATGCATCTTTCTTTCAACATGCCTTCGGAGAGCGCTTTTATCATGTTTTCGGTAATATTGACAAGACTTCTATGGCCCCCACACAAGCTAGAGAATAGAAACATTACGCCCGTGAGTCCCACATCAGGACATACCCCCGCGATCAAGGTATGCACAAAGGTTCTTCATAACGGGTAAGTATATTGGATCCATTCATTTTCAACGATAGAACGGAGATCAGGTCTGTACTTTCGTACAACAGAGATTCCAAGATCTATCGAGGGCGAGACAGATAGTTCGGTGAACAGGTCAGTACTTTCGTACAGCAGAGAGACCGAAACTAATCCATCAAGAGGTTTCTGGCCACAAAAGGCACTTATTATGAAAGGGTTTGGCCTTTTTTTTTTTTTTTTTTTTTTTTAGGCGCTTATTATGAAGGGATATCATAGAAGTTCTAGGTCAGCATGTATCTGGATGCAGCAGAAGACCAACTATGATACCCCCCGAATGAAAACCAATATAAAGACCCGAGATCTCAGACTTTGGCAATCTATCAACACAAGATTTAAGACCATTAAGCCATATGCCGCAACGTGTTACCCACAAGATGCGTAATGCCTGAGAGAAGCCAGAATCCTTGTGTAGATGTTATGTTTTGCTCCCTAACAGCAGTTTACTCGTCGGTGTTGCTGAATCTACCGACACGTCGTTGCTTGGTACCCCGATTTCTTTTTGTTTTGTTTTCTGTTTTGCAGGAAATAGCAAAGCGTTAGCAATTTTTCTATCATTTCCTCTAACAGGAGTCAGAAACAAGCATCTCGTTTTGATTTTCTGGAATATCCCCCCTAAAATCTTTATTTTCGAAAGTCCATTTGCCCGAAAATGAAATTTTAAGAATCAGAAAATCTTTTTTTTTTTTTTTTTGGTGGGCAACGCTGTACGATACTTGTTTTACTTTCAACAAACGGTTTTTTTTTTTTTTTTTTTTTTTAAAGAAAAACTATGAACAGGGATAGTGTATTTACGAAAGCTTTTGGACACAAGATTCATTTCCATTCAAGGAAATTTACCATCTCCAACCAGGTTACCAGCTGGTTGAATCGCGTTTTGTCGAAAGCTTTAGTGAAAATGTCTGCCCGTTGCTGGGTTGTATCCACTGGTACCACTTGAATGTAGCCTTTCTCGTACGCATCTCGAATTGCATGAATGCGAATTTCGATATGCTTCGTTCTGGAGTGGTGGATGGGATTCTTCACAATTCCCAGACATGCCTCATTGTCGATGAATATAGGAGTCTTCATGATGTTGATTCCATAATCCAACAACTGATTTTGTATCCAGAAAACTTGTGAACAACAACTGTAGGCCGCGGTGTATTCTGCTTGAGCGGTTGAGGTGGACACAGTTGTCTGTTTCTTGCTTTGCCATGAGATCAGACGATTTCCCAAGAATTGGCATCCTCCTGATACAGACCTGCGATCTACTTTACAACCTGCATGATCACTGTCAGAGTAAGCAATAAGATCAAAATTACTATCTTTAGGATACCAAAGGCCTAGTTTCGGCGTTCCTTTAAGATAGCGGAAGATGCGCTTTACAGCGGTTTCATGAGATTCCTTGGGATTAGTCTGAAAGCGAGCACAGAGACAGACTGCCCACATTATGTCGGGCCTGCTAGCTGTTAAGTACATCAGAGATCCAATCATCGAGCGATAGAGGGACTTGTTTACAGGTTTTCCTTGAGGATCTAGAGTGAGCTCTGTCTGAGAAGCGAATGGAGTACTCGCAACTTTGCAGTCGTTCAAGTTGTACTTTGCCAGAATATCCCGAATGTACTTGGCCTGATGAATAAGAATCCCGTCTTCCTTTTGCTTCACTTCTAGCCCCAAGAAGAACATCAGTTCTCCCATCATGCTCATTTCAAACTGAGCCTTCATGACAGACTCGAATTCTCTACACAGTTCCTCGTTGGTTGATCCGAAGATGATATCGTCCACATAAATCTGAACTAGCATGATGTCTTCTCTGACTCTTTTGGTGAAGAGAGTCTTATCGATCGTTCCTCTGGAGTACCCATGCTTCAAAAGATAAGTTGACAAGGTTTCGTACCAAGCACGTGGAGCTTGGTGAAGACCATATAGGGCTTTGTCCAACTTGTAGTAGCGACCTGGAAAATGAGGATCTTCGAAACCCAGAGGTTGACACACGTAGACTTCTTCCTTTACTTTCCCATACAGAAAAGCGCTCTTTACGTCCATCTGAAAAACTTTGAAGTTTCTGTATGACGCGTAAGCCAGGAATATTCTGATCGCCTCCAATCTTGCAACTGGAGCGAAAACCTCTTCGTAATCAATTCCTTCTTCTTGACGGTAACCCAGAACCACTAATCTGGCCTTGTTCTTGATTACTACTCCACGATCATCCATTTTGTTACGAAAGACCCATTTGGTACCGATTGGAAACTTTCCTTCGGGTAAGTCGACTAGCTCCCAAACTTTAAGCTTCCTGAATTGAGATAGTTCTTCTTGCATCGCCTGAACCCAACTGGAATCTTGAATAGCGTCTTCGATGTCCCGTGGAACTGATTGTGACAGAAAAGCTGCAAATAGCCCTTTGTTGATGCTTAACGACTGCCCGCGTGTACGCACTCCTTCTTCGACTGCTCCGATAACATTTTCAAGCGGATGATTTCGATTCGTCTTGTATCCAGCATTTGTCAGAGCTTCAATTTGCTGCGGAAGGTTGGTGAAGTGTTCGTCCACGTAAATGATTGGAGGGTCATCTTCTTGAGTTGGTTCATCCACATTAGCCTGTGAAGAAGAAGCACCGTTTTCTGGGGTGTTCTCAGGCGAAGTGTCACCAGTAGCTTCATCCACAGAGAGAAGTGGATTAGCAGAGAATGGAGTGAAACGAGTAGTGAACGGAGTTAGACCAATATCTGAAGTATCAAACAGAGGTTCAACTTGAGCGACTTCTGCAGGTTCTGCTTCTGGAACATCTTCTGGAATATCAAAGGTGTTGAAGATCACGTCCACATCATAGAACCAGTCGGGAGTACTTCCAGTGTTAGTGTAGTTTCCTTCTTGAAAGTCAACGTAGTACGACTCAATCACCATCTTTGTTCTTTTGTTGTAGACTCTGTAGGCTTTCTGAGTGGATGAATATCCCATGAAGTAGCAAATATCACCCACTGCTTCAAACTTGATGAGATTATCTTGAGTGTTTAGAAGAGTGCAGGAACATCCAAACGGTCTGAAAAAATCAATAAGCGGCTTTCTTTTGAAGAGGAGTTCATATGCCGTTTTTCCGTGAGGTTTTACGATGAGAACCCTGTTCAGAACGTAGCATGCCGTATTAACTGCTTCTGCCCAGAAGATGATTGGAAGCTTTGAATCCACTAGCATGGTCCTTGCGGCTTCAATCAATGTTCTGTTCTTACGTTCAGCAACCCCATTTTGTTGAGGAGTTCTGGCTGCACTGTATTGAAGATGAATTCCCTTTTCTGCACAGAAGGATATGAATGTTTGATTTTTGAATTCGGAGCCATTATCACTTCTGATTGACTTCACTTTTAATTTGGTCACGTTCTCAATCAAGGGAATGAATGCCTTGAGAATTTCCGCTGTTTTACTTTTAGCCTCAAAAAGTAGACCCAAGAAAACCGAGAGAAATCATCTGTAATCACCAAACAATAAGAACTTTTAGCAAGACTTTTAACACTGATCGGACCAAAAAGATCCATATGCAACAATTGAAGAGGTGTCGTAATCGTGTTCACTGCTTTGGACTTGTGCGGTTTCTTATGCTGTTTTCCCTGGGCGCATGCAATGCATTTTTCAGAAAATGGAAATTCCTTAATTGGAAGACCTCTAACTAAATTTAACTTAGAAAGTTTGTTCATATTTTTGAAATTAACATGCCCCAGTCGCCTATGCCAAAGCAGTGATTCCGATTCTGAAGCCTTAGAGATCAAGCAGGTTAAGTTGTCATTTGTCTTGGCGTTTTTCATGTTGAGCACGTATGTGTTGTTTTGTCTTGGAGCTGTGAGCATGATCATTTCTGCAGGAACAACATATCCGGGCTTCAGGAACAAGCATTCCATGTCTTTGAAAAGCACCGATATTCCTTTATCACAGACTTGAGAGACACTCATGAGATTGTAGCACAGCTCCGGCACATAGTTGACATTCTCCAGAGTGAGGGCTTCAGACACCACATCTCCTACTCCAACTATCTTTCCTCCCTTCTCGTCTCCAGCGAAAGATACGAAATCACCATCAATGAAGCGAAAATTCTTTAGGAGTTCCTTCAGTCCTGTCATGTGTCTTGAACATCCGCTGTCTACGTGCCAGATGTATTCCATGAGCATGCGGAGCCATTTCTGGAGTTTATTCTGACATACACAAAAGCACAAATATACAAATTAGTTAGTTTTGGGAACCCAGATTTGCTTCATTTCGAATCTATCGTGATTTTGACCCACTTTGGCCTCTTTTTGTTTCCAAAAATAGGCCGTTGAATCAACCAGATTTTTAACAGACTTCTTAAGATAATTTAACTGATATGTGACGTTTGTAAGAAAATCATGCTCTGGTTTAGAAAGCTTCTTGGTTTTACAATGTTTCGCTGTATGTCCTAAATGACCACAGCGAAAACATCTTTTATGTCTGGGTCTTTTGGTGTTAGAAGATGATGTATGTGATGAGTGTCTTGTGCTTTCTGCTTTCTTCATTTTCTTGTCAACTCTGCTTTCATCTTCTGAACATTCTTTATCATTGTCATAATCAGACGAGCTTTCGGACGTTTGGTATTCACTTGATTCATGTTCTTCACTTGCTTCGTAAATTGAATCATTGCAGCTTTGATCTTCGCTTGAACTTTCTGGATTTTGGTCTTCAATTGTTTCAGCACTTGAGCTTTCTGAGTTTTCATCATTTGTTGTGTGATCTTCACGTGAGGTCTTCAAGGTTTCTTCACTTGAGAATTATGTGCTCTCACTGTCTGTTGTTTCTGACATTTGCTCATCCTCAAAGCTTGAAGCAGAGCTTGAGTCTTTGCTGCCTTGATCTTCAGAATCTGTCATACCTGTTCGAGATGGAATAAATTCTGGAATTTCCTCGGTGAGGAATTTTCCAAAGCTATTCTTTTTCAATTCTGGCACAAATACAGGAGATTCACATACAACTTTATCATCACAAAATGCAGAATTTAAATCATGACATTCAAACATAGCATGTTCATGATCACGGGTCTCAAATGTAGGCACATAGCCCTTACAGTCATCCGAAGATTTAAATTTAGGCACATGGCCATTACAGTTATACATCCTAATTAAATTATTACATTCATCCCGAATATTGTTTTCCTTAGAACAGTTCCAGGCGAACCAGTTAACAGTGGAATAACTGTTGCCTGAATAACCTATTCCTATTTTTGATCCCCCGCAGTCTCCATCCTCATCGCACACATCTTCTTTACACACAATTGGATCTGCATTACTTTTAGAAAAGTTAGCGGTTGTTTCGATTTCACAAGAATTTGTTTGTTCTACAGAGACATTTTCATCAATGAGATCGTTTTCGGGATGAGGAGTAGGTATAGGCACATAGTTTTTGCTATGTGGTGGAAGAAAGAGTTTTCTCTCGTTTCCTTGCCTATCCTTATACCCAATTCCGTCTTTCACATACGTTGGTCGTTGGCAATTTTTGATGTCAGTAAAGGCCTTTTGACTGACATTCCATTTATCAATGATGATTTGCAATTTGTTCTTTTCATTTAAAGCCATTTCTAATCTATCTGTGAGATCGTTAATGATCAAATCTTTTCTAATCACAAATTCTTTTAGAGTTTGCATCTCAGCTAAAGTTGAATTTAACTTTCTCTGGTATGCGGCCTCGTTCAGTTTGAGTTCGTTATTCATTTTTAAGGCCTTGTCTTTTTGTCTCTCAAATTCAAGATTAAGAGACTTGTAATGTGCCACGACATCAACGCATGCAGGTGTGCATAACTTTTCCTTGAAACTAAGTGGAATACTGTTTACCAAGTCCTTGTCTGCTTTCTCCTTTGACGAATCTGCTTTCATCGCGGCTGCTGGGACCTTTTTCTTGTCCTTTTCAGATGTCTCTGTTGAAGCACGCTCCTCTGCTTGATCACACATCTCTTCCTTTTCAGGCTCCACTGAAGTCAGAATGCTTTTCAAACCTTTATCAGCAGTGTTTTCTCCTTTTGGAATTCCAGCTGTCTGCTTTTCAAACTTCCTTGATGAGGATTCACCCGTGATTTTGGCCATCAGGGCTTTGTTGACTTGCTCCTTTGCTTCAGTGATTTCTTCACTCCAATCATAGTCTTCTACGACTAAAGCCTTTGGCGTGCTAGGGGACGCGTTGTTCTTGTTCTCTTCAACTGTGATTTGCTTTACAGCTGGAGTGGTTTCACTGTTTCCTTCTTTCAACAGAGGACAATCACGCTTGAAGTGTCCTAGATTCTTGCAGTTGTAGCACCTAAGTTTAGATTTGTCAAAACCAGCTTTTCCAAGACCCAAACGCTTTCCTGTCTTGTCTTGAAATTTCTTTAGCCTCAAAGTGATCATGGCCATTTGCCATTTCAGATCCATTTCCTCCATATCATCTGGATCAACCTGATACATGTCTTCAGCAGTGAACATCTCCTTTTTCAGCTCCCCCGACATCAGGGCTTCATAGCTACTCAGAAAAGTGTTGAAGAGTGCCACGTTTTCAGTGGACACTTTCAATGCTTGAGTGTCAACAGTGATAGTCTTCTCAACAAGTTGTGGGGCTTTTGATGCGCTTGCGGAAGCGTTTGCGTAGATTAAGTCAGAAGCTTGTGGAGTAATGCCCCCTGAAGCAAGAAATGCCACATTCTTCAATCCAGCTGAGTTTTGAGTTTACTTTGGTTGGTAACCGGCAGTGTTCATTTCTCTTTTGTTGACATCCATTTCAAAGGCTCTTAAGGTGTTGATCAGGTCGGACAGAGTGACAGGATTTGGATTGTTGAGGAAATCCTTCTTGATCATCATGCATTGTAGGCTCCATTCTTTGGGAAGTGAGTCTAGCAGCTTCTTTATTGCAGCACGGTTTGTGACAGGATTTCCTGCCTTCTTCATTTTGGTCATCATATTCAGAAAGCGACTGATGTGATCTGACAGACTTTCTCCACGAACTCCACAGAACATGTCGTATTGCTTCTGCACCATATCTCTCTTACTTTCAATTAGCTCTTCATTTCCCTCATAATACTCAATCAATGCATTCCAGAGAGCACTTGCAGTTCTGTGTTCTTCAAACATGTTGCAATCATCAGTTGACAGGGCCATGGTTAAGGCTGCATGCGCACGGCGATCGCGTTGAATTAGGGCTTTGTCTTCCTCAGTGAAGGTTGTGGGGTCAGGATTAGCAACCACCAAATCATTACGAATCACCGTTGGAATGTGGGGACCAGCGGTGACTGAAACCCACAAATTGTAGTCCGTGTATTCGAAGAACGACTGGATGCGAGTCTTCCAAGTGCTGAAGTCTTCAGCACCTTTCAACTTTGGTGGACGAGTGGTAGTTCCAGTCTCGAGTTCAGCTTGTGCAATTGGACTTAGTTGATTTAGCGACATCTTGGCTTGTTTAGACAAATTTTAGCTGATCAGAACCTAAATTCGCTGACAGGTCGCAGGTTAACCAGCTAGAGGCTTAACTTCACTGGTGAACGAAGACACCCGTTCACCTTCGCTGACTGATCCTCGACCTTCGCTGGAGCGAGCGATCAAGATAACTTCGCTGACAAATCAAAACACAGACAGATGTTAGGTTAATTTCACTGATAACCGTGATAAGAACGCTGTGGTTCGCTATCACGGCTCTCGAAGTCGCCTTCGATAATTTCGCTCAAGGGACAACTGACACTATCTCGCTAATGATCAACAATTTCGCTCGAACGATGGTCGCCGAAATTAATGATTATGCGATAAGGACCTCAACGACTAAATATATTTCGCTATATTCAACGCTGAGTGCGCTGTCTTCAAAATTAATTTCGCTGTATTCAAATATTGTTCGCTGTCTTCAAGTTATTTTCGCTGGACAGAGGGTTTAACACGAACAAAAACCCTCTAATCACTCAAAAACAGCTCAAAAACCATGTTTTGATGCATCAAAATGTCCAAAATGACTCCCTAATCATGTATTAACAACAACCTATTGATTAAACACACCAAATCAATCCATTTTAAGCTAAAAAATTTGAAAAACCTTGAAACTTTGAAAAACCTTCAAAACAATGAAAAATCTCAACAAGAACACAACAACCAAGAGCACAAAGGCTCTGATACCAAATTGTAGATCCCAAAACGAATCCGGATCACAGTGGTTGGTTGTTTTAACCCACAACACCTATTGATTAGGTGTTTGAGATATGAAAAGTTAAGAAATATCAAAGATGAAGGGAAGCTAATGGATTAATGAATACAACAAGTGTTGTATTGAATCCAAACAATGAGATATAGCAATAAACAACCTTGGATATCAGATTTAAGCACTAGATCAGCAAGAGAAAGTAACAACACCAATATTCATTCAAGAGCCAAAAGCTTGCCAAGGTTACAATGTGAGGGCTATTTATAGTGTGTTCCTGATCTGCCAGCAAATTTATAAATTTGCTGGAATCTTATCTACACTAGGTCAGGAACATTACTATTAGAGAATTACAAAACAAGCCCTTGTACATTCTAATTTGCTACTAACTACTATTAAACTAATCCAGCACAAGTATCAACGATCTCAAAAGCTCTAACAGGCGGCACTACTTCACAGAACCAAAATAATAAAAAAAAAACTCATTTTTCTTTGTGTAGTTTAATCGCCAAAAAGAAAAACCCTTTTTGGGTGACGGCTGTTGTTGTTATGAAAGATACGGGTTTACTAAATGTAATTTTATATACTAAATAATAAAAAGTAATATATCCTTAAAAAACTTGTGTATTGTATGGATTTAACAAATGTAATTTATATATCGAATAATAATTAAAAATAGTTATATGTTTAAAAATCTTGTGTAATACATGGGTTAAATAAATCTAATTTTGTATAGTAAATAATAAAAAAAAGTTATTTTTTTAAAACCCTATGTATTACACGGGTTGAATAAACCTAATTTTATGTACCAAATAAGAAAAAAAAAAGTTGTATCATAAAAAACTAATGATAACATATTAATACAAAGTTTGGTTTCCGTGATAATAAGAAAAAGATATAGCATAAAAAACAAACGATTTCGTTATAGTGAAGCATTCTCTTCCAAAATGGCTAATGAAAAAACTTAGTTATATGAAAAATATATCTATCTATAAAGACACCAAGTACTTATACTTAATATGTTTTAAGTTTTTAAAAAGATATAGAAACTTACGAATGCACTATACGTATCTGTAAACACAAAAAGTAACATTCGCCATTGTTAATACTAATAAAGAGAATGAATCAACATAATAGCATGGATAGATTAGGATCTATTTGGTGTAATTTAGAAATAAAGTTATTATAACATTTGCCATTGAGAAATTAATAGAGTAAGTAAATCAACATAATATATGGTAGAATAAATTAAACAAAAGGAAGGATATCAAAATTAGAAATAAAAAAAAAATTGAGAATTGATTTTGTTGACCACATTGACACAATTCATTTCCAATGAAGATTTTTTCAAATAAAGTGTCGATCCAATCGTTTTTGTCAGTTGAATCCTTTATCCTAATATTGAATAAATAATTTAAACCCCAACACCAATGTTAGATAAAATTTGAATGGAAGATTTAAAAATTTTAATGGATTAAATTATCTTTAAATCATTAGGCAACAAACAACCATGAATTACTCAAATATTGAACAAAAGATATTATCACACTTAAATAATATTTATAAAAAAACTCAAATTTTAATAGCCTTGTTGATTGACACGTGTCCTCAAAGAGGTTTCTTTTATTATATGTATAGATAATATATATAAATAGGTAATTAAGCTTTATCTCATAAACCCTAATAACTATTACTTATTATCTTTCGACCCTACAAAGCCCAATCCAACTAGTACAAGCCCAAACACGTTACGAAGCCCGAAAAACAAAGTTTAATTAAATAAGTAATTAAACGTTATATTATTTATAACCCGTATAAATGATAAATCCCGTTTCTCGTGGATATATAATTATTCTAGATAATTATATATTTCGTTCCGTTAATTGTTCGTGGTCACCAGTTAACCAAGTTAAGTGGATTTAATGTTCGTTGCCCAAGGTGTAACTCTTACGGGTCATAGCTCGGTCAGCAGCGTTAATTATCGAACCCGTACATATAAATCCAACAGTAACCCCTCGTTTCATGCTTGGTACTTGGATGATGGGACGATTATCGGCAACGCGACTAAGGTTGCTAGGGCCTTAGACATTATTAACGAGGAAGGGCCATCTCTAGGGCTTTACCTCAACATTAAGAAAACAGAAGTTTTTTGGCCAATATGTGATGGGCGGAAAGTTCAGGACGAGCTTTCCCCGAGAGGGATTGGTAGACTAGAGAGGGGGGTTAAGCTCCTTGGTGGAGCTGTTAGCCATGAAGCTTTATTGGGGAGTTGGCAGGGTGGCGGGTAGCGGGGGCGGTTGACCTCATGAAACTTTTGCCCTGTCTTAGAGACCCTTAATGTGAACTCCTTCTGCTAAGGTCTTGCATGGGGGTTGCTAAGTTAGTTTTCGGGCTGCGGACTTGTCAAACTCATTTGATGGTGGATGCGGCATCCCAGATCGATGATGGCCTCCGGGAGGCTTTAGAAGACATAGTCGTGGGTGGTGGCCCCTTCTTTGGGGACCTCCAATGGCGTTTGGCATCTCTGCCAATGCGTCTAGGTGGTTTGGGCCTCCTCTCAGCTTGAGATGTTAGGGTTTATGCTTTTGTGGCATCCAGAGCTCAGTCTTGCGAACTACAGGATCATATCATTCGAAACAGTGGGGTTGTCGGGCTCGACGGGGACTATCTGCAGGCGCTCGAACGATTAAATGTCTCTCTCTCAGACTTTGATATCGACGGTTTCTCTAACAAGGACACCGCCCCCTCGAAGCCACAAAAAACTTTGGCGAATGCTCTGTTTAGCAAAATCGCTCAAAGCCAGGGAGAAAATTTTGATTTGTCATCTCGCTAGAAGGCGGTGTGGGAGTGCCTGAATGGTCCCCATGCTCAGGATTTTTTGACCGTTATCCCAATTGAGGGGCTGGGACAATGTATATTAGCAATAGAATACAGAGCAATCCTTAAATACCAGCTGATGATCCCTATGTACCCAGAAGATGAAACCTGCCCGATATGTCGTAAATCTTGTATAGATAAATACGGAGAGCACACAGTGCATTCTAAAGAGCTCCCTAGGTTCAAATATTGGCATGAATGGGTGCGAGATGTTTTGTGGGACATCCTGAGAAGAGCTGGGATTTCGGCTAAGAAAGAGGCTCCTGTAAATTTACTTACGGACCCTATGGAAGGGATATCTACTCTACGAGCAGCGGATCTGCTCGTCTTTGGTTGGGCTATGGGGAAACATGCTTGTGTGGACCTCACGGGGGTTTCCCCTTTGGTTGGCTTAAGGGAAAACGGGTTTGTAGCTAGACAAGCAGCAAGAAAGGCAGAATCGAAGAAAGTTGATAAGCACGCTAAAGCTTGTGCAGAGAACCAGCATGTTTTTGTCTCTTTTGCCTTTGACACATTTGGCTCCCTAGCACAAGAAGCTATCCAATTCCTAACCAGTGTCCAATGGGTTATCCACAACAATTGTTCAGCCTCAGGGGGACGGGGTTTTTTCTTTGGTAGATTAGGATTTGCAATTCAGAAGGGTGGCGGCGCAGCTTGTTGCACGTCTACCTTCTGTTTTAATGTAACTTGGCAAGTATGTATTCTTAAAAAATGATCGATTTTAGGTTAAAAAAAAAGTTATTTGTTCACCGGGGAGTATTTTGTATTATTTGGTATAAAGTAGAGTAATTGGTTTATTAAAAAAAATTGAATCAAACATAACTGCTTCACATACATTTATGAATCAAATTATAGAAAATAAAACCTAATATTGAAAACGAAAGTTTCTAGCCCGACATAACAACCATACCATTCAGAACAAAAAAATGGTGAACAAAACATATAAACCAAAACTTACGAAAACAAAAACTAATTAATTATCTAGAACATGTATCAATAAAATTGCTTTCGTGCTTCTCATTTTTAGTCGTCAAAGAAGCCCCATATTGATGATATGAGATTGCCCATTACCTTGCTTGAAGCCCAAACCAATGACATTTAGTGAGCCCAGCATAGTCTTCAATAGTTAAACTCCACATATTAATTTGAAGTCTTATAATCGAATTAGAACAACCATGTGTGTATTTCACTATCGAGCCGGGGGTCTCACTGGAAGCAGCCTCTCTATTCCTACGGGGGTAGAGGTAAGGCTGTCTACATCTTACCCTCCTCAGACCCTACCTTTGCTTTGCTATTGGTGGGATTTACTGAGTATGATGATGATGATGATGATGATGATGATGTGTGTATTTCACTAAGAAAACATAGAGATAGGATGGTATGGGAAATCAGATACAGATTGAGATGGGAAGAAGAAGAAGAAGAATAATAAAAACTGATAAACAATTTTCAAATCCTCTACTCTCATTCAGTGGCGGACCTAGGTGAAGCCCAGGGTGGGCGCGCGCACTCCTTGAAAAAAAAAATTAATATATTTTTTAGGCAAAAAATATGACCGCACCCCTGAAAATATGCTTGAACCATTCATCCGCACCCCTAACATATAATTCTTGGGTCCACCACTGCTCTCATTTGCTCCTCCTTTATATATCACGCTGGTTTCTTCATAAATCCCACAGATCCGTTCAACTTCATGGGCCTCTTGGACATGGCTAACTGATTGGGTTCGCTGCCTTAGGTCCATTGGGTTCATAACATAATTGTAATTTGCAATCTCCTAAGTAAGATTTTTGTTTTTTAAACGACCAACAGAATCAATTCCGAGCACTCTCATGGTACCCATGGACCAAACGGAGTACTTCGAAAGTAACCCGAGTCCACCACCAATTCCAGGGAAAACACAGTAACCCACCCGCCCGTAGGCACGAGGGTAAAATTACCAGTAAAACCTGTTTGGCCCAATGATCAAACCCAGATTTCCCTGAGTCTCCCTTATCATTACCCACAAGTGTCTCACTTTGCATCAAGTGAGAGTTGAACGTGCATCTCCCAACAGAAATAGAAACCGTCCACCACTTGATCTAGAGATAATTGGCTTAGGTAAGAATTGATTTACTCAACTACTTAGATAATAGCTCCATAAATTAATTTGATAATTCCTTATATTGCAGCCCAATATCATTTCAAGTACTATGATGATTGATCACATTTTATTGTATTTCATAAAGTTCTTTTTTGTTGGACGCTTTATTTATATAAAGATTCTTAATGTCGTTAAAAAAAATCACTTGTTTTGGGCTGTTCTCTTGACAATTCATCAATTTCTCCAATGCTCGTTGTCATTCTTTGCGATTGCTTCACACCTCCAAAAACTATAATAAAATTCAAAGTAGCTGATTTTGTTCCATCAAAACAAATGTATCACAATATGATCAAATTTACGGATGATAAATACATTAAAACTGAAAGGTAAAGTATGTAAAATATGCTTTAAAATAACAGTGTTGAATATATATAGGTTTAACATCTTTCTATTTCTTTTGACCTAGTTTATCTTCACAAATCACAACATATCCAACAGTAACAACTACTCATAGGGAAATGCTATGGCCGTGCTCTCACAAAATAGTAATGTAGTGTCAACATCAAAGCTTTAAATATTTAATTTAGAATATGACCTCAACACATTAAAACTTTTATCTTTTTCTTTACAAACCATCTTATCTTATGTTGTCAATAATATATATATATTTTTTTCTTTCCTATAACTTTTAAAATAGAGTAAATTACACTTTGTGTCCTTTAAGTATAACTAAAATTATGAAACGTGCCACTTAAAATATTTAATTTCAGTTAATGTCCAAAAATCGCATGTTATATAACAGTTTATATCCTTTTCACCTAACTGAGTTAATTCTCTCAGTTAGGTTAAATTAATGTCAGAGGCAATATTGGTAATACACAAATAATGAAGGGTAATTTAGGTATTTTCAAACCAATGAATATAAGACCCATAAATAACACCCAATCTTTTCATCCATCACCTTCCCCAAATCAGATTAGGGTTTTTAACATCACAATCAAAAAATTGGTATCTCTCTCTCTCTCTCTGTACGATTTAAACAAGAATAACAATTGTTCTTTCTCTACTCTTTACTCTCTAACAAAATAGTAAGACACAATCGATGAAATTGAAGTAGGTTTTCCAGTAGTTACCGTCGAATTGTTTGAGGGCTTCGATGGATCGGTGTTGAAAGGGGACGTATTTGGCAGAGAATTTGTGGTCGGTGTTGGGGTGACGGTGGACAGCGTCACGAATGGATTCGTCGGCGGGACGACAGGGGTTGGTGGTTTCGGTGGGTTTGTTGGAGGAGATGGTGGCTTTGATTATTGGGAATTTGGGGGCGTAGTGAGAGGATGCAGGTGGTGTTTGGTCTGGCTAGGGTGGCAAATCAGTGGTGGTTGCAGGTTTGTGTGGCGGAGGTGCTGGATGGTGGGGGTTGGTCGTGAATGGATGATGGTGGATATCTAATCAGTGGGGTTAGGCAGAGAATGGCTATGGTTTGTCGTGGTGGTGAAGGGAAAGGGTTATGTAGGTGTAATGGAGGGTTGCAGGTAGTGGAAATGGTGGTTTTAAAGGTATGCTTTGCGCAAATGGTGGTGTTGGTGATGGTGGAAGGGTGATCGTGGTGATGGAGGTGGCGGTGCGGTGGTGATGGTGTGGCTGTGAACAAGAAGGGTGGGGTGAAGCCCACTTAAATTTTAGTTTTAGGTTTCTATTTTTATTCAAATAAACTGATTGTAAAAAGGAAAGTGAAATTACAACTTTGCCCTTGGCTAAAGTGAACATAACTTGGTTAGCCCTAAAGGATATAAACTGTTACAAAACATGTGATTTTTGGACATATACTGAAGTTAAATCTTTTAAATAACACGTTTCATAATTCTGGTAAAGCTTAAAGGACACAAAGTGTAATTTACTCTTTAAAATATAATATTTTATAAAATTTCAAATATAGTATGACAACATGCCTATTTTTATCTATGTTCTGTATAAATTTCATTCAAAACCAAGTCGTGCATGATAATGTACTTGTCATCGAATCACAAAAGTAAAAGCTGTCAATCAAAGATGCTTCAAGGTTTTTTTACAATATTTTTTTTTACTTTTATAACCTTTAAAATGTTATATTTTATAAAATTTCGGATTTCTTATTGCGACTTAATTTCTTTTTTCCAATATTTTGACACGGATATTTATTTTTAGCTGAGTGAATACTAATATGTGAATCGTATAAAGAAGTCTTAGAAAATATTTAAACCACAATTGCAGTGCCCGACTTTCGCCCACTAAATATTATCCAATATAACACAAGGCAAAACTTTGTTTGTTTGTTTTTACTTGTTTACATGACCCGACCTGATCCGACCCGCTATGAACCGATTTTTTTTATATAGCTAGGGGTCTAAAATCTTTAAAAATTTTTCGCACCCCCAGTAAAAAAATCCTGGGTCCGCCACTGGGCAAAACAATATCACTTTATTGTAATATTTTTTAACAATATATTCAAGGTCGCCATTTTGTTCTAGAACTTTAATACTTTGCCTTATAATGGTTTAATGGTTCAGATATCTTACTAGTTCAGATTGTTTGTTTCATGAGCGGATATATGAATGGTTTATACATTGCCTCTAAATGGTTAAGCATTATACTGAGTCTGAATAGTTAAGACCTCTAGTCTGAAATGGTCAGACATTTGTCTTTGAATGATTAAGCATTATACTAGCTCTTAATGGTTCAGACATTTTACTGGTTTAGAACTTAATAATTCAGATCTCTTACTGGTTTAACACTTAACTATTTAGAAGTTGTCAAACAACCTTATATGAGTAGTTATTAAGTATTATATCAATTCAATTTTATATCATCAGTCATTGTCAAACATATATGGAGTAACAGACTATAGAATTATATAATACACAGAAAAGGGTGTCGGTTATTATTTTCAGTTTTTAATGATTAGCATATATAGATTTCGGAAGGTTCATCCATTTGGAGGTTATATGTGATGTAAGCTGAGCTGTGAACAAATGTGAATTCGTAAGAAGTAAAGTCTTGAATTGGTTCTTGACAGATAATTGCAAGGCTCACAGGAATTCAAATATTTTGTCACTATAAAGAGATATAATAATACTATGACCTAACCCATGTGAAGTTATTATCGTACGACTGTTCCAGAAATCACACTACCCATTTGATCATTAATTATTCTTTTCTAGTTGAATCTTTTAATGTTATTTTTTTTTTTTTGAAGCATAGAAAATGCGTAAATATAGGTCATGTGGAGGACTTGTACATTTATTTGATCATACGTGACCACAATGCTTGATAAGAAGTTATAATTTTATTAAGAAATCCTTGGTTTCATTATTTCATAAGATAATACTACTAAAATGATCATATACACAATATTCAATACAGCTTCGTTGTTAACGTGAATAAACGTACTTGGCTTATTTGATTAATAAGGTGGTTTCAAACCAGGAGTCTCACATAGACTTATTCTCGAAGTTCCACTCTATGTCCAACAATACGGGATCATGCTCTCAAAGAAAAAAAATGGAGGTCGGACATATATCATTAAACATATTGTTAAAATAATACATTCTTTATATTTCAATTCTATTATGTTAGGTCTTAATGATTTTTTTGCTTATTTCTTTCCTGTTGTATTTTTTGGATGTGTGATGAGCTGATTCATCAAGGGCTGGTAACTGAGCTGTAGCTGGGCTGGAACTTATTAGGTTTATGAAGGCTTAAGGAGACTCAGACTTAAAGTGGCTCACATATGAAGACTCCGGGTTACCCGGAGGTTGTTATGTGATCCGGGTTGATAGAAGTGTAGATCTAACAAGTATACTCATGGATCTTGAAAGATCCATGATGAACATGTTAGTAAACTTGAAGATCTTGAAATAGGAACATGTAAGTGTGTTTAAAATGATATGTTTATGTTTATAAACTTACTAACAAAGTGGATGAACAAGTTTACAAAAATAAGTTTCTACAAAGTTTGTAAAATTTAACAAATAAGTCTTGTTTCAAGTAGATCTACATGATTAAAGTATAGATCTAAATTACTACATGTTCATATGAAATTTCAAATGTGTTAGCATGAAAAGTATGAATGATTTTGTATATTGTTACTTGCAAGAGTGTTGTTGGATGATTGTTGAGCTTTTAAAGAAAATTTACACATGTTTATGAACATGGGAAAAAACTCTATTTTTAGGGAAAACCATGGCAAAATTTTTGTAGAATTTAAACACTTACAAAAATATATTTTTACAAAACTTTTTACAAGATATATGTTCAAAGTGTTTAGCCATATTTTTTCTCAAATTTTTATACAAAATCTAAGTTAAGAAAATAGTGTTTTTCTTAAGGATTAAAATGGATATAAATATATATAATTAGGGCACGTTATATATATTTAGTGGTCACCCAAAATTTGTGTGTTTATGTGTATATTATGTGTAATATTTACTAGTATATAAGTAGGATCAAAAACTACAAAATACACACAAAAGAATACAAATATAAAATACACCCAAAAATACCATAAAATATAACTAAGTATAAAAATACTTATACTTGCCCAAGTGAGTGTATGGACAAAAATACAAAATATATATTATTACATACACTTCCTTACCAATAATTATGCATATATGGACATTGGACTTTATGGACAAATACATATATATGAAGAAGCAAAATATATATATATATATATATATATATTAAACAAGTGTGATAAAAATATATATATTCAACAAGCCTTAAAAATATATTATTTTTAAGAAATATAATTTCAGAAAGTATAAAATCATAAGAAATGAGTTTTAGCATTAAATATAAAATACATAGGTATTTATACCTAAATACATGTATACTTGCCTAAGTATACATTTGGTAAAATTACAAATATATTTATACTAAAATAATATTGAAAATATTAATAATTAAAAGTATAAATCGACGTTGACTTGGTCAAACAAATACAAGGACAAGAATACACAAAATAATACAAAAATACATATACAAAGATAAGTTAAAAATATATTATTTATTTTTAACACATATCATATACAAAAATTCAATATATATATATATATATATATATATATATATATATTTGAGAATAAAAATATATATATATATTTAAAAATAGAAAATACAATTTAAAATAATGATAACGCGACAAACGGATGAGACCCGACTACAACGGTCACAACCCACACATGCCTCGGACATGCACATCTTACTCGTGCGAGGCACGAAGCTGCAAGAGGAACTAGATCCGTTAACACAACTCACAAGTATACAAAACTATATATATTTAGTAAAATATATAATAACAACTCAAGAACATATACACCTAAGACAAAGCAAATACCTAAACAAGATGGATAACTTGTACATACTAATCGTAAGCTTATGAGATTAACATATTTAGGACACTTATAGGTTACGTCGCGAACCAAGAGGAGTACCGGTGAAGTTATTACGCATCAAGACGCAAAACTGTAAGTTCATGTCCCCTCTTTTAAACGTTTTCTACTTTTCTAAAAACTTTTAGGGGAAATACATGTACAAATGGTATGCTAGACTAATGGAATGAAACAACTAGATCATGTGCGAATAGGGTTGTACTTAAGCACCATTAATCTAAGTTTAGACCGAGGAATGGAAGGGGTAGATCTATTGGGTTTTGACGAGCCCCACTCTTGGTCCACAATGACCCACACAGAAGAGTGCTTTTGTGTCCCAGTCGAACGGTAATCGGCACAAAAATCGTCAAGGTTTGGATTGATTCCTATGTCGTCACACATATTAATGTCCTTGCAAAACATTAATGATCAACGATTTCATTTACGTTTACATACCGTTTTTCATACAAATACATTTCACATTTTACAAATATGCATTTAATACAAATTAACTACATGAATTCACCAACTTTGTTGACATTTTTCAAACATACATATATTTCAAGAAATTAGTGAAATCTTTGTGGTCTTTTGCTTCAAGATATCGAGCGTCCTAACTCCATGCCACTTTTTTGGGTTGTTCATTATATTCTGCCTCCTTGCGGTGATATGAGGAACAAGTCCTTGATCTTTTAGAACTCGAACTATGTTGTTGACTTTTAAAACTTAGTTTATTTTGAAGTGCTGTAAACACTTTTATTAACTCATGTTTATGTTTTGAAACTATTGGAATAGCATTTGGAGTTGATTTTAATCATATAGTATGTTTGCTAATTCGTATGCAATGAGAATCAATCACGATCACACCTAGTGCTTCCACCTATGATCGGGTGTGACAAATTTTTCTAAACTTACATGTGATAATAAGTGCTTTGCCTCTGTTCTTTCCAAAGTTGTTGAACCTAATAACTTTAAGGAGGTTGTTCAAGATCCCAACTGGATTTCTGCAATGAATGTTGAAATTCAAGCTTTGCATAGAAATCACACTTGGGATGTTGTTGACAGACCTAAGAATAGAAGTATTGTAGGGTATAAATGGATTTATAAAATGAAGTATAAATCTAATGGTGAAGTAGAATGATATAATGCAAGGCTAGTTGCTAAAGGGTTTAGCCAAAAAGAAGGAATTGATTATGAAGAAACTTTCTCTCCTGTGGTTAAACTAGTAACTGTTAGGTGTATTATTGCATTGGCTGTTCAGAATAATTGGAATTTGTATCAATTATGTCACACCCGCTCATAGCGGAAGCGCGAGGTGTGATCTGATCGGTTCTCATTGCATAACAATATAAGTGAACATACTAAATGAATAAAAACAAGCTCCAATGCCATTGTCATAATCGTTTAAAAGGAACGCAACATAAGTTAAATGTATTGGTTACAAACCATCAAATGAAAATAAATTGTCATTGTTTTATACATCAAAATGTAAGTCTTAAAATGTCAAGGCTTTGACCACTATATTACCGCAAAGAGGCGGTATATAACGGGCAAACCCTTTAAATGGTGGCATGGAGTCTTGATACTTGCTTTCCTTGACTAAAATGTCTGCATGGTCCACTAATTTCCTGAAATACATGTTAAGTTTGAAAACATCAACAAAAGTTGGCGAGTTCATGCAGTTTAGTTGTATGAGATATATCTGTAAAATGTGAGTTGTATAAAATGTATCTGTAAAATGTGAGATGTATAAAATGTATTTGTAAAATGTGAGTTGTATAAAATGTATCCATAAAATGTGAGTTGTATAAATTGTATCCATAAAATGTGAGTTGTATAAGATGTATCTGTATGTAATAATGTAGTATGTAAAGCGTCAATGAAATCGTTGATCATTAATGTTTCGCGAGGACATTAATATGTGTGACGAATTAGGAAGCAATCAAAACCTAGACGATTTCATGTCGACTACTATCGACTGGGACACAAACGCACTCTTCTGTATGGGTCCACGACCAAGAGTGGGGCTCGCCAAAACCCATTAGATCTAACCCTCTGTACCTCGGTCCAAACTGGATTAATGGTGCTTAGATGTATGACCCTAATCGCACATGATCTAAGGTGTTTCATTCCATGACTTATCATACTATAAACATGTATTTTCCCCGATAGTTGTAAAATTGTAAAACATTTAAAATGAATAGGGGACATGAACTCACAGAATTGCGTCCGTGAATAGTAACTAACTGGGATCTGATGTACGGTCGTCTTGAACAATGTTGCGACCTACAAATGTCCTTATATTTATTAGACACTTCGGTCTTTGTAAATGACTTGAGAACAAGTCTTGTGTCTTAAATATGTGTAAGACTTGGATGTCTTTGTTGTTCGTTGAACTGTGTATTAGATGTATGAATTGTTAAACTGTTATATATATATATATATATATATATATATATATATGTAATCTTGTATATTTTGTGAGTTGTATCATCGGGTCTTGTCTTCTTGATTTCGTGTCTCGTATAAGTAAATTGTATAATTGTGTTTTTTTTTTCAATTATAAGTCATTGGGCTTAATCCAAGAATTCATGTTATTGGGCCTAAATAGTACTGAGCCTAAATCGTATTGGGCCTAAATAGTGTTGGGCCTCAATAGTGTTGGGCCTCAATAGTGTTGGGCCTTAATAGTGTTGGGCTTCAATAGTGTTGGGCCTCAATAGTATTGGGCTTAATGTTATTGGGCCTTGGCCCATATGTTTGATAAGCCCATTATGAGGTTAAGCCCATTTATAAATAATAGCCCATTTGTAAAAGATAGACCATTTGTATAAACTAGCCCTTTAAGAAGTGTAAGCCCATTTGAAAGTATAAGTCTTTCATTTTTATAAAAACATTTTTATAAAAATAACTAAGTATACTTTTTAGTTAATAAAAACATAATAGTTTTTATAAGTTTCAAAATGTCCGAGTTATGTTAATGGTAACGTAAATTTTGTGTCCGCGTCGAAAGATCGCCTATACGTCGTAGTAAGTCCTCGGATTGGCGATATGTTTATAGATTCGCATGTCGTCCGTTTTGACCATAAGTTGTGTCCGAAAGCTCGGAATGTCCATAAGTTGTTTTCAAGTGTGTCTATATGTATTCTTGTAAGTCTTTAGTTGTAAGTATGTCTTGTATTTATTTGTGTCATTGTTATCAAGTCTCTAACTTTTATATATAACTAATACAAATAATAACACATAGCACATACTTGATATGTTCAATAAATATGTATTTTACCAAAATATATATTTATGTCAATTTTTATGTTTAGAAAGACCAACTTTCTAATCTTGTAAAGACTTTGTAAAAAAAATGATAGTTTTTCTAACATATGATTTCTAAGAAAAGTTGTCCATAGTTCCTTTGTAATATGAACTTTGCCATGTTTATTTACATATCATTTTCTTTTCAAATCATCAACAATTTCTCATATCATTTCTAAAAAAAACACATGAGATTTATAACATAACCTCATTAAGATGATCTCAAAATCATGTAGGATTTTATACATAATCATAACATATGCTAACTAGTTCAAAAACCAAGTTTAATTCTAGTTTTAACAACTTTTATAAAAAAATCTCAAGTTGTATGTTACTTTTTATAATCTTGTAAAAGTATTGTTTTTAGTGAAAAACCTCAAATACTTTCACAAGATCAAATGTTATGATCATCCCTTTAAACCTTTATGTTAAAAACCCTTTAACATAAACATGTATAATTGTTAGATCATATTTTTAAAACATCCTCTAACAATTTATTTATAACATAATCATCATAACAAGATCGAATATGCATATAACAAGTCTTAGATCACAATATAAACCAACATAAATATATCATGATTATTAGTTTTGCTTCTTTGTATTTTTCATGTTTATTATGTATGATTATTTAGTTATTTATTAGTTATAATAACAATCATAAACATAATATAAGTATATATAAAAAAAATAGATCTTGAAGCTTACTTCTAGCACTTGGCTAGGGATGATCTTGGAGGATGATTAAGAAATACAAAGATGAAGATCTTGATGATTTAAGGCTCTTGAATGGATGAATACATTTCCTTTAACTTGCAAATGCTTTAGATCACCTTAAGCTCCATGAAACTCCATGTTGATCATCAAGATGTGATAAAATTTAAATGGGTTTTTATGGTGTTCTTGGTGAAAAAGATGAAGGTTGAAAGAGTATTCTTAAGTGTGTGCAGAATAAGGTGAAATGTGAGGATAAAATGCTAGTAACTTATGAGATTTAATGTTATAATCATCCACTAACTTATCCACTGGCAATTTAATCAAAATATCTAGATATTTAATCATCAAAATTAGAGTGTGGGACCCCTTAAAAACGTGAATATGAGGGAGGGGTGGGTCTTGTATTTTTTTCAAAGTGTTAGTAAATTCTCATGCTTCAAAATGAGGTAAAATGGTTAAGTGTTTAGGTGTTTAAGTTTTTGCAATTTTTCGAGATGATTCATGATCAATAATGGTCATAAATAAGCTTTATTTGGCCAAAAATAATATTCACTAATTTGCAATCTATGTCAAAATATAGTTCGGATAGTCGTTTAGCGTTCGTTCCGCAAGTAGATAGTCGAAAGGTTAACATATGAAAGTTGTAGGGAAAAATTCGGTTATGTATATAAATGATATTCCCTATGTATTTTTATATGAAATATGTGTTTAAACAACACTTTTGCATCTTGTAATAAAAGCACCAATGCTGAATTTTGCGGAAAAATTATTGAAATGGTAACTTTTAGCGCTTTTTAGGCAGTTTCTAGTGCTACCGGACATTGGAAAAGTATTAGACCAAACCCTTGCATTTCCAATTAAGGTTTAATGTATATTTGATGTTGGACTTTCTTCTGAGTCCTAAAGATGTCATTTAGATGGTTTATGCGGATCCTGAGTTTTCGTCAGCACACTAGTTTACTAGGTACTACTCTAGTTGTTTCGATGCATTGTTTACACTATTTCAAATGTAACCAATAAAAATGAATAATGTGCATCATAAATGAGTATTCCATAAGTGTTCTAAGATGTATATCATGTAATCAAGCAATTCGGATATTCAAACACATATTTGTATAATGTAAATCATTGCTTTAAATGTACGTAAATTACCAGAAAGTGGCAGTTGTCACATTCTCCCCCTGTTATTGAGAATTTCGTCCCGAAATTCAAGCTGAGTCATCCTTTGCAGGAGTATTCTCGAACAGGTGGGGGGATTTTGGTTTTGATTTGATTTTCAAGTTCCCAAGTATATTCGGGTCCATGTCGAGAGTTCCAATGAATTTTTGTTAATATGGTACGACTCCTTCATGTTTCCTGGACCTTCCGGTCCATGACCTCAACAGGTGCTTTGGCGAATTGGATTTGTTATCGATGTGAACCTCATCCGCCGGGATGATAACCGTTTCTTGCGTTGGACTCCTCTTAAGATTCGACACATGAAATGTGTCGTGTACACTACTAAGTTCTTCTGGTAACTTTAGCTTGTAGGAAACAGTGCCAATCTTCTCTAAGATTTCAAATGGTCCTACATATCGAGGGTTAAGCTTTCCACGCTTACCGAATCTCGCTACGCCCTTCCAAGGTGAGACTTTCAACAAGACCTTGTCTCCGACCTCGAAAGATAATGGCTTCCGTCTCTTGTCTGCGTAGCTCTTTTGTCAATCGCGAGCCGCCTTGATACGGTCTCGGATTTGAAAGATTTTATTTGTAGTCTCTTGGACTAATTCCGGGCCGATTAGTTGTTTATCGCTCGCTACCGCCCAACATAGCGGAGAGCGACACTTTCGACCGTAAAGAGCTTCGAACGGTGCAGCTTGTATACTAGTGTGGTAGCTGTTATTGTAGGAAAACTCAACTAAAAGTAGATGAGTATCCCAATTGCCGCCTAAATCCATAACACATGCACGAAGCATATCTTCGAGTGTTTGGATTGTCCGTTCGCTCTGGCCGTCAGTTTGTGGGTGAAAGGCCGTACTTAGATTCAAATGAGATCCAAAGGCCTGTTGAAATGATTTCCAAATTCTCGAAACAAAACGACCATCTTGGTTAGAGATGATTGAAATAGGTACTCCATGACAAGCCACTATTTCCTTGAGATAGGGTTCCGCTAGTTTCTCTGTACTATCCTCCTCTCGAATCGGTAAGAAGTGTACGGACTTTGTTAGTCTATCGATGATTACCCAATCATGTCATGACCGCATGAGGTCCTGGATAACTTCGTAATGAAGTCCATGGATATTTGTTCCCATTACCAAACAGGAATCTCGGGTTGTTGTAACAAGTCCGAGGGATTTTGCTACTCGACTTTGACTTTCGCGCAAGTCAAGCATTCTCCGACATAAGTCGCGATATCACTTTTGAGGTTAGGCCACCAATAGTATTCTTTCAATACTTAGGCCTATGTGCTTCCTCAAAATATCATCTCGAAGGCCGCCAAAGAATGGAACCCAATTTCGACCCATAATGTATAAAGTTCCATCTTCTTTTGGCACTAATTGTTCCTTCATGCCTCGAAGTGTTTCTACTTGAATATGCACTTCCTTGAGCGCTTGTGAATCATCTTCTCTAATGCTTGAGTTCTCAATGTTCTAACTTGCTCCTTGCGGCTCATGGCGTCAGCTACAACGTTCGCCTTGCCCGGATGGTACTTTATTTCACAATCATAGTCGTTCAACAATTCAACCCAACATCGTTGACGCATATTTAATTCTTTTTGGTTGAATATGTGTTGAAGACTTTTATGATCCGTGAAAATAATGCATTGAGTACCATATAAATAATGTCGCCATAATTTTTAAAGCGAATACCACCGCGTCTAACTCAAGGTCGAGAGTGGTATAGTTCTTCTCATGAACTTTTTAATTGGCGCGACGTGTACACGATAACTTTTTCACGTTGCACGAGTACGCAACCCAATCCTTGATGCGAAGCATCTTAGTTTACAACAAAGTCATCGGTATCGTCGGATAATGATAAGGTTGTAAAATGCTATGCACCAATCTTAAGAATAAGTTGTAATGCTATTTCTTGTTTTTCGATTGGGGCGAATTTATTGTCTTTATTGGTGAGGGAGGTTAGCAATTGAGTAATTTAAAAAAAAAATTCTCAATAGATCTCCTATGATATCCCGATAATCCCAAAAAAAAAATTGTCGGACTCCAGTTGGAGTCTTGGGCGCTTCCCAACTCTTGATTGCTTCAAACTTTGATGGGTCTACATGAATGCCTTTCTCGTTCACTACATGCCTGAGAAATTGTACCTCGCGAATCCAAATTCGCACTTGGAAAATTTCGCGAATAGTTTCTCCTTCTTTAGTAGATCTAAAATGGTTCTCAACTATTGCTCGTGCTCATCCGTTGATTTTGAGTATATTAATATGTCATCAATGAATATCATGACGAATTTGTCGAGATACGGCTTGCACACGCGATTCATTAAATCCATAAGGATCGCTGGTGCGTTCGTTAAACCAAAAGGTATAACGAGAAACTCGTAATGACCGTAACGAGTCCGAAAAGCCGTTTTCGGTATGCTTTCCTCTTGAATTCATAATTGATGATACTCCGATCGTAAGTCTATCTTGGAGTAGAAGCTAGAATCTTTCTTAAACCATCTGAGTTAGTTGGAAATTCATTTGTAACATGGTTTAGAAATATGAATTTTCGTTCATCGAAATGTTATGCATTTTTTTTTCAAATCTCGCATGTATTTTCACCCCCAAAACCTTTATAAAGATGTATAATGGTAAAGAGTGGGGGTTATGGACTCACAACCTCCTTATTCGGTCTACTACAAGGTTCAGAAGGTGCTAATCGATATGAAGATCTGGCTATGGGTGTGGCTCCCGTTACCAAGTCGATGTGAAACTCGACTTGTCGATATGGTGGTAGTCCTGGCAAGTCTTCAGGAAAGACTTCAGGGAATTCTTTTACCACAGGAATATCTGTCATCTGAGGCCCATCGGCCTTCTTGTCGACAACAAGTTCTAGAAAGGTAATACAACCTTTCCGTAAGCAATTTTGTGCCTTCATACAATTTATAGTCCGCAATGGTGTGTCGTACTTCTCTCCATGAATAACAAATGTCTCTTCGTTCGGTAGTGGTAGGCGAATGATCTTCTCATGACAGAAGACTTCGGTTCGGTTATCGGGTAGTCATTCCATGCTAAGCACTACGTCGAACCTACCCAACTGAACGGGTAACAGATCGATATTGAATTTCCGCTCCTGACTCGACTAGTTCACCATTTGCCAATTCTATAGGATGAGGAGACGTCTAGCTTGCTTGACTCTAGGCCAAGTACATTTTGAATTCTATATAGTGAAAAATTCACTGTATAATTTTAGATGTAGAACAATCCAGTTCCAATGTTTAGATGTCGGATAACCCAATCCCCATGTTCAGATGTAGGATAACCAAATCGCCTAATTGTAGCTAGGATAATCCCGTCACTAGCCATGAAACTATGCATGTGAAATGTTGAGATAAAGCTAAAAATCGGCAATGGTATCAAATAATATGGATGTGAAATGTTGATTGATAGGATATGTACCGGTGACCCTTAATGATTTGACATGTCTCAGCTAATTCCCCAATAGCTAACTTGATATAGTAATGTGTCCAACATGACTCTAATTCGAGTATATGCTTAACATCTAAAGACAATAGCTAAGCTCGGTGTTGGTATTAAAAGAATTGATACATGATGATCATAGAGTGTACGTACTCATGACTTCATTGGGATTTTGTGGAGTATTCATAGTGCTAACTACACACACACTTATTCACTAGCTTGATCCCTTCTTAAGTATTATCGTCTTACTAGTCTTTGTTTTGCGCCCGGTCTCAGCACACTGCTACTCTTGGCGCTTTTGCAATTGCCCTCATGATGGACGTCTCACTTGTCGCATTTAGGATTTTCAGCAAGTTACCAGCATACATCCTGGTGCCCAAATCGTTTATGGCAGCAATTGCCTTCATTTCTCTCATGGCGAGAGTTATTGTTTGAGTGATCGAGGTAGGGAGGGATGATGCGGTCATGCTTCGGATCTCCGACGCTAAACACAAAATGTAACACTCAGTGTGTTTGAATTCGGGTGTTACCCAGTATGGAACAACCCTTGAGAGACCGTGGATGCATCAAGTGTAACCATCAACATTGGCTCCAGTTATGATCGAGTTCTTTTATAAAATCATATGAAAATAGATATGAAAATCAGATGATATAAAAGAATGATGTATGGTTAAATAAATAACCAATAGAAATGTAGTGTATAAATATATCATGTCTTGAAATAGAATATTATGTCTTGTGTAGAGGATGTCGCGTCTTGTGCAAAAATGTAATGTCTTGTCTTTGTCAAAGAGGTTTGAATAACACCACGATATGCAATATAATATAAGCACTTATATATAGGAAGTACCAGCGGCGTATCCACCATGCTTTTATCATATTACACACATCTCATCACTTACAAATAACCACCAAAAATGTCTTGTGTATGCCAACGTCAAATGCCATGTATAACAATGTCTTGCGTAACAATGTCCTGTATAAACCATGTCTTGTGTAAAAGCAATGATTTTCAACACATAACTTTTGACTTAAACATTTGATTCTTTTGGCGCCATGATCTTTTTAATACACACTATTAAAAGAATCTTAGACATGTATTTGGATAAATAAAGTCTATCATGTGCCCAAGAATGAAGAATGCAATCAATCGGCCATGGAAACCTCAAGACCGCATTGTTCATACATGTTTGAATAAATGATAACGTGGATAACCAAAACCAAAAGGTGTAATGCCTCTTGCATGTATTGGTCATATGTCTAAATGGAAAAAGAAAAATAATTCGTTCAGGAGGGGAAACCAACCCGTGGCCTCCGTCCCTATAATATGGGTTCCCTACTCTATGACCTCAATCGTCCGAAGTAGAGAAAATCCTTTGTCTTATTTGTCCATGTGACCATTATGGTAATAGTGCTTGAGTTTCACGAGCTCTAGCAAGATGATTAGAATCTACAAAAATGTCGAATAGAATGCAATGAGGGAGTTGCAGCATGGCTCATGCCATACCATTCATTGGGAAAAGACAAATGTCAAGCGACGGAATTTATTGTATCATTTCCAATGAATATGATAAGGTGGAATATGATAAGGTAGGGTAAGGTAAAGTAGGGTAAAGTGTCATAGACACCATGGAACCAACCAATGTTCAATAATTTCGAGAATGTTGAGGAAAATCCTCCATGAGTAGCTAACAAGTTTTGTTTGTTTAAATGACTAGTCTCAACTGAATCGTGATATAGATCGAATGTTAGGTGTGAACAAATACGTGTCGTCTTCCTATATTGTATTGTATTGTATGGTGTTATACTAACCACCTCAGTTCGTGTTCTAATAAATAAGAAAAATTGAATCTCAAGTAATAACTTAAGAATTTTGAACGAATAGTGATCATTAGCTTGGCCCGCAGAGTCCACCATAATTCCCATGCACTACAAGTTGTTATTACGTAGGCCTCCGTAATAATAAATTGCCTTGCATGGTCACCCTAGCGTTCTCTCGTACAAAACAGCCGATCAGTCAGAGGGGGGACACTATTGTCTATATACCTTCAACATAGGAGGGACCTTCGTGATAGATCACGTGTCAACGTCCGTTTTCATTACTCACAAAACAGCACAGCGTTAGATGGAATAGAAATGGAAAGAATCTGTAACAATAACAACTGAAGGGGCACCTTCAAGATGAGTACTTCATCTTCCTTGTAGGGACAAGAGTATATCAACCTTGATTAGTATGAGTCACAGGGATCCCGTCCCACTAATAGAGTTGTTGTCCAAGTTTACCACCTCCGCCTCGTCGTAATTATCATGGTCAGGCATCTCAGCATTCGCGAGAAAGCAACCATATTTTACGGAATTAAGTTTAAGATTTCACTTAGGAATCATGTTCGCCATAAGCTCCACAGTAGACTTGAGGTTGATATTTTCATCGTGCGAGTAAAGAATAACAATAGAGTTTGAAGTCGAAGGTATTTTGTCCTTGGCAAAATATTTTGTACAACACATATATAAATAAATCATATATATATATAATCACATGAAATCCTATCTAACAAGGATTTCTATCTTGCATAAGTTGAATTTGTATATGTTGAACTTGTAAACTGTTTATGATGTGTAAACTGATAATGTAATGTGTCTATCTTGTATAAGCACTGATAATGTAATGTATTGTAGGCACATAGTCTGTTAATGTAATGTATCTATTTCTCATAGACTTCACTCATGGTAATGTCCTTGCTTGGTTTATATGAAATGAATTTTGTTTGTAGTGGACTTTGAAAAATGTTTATGCAATGAAAACTCTTGTTCTTGTGTAAATTGTTTCGTGAGAGGTTCCCTAGTGATTGTAGACTAGACTCGAGAAAGAATCCTGGTTCACTACAATCGAAGCTCTGATACCAATCTGTCACACCCGCTCATAGCGGAAGCGCGATGTGTGATCTGATCGGTTCTCATTGCATAACAATATAAGTGAACATACTAAATGAATAAAAACAAGCTCCAATGCCATTGTCATAATCGTTTCAAAAGAACGCAACATAAGTTAAATGTATTGGTTACAAACCATCAAATGAAAATAAATTGTCATTGTTTTATACATCAAAATGTAAGTCTTAAAATGTCAAGGCTTTGACCACTATATTACCGCAAAGAGGCGGTATATAACGGGCAAACCCTTTAAATGGTGGCATGGAGTCTTGATACTTGCTTTCCTTGACTGAAATGTCTGCATGGTCCACTAATTTCCTGAAATACATGTTAAGTTTGAAAACATCAACAAAAGTTGGCGAGTTCATGCAGTTTAGTTGTATGAGATGTATCTGTAAAATGTGAGTTGTATAAAATGTATCTGTAAAATGTGAGATGCATAAAATGTATCTGTAAAATGTGAGTTGTATAAAATGTATCCATAAAATGTGAGTTGTATAAATTGTATCCATAAAATGTGAGTTGTATAAGATGTATCTGTATGTAATAATGTAGTATGTAAAGCGTCAATGAAATCGTTGATCATTAATGTTTCGCGAGGACATTAATATGTGTGACGAATTAGGAAGCAATCCAAACCTAGACGATTTCATGTCGACTACTATCGACTGGGACACAAACGCACTCTTCTGTATGGGTCCACGACCAAGAGTGGGGCTCGCCAAAACCCATTAGATCTAACCCTCTGTACCTAGGTCCAAACTGGATTAATGGTGCTTAGATGTATGACCCTAATCGCACATGATCTAAGGTGTTTCATTCCATGACTTATCATACTATAAACATGTATTTTCCCCGATAGTTGTAAAATTGTAAAACATTTAAAATGAATAGGGGACATGAACTCACAGAATTGCGTCCGTGAATAGTAACTAACTGGGATCTGACGTACGGTCGTCTTGAACAATGTTGCGACCTACAAATGTCCTTATATTTGTTAGACACTTCGGTCTTTGTAAATGACTTGAGAACAAGTCTTGTGTCTTAAATATGTGTAAGACTTGTATGTCTTTGTTGTTCGTTGAACTGTGTATTAGATGTATGAATTGTTAAACTGTTATATATATATTTCACCGAATATATATATATATATATATATATATATATATATATATATATATATATATGTAATCTTGTATCTTGTGAGTTGTATCATCGGGTCTTGTCTTCTTGATTTCGTGTCTCGTATAAGTAAATTGTATAATTGTGTTTTTTTTCAATTATAAGTCATTGGGCTTAATCCAAGAATTCATGTTATTGGGCCTAAATAGTACTGAGCCTAAATAGTGTTGGGCCTCAATAGTGTTGGGCCTTAATAGTGTTGGGCTTCAATAGTGTTGGGCCTCAATAGTATTGGGCTTAATGTTATTGGGCCTTGGCCCATATGTTTGATAAGCCCATTATGAGGTTAAGCCCATTTATAAATAATAGCCCATTTGTAAAAGATAGACCATTTGTATAAACTAGCCCTTTAAGAAGTGTAAGCCCATTTGAAAGTATAAGTCTTTCATTTTTATAAAAACATTTTTATAAAAATAACTAAGTATACTTTTTAGTTAATAAAAACATAATAGTTTTTATAAGTTTCAAAATGTCCGAGTTTTGTTAATGGTAACGTAAATTTTGTGTCCGCGTCGAAAGATCGCCTATACGTCGTAGTAAGTCCTCGGATTGGCGATATTTTTATAGATTCGTCTGTCGTCCATTTTGACCATAAGTTGTGTCCGAAAGCTCGGAATGTCCATAAGTTGTTTTCAAGTGTGTCTATATGTATTCTTGTAAGTCTTTAGTTGTAAGTATGTCTTGTATTTATTTGTGTCATTGTTATCAAGTCTCTAACTTTTATATATAACTAATACAAATAATAACACATAGCACATACTTGATATGTTCAATAAATATGTATTTTACCAAAATATATATTTATGTCAATTTTTATGTTTAGAAAGACCAACTTTCTAATCTTGTAAAGACTTTGTAAAAAAAATGATAGTTTTTCTAACATATGATTTCTAAGAAAAGTTGTCCATAGTTCCTTTGTAATATGAACTTTGCCATGTTTATTTACATATCATTTTCTTTTCAAATCATCAACAATTTCTCATATCATTTCTAAAAAAAAACACATGAGATTTATAACATAACCTCATTAAGATGATCTCAAAATCATGTAGGATTTTATACATGATCATAACATATGCTAACTAGTTCAAAAACCAAGTTTAATTCTAGTTTTAACAACTTTTATAAAAAAATCTCAAGTTGTATGTTACTTTTTATAATCTTGTAAAAGTATTGTTTTTAGTGAAAAACCTCAAATACTTTCACAAGATCAAATGTTATGATCATCCCTTTAAACCTTTATGTTAAAAACCCTTTAACATAAACATGTATAATTGTTAGATCATATTTTTAAAACATCCTCTAACAATTTATTTATAACATAATCATCATAACAAGATCGAATATGCATATAACAAGTCTTAGATCACAATATAAACCAACATAAATATATCATGATTATTAGTTTTGCTTCTTTGTATTTTTCATGTTTATTATGTATGATTATTTAGTTATTTATTAGTTATAATAACAATCATAAACATAATATAAGTATATATAAAAAAATAGATCTTGAATCTTACTTCTAGCACTTGGCTAGGGATGATCTTGGAGGATGATTAAGAAATACAAAGATGAAGATCTTGATGATTTAAGGCTCTTGAATGGATGAATAAATTTCCTTTAACTTGCAAATGCTTTAGATCACCTTAAGCTCCATGAAACTCCATGTTGATCATCAAGATGTGATAAAATTTAAATGGGTTTTTATGGTGTTCTTGGTGAAAAAGATGAAGGTTGAAAGAGTATTCTTAAGTGTGTGTAGAATAAGGTGAAATGTGAGGATAAAATGCTAGTAACTTATGAGATTTAATGTTATAATCATCCACTAACTTATCCACTGGCAATTTAATCAAAATATCTAGATATTTAATCATCAAAATTAGAGTGTGGGACCCCTTAAAAACGTGAATATGAGGGAGGGGTGGGTCTTGTATTTTTTTCAAAGTGTTAGTAAATTCTCATGCTTCAAAATGAGGTAAAATGGTTAAGTGTTTAGGTGTTTAAGTTTTTGCAATTTTTCGAGATGATTCATGATCAATAATGGTCATAAATAAGCTTTATTTGGCCAAAAATAATATTCACTAATTTGCAATCTATGTCAAAATATAGTTCGGATAGTCGTTTAGCGCTCGTTCCGCAAGTAGATAGTCGAAAGGTTAACATATGAAAGTTGTAGGGAAAAATTCGGTTATGTATATAAATGATATTCCCTATGTATTTTTATATGAAATATGTGTTTAAAAAACACTTTTGCATCTTGTAATAAAAGCACCAATGCTGAATTTTGCGGAAAAATTATTGAAATGGTAACTTTTAGCGCTTTTTAGGCAGTTTCTAGTGCTACCGGACATTGGAAAAGTATTAGACGAAACCCTTGCATTTCCAATTAAGGTTTAATGTATATTTGATGTTGGACTTTCGTCTGAGTCCTAAAGATGTCATTTAGATGGTTTATGCGGATCCTGAGTTTTCGTCAGCACACTAGTTTACTAGGTACTACTCTAGTTGTTTCGATGCATTGTTTACACTATTTCAAATGTAACCAATAAAAATGAATAATGTGCATCATAAATGAGTATTCCATAAGTGTTCTAAGATGTATATCATGTAATCAAGCAATTCGGATATTCAAACACATATTTGTATAATGTAAATCATTGCTTTAAATGTACGTAAATTACCAGAAAGTGGCAGTTGTCACAAATTAGATGTTAATAATGCTTTTTATATGGTTATCTAAATGAGGAAGTTTATATGTCATTACCTGAAGGTTATCAGTCAATGATTTTTCAAAAGTGTGTAAACTTAATAAGTCTTTGTTTGGGCTTAAGCAAGCCCCTAGAATGTTGAATGAAAAACTGGTAGTGTTTTACTTAGCATTGACTTTATACAAAGCAAGTGTGATACTTCGTTGTTTGTTAAAAATAAAAATGGTATCTTTGTTGTTTTACTTGTTTATGTAGATGATATTGTTGTTACATGTAATTCATTGACTCAGATAGAAAACACTAAGCAAAGTTTAAAAACAAAGTTTTTGATTAAAGATCTTGGTTTGTTGCAATATTTCTTATACATAGAAGTGTTGTCTTGTGATGATGGTATATGTATATCACAAAGGAAATATTGCACTGATTTACTATATGAATATGGTATGTTAGGATGTAAGCCTGTTAGTATACCAATTGATCAAAGTCATGTTGTTAATACTTTGCTTAACATTAATTCTGGTTTGTTAAAAAATATTACTGGTTATCAACAGTAGGTAGGAAAATTAATTTATTTGTGCCATACTCGACCAAATATCTCATATGCAGTACATGTTCTTAGTTAGTTTATGCATAGTTCTACTGAAGGTCATTTGAAACTTGCTTTTCACTTGTTAAGATATCTTAAATCAGCCCCTGGAAAAGGACTTTTGCTTAGTAAAAGAAGTTTGTTTAACTTGTCTGGTTTTGCTAATTCTGACTGGGCTAAGTGTCTGGTAACTCGAAGTCAGTTACAGGTTTTTGTGTTTTCCTAGGTGGTTGTTTGGTGTCTTGGAAAAGTAAGAAACAGAGTAAAGTGTCTGGGTCTTCAGCTGAGGTTGAATATAGGTCAATGTGTGCTGCTGCATGTGAGTTGATTTGGTTGAAAAATTTATTGGGTGAGTTACAAATTAAGATTGATATACCTATCAACCTGTATTGTGATAATAATGCTGTTATTTCTATCGTAGCAAATCCAGTATTTCATGATAGGACCAAACGTTTCGAACTGTATTTATTTTTCTTAAGAGAGTTGATTACAAAAGGTATTTTGAAATGTGTTGGTATAGAGTCTGCAAATCAAGTTGCAGACATATTTACTAAAGGTGTGCTAGTTAAAATACATCAAGTTCTTTATGGGAAATTGAAACTTTTTGATTTGTTTAACTAATAGAATTAGGGGGGGGGGGGGGATATTAAAATAATACATTCTTTGTATTTCAATTCTATTAAGTTAGGTCTTAATGATTTTTTTTTGTTTATTTCTTTCATGTTGAATTTTTTGGACGTGTGATGAGCTGATTCATAAAGGGCTGGTAGCTGGGTTGGAACTTATTGGGATTATGAAGATTTAAGGAGACTCAGACTTAAAATGGCTCGCATATGAAGATTCTGGGTTACCTGGAGGTTATTATGTGATCCGGGTTGATATATAAGTGTACTCTGGGTTCTTGTGCTACGTAACTTCATTTTTCCATCTCTCATTTTCTTTGTGCTATCTCTCTCTTGTTTAGGCAATTTAGGGTTTCAATCGTGACTATCTCTGATGCACTTTTTAGTTGATTCTTGTTGTTGTCTATGCAGATTATCGTGTTGATAATCTTCTGGTGAGAGGAGTTGTGAGAGTGATTCATAAAGTTCTTTGTATTTTCTGTTTGTATTGGTTTTAGGGTTAATAAAACTTTGGTTTGAGTACATCTCTTCTTGGTACCTGTTTTTGACACATATAGACACTCTGTAGGGCAAAATTACATGTAACATGTATGTATGAAACAAAAAAAGACAAAATAGTAGACATTATGCCCTTTGTGGTTCCATATTGCTTTCTAAAAGAAGGGTTGCTTGCAAGACTGGTCTAATGTTTTTGAAGGTTGTAAACGAACTATAAAGTCACAACCCTTTTGAATTAGTATAAAGAAAATTAGGTTTTGTTTTCTGCCTTTCAAGTCCCAATCGAAAATTCACAAGCACAATATCAAAATTCAAAGATTCGAAGTATCAATTAGAGATTTATGGCAAAATGTTATTGAGTAAATTGCAATATATAGAGATTGTTATAAAGATTATTCGTTAGCCAACATGCATTATCCTTATGACGTCATTAATTGCGCCTCTAATCTCTCCACGATTTGCGACATTGAGCGCGGGTGGCATTATAGTTAGCGAGAATGAAGATAAATAAAAAATGAATTGCATGTTGCTTGGAGTTGGAATTAGTCATTTTTTTATTCTAAAATTAGTTCTTTAGTTGGGCTTGCAATAAATATAGTTTTTGTTCGGTTCATTTGAGCCTACTACACTAATACACATATACTGTATAAAAGATAATAGTCAATACAATAGCGTATTGAGCCCCTATTTTTTAAGGGCTCTAGGCTCTTGCCTAGCCATGAAACACAATAGGTACGGCCCTGGTCGCTTGATGAGTAAAAAGCTAATAGTCAATACAATAGCGTATCATATGTGCTTAAGTATCTATTCATTACACCATATGGTGTAATACATACAATATATGATGTAATACACGAGTAAAATTATATATGTGATCGTGTGTCCTAGTTAAAGGAATTTATTTCCAATATTACAATAAAGCTTTAACAATCAAGAAACATAGCTATAATTTGAGTCGCTTGTTGGAAAAAAGAGCATTGTTTAGACATGGGACACCAAATACTTTATGCTATTAAGATGGACATAGATCATGAATATCCCAGAAGACCAATTTCTAATCATGCTAGCTAACTACTATTTCAACCACCTTACGTTCAATTTCAACATGTGCACATGAATTTTGTATGAATAAAATAAGTTGATCCTTTAATTCAGGCGGTCACATTAGTAGCCATGGCATATGATTATTGTTTTGGGTTTCATTTGGTGCTTTTGTGTATGGTAAAGCAAAAAATAACGTGTCACACAACATATGAGAATATGTTACGGAAATTACTATTACTATTTATGATAATAATGTATCACACAATATTTTCTTTACTAACCAACTAATAAATAGAAAATTCTTAATCAACTTTAAGTATCAAATTAAGAAATAGCCAAGTCAAACTAATCAAAAGTATTTATGACGTGCACCGTACACAAGAATTTGATAAATGGAGTCAATATAAAAATCAGCAACGAGCCATGTTAGGTTATCACATGGAAGCTTACACATACTTAAAGGCTTAGAGGCTATTAGATACTGGATTCGATTCCTACAAAGGGTTTTCTCAGATTTATTGGGTTTTCTTCTTAATTAGTGTATAGACATTATAGCGTAGTGGAGATGGACATGATCAGGTGGTGTTGCTCAGTGGATATAATCAGGTGGTTTCATTGATGAAACAATAATATTCCAGTGGTTCGTCAATGATTCAAATTTCCCATTCAAAAAACAATATATATATATATATATATATATATATATATATATATATAGGGTAAGGTTCATGCGAGAACCACCCTTATTGCGAGAACCGCGAGAACCAATGTGAACACAAAATAAAATCTAAAAAAAATCAAAAAAACACTCAAAATTTTTTTTTTTTAATATTTTTTTAATAAAAATCGCTATATTTCGTTACCATAAAAAAAAAAAAAAAAAAAAAAACTTTTTTTTTCGAGTAACAGTTATCTATGAACATGTGCATATGTATCATTACTTCAACAAATTCAGTAATACGTTATCAGGAATAGACAATTGCACTTTAATTTACAATACCATTAGTAATACACTACTTTTTACATTACCAATATTCAAAATGCACATGTGCATAATTAGGTATAACCATGATATAACGTGTTTTGTTACAAAAAGTTTGTGATTTTGAATGGAGAAGTAGGCTCATATACATGTTTTTTGGTTAGTTATATCTAGTGGTTGATGGTTTGGTTATAGTTGTCAATTTTTTATGTAATATGTTGATTGGATGGTATAAATGGTGTTTACATACATGTATTAAAGTGAAAATATTGTTAATGGTATTGTATCATGGATGGTAGGAGATAATGGTATTGTATTATGGATGGTAGGAGGTAATGGTAGTGTGTTATGGATGGTATGATAGATGAAAAAGGAAAGTGTATTCAAAGTGGTGTACCAAAACACCTTATTTAATGTTGATACATATAAATGCACATGTGCATTTCTAATATTGGTAATGTAAAAAGTAGTGTATTACATATGGTAGTGTAAATAAAGTGCAATTGTCTAATATGTGTAATGAATTACGGAATTTGTCAAAGAAATGACAAAAATGCACATGTGCATGCTTGTGTATTATGGATGGAACGATAGATGAAAGAGAAAGTAGTGTACCAAAACACCTTATTTCCTGTTAATACATATAAATGCACATGTGCATTTCTAACATTGTTAACGTAAAAAGTAGTGTATTACACGTGGTAGTGTAAATGAAAGTGCAATTGACTATTATTTGTAATGAATTACGGAATTTGACAAAGAAACGATACATATGCACATGTGCATGGATAACTGTTACTCGAAATTATTTTTTTTTTTTTGAAATTTTTTTTTTATTTTTTTTATTAACAAAATATTGCGATTTTTTCAAAAAAAATAGTAAAAAAATAAAAAAAAAATTTTTGGGTGTTTTTTAGATTTTTTTAGGAATTACTGTTTGTGTTCACACTGGTTCTCGCGGTTCTCGCAATAAGGGGTGGTTCCTAACGGATCTTTGTCCTATATATATATATATATATATATATATATATATATATATATATATATAGGCTAGGAGTTGGCTAGAAAGTCCAAATTTTCTAAAAAGTGTAAAAAGTCATAAAAACCATAATGTCAACTATAAAACACACCAAAAACCCACAAATAATATGATGAAGATTACTAAAACATTATGTATGTGGGTTTTGTGTTGTGTTTTAGATGTTAAGGCTCTGATTATGGAATGACAAATATTATTGTGTTTTATGTTGTTTAGCATTTTGTGTTTTATATTCATAGTTATACGATGGTGCGTTTGAAGTTTTTATGAACTATTAGAGTTTGAATATGGTGTTTTAGTAATATTCATTCTATTATTTGTGAGTTTTAGGTGTGTTTTATGTCTGAAATTATTGTGTTTTATAACTTTTTACACTTTTTAGGAAACTTGGACTTTCTAGCCGAACCTCACCCTATATATATATATATATATATATATATATAGGGGACCGCTAGAATGAGAACCAACTCGAGTTATGAGAACCGCGAGAACTACTTGATCCGGGGCGACGTGGATCAATTTTTTTTTTTCAAAAACGTAGATGCATGTATTATAAATACATTCGTAAAAAAAAATAAAAAAAAATGTCGTGTGTAGTTTTTTATACCACAAAGTTGTGGTTTACGAGTTCCGTAAATTTACGGAACTCGTAAACCACAAACTTGTGGTGTAAAAAACTACACACACGGCATTTTTTTGTTAAATTTTTTTTACGAATGTGTTTATAATACATGCATCTACGTTTTTGAAAAAAAAATTGGTCCACCTCGCCCCGTACGGTGTGGTTCTCGCGGTTCTCATAACTCGAGGTGGTTCTCATTATAGCGGCCCCCTATATATATATATAGAGGCCGGTTAAAGTACAAATGCGCTTATCGTACATTACGTACGCTACAATCTCAGCCGTCAGATCATCTTCCCGCATTGAAAATCGCATGTGAAATTGAATTACCACATGCGAAATTGTTACCAACATTATCACATGCGAAATTGAATTACCACATGCGAAATTGTTACAAAAAAAAACAACCTGCTATTTCATCAAAATTATCACATGCGAAATTGAATTACCACATGCGAAATTGTTACAAAAAAACAACCTTCTATTTCATCAAAATTATCACATGCGAAATTGAATTACCACATGCGAAATTGTTACAAAAAAACAACCTTCTATTTCATCAAAATTATCACATGCGAAATTGAATTACCACATGCGAAATTGTTACAAAAAAACACCTGCTATTTCATCAAAATTATCACATGCGAAATTATTACAAAAAAAAAACAACTTGCGATTTTCATTGCAGGAAGATGATCTGACGGCTGAGATTGGCGCGTACGTAATGTACGATAAGGGCATTTGTACAGTACTCTTTACCTATATATATATATATATATATATATATATATATATATATATATATATATATATATATATATATAGGGGATCGCTAGAATGAGAACCACCACGAGTTATGAGAACCACGAGAACCGCGCCCCGCGGGTGGCCGTCGGCGACGAAATTTTTTTTACACCTAGATCCGTATATTTTAGTGGGGGGTTTAAATTTTCGGTTCAAACGGCGCGCCCGAGGGGGTAGTTTTTTACGCCCAAAGTTTGGGTTTTTTTAATTTTTCTTTTTTTTTTACCAAACTTTGGGCGTAAAAAACTACCCCCTCGGGCGCGCCGTTTGAACCGAAAATTTAAACCCCCACTAAAATATACGGATCTAGGTGTAAAAAAAATTTCGTCGCCGACTGCCACCTGCGGGGCGCGGTTCTCGTGGTTCTCATAACTCGTGGTGGTTCTCATTCTAGCGGCTCCCTATATATATATATATATATATTTGTTTAGCTTTTAATTTGGAATCCAATGCCAAAAGGCACAAAACACTATAAATACCAGCATGCTATTATTACAACACTACTTCTAAACTACACTACTTCTAAACCTATCATAAGAATATATATTTCCTTCGGTTATTTTAAGACACATCAGGTATCCTACTTGTCAAGAAATGGGCATCATTCGGTTTCCTTCTTTGAGTAGCAAAACGAAAAGCTTCAGCAAATTGCAAGGATTATGCAACCGAAACAAGTTGGATGTTCCGAAAGGTTATTTGGCTGTCTATGTTGGAGAAATTCAAAAAACTCGATTTGTGGTTCCGTTATCATTTCTTGAACATCCTCTATTTAAAAATTTGCTTCGGCGGTCCGAAGAGGAGTTCGGGTTTGACCATCCTATGGGAGGTCTAACAATTCATTGCCAAGAAGACATCTTCACTGATCTAATTTCCAGATTGCATGTTTCATGATCCGAATTGTTGTAGGTTGATATTTTTGGTTTTGGTAAAATGATGCTAGTTTTTAACACCATTAGAGAAAGCTTCTAAACCATGTAAAAATCCCCTGCCAACACCCTTTTTTTGTTATAAGGGGGTTAGTCATTTTGAACAAATATGTAGGTGTTTATGATATCGTTAGTTGTTGAAGGAATACATAGTTCTTTTCATTGAGCAAGACATAGAATCATTTTTCTTGTTCTTTTATTTTTCGTAATAGAAATCCGGTCAAGATTTAGAAGCTAAACGAACAAAAAAAAAATGTTGTGGGTAGATACTACTATTCAGGGTCACAAAAAGAAATAAAAACAATTACTTGACAAGTCAGACACAGAATTGCATGATACCTCCAGATATGGCATTAAATCATTTACCTTCAATTGAAATACAAACATAATATATATACATCAATGGTTTTATATTAATAATTTTTACTTTTTTTATTTTTGCCATTCTAGAGGGCAGCCCTACCCACAATGGTGGGTGGGCAGCCACACCCCTCAAAAAAAATTAGTGTTAGTTTTCGTCGAAAATCCCAACCGCACCCTTTTGATTTTTTCAACCGCACCCCTTGAAAATTTTCAACACCTCCTTAGAAAAAAATATTATGAATTTACATAAAAAATAAACACTGATTATTATAAATATATAAAGTATATAACATAATTTATATAACTATTATTTAAGCACTTATTTACTTTATTTAACCCAATCTACAATCTAATTTATTAACCCAACTACCCAAGCCCAAAAATTTTGAACTAAATAAAATAACCCAAACCAACCCACCAATGACCCATTCGAATTCCAAATCTCACTCCAAAAAACACGCCCAACGACTACAGTCTACAGTGACTCACGACCGGGCGATATTTTTGGTCGGAAAATGATTACTAATCAACATTTAAAACTAGAGCTTAAATGTTTGAAAATTATGGACTATGGTATTAGTTGAACACGATTATGTATTTTGTTTAAGTGTTTAGTGTTGTTTTATGAACTTAAGGAGTGATTTATATATGATAAGAACCATGAGTAAGGAAATTATAATGCTATTTTTCAAGAGAGAAAGGGTTGAACCACTTTTTTTTCGTCGGATTCTTCTAATTAAAGAACAAGCTATGTTTTAGATAAGTTTTTTTGTTGTTTTATTTAATGATTAGGAAAAATAGAAGTACGGAGAGCTTGAACTTTGATGGTTTTTTGTTGTTACTTTACTTACTTATAATGGGATTTTATGTTCACAATTTTACTTAAAACATTGTTTGTTAATGTGATAGGAAGTTAGGAAATAGGTTTTGACTGTTTGAAAATGGAAATTGACCCAATCCGACCTGATCTGATCTTACCCGCTCTGAAACTTTGTTTGTTTATGTTTACTAGTTTTACATGACACGACCTAAACCTGCCCGCTATGAACCGAATTTTTTTTATATAGTAGAGACCTAAAATCTTTAAAAAAATTTCGCACACCTAGGAAAAAATTTCTGGGTCCACCAAGTTGTAGAGCCTTTTGTCTCTTGGAGAAAATGTCAGAGTTCAAATTCTGGCTTAAGGTGTAATTTAGTATTTAGTGGTGTAGTTTAGAAGTACGAGTAACATACCCTTTGCCATTAAAAAAAAGGTAAAACATTTTTGTCCGTAAGGAGATAGCTTAGTGGTAAAGTGGTTTATATCCCAACCAATTGATTATGAGTTTAAATTCTGCAAAAGGAAAGGTGGTGATTTTAGCTATTAAAAAAGTGTAAATGGTTTCACTTGTACGCTTTCAAATGCCTTGATTATACCAATCATTAATGAACGGAAAAGATTAAATTTCATGAAGCCTCATGAAATCCCAGTCAAATCTTAAAATAACTAACGTAATAAATGCTCCTCAAATATAGTGTCTGGCAATATATCTTGGATTTAATTTAGATACGCTACAACTCAAAAAGTTCTTTGGTGGTTAATGAAGTTTGCTTAAAAAAAAAAAGTTATTGCATGTGAGCTCCTGAATATGACTGCTGGAAACTAGTAGTTACCAGAAGAACTTCATTATCCTTCCAGATATAAAGTACAATAATTTTCATTTTATATGTTTTTAAACTAATTTTAATATTCCCACTTGATGAGAAAAGCGATCTAAGAGAATCATATTATGAGTTTAACAAAAGATACAACTTGACAATGTTAATACAAGTTTGGTGATGGATAGTTTGTAATTGAATCCCTTAATATAAGTGATTGATTATCCTTGATTTGTATCCTTGATCACAAATATGATAACGGTTAACAGTCCCCTCAAATTGATAGTAATCTTTGAGATACCTTGCCAATAACACTCTCCCGCATATACACCACTTTGGTTAATACATCCGTCAACTAATTTTGTAATTGTATTATAGGGTTATATTCCCTTCGTTGAGTTTCTCTTTTGTAAAATGTCATTCCACCTTTATAAGTTTTGGTTGGCAACTAAATTATATAGAACAACTTAAATGTTTCATACGGTTTTCTTATCATCGAAGCTGAACTTCTATGTTACCAATACATTTAAATTTGTCTTCAGCACTTGATAGTCTTATGCTTTTAATTTTTGTTTTTACTTCTCCATGTTACTATGTTCCCTTCTACAAATGTACATCATTAACTAAAAACGTACCGGCTATCACGTCCGGGATCATCTTTGCTTCTTCTACAGTCAGAAAGATCTAGCATTTTTAGTATTCTTGTTATTTGTGGTTAGAGCTAGTTTCGGGCAATTTGGCTTAATGTGACATTTTTCTCCACTGTTGAAGCACACTCCATTACTAGGTTTCTTCCTACACTCTTCTTGCTTGTGTCCCGGTATCTTACAGAAGTTGCAGTAGGTGGAGCATCTTCCTGAATGCTTCTTCTTGCAGGCCTTACAGTAAGGTGCAGAGGTAGAACCTATATTTTTCCCATGGTTGGAATTTCCGTAACGAAATTCCTGGGTAAGCCTTTGAGCTAGATTCCTCCTCTGGTCCTCTTCTCGTGTACGCACTAATTTATCAGTCAAGGTGTTTGCTAGTTCTACAGCTTCCTCTATAGTTTGTGGTCTAGCTGCCTTGACTACATGTCTTATTTCACTGATTAATCCCCATATGTAACGGGAGATTAATACTGGTTCTGGTGATGCAAGGGTCGGTACTATTCTAGCATATTCAAAGAATGTAGTGGTGTAACCCTTACTATCCACTCCAGTCATTCTAAGGTTTAGGAACTTATTTGCTATTTGTTCCTTTTCATTGGGAAGACAGAATTTCCTTTCAACCATATTCTTAAATTCCCCCCATTCCATATTATAAACCCTATCACTTCCCCTAGATTGGAGGATAGTGTTCCACCATTCTAAGGCTGAGTTCTTAAACATATTGGAGGTATGTCGTTTACTGCCATTATTACTTTTATTATCTGCTTCCTTAACCATTTTAATAATATATGGCATTGCGTCTATAATTCCTTGTGCCACCATGTGTTGGATGACACTGTTATCCACTTGGTTTCCATTATTATTGTTATTCTGGTTATCCTGGTTCACTTCGTTGTCCATCTGAATTTCAAACATTTATCAAGTATTAATATCACAAGACAATATCCAATACAAACAATCACATCACAAGCATATTGATCCAAAATTGCCGTCATTGCGACCTTTACTCTTTTTTTATATATCATGCGTCTAGTACAAACTGGAACTGAAATATAAAATTACAATACTATTATGCATCCGTAGCTATTTATCTATTATATATATATATATATATATATTCAAACATACACACATATTATATATATATATATATATATATATTATATATATATATATTATTAGTGGTACGGGTTCATCCAAAATTCCATGTTACGCTCGTCATATTTCCAGACGAGCCTTTCACCTATCTGCCTCATCCTTTCACTTCTTTCTAAAATCTTCTCACAAAAGGTTCGGAGTTCTTGCACATTCTCAGTGCTTATGGGTGGTGCAGGGGCTGGTACTGGGTCTGGGAACTGGGGCATGGGTTCTTCGTAAGGGTAAGGGTTCTCTAGAATTTCCCAGATGTATTGGTCATTAACATAATAGGGGTCTAGAGGGTCCAGGTCTGGGTAAGCTGCTAGGTTTGGCATGGGTTCATCTGGTATTGGGTAGCGTTGTTGGTAATCCCTATGGTCGTCAAACCAGGGGTCATAGTCTGGGTCTGAGGGATGGGGTGCTGGTACTCTAGGTATCTCAGTTGGGTCAAAAGCTGGTGCTGGGATTTGGTTTTCTGGGTTGGCTTCAATTTCCATTGGTTGTGTGGGAAACAGTGGTAACGGCTTGGGTGCTATGAGTTGCTTTAGATTCGGGTATGCAACTGTAGTTGCTAGGATATGAAAATTTGCTAGACTCATATTGAGCATATCCTGAGTGTGAGCATTCCTTTCTCTATTAGTGGCTGCTAAAGCTCGCTGTTGTTGTAACTTTTTCATCCTCTTTCTACGTTCATGAGCTCCTATGTTGAACCATCCTCTCTTCTTAGGAGGGAATGACTCTTCAGATTGTGACTTGAACACGAAAATCCCATCTTCATTGTCAGCCGAATACCCTGAGAGGGTAGGCTGTGAAGAGGTGCCTTCGTCCCTAGGTGAGGTGGACAACTGACGGTAAGCGTTGGAAGGTCCTTGGTCGCTCTTACTGTAAACTAACAAATTGTCAAATAACACACAACAATAATATACAGATATGCACATATCCATGTAAATTATTTCCTAACAAAATGAATAAATTTTGGTGTCAGCAGAACACTTCTGTGGCTGAATCAGTGGCTTAGCTCTGATACCACATTCTGTCGCAACCCCCGTCCCTTATCTACCCGGGAACGGGCGGCCGCAAGATCAGATTCAGTGGTATCGGTGTTTGTCAGTTTGGCAGAGAAATTTACATCAGGATCGTAGTTAGAAAATATTTTATCAGAGTAAAATACCACGCTTTTATAATATTAAACATATGGGAAATTCCCAAGTTTCAAGTACACACATTTTATAGGGATAAACCCTATATTATTTAAATAAAAACATCTCTTTATTTAGGTAACTTTTATAACCACTTTTCCAAGCTTTCAATGCTGTCCAACTGGCTTCTAATTGGCTTTCACATTTTGTTACCTGAAACGCGTTTAAAAACATTTTGTCAGTGGGAAATACTGGTGAGTGAATCCCAATTTAATCAAGACAGGTAAAACCGTTTACAGCATTGAGGGCGGTCGCGCAATTACATTTGTTTATTTTCTACTTTAATTACCACCCACAGTACTGTCAACCTGACTTGTGGTCATGTTATTACTCACAGTGTAGTAACAAATTTTGTATACAAAACCCCAACATACCGACGATAGTTTTAGAATACAAATACTCAATCACTGTTTAATATAATGTAAAATATTTTGAGGTTTTGTAAAACAGTTTGCAAAAAGTAGGATTACTCACATTGCTGTCTTAGGGTTTTCCTTTGTGGTTTCCTGGTGATTATCTATTAATTACACAATGCACACGCGTTAGTATAATAACCCAATATTTACATTAGTTATACCATCCCCGAGATAGAACTCCAACGACTACGTCGGGCAGAACCTCTACAGCCGTTACGGAGCACTTAGATCAATCGGGCAGCGTATCTAATACGTAACCGGAGGTTATGATACTTACAACGAGGCAGAACTTTGTTAATTAGGGGGGTATAATGCCCGGGTATAGCTTCTACACTATAGAATTTGAGAGAAAGATTTGAGATTTGAACGACTGAAATGAACAGCCGATGCTCCCAATTTATAGGAGCTGATATGAGCTTCCTCGCGGCCCGCGTAAGCCGAAGGCTTAGCCTTCGTGTCCCGCGACATAGGGGTTGTAGGCTTTAGCCTTGACGGGTCATTGAACTAGACTCGACACGATCTCGACACATGGCAGCTCAGGGTGTCGCCTGACCTTGAGCTGTCGCGCCCCACGTAGTCCGAAGAGTAAGTCTTCGTGGCCCGTGAGCGATGACAGATTTTTGTTTTTTATTTTATTTTTAATTATATAAAGGTATATAGGGTCAAATCTCGTATAAGGGGTGTATTTTAAGGCGTATAGGGATGTTCTAAATATATTAGGGGTGTCGGAAATAATTTTGGAGGCTTGTTATAGATGTAGTCTCGAAGTCTCGTTTCTCTTTCATCTTTGTGAGTGATTCATTAATGTTATATGACAACAAAGATTTGGAAAAGTCATCATCTAGTTCTAATCTATAGAGACCACCATCCAGAATGCCAGTACCATAAACAACGGAATCATAGAGGATAGAGAGTTTGCGATGACCATGGGAAACAACAAAACCGTCTATGTCTAACTTTGGTCTTGATACAAGGTTCTGAGTTACCTCAGGAACATATAAGGTATCATAAAGTTTAATGCATAAACCAGTTTTCATAAATAATTGTAATGTTCCTATGGCCTTCACTTCTAATTCTCGATCATCCACAACCTTAAGTGTTCTTTCGTTTCTTCCCAGCTTCCAGATTGAAAGGAATTCTTGAGTAGAGTTGGTTACATGAACCATAGAACCAGAATCAAACCACCAAGAATTAGCAGGAACATTTAAATTATAGGACTCAAGTATCATGAAAAAATCGTTACCTTTCTTAGCCAGCCACTCCTTAAAGTCAGTGCATTCCTTCTGCATATGTCTTGTCTTTTTACTAAACTTGCAGTGGATTTTGCCTGAGGAGTTCTTAGAGCTGGAAGGTGTACTTGTATTAGGATTGGGCCTTTGGACCTTGGAAACATCCCTTCTTGGATAATTGTTCTTCCTTTTCTTAGAGTTGGAGGTGGTGAAGTTTGCAACATCAGTAGTGCGATCCATCTTCATACGCTCTTCATCCTATACGCATATAGCGATCAGCTCACTCATCGTACATTTGTCCTTCTGAGTGTTGTAATTGATCTTGAATGCTTCATAGGATGAAGGAAGCGAAGTAATGATGAAGTGAACAAGAAAACCATCACTGATTTCCATGTCTAGCCCTTTTAGCTTATTGGCCATGTCATTCATCATCATGATGTGTTTGCGAATACCGCTCCTCCCATCATACTTAGTTGTCACCAACTTGAGGATTAGAGTACTAGCGTGTGCTTTAGACGTCCCCTTGAATTGCGCCTCCACTGAAGCCAAGTAGGTTTTAGCATCATCAGAATCAGGAATGGTTCATCTGATTGCATTGTTTAAACATGAGAGACATACAGTTACTCCTAGTCCACTTTTCGTGAGTTATTTGCTCAGCAGCAGTACTTTGAGGAGTAAGATCCGCTGGCTTATTATCCTTTAAGGCATAGTCAAAGTCCAGTAATGCAAGAGTAAGCATGAGATAGTCCTTCCATGCAGCAAAGTTACCACCAGTCAAGGGTGGAATCCCGCAATTGGGTGTCGTGATTGTGGAAATAAGATGAGCGAATTATGATACTAATCAAGAAGTCCTAATGTGATCTAAGGGCATGTTATACTAAGGCAGGCATAAATGATGACCATTTTAATTATGAAGCTGTGATATTGTCTATTACTAACATTAAAATAATAGACTTAGTTAAAATTCTACTTAAACAAAGATAAATCAGCTTTGGCCAGATGTGTAATCATTTAAGCATGTGTGCAAAGTGATCGTGACAAATCAGCTTTGGCTAGAGATGAGACAATCACTTTAGTTATGCACTTGTTAAGTATCCTATATGATGTGATTAAAATACAACATATAAATGATGTCAAAAACGGCATAAAAGCAACCCTTTTCTAATACTAATGTTGGAAAAAACTCGTGTTTTCATTCCTTTTATATTTTCAGGGATAAAAGAGCTTAAATTTGCAAAAGGAGCAAAAAGACAGCAAAATCCAACATAAATGTAAAGAAGGAGGAATTGCCACAGCTCGCCAAGCCCCGATTCACATCCAAACCTCAAAATAACAAGAACAGAAGGCTGACACGGGGCTGTGTCCACCTGACACGGGCCGTGTCCAAAGATGGAAACTGGGCAAAAGAAAAAGACAACTGCAAAAGACAAAAATGGCAGCCAACACGGGGCATGGTCAACTTAAAGATTTGCAGAATCTGTGATAGTACAATAAGTACTTTGGCCACGGGCCGTGCCGTTGACACAGGGGCCGTGTTAGTACAACATCTGACAAGCAGTTAATGAGGAAGAGAGAGAGAGATGGGCACGCGGTCGTGCCAGGCGGGCACAGGCCATGCTGAAGCTTCTGTTTACAGCTATAAATAGAAGTGTTTGGTTCCACTTCAACTCATCCCTTGGCAAACCACTTCTCTCTCACTTCCCACCACCCCACCACCACTACAACACCATCATTCACCACCATCATCCATTTTTCCATCTTTAGAGTGTGTGTGTAGTCTCGGGATCCAAGATTGATCGTAAGAATCTTTGTCAAATATAGGCCGGCTAAATTCTTACATCACTTGGTGAAGACTTTTCTTTTATGTATTTCTTTTATGATTTCCAATCTTTGGCTACTTTAATAATTAGTTTTTTATTTATATTGAAGGCGTATTTAATCAAGTACTCTTCATATGTTCGTTTACCCAACATGTTCATGTCTTTACGGTCTATATAAAGCATGTTAATTAACCCGAAAGGGAGATTAGAAGGGTGGTTTGGGTAATTCTATGTCTCATTCAATGTATAGATCCTGCGAGAACCTGGTTTAAGCCTAGTAACACCTCACGAGTCGGAGTGGGCATTACCCACCACAGGAGAGGTGCAAAAAGCTTGAATCCCTTATTCTTAAACTACTATTAAAGCTTTAAACCAACCCCGCAAGGAATGTATCCCTGCTGACTCAGACCAACGGGTTGAGGGTGATCGCCGCCTTTTACGAGGGGTCCACCACATTTTGCATTAGTAACTTGCTTAATTATCTTTCAATATTTAGACCTAGTGGGATTGTATCCTTGCTGACTCAAACCACTAGGTTGAGGGTAACGTCGCGTCCAAAAGAGGGGGCCTATTACTATAATTAAGATAATATCTTAAAATGCCCAAAGTGCGAAAATCATCAAAAGGGTACATCAAAGATAAGTTGGATCCAAGTGATTCTTACTTGTCTATCATTTTTATTTTCTGTTTTTAGCTTTTTATTAGTTTAAAAATATTTTCTAAAAAGTTGGTTCGATTAAACGTTAACGATAAGCCGGTACTAAAAGCTCTTGTGTCCTTGAACGACCTCGGTATCTTGCCATCACTATACTACGTCCGCGATGGGTATACTTGCCCTAGCGTGTGTGTAGAGTGATAGTAGAATATCGTGTTTTATAAATTTAAAACTTAAAATCGGCGAGTAAAAAGAGCTAAAAATAACTAAAAAATATATACACCTGCACGCACGTCACTATACATGAATGAATTAAATCAGCTTTGGCCAGATATTAAGACATTCACGTTTGTAATGCATACTTAACATAGCTTTTATAATACTTGAACAATAAATAGATGTATCAAATCAGCTTTGGCCAAAAGTGATACGTCAGAAGCTCATTCAAGTTAAGCTATTTTGGTTTTGTGAAAAGTTATCTGATTCTAATTAATTAAGTATTTACAAAACCAAGTATTTAATAGCAAACCACCTGCTAGCGTGGATCGAACTCAGTTATGAAATCTTGACTTAACTTGAGATTTCGAGTGAGATCTCGAGTAAGGTTTCGAGTAAGATTTCGACTCATTATGAGTACCTTTATGATTTCGAGTGGCCATTTAATGTCAAAATCGTAATGAGATTTCGAGTCCCTAATGCCAGTCGAAACCTCTCTCGAAATCTCAAGGTTTCGAGTGATGAAAAACTAATGCCTTAATGACATTTTGAGTTCATTATGAGGTTACGAGTTGCAACAACCTGATTGCGAGTTGAAATCCCAGTCGAAATCAAACAATAGTCTTTCTCAGTCGCAACAACTTGATTGCAAGTCGAAATCTTAGTCGCAATCTCAGTTGTCCTCGAATTTTAGTGAGATTTCGAGTAGGAATCTCAGTCGAAACCATCTAATCTCGAAACTTATTCTACAAGTATCGAAATCTACTTATCAACAACTGTTAATAGAGATAAGATTGAAAATTCAAATTTTTAGGGATTGTGAGATAGAATTTCCTGTTTTAGTGCTGATCTAATTTTATCAAAATATTTCGAAAATATAATCTGATTATCAATTAACAGTTTTCGAAGAAACTTAGAAGATAAATTTGGACCAAAACAGGAAAAACACTCAATAATCCTAATTAAATTCCAAAACATAAAGGAATTTTCGAATTTTCCTAAGAACACATGATGAACCTTAAAATTAAAACCATAATTTCTGGAACCTGAAACCTGAATTTTTAAGGTTTTATACATATTTTGGACATAAAATGTAACCCATTTGATTTCGAGACAATGATTAAACATCTTTTTGTTTTTCCGAAAATAGTGATTTCGGGACATGACTCGAAACCAACTATGATTTTATTAAGTTTTCAAAAATTCTGTTTTCCAGATTTCAATCCCAGAATTAATGGATACGAAAATAGAACTGTTTTATCAACATATGCTCTGATACCACATGTTGATCAGTTCCGTTTAAACATAATGGAAAACATGAAAACATACCCGTGATTGCAGACAGGCCAGCAGAGAATCCAGTAAGAGATGCAGCTATCGAGTTCGACATGCTTGTCAAGATGATCTGGTTCCTCCTTAGGGTGCAATCTAATGATGGTGATGAAAACCGAATAGGGTGTTCGGTTTGGGAGAAAAAGTTCGATTGATGTTATTAAGTAATTAGGTTTTCTAACCTTTTAACCTCTATATTAGTCTCCTTATATATGCACCCAAGAAGAAACCTAATTAGTTAATAAGGGTAATATGGTCCATCAACAATTACCAACTAATTATTTAATAGATTGTTATATATTTTGATCTATATAATGTAAATGATTATAATGACTACTAGATTAAATACAACACCATAATATATTTAATCTTACATCAAGTATATTATTTTCCTAACTAACCTTGGATATCATTCTCTATGTTAGATATGTCTCAGCACTATTGTGAAGTTCATGATTTATCATCATGGGATTTCTACTGGTTTGCAATTCGTAAGTTGTTTCAGTTAAGTTAGTTGATCTAGAATGTACTTTCTTTGTGAGATAAAGATTCCCTTGGTAGAGCGTTTTACCTCAATTCTAAGGAAATTCTTTAAACCTCCATTATCTTTCTTCTCTATTTTTAAAAATTATACTGAATTCAATCTTTAAAAATCAATTAAATAGAGGGAGATCGTAACTTTCATTCAAATTCAAATAATAAGTACTGATATATCTATATAATATAATAAATGAAAATGATTTGGGACACCCACCTTTTTGATCGGATCTAATATAAATTACAAGATCTCAATTATTGAGATCATAACCTCAATTCTTCATCGACACAACTCCGCTTCTCTCTCTAACCTAACTAAATTCTTCCTTTTTTTCTTGATCTACTTGAACAAATTCACGAAATCGAAGTAAGTTTGTTGATCCATTATATTATATGTGAATGTTTTCGATTATGTAGCCTTTATCAAACATTGATTTTCATTATATTAACATTATTGTTCTTCTTTTATCTTTTTAGGTTCGAGCACTAAGCAGTAGATTCGTATGTAACAATCTTACAGCTATTCTTCAATCGAAAAAACATGTTTGTTCAATGTTGTTAAAGTTTGTTATGTTTTATCAGTTTAATTGTTTTGTTTTAAATCCTATATTTAGTTATAGATTTTTAAGTATCAGTTTCCTTCAGTTTATCTTTTAAATCTGTGTTTGTATATATTTTATCTATATTTGTTTCTTTCAATGTCCAGTTTTTTTGTTTACCAAGATGCATTCATTCATCTATTATTATAATAATAAGAGTAAATTACAAGTTTTGTCCTTTATGTTTACACCAAATTGCAGGTGCTGTCCTCTAGCGCAAAAGTTGACAACTTTTGTCCTTAATGTTGCAAAATCTTGCACGTTATGTCCTTTAGGCCAAACCCAGTTAATTTTTTTGGTTAAATCTGGTCACCCAATGGTACTTTTGTCTTTTTACCTATATATTTAATATTATTATTATTATTAAAAAATACTATTATTATTACTATTATTTATATATATAAATCATACAGATTCTCCTATTCTCACTCACTATCTAAGCTCTCTGCCTCTCTCTATCTCTACCACCGTCAACCACAGCCTCAGCCGCTATCCACAACTGCAACCACCATCCCCACCGGCCACCCCCGCAACCACCATCCACCACCCCACTCTATCTCTCTCTCTCTAAACCCAACCACCACTGGCGCCACCAGCCACCACCGCCCCCACCCCACCTACCACCGCTACTGTCAACTCCGCCATCTACCACCTCCCCCACTTCTCTCTCTCTCTAATAGACGGTGACCATGACCAGTACCCGATTAGAATATTTAGCAAGCATAAACCCACAATTGAAGCATATGATTTCTTCTCTTCTAGGATTGCAGAAGAACCTGGTTGGTGTTGCGGGTTAGGGCACCGGTTTTGGAGGTGAGGAGGTGTCGTTTTGTGGCGGCAGTGTTGCGGGTTTGGATGGCGGATCGATGGCGGTGAACGGACCCCTGGGTTTGAAGATTACAACCACCACCGACACAGTTGACGGTGTAAAATGAGATTTTGGTATGGGTTTACATTATGTGTATAAATTGTTCGGGGATTTTTGGATTTTTTACTGATATCTAGTGTTCCCGTTTAGCAAAAGTCCAAAGTATTAGTTACTAATCTATGTTGTTCTATGTTTTCATTTGAAACAAAGTATGCTTATGATTTTGTTCTGTTGTAGATATGTTTCTATGTGATGGCTCCACAGTTATGTGAATCAGTAAATGACACAGATGGAACCATGGATATCTTATCCTATTCTTGTTTATGAACAACGGTTAAGATTGGATGATGTTATAATTTGGGGGTGGCGATTTGGGGGGGTTTTGTTTATGAATGACGGTGGTGATAGAGAGTTGAGAGAGTGAAGAGAGAGAAAGAAGAGAGAGGGACTGAAGAGAGAAAGGGTGTATAATGTTTTAATTTTTTTGTTTTTTTAATTAAATGGATAAAATTACAAAAATACCCTCATCTGTCTTCTTAAATTACAAAAAATACATTTATTTAACAAAAAAAAAATTAACTGGGTTTGGCCTAAAGGACATAACGTGCAAGATTTTGCAACATTAAGGACAAAACTTGTCAACTTTTGCGCTAAAGGACAGCGCCTGCAATTTGGTGTAAACATAAAGGACAAAACTTGTAATTTACTCTAATAATAACAATGTATATTTTTTAGATTGTTCAAAATTTTCATTCATGGTTGCTTGCATTCATGTATTTTTAGAATACTTACAATATTTATATTTTAGATCTTTCAAATTTGCATCCATGGTTATTAAAGATTAGTTTAAGTTTTAATTATATATGCAATTTTGCATTTTTGCATTTTTTAGTTTTATTAGATTTTTAATATATGTTTTGAAATGCAATAAATGTGTAGTATTTTTTTGCTAAATGATATGCAATTGTATTAAAGTGTTTTTGTATTTCAATTATTGTTTTTTTAAGTATGAAAATAGTTTCAATTAGAGATGCTACACTATATGCAATTTATTGACACTTCAATTATATTTTTCATGATTTGTATTTAGTATTGTTAATAATTGATTATTATTATTATTATTATTATTATTATTATATAATGCATTTTTTTAATTGTGATGACAAATTTTCTGTAAATATGAATCCAAAGAAGATAAATCCCAAATTCTTTAAATTTATCGATGATCCAGAATCATTCTACTTGCTTTGTTACATTATTTTTTATGTTGACTTTTATTAAGGTTAATTATTCTTATAATATGTATAACCTAACAGTTTAGTATGTTCTTAAATAGTTTGTTAACTATATGTAAATAAATAGATTTTTTAACTAATGAGATGTTTTAGGTTTTAGATTTTCAATGAATTTTTTTTTTCAATTTTCTTATGTTATGTTTAGACAGATCCAAAAATATTAGAAATTTTATAAACCGGATATTGTTAGTTCTACATGTTTAATGATTTATATTGAGTATTGTTAATAATTCTTTTTTGACTATATTTAACGTATTGTCTAAATAATTACCATATTTAGATATGTGTATTTTTGAAAATTTAAAATTTGAAATATGTTTATTTATGACCGATTTCTAAATCAATTTCAATCATTTTTTAATTTGTAATTATCATCTATTAACTTTCTAATTTAACAGCGTTATAACTTAAAGTTGTTTTATTTGTTTATTGTCCAATATAAAAGATTTTATTGTGGTGGTAATATAATTATGGAGCAAATCAATATCAATCAAGTTAGTATTTTACTGTAAATTTATTTTAAAGCATATATGTTATATTATATGAAAGTCATTTTTATTGAATATTTGGTTATTTATATTTTTAAAATTTTGAATTTGAAATATGTTTATTAATGTCAGATATCTAAATGAATTTCAATTATTCTTGAATTTGTAATTATCATTTATTAAATTTTTAAAAGATTTTGTTAGTACATGCATCTGTCAACGTCGTCTTGTATCGTGTCTTAGACTAGAGTGTATAGATCAGGGCACGTTTTACGAGAAAATAGGTGAGTTTAGGAGTTAAGAAGCTGATTTCGCTCCAAACTGCATGTAGGTGATTCCGCCCGAAATCACAAAGATCTGATTTCGCTCCTGATGTTCTTGTGTTCTTATGAGCGGAATCAATGGGCCTATATATAGGTCTCTTATGAGCGAAATCAATATCCAGTCCTTGTATTCCATACCGAAGTGCTGCCGGTGTGAGATTTGATTGTAATCATAGTTTTATCAATACAATCAGTGTTTAAAGTGAAGAATTAGCTGTTTCTATGTCAGTTACTTGTTTTCCGCACCTGTAACTGATCAAAACTCCTCTGAACGACTCATTCGGGTCAGTCGATCGATCCTGCAAGTGGTATCAGAGCTCAGGAGGAGGAGTTCTGCAGAGATTAGCTGGATTTCATTGAAATTTCTTGCTTCTACACCTTCTTTCATTATTTCAGGAAGTTTTACTGGTCAAAAGTGGTTCAAAATTTCACAGACTGTTTAAAAGTGACAATTGACAAATACTTGAAAGTTTGAAACTATAATTCACAGTAAAAATGGGTAAAAATGAGGTCCGAACTGATTCCGCTCGAACGGTTTATGTCTGATTCCGCTCCTAAATTGATTGTGATTTCGCTCATAGCTGCCAAACTGTTGATTTCGCTCTTGTAATCATTCTGATTTCGCTCCAGATTAACAAACTGTTGATTTCGCTTCTGTGTACATTCTGATTTCGCTCCAGGGCTACAATCTTCTGATATCGCTCCTGTATGAATTGTTGATTTCGCTCTTAGCTGCAAAACCTGCTGATTCCGCTCCAAACATTACCTAGTGATTTCGCTCCAGATTAGATCTTGGTGATTTCGCTCCAAGTGTACAACTAAGTGATTTCGCTTCTAAGGGTTGTTTGCTATTCCGCTCGAAAGCTATTGTTTTGAAACACGTGCTATTGAAAAATGGATAACGACTTCTATAATGCGTTTGCTACTCCGACTACTCCAGCAGCTATTGCTCAGAACATGAATTTGGAAAACGAAACGGGAACTACTCAGAAACCTCCGAAATTGATGAGCATAGAAGAGTACTACGGATGGAAAGACAGATTCAAAAACTGGGTTCAAGCAAACCATCTTAGATCATGGGAGTGTATTTTGAAGAGATATGTTCTACCTCGTACTGAAATGCAAATTGAAAAAGAAATTTCAGAGTTCAACGACAAAGAACGTGAAATGTATAGAGCTGAAAAGATGATGATCAGTTTACTTCAGCAGGCTATCAAAGAAGACATCTTTGTACTGTTACAACATGACAAGACTTCAAAGTCAATCTGGGATGCTCTGAAAGTCAAGTTTGAGGGTAGTGAGAACATGATCAAAAGTAAAAAGGCACTTCTCAAGAAAGAGTTTGATCTATTCAGTAGTTTACCGGGAGAAGACACGAAAAAGCTGATTGAACGTTACTGCCACTTGGTGCGATCCATGTCGATGCTTGATATAACAAAAGATCGTGAAGAATGGGTAGACAAGTTAGCCGACGCATTACCGCAAAAGGAATGGGGTACCTACTTGATGATTCTAAAGAATACGGGTGTTTATGATGGGTTAACGATTTCTCAGTTTATCGAGAAGATTGAGGGTCAAGATCTGGAACAGCAAAAAATCGCAAGGATGAATAGTCCAAGTGGTCAACAGGATGTAAAGATGTACTACAAAGGCAGTGTTCCAGAAGTTGAAAGAAGCCTGAAAATACAGACTGCGTTTAGTGCGGGGGATTCAACAGAAAAAGCTGATCAGAGTTCAACCAAAAGCAGTGGATTTTCTTCATTTTCGAGTGTTAATCCGAAAGAGTCAACTACAAGTTTTCACTCTAAAAGCACAAAGACAGGAAATGGTTATGTGATTCAGTGTAACATCGCTCTAAATCTTCCTGATGGTCAAAGTTTTTCGGAAGAAGTCGCAAAAGATCACATGGCATTACTTGGTTCCGTGCTTCTGTCATATGAAGGATTGGTTGTTGGTCGGATCGGGAATCCTATGCTCACAAAGGAAGATTATGATCAGATAGACGCTGAAGAAATGGAGTTAATGGACATCAAATGGCGTCTAGCTAGCGTTCTTAGACGTGCTGAAAAGTTCAAGATGATTACTGGGAGAAATGACTTTCTGGATGCACATGTTTCTACTTTAGGTTTCGATAAATCTAAAGTTACTTGTTTTAAATGCAGGGAGAAAGGTCATTTCAAACGGGAATGCAAGAACAGAGAAGCTAGTGGAGCTCAGAATCCATTCGGAAAAGATGATTACTACCGGAAAGCCATTTATCAGCAAGTTGGTCAACAACAACAACAAGAATCGCAGGGAGCTCATGGTAGAAGAATCGAGGATTCAAAGAGAGCATGTTTGGTGAATTTTAACTGGAATGAATACATACCATCTGAAAGCAAAGTCTGTTTGGTCAATCAAGATGATGAAAGACTGCCTGAAGGTTTCAGCTGGGATATGTTTGTAGATGAAAAAGGAGATTTTAAAGCATTTATTGCTAAGATTGTGAAAGAACCAGATATGTTTACTACCTGGATGAAGTCTATTGGTGAGACTGTGAAGAATGTGGAGAAAGAGTTTGTTGCATCTGAAGAAAGTTCAAATAGTTCAGATGAAAATTCACAAAGTGATGAAAGTTCAGAAAAGGAAGTTGTTTTTGATCAAACACCAGTTGATTCTAGTTCTTTAGATGATAATACTGAAAAGTCCATTGAGTTTGATCAGTCACCACCTGATGAAAGTAGTGATGATGAGGAAAAACGACATATTAATGTTGCTAAAATTCATCTCTCTCCTGAAAGTTTTCATTTTTATTTTGCAGATCGCTTGGAGAAACTGAAAGAGAAACGAGCTGCAAAAGAACTACAAGAAATGAAGACTGAAAGTGTTGTTCAGAATGATGAAGTTAAAAGTATTGATGAGGAGATTGTAGAGACTAAATTAGTAAGTGAAGCAGAAAAGGTAATTGAAGTTGAGAAAATTATCGAAGTTGAAAAAATTGTAGAGGTTATCAAGCCATGTTCAAAGTGCCTTGAACCTTGCAAGGAATGTGTAGCAAAAGATGAAAAGCTGGTTGAGTTTGAGAAGATGAAAGAACAATTACTGTTCAATATCAACTATGTAAAGGAGTCTTATGATGTTTTGAACAGAACAATAACTGGTCTTCAAAAGACAAACTCTGAAAGAGAAAATGCTTTAACGATGATGAATGCTACGATGATGTCGAAGCAAAAAGCTATAAACTTCTACATCGAAGAAAGTGCTAAGTGGAAGCAAGAGTTGGAAACTGAAAAAGATTGAAAATGAGAGAATCAGACGATTATTGCAGAGTTATTCTAGTTCTGATTATCTTATTGATAGAATTTATCCGACTGTTGCAGGTATGGAAGCTTTTCAAGATGACAAGCCAAAGAAGAAAGATAGTGGTAAGAAACCGACTGTTAGATATAACAAGTGTCCGCCTCCAATCTGGGAAGGGTATTCTCCCAGAAAACCAAATGAGGAACAAGTTCAAAAGGCAGTCAATATAAAACTGAAGTCTGATATAACTGATGATTTACCAGAAAACATTGACGTTACTTTCACATCGTTTGACACTGATTATGAGTCTGAGTTAATTAAAAAGGTGGTCGATCAGGTGTTGGATACAGATGAGGAGTCTGAGTCAAAGTCTGAGTCTGAGTCTGGAGGTTCAAGTTCGTCAGTCAACAGTCCAAAGTCGTTGGTCAAACGGGCATACAGTAAAGAGTTTTTGTTATCAAAAGCAAATTTGGATGATGAAACATTTGAAGTAGCATACACTTTAAATGATTCTGACAAATTATATTCTGATAAAGAGTTTCCAATAAGAAGTGTTAGATTTGAAATGATAAAAAAGGTTTTCAAAATGACAGAAATTAAGATTTCTAAAATAAAAGATTTAAATCTTACTGGAAAACCTAAAAAGTACACTTCAAGAGTACAACAACGATTAAACAAGAAAAAGGGTTACAATTTTGGTTTTGGTTTTCAAAAGAAACCAAACCATAATGGTAGCTACAAAAAGAAAGGTTTAGGCTTTATTCCACCAGAAAATTATAGAAATGAGAAAAAATTTAAAACAAGAACAGAATTTGTTTCAGGTGGAAGTGCTGAAGATGAACAGAAGAAACCTTTCTGGAGACAATCAAACCAAGAGTTTCTTGCTGAGAAGAAAAGGAATGGAACTGGAGTGTATCATCCAAAAGAGACTCGAATCTGTTTCAAATGCAATGAAGCTGGTCACATTGCATGGAACTGTCCGAAAAATACTAAGACTAAACAGGGAGTTTCTGAAAAACTGAAAGAAATAGTTGTTGATGTTGAACCACCAACCGAAAAATTCAAAATGTTTGAAAATTCAACTTATGAGGTTGGTGAATGTTCTAAAAATAATTTTTATAAAAAGAAAGCAAAAGATAACCAAGTGTGGGTTGTTAAGAAGGGTGATGTAAAAGTCGGCAATGATTCTGGTTCTACAAAGCCAGAAGAGCCACAAGGTGAGGTAAAAGAAGTACCAACAGTTGAAGATGATGTTAAAATTCCATCTTTGACATTTGAGAAAATTAAGCAAAAGGTTGGTAAGGTAGAAATCTCAAATCAATTCTTTTCTGACGAGAAGGAATTTGATGTTGAGAAAACATTCAATGGGAATGTTAAGAAAATTTTTGGGAAAATGCTTGATGGGAAAGTAAAAAGGGTTAAAGATTTTTATGCAACTAAAAAGGCAACTTACAACCCTACTGAACAAGAGCTAAAAGAGCTAAAACCACCCAAAGTTGGTCAGACTTGGGTGGAAATTCTTTTCCCTTGAACATCTGACTATGCCGGAGATCCCAAGTTTGTAATCGTGGATCAGGAATCGGCATCTTTCTTAGTAATTGATTGTGTGATTGAATCTTATAAAAGTTAAATTTTTACAGGATATGTATGAATTGCCGGAGCTTCCAGGTTGGAAAGTGTGAAGCAGGAATCGGCATCTTTATTGGTAAAATAATTTTGTGTAGATGAGGTATTCCTACAAGTGGTTGATGGAAATTTTCACTTCCAAGTGGTAAATCAGGAACATTAAGTTGTATCTGATTTTCTAAAAATGATTGAGGAAAATGTAATGAACCAAATCCCTAACTTTACAAGTGATAAAATCAACAAACTTATTTTCTGGAAAAATCATTTTGATTAAAACAAACTTAAGTGTTTTGAAATCTTAATGAGAAAATGGTTTGTTGAAAGGGGGAGTTCTGATTGTTTATGCCAAGTGGATGGCGAATTGAAGCGATTTGATATCGGTTGTTATTTTATTGTACAGTTTATTTTCAAATTTCTTAAAATGTGTTTGCATTTTAGGGGGAGTAGAAAATTTCTGAAAATCCAAAAACATTAGAAAATTTGAAAAAGACAAAAACCTGATAAAATCAAAAATGAGTTTTAGTGTCAAAGAAGAGGAAATGATAGTGCATCAGTAGACAGTCACAGTATGCTAAAGAAATGTAATGTTTAAATAGCGTTTAAACAGTCTCACTGATGATATGCCGATAGGTTTTTACACATTTAGTAAGCTTTTTCGGGATATAAACTAAATTTCAAACTTGCTTATTCCGTGGGGAACACTACTTGGATATATAGGTAACCCCTGAAATCTCATTTGAAAGGTCCCTCTTTCTGAGATACTAGGTCTTTATGCTCAATGATATCTGGGGTATTATCCCGGGACTTCTGATTTTGCAGAAGCAATGGCCTAGTCCCCGGAGAATACTTTCTGCTTGCTTGAAATATAGCGCCGCCCTCAGCAAATTGATGAAACAATAAAATTGATAGTCATTGCTGTTGTAATTCAAAAGATCCTCTAAAGGGGACACACCAAAAGTCGAGCCGTCATCTCTCTGCTGAACGGAAGTTCTGACCTGAGCTCTCACAGTTTCGTACTATAATTTATTCCCTTACAGATATCATCTGTGGTATACTCACCTGTAAGACTGAATATTGGGATCTGGATACGGGAGTATATTCAAGAGGTGGGACACATGAATGAGTTTAAGTCCTTAAAACATCTAACTCATATCCTGAATCAGTTGAAATTTGTGTGAGAATTTAAGTGGATCAGTATATCAGCAATCTAAGTGAATTGTTTAATTCTTAATGTGTAACTAAGCTCAATGGTACTTGTGACTTGTCAAAAACTGATATGATCCTCTTGCACGAACTCACAAAAATATTGTCTGTAAATATTTTTTTACTGCATTTCTTTACATTTAAAAGTCCAAAAAGATTTTCAGTGTGTTTTAGCATAAACTTTTGAAAAACTCAAAAAGATTTATGACAACTCATGTTGGAGAGCTGATTTTCAAAATCCAAGTGCTAAACATGATGACAGTTTTGTGAAAAGAAGTATGTGTTTGAAAATCAAATGTGTTTTGATCAAATTTTAAAATGGTTCATCAAGAATATTGAGTTATTTTTGAGGGAGAGTCAGTGTTAGTGCATACATTGAATTGTTAAATTTAGAAAATTTACTTTGAGGTAGAGATTGTGCAGGATTATGAAAGAACAGGATTTATCAATCTTGAGAATAACCTGAGCTTAACGTGAGCCAGGTGATGGAAAGCCAGGTTGATCGATCCTGAGGATGCTTAAAGAGTCAGGTTCCGATACCTGAGGATGCTGTGGATAGAGCATGAGCCAGATTTCGATTCTGTGGACAAAGTTTAAGCCAGGAAACGATCTTGAACCTGTGAAAGCAAGACTACGATCCTGAAGCAGATGATGCTGATGAACTTAAGGAATGCCAGCACATTGTTAAGGGGAGTCTGTTTATGCTGAGTGAAAGAATGAAGCCCAGAGACTGATCAAGACTGAAGATGCGAAGACTAGATAGAGACATACTCGACACGAAAGACTCGTTAACATCTGAGGGGGAGTCTGTTAGTACATGCATCTGTCAACGTCGTCTTGTATCATGTCTTAGACTAGAGTGTATAGATCAGGGCATGTTTTACGAGAAAATAGGTGAGTTTAGGAGTTAAGAAGCTGATTTCACTCCAAACTGCATGTAGGTGATTCCGCCCGAAATCACAAAGATCTGATTTCACTCCTGATGTTCTTGTGTTCTTATGAGCGGAATCAATGGGCCTATATATAGGTCTCTTATGAGCGAAATCAGTATCCAGTCCTTGTATTCCATACCAAAGTGCTGCCGGTGTGAGATTTGATTGTAATCAGAGTTTTATCAATACAATCAGTGTTTAAAGTGAAGAATTAGCTGTTTCTATGTCAGTTACTTGTTTTCCGCACCTGTAACTGATCAAAACTCCTCTGAACGACTCATTCGGGTCAGTCGATCGATCCTGCAGATTTTTTTTTTATTGTGGTAATATAATAATGAAGCAAATTAAGATCATCAAGTTATTATTTTACTAACTTTTATTTTTAAAGCATACATGTTATATTATCTAAAAATCATTATTATTAAATATTCTATTATGTGTATTTTTTAAATTTGAAATGTGTTTATTTATGATAGATTTCTAAATTAATTTCGATCATTCTTTAATTTATAATTATCATTTATTAAAATTATAATTAGCAACTTTAAGACCAATCAAGTTATTATTTTACTAACTTTTAATTTTAAAACATATATTTTATATTATATGAAACTCATTTCTATTGAATATTTAGTTATGTATATTTTTGAAATTTTGAAACACATTAATTTGGGTTATGTGTTTATTGGTGATATTTTCTTTTAATATTATTTATAAAAATATGTAAATACATTTATGCTTATAGTCAAACCTAACATTTATAATGTTTCGTGTTGATAGTAAATAGATATAACTTAATTTTGTTTAAAATAAGGCATAAATAATCAGCTAAACAATAATGAATTTCCAAAATAAACAAAAATTACTTCTCAATAAAATTACAACTTTAAAAATATTACTTATTTACCAATGATTTCCAAATTTAATTAAAGTTTTATTTCTAGAAAATACATATATTTTTTCATCGAATTATACCTAATATAATACACTATATAATCTATTTCTTAAATTGTATTACTTAATATATAATGAACTTTAGAACATTTTTTTACATATTGATTGAGGAGAACATAATCATTTATAAGTAGATTTTATAATACAATTGTTTGTTTATGCAATATATTTTTCTTTAAGTACATTTTATGGAGTCGTTACTATGTCAATAAACATTGTTTAATACATGTTTTTAACAAATTTTGTCAGTTAAGTTAAAATTTATCTGAACTACAACTCTTAATTCAAAACAATTATAAAACAATATAACGTTCGAAAACATTTCTTTTTATTTTATTTAGCGACATATTTAGATTAGTATAAATTAATTTTTGTTACCCGGGAAGTTCAGGTAGTCTTTTTATTTTACATTTGTTGTATACATAATTTAAATGGTCCAACCCCGTGAAGTTCACGGGAAATAACTAATACATATATATGTATAAATATATAAAATTAAAATGGGAGGGTTCAAAGAGACTAAAAGGGAGGGACAAAATATGGAAAAGATAAGCCGAATCATATATTTCAAATTCTAATGTAAGTTGTGCCCAACTTATGAAGTAGAGTTGCATCGCCAATCCTTTCATAAGAAGATCCAAAATTTGCATATTGGTATTAAATATGAGGTGGAGTTCCTCTACAAAGTTTGTTTTTTTTTTCTAAAAGGTGTAAGAAGTGATCATCGTCACTAGATTAGGTAATTGATGGATGAGATTAAATGAGTGGTAAATTTATAATATCTGTTTTAATTAAATTGATTGATTTATTGGATTAAGGGTGTAAAAGTAATTTTGTGTGCCTTAAATTTAGGAATCACATGTAACTCACATGCAACTTCCCACCGTCTTTTTAAAACATCAATAACTTTTTTTTATACATAATTTGTTTTTAAAACAAGTTATACCATAATAACCAGCATTTTTTATCTTTAATATGAGTACCATATTGCTATATATCTACAAAATTACGATTCAAGTAATTCAGACACTATTATGTTTTATATAGTATATGCGTGTTTTATATTGTGTATTTTGTGTACATTGAATCAGAGACACACTGGTGTGTTTTATATTTGTGTATTTAAGACACTATTGCGTTTTATATTGTGCATTTCAGACACTATTGTGTTTTATGTGTGAGAGGTTTGTTTAATTGTGAAAACTAATATAACACAACGTGAAGAAATTAGAAACTGATAAACCACAACGTCAAGAGATAATGAATGTGTTTTACTTTTTGAAATATATGAGGGGTGCGTTTAATTGTGAAAATTGATATAACACAACATGAAGAAACCGTAAACTGATAAAACACAATGTCAAGAAATGATGAATTTGTTTTATGTTTCAAACTTCGGATGAATTAATCATGGATACGAAGGATGTAACTACCAATTTTGAATAATTAATAGACTTATAGTTTCCATAAAAATAGTATTTTTATTGTTATGATATAAAATCTTCCATAAATAATATAACTATTCAATTACCATAATGCCCTTTAGTAAAAAACACTAGATACCACATGTTACAAGGAGATTGCTTCATACACTTTGTAGGAAAAGTAGGCTTTGTAGCCAACTCCTACTCTCAAATATGTATAGGTTGGATTTTCTTAAAATCAACTATCTCCAAACCAAAATAACAATATATTTCAACATGTTCCGTCCGTTCATTGAAAATCAGATTATTAGTGATATGGCGAGCATGCAACTTGATGATCGCAAAACAAAGAAGTGTATTCGGTTAATGAAATATCTAACCCTTTCAAATGACATCGAATGCATAAAAGTTTATTTACCATGGAAGCCATGCTTTTTATAGATGAACGGGGAACAACATATTGCTTGTTTGTTTCCAAAAAATTGGCGCTCCACCAAGAAGATGTAAATAACCTTTTCAAGACATTCACTTCTACGAAAATCCTAGCCTATCAGAGTCACAATAGGCTGTAAGATTGCAATTGCCCTTTTCTGGAAATTCAATACCTTGTCCAGACGAAGCTTTGAGATACCTCAAAACTCTATGTGAATGTTGGTGCAGTTGTCTGTCGACTACATCTTAGTTCGAGTCTTAGGTTAGGGCTCATTGTATGAGAAAACAGGATATTGTATTTGTTTAGTGTATTATGTTCGCTCATATGGTCATAAGCTTGGAGGTCCGCTTATTTGAACATTAGTGAGGAGATCCGCTTATGTGTCAATAATGTAGGTCCGCTTATATGGACATGTCCATATAAGCGAACCACCCTGGCCTATATATAGGTGACATATGAGCGGAACTAGGGGAGGTTAGATGGTGTTATGGTGAAGCCCTGCCAGTTTGTCTCCAGAGCTTGTATATTGTTAACAGATCAATAAAAGAGACGTTAAATAGTGAAATCAAGCTAAAGAAAGACTAAATCAATGAATTCCGCCTCTGATTCAGTCTGAGCACTCTTTTGATCGACTCGTCAGGTCGCATAACGTTCCTACAAGTGGAATCAGAGCTCAGGAGGAAGAGTTCTTAACGTTTAGCTCGTTTTCGCTGAAGTATTCTGTTTTCTACACCTTCTTTCTTCACCAGAACGAGATTTACTGGACAAAACCTGCTCAAAATTTCACAGATTGTGTATTATAAGTCATTAACAAACCCTGGAAAGTTTTAGACCAAAATACGGATTAAAAATGACCTAAAACTGCTCGTGAATAGGTTCCGCTTTTATGTCACTATAGAGGTCCGCTCATAGGGACTTGATTGTTGAGGGTTCGCTCTAGAGGTTCGCTTTTAGGAACATATTTGATCAGGTCCGCTCCAAATTACCTCACAGGTCTGCTCCAAATTACCTCACAGGTCCGCTCTAAAGACACTTAGTTGTAGTTCCGCTCAAGAGATCCGCTTGAACAGACATCAGGTAGATCCGCTTGAACAGACATCAGGTAGATCCGCTTGAACAGACAATTTGTAGTTCCGCTTTTGTGACAACTTTGGAGGTTCGCTTTTAGTGACAAGTGGAGTTTCGCTTTTCTGTACAACTAATTGTTTCGCTTTTGTGAACAACAAAGATTTGTTAGGATTGTTTAAAAAAATGACAATGAGGATTGATGACCAGGAAAACAATGATCTTAAAAGGTTAAATGATTGGTATCGAGGATATTTCAGTAGTTCCTATCAGAAATTGCCCAAAGAGGTTTGGAGTAAACGTTTCGAATGTTTTCTGAGTAAGGAAGATGAGAAATTGGATGATTTGGAAAAGCGTTTTGATCGTTTGATTGACTATTTGAAAGAAAATCAAATAGTAATATCAGAAGCTGAAATGGTATCAAAGTTTGCTAATGGATTACCTGCTGAATGGGATGTTTTTTTGAAAAATCTGAGAGAAAATTCAAGTTTTTCAAAATTCTCTCTGAATAAATTCATCAGTAAACTGAAAAATCATGATTATGAACTTTATCAAAAGAAGAGAGATGTGTTGGATAAGATAAAAATGAATTTAGAAGATTTGAATTTAGACGTGATATATGAAATAAACAAAAGAATCAATGTTTGTTGGGCAGCGAAAAGAAATTTGATGTATGATATGAAAAGGGGTTGTTATATTGATGATAATGGAAATTCTATTGATCTTGTTACAATCTTTGGTGCAGGTACATATAAGATAGAGAAAGAACAAGATCCAAAGAATGAAGAATCAGTGAAGAATGAATCTTCAAATTCTAAATCAGTGTGCTCCAAATGTGACAACTTTAAGACTGACAATGACAAACTCTTGAAGGATGCGGAAAGTTTGAAATCGGATGTCAAGAAGTTGAAAGATGAGAAGCAAACTAATGTCAAAACAGATTCTGGATTTACAGGGAAATTGTGAAAAGCTAAAAGCTGAAAATGTTAAACTGTTAAATGATTTGAACAGTTTGACATCAGAAAACAAGAAGTTGAAAGAAAAAGTAAAAATTTTTGAAGAGAAAATTAAAAGTTTTGAAAATGAAAAATCAAAGATTGAAAAAGATTTTCAAAGTCAAATAAAAATTTTAGAAGATGAGAGAGATATGTTTGGTAAAAACAATCTTGAAAAACAAATTGAAATCAATTCTCATCTTGAAAAAATAATTCGACTTGAAAAAAAGGCAGAATGTGCTCAAAAGAAAATCAATGAATGGGAAGAAAAGTTGAAGGTTTTTATGAATACTTCAACTATTCCCTGTCCAAAACCTTTAAATTTTGTTCCAATAAGTGACGATGTCACAAACTTTGACAAAGTCAAAGTTGAAGATTGTGATGAGAAAACTGATGAAGATATTGAAAAAAGAAAAATATTTCTGAAATTAAAAGAAAAATTTCAAGAAACCGTTCTACATTCTACTGAGAAAGGTGAATGCTTAACGCAAAAACCTGTAAAGAAGAATGTGGAACAAAAACAAAATGTTAAAAATTCTAAAATTTTTCAAAACAACAATAAAAGCTCATCAGTTCAATCATCCAATCAAGATAAAAAACCACAAAAATTGAAAAATGAAAATTCAAAAATTGTGGGCAATAAGTGGTGCAGGTCGGACCACAGTGCTCAAAAGTCAAATCCAACAATCAAGAGGAGCAAGGATTATCACCAAGCCAAACAGTGCTATGATCTGAATGTTTGGACTGAGAATGGTGATTGGTATGATAACAGAATGTGTTACCGATGTTGTTATCAAGGACACATTGCTGTTAACTGCCAAGGTTGGAATTATGAGACGAGAAAATGCTTTAATTGCAACATCAGAGGTCACATTGCCATAGATTGCCCAATGAGATCAATGAGAAGATCGAGAGATGAATCTCAGAAGCAAGTAAAGATTCCAGTCAAAGTCAAGCCCAAAGAACCTAAAGTTCAAGAAAAGATAATTCAAGAAAAGAAAGTTAAACTTTCACGGGGGCAGAAAGACAGACTGAGGAAGAAGAGGAAGAAGGCGAGAGAATACCTCGAGAAGATTTTGTCCTCGGGTTCATCTGTTAAAAATAAGAGTTCTGATGAATCTACTCCCTCGATGGCAAAGTCAAGCAAGACGAATTCATCAGATACAAATTTGAGGACGAAAGAAGAAAAGAATAAGAAGAAAATGGTCGGCGATGAATCTGATGTGTCAAAGTCAGACAAGCCACCATCAGGCAATGAATCTGACAGGTCAAAGTCAGACAAGCCATGTGCAGGCAATGATTCTGGTTCGTCAAAGCCAGAAGAGCATGTTGTTGAGGTAAAATCTGAGAATTCAGGTTTAACAATGGATGATGAAAATTTTCCACCATTGTTGAACAAGAATTCAAAATCACCCAATGACCATCAGGCTTGGGTGAATCTGTTATAATGAAAAACCTGACTTGCCGGAGTTCCCATGTTGGTAAGCGTGGAACATGAATCGGCACATTTCTTGAGAAATTTCACTCTGGTGATTTTTCGCCTTACTAGTGGTAAATCAGGGACATTAAGTTGTACTTGATTTTCTACAAGTGATGTTTGTGGATTGTTCTTAAAAATGTTAGTTTTTATAAGTGACTGAAGAAAACAATGTGATGAAGTGACCCCGAATTTACAAATGATTTGTAAACAAACTAATTTTTCCGGAAAAACCATTTTGATTAAAACAAACTTAAGTGTTTTGAAATCATAATGGGGAAATAGTTTGTGGTGAGGGGGAGTTCTGATTGTTCAAGCCAAGTGAATGGAGAATTGAAGCAATTCTCATCATGTTGTCACATTTCTTGTACAGTTTGTTTCAAGTTTTCCCAGAAAATCAAAATTGAGACATATTTTGATTTTAGGGGGAGTAAGATATTTTAGAAAATCCAAAAACATTAGAAAATTTGAAAAAGCCAAAAACATGATAAAATGAAAAATGAGTTTTTGTTGCATAAAAGAGGAAATGATAGTACATCAGTGGACTATCACAACATGCTAAAGAAATGGAAAGTTAAAAAGTGATAAACGGTCTCACTGATGATGTGCCAGTAGATTTTTACACATTTAGTAGATTGTGACGAGATATAAACCTAAATTTCAAACTTGCTTATATCGTGGGGATACATCTCTCGGATATATGGGTAACCCCCGAAATCTCGTTTGAAAGGTCTCATAATCTGATATACTAGGTCTTTATACTCAATGATGTCTGGGGTATTATTCCGGGACTTCTGCTGAACGATGGTTCTGACCTAGTCCTTGGATAATACTTTCCACAAATGCTTGAAACATAGCATAAACCCTCAGCATGCAGATGAAACAATAAAATTGATAGTCGCTGCTGTTGTAGCTAAAAGATCCTCTAAAGGGGACATTCCGTAAAGTCGAAGCTGATATCTCTCTGCATATACGGAAGTATCGACCTGAGATCCCTCGGCCCTCGCATTACCTAATTTATGTACAGATATCATTTGTGTCATAATTACCTGTAAGACTGAATATTGGGATCTGGATACGGGAGTATATTCTGAGGTGGGACACGCGATTGAGTTTAAGTGCTTAAAACATTAATTTCGTATCTCGAATCAGTTGAACTTTGTGTGAAAATTTAAGTGGACAAACATACTGACAATCTAAATGAATCGTTTAAACTTAAAATGAAATGAAGCTTAACGGTGTTGGTGATTTGTCTCAAAAACTGATATGATCCTCTTGCACGAACTCAAAAAAAAATATTGTCTGTAAATATTTCTTTATTGCATTTCGTTTCTGCATTTTCTTGATTCTTCAAGTGATGTCAGTTATTTTCTTTCAGAAAATCCAAAAAGATTTTTGACAACTGATGTTGAAAAGCCGATATTCAAAATCTCAAAGGCTAAACAAGATGAACAGTTGAGTTGGTTAAATGGTTTGAAATGTTTAGTTGATTCATTAAGTTGAATCACAACATTGTTTTGTTTGTAATAGAGTGTTTGAGATGTGTAGGTTTCTGATCCTGTTGCTACGAAAGTCAGGAGATTAATCAGAACCTGAGAAGAGCTTAAACTCTAAAAACCAGGATTTGATTTCAATGGTGATAACAAATTCCAGACGGCGATCCCAGCTTGATAATAGGGGGAGTCTGACGAGAGTTAGAGCCAGAGAAAGATCCGGGTTCATGATTCCAAGAAGAGTTCCTGAAGAAGACCGATCAAGATTGAAGAGTTGTTAGGTTGAAGACTCTCACTGAAGATTCCGTCAACATTCAAGGGGGAGTCTGTTGGTGCAGTTGTCTGTCGACTACATCTTAGTTCGAGTCTTAGGTTAGGGCTCATTGTATGAGAAAACAGGAGATTGTATTTGTTTAGTGTATTAGGTTCGCTCATATGGTCATAAGCTTGGAGGTCCGCTTATTTGAACATTAGTGAGGAGATCCACTTATGTGTCAATAATGTAGGTCCGCTTATATGGACATGTCCATATAAGCGAACCATCCTGGCCTATATATAGGTGACATATGAGCGGAACTAGGGGAGGTTAGATGGTGTTATGGCGAAGCCCTGCCAGTTTGTCTCCAGAGCTTGTATATTGTTAACAGATCAATAAAAGAGACGTTAAATAGTGAAATCAAGCTAAACAAAGACTAAATCAATGAATTCCGCCTCTGATTCAGTCTGAGCACTCTTTTGATCGACTCGTCAGGTCGCATAACGTTCCTACAGTGAAGCATCCAAGTGTATTTGTCTGGGATCGGCAACAAATCAACTCAATACAGTTATAGAATAGGCTTTGTCCACACAATTTTCTTGGCAAATAAATAAGTCTCCGCACTATGTGAAGGTGCCTACTCGCATTAACTTCTTGCTAATTTTTTCCATTATCTAGTTTATGATTCTGTTCACGGGAAACGAACCCGTTCTGCATCCCTATAGTCCATGATATTCAAGTAAGTTTTTGTTGGCTTAATACTAAGCCTTTTGCGGTGCGTGCTACTTCGATGCCAAGAAAATACTTCAACTTGCCAAGATCCTTGTTTGCTAAACCTTATGTCTAACTCGTTCTTTAAGTCTTGAATCTTGGCAGGGTTGTTATTTACCATGATCACATCATCAGCATATATTAGAGCTACCAAAAAATCTTTGCCTTGTCTTTGGATGAAAGGGAGTGACCAACTTCGGATTCATTGAAGCTCACGTCGAGCAAGGCACTGGTGAACTTTTGGTTCCAATTTCTCAAAGCCCGCTTCAAACCATAGAGGGATTTACTTAGATTGCATACTCTTGTTCCTACTTCCTTAGCAAAACCTTGAGAAATCTTTATCTACACCTCCTCCTACAAATCTCCATGCAAAATATCATTATTTACATTGAATTGATGTATAGCTGAATCACATTTTACCGTTATCTCCAAAAGAGTTTGAATGGTAACTAACTTCACCATCATAGCAAAAATATCATGATAGTCTATAAAGGGATTTTTCTTAGCTTGAGGAATCTTCATGCACACCTCCTCCTCCATAACTCATTGAAAAAGAGCATCATTTACGTCAAGTTGATGTATTACCCAATCACGTTTTATCGCTATCTCCAATAGATTTCAAACGGTAACTAACTTCCCCATTTGATTTGTACTTCACTTTGTACACCCATTTGAAAACAATGACACGTTTTCCTTTGAGGAGTTTTCGAGAGTCCACATACCATTTTCTTCATGGGCACGTATTTCTTTCTTCATATCATCCTTCCAGCCATCATCTTTTACATCATGATGGAAATATATTGGCTCAACATTTGAATCGATGGAAACTAAAAAGATTTGTGTGAACTAGAAATTCTTTTACATGTAAAGAAAATAGTCAAAGGATATACCATCGAGGTTTATTGAGTTGGTGGGCTTTGTCCCATTGGGATGGTTCCGGCTAGGGTTTTGGCTTGGTCGTTTCAGGTTTCGTCCGCCTTAACTCAATCGACGTCTTCAGGGGGTGCCGGAGGCCATGGTCGACCTCTATGCTTTAGGGTCATCGAAAGCCATGGCTGACCTTAGAGATCGAAGGTTTAGTTTCTGTGTAGGTCGGAGGGTTGTGATGGATTAGAGTTGTAGATCGGAGGTTTGTGATGGGTGAGGTGTTGTGTATGGTGTAGGTGGTGGTGGTGAATTGCAGGTTTTGTGGGTAGAGAAGAAGAAAGTGGGTGTCGGCTGGGTTTGTGATATGTGATGTAACACCTCGAAAATTCACGTCCTATAATGTATTGACACGTGTCATAAGCTTGAACGTGTGAAAGAATACTCTAAAGGGACTAAAGTTGACAAACATAGAAAGTATGTCAATATAAGGGTTCAAAACATCAACAAGGGATAAATATACTATACAGTAACCCTACATGATGCTCATACCCTTGAACGAATGAATCATGGATCATACGAAGCTAATTGTGAAAGAAAGTGAGAGATTACAAACTATAGGGGTTAAATGTGTCAACATGTTTAAAGTATACCTCTGAGTGACCTTTTTAACAAACCCGAAGCTTTGTAACGGTAATTTATGCTCACTGGAATACATGATAAAAATTTCATAAAGTTTCGTTATCGTATGAGAAAGTTATGATCAAATTCGTATGCGAGGGGTTAAAGCGTAAACGTTGAAAATTATGACTTTTCGGGTTATAGCAAAGTGACCAAGGACTTAACAAAATAAGTATAAGTCTTGAAGCCCTTATAAGTAAATGTGAAGGGCTCAAAATGCAAAGAATAAGGGCTGGGTGACCTTTCGAAGGGCCAAGAGACAAGGATGCAAAAGCTAAAAAGTTTTGAATATGACAACAGGTCTTAGGTGGGCCGCGTAAGACTTGTTAAGATCTTACGCGGGCCGCGTACGATCCCCAGATAGAGAAAAGTGAGACAACACCCTGTTTAAGCACCTAACCGACTCAAAACATATATTTTCACTCCATGGGCGACCCGTACATGCTTTTTAGTCCTTAGGGACAGTTGTGGATGATCAGGGGTCCATGATAGACTTGTTTGTCAACAATCTAAAGGGATAAAATCACTATATAAAGGCCCTTATGTTGCAACTTATGATCACACCCTTCATCTGCATTTCTGATCATTCCTAGAGCATAAGAGCAGACCCAAGTCATCACTAATCGTGCATAGGACTTTGGTAACTACCCTTGGCCTTTCCTAATTGAGTTTTTACTTAGTTTTAGCTTAAAAGTCAAACCGTCGAAATTACCGTTTGACTTAGCGATTAATCATTAATGGTCCAGTGATTAGTCGAATTGAAGGTAGTTATAAGTTGGTAATTATGTGGGCATTAAACCCTTAAAAGGGCACCCTCTGATTCCCACTCTAACTAGACCATTTGTCGGGTCAAAGTTGATTAGAAAAAGTCAACAGAATGCTAATCTTCGAATTAACGCATAATTAATAATGCAGAAGGCATGTAACCTATTTTATCACTCATATAACTTGTTAATAAGTATAAGAACTGGTCTAAGTTGTTTGAGCCGACAATTTTCTGTTTAGACCCGGTTCGGAACCGAAAGTCGCAAAACTTTGACTTTTGCTTTGACTTTAGTTCTGACCCGATTTAGTATGATTTGATAATGCCTTAGAGCTTCCTTAGGACCAGGCTACTTGTTGGTATAACCCTCTGTGGTTGGTTCATTGATTACCCGAGTCGTTTACATGTTTCCGTTAAATTGCCTAATGTTGACCAATATGCCCTTTTGACAATAAAACGAGAATTTTGGATATGTGAGAAGACAATAACCTTTGTTACTAATTTATAAACATGTCCCTAAATTTTCACATCAGTTGGGGGTCTAGATTAGGAGTTATGCTCATTTGCGTAATTAGAACGCCTTTTAGTAATTAAACGGCGTCATTAGCATAAAGCCTATCTAAACCCAATTTTTGACACCAAACCGTTTACCCACTGATGTAATATAATATTTTGGGATTTTTAATTATTTTTAACCTGCTCATAACCTAAGGTTATGACCTTGATTCGGTAAGTACCGATTATACCCTTTTGTTCATAAAATGAGTTCTACATAATATTTTGACACCAATCCAATTGCTACTGATATTATATAATAAATAAAGTAATTTGAAATTTATAACCTGATCAGAAAACTCAGATTTCCGGTATAACCCGGAAATCGCTTAAAATGGCTTTTTTAAGCGTATTAAACACATAGTTTTGGTTTAAAACCATTTTGTCATAAAAGAATTATTACCAACTGATATGACCTATTAAAATAAGTTATTTTTCTGATGTATTCAGACCCGAATCTCAGAGTTTCATTTAATCTCTTCTATAATCTTTAAAATGACCAAAATACCCCTACGTGGGTTAATTTGAGATTACACTCGTTTTGGGCATAATGGAAGATATCCTACTGATATCACAACATATTTAAAGCATATTGACTTAGGAAACCTGTATATGACTCTTACGGTTACCCGTTACGCTTCCTACGCGTTCGGTCCGGCTTATGTAACAAGTTTGCATAAACTAGCCGAAACGAGTCAAACCTTATCGTTTTTATCTCAAAATCCAGAATGTGTTTAGATTACCCATATTATACAAGTCTTCAAACTTGTCGGGTCTAAATCACATTCTATTCCGGTCTTCGCTTAATCACGCGTCCGAACCGTATCTTCCCTTAAAACTAACCGGTCTAAGCTTAAGCTTAACTAAAGACAGTTAGGATTCTAATAGGTTATTATAAACCTTTCTTCCAGAATAGGAGACCAGGTAAAAGATACCCACATTTGCTATTTGTGATTTATACTTGCAAAGGTAAATACTTTTAACTTATTTTCCCTTATACGGGCTTGGGGTACGGTATATAAAATACCGCTTGGTCGGGCATTCGACCTTAATCGATTGGTGGTTAAGTATTATCAAGATGACCCGTTTAAATATGTTTTGTTTGCTTAACGCCTTTAGGGGGTTAATGACCATGTCCCAGATATCCTTGGCATCATTTTACGAAATGGCCACGACCTAAGCGCGGGGTGTAGGCGTACACCCGTCAGTGCCAAAATAAATAATGTGGTGTGTCTATTGATCTTTAACCCGGCATGAACCGGTCTACTGAACGCATAAGGAACATGTAATTCTTTTACAAGTTTATATATTTTAATAATTATCCCAAGTTATAAAAAGTTTTGTGCCACGTGCATTCAAATCAATTTTAATCATTTTTAAAATGAGTCAGTTGAATTGTATTTACCAGTGTAAACTGACGTATTTTCCCAAAAAGGTTAAGTGCAGGTACTATGCGAACTAGGCTGGCTTTCTCCTAGCATCCACAATAAGTCTCACAAGCTTGGATGTCAAACTGTTGAACAATGTTTCCAATTTATTTTTGATCCACCTGTGGATTACTTTCAACTGTTTGTGATACTTGATATTACAATTATATTCGGTTGAAACATATCTATCTTTTGCTTCTGCTGTGCATTTAAATATTGTGTTGTTTGACTGTAATATTACCAACCACGTCACGATACTCCCCCACCGGGCCTACCGGTCAAACGTGGAAATATCGGGGTATGACATGTGAGGTGGTTGTTAGATCCACATCACTATTTTTATGTACGTGTAGATATAAATTTGAGTTGATCTACGTTTCGCGATAAACATTTTTGGGAAATGAGTCAGGTTAAATATTATACGTTTTCGTTTCAAAAAACAATTTTTACGTTCATATTTTTATGTATGTGTCGTTATAAATTCGAGTTGGTCTACGCTTAGACGTAAACTTTTTTAGGAAACGTGTCAGGTCAAATATAATACGTTATCGAGCTTATCTTATTTACATTTTATAAATTTTGTTCCAAAGCGGGTACTGTGGTTTCTTTTCTTTTCCTTTCTTTTAGAAGCTCTAATTAGGGTAGGGTTATTGTAAAAAAGGTGTGTTTTGTGAGAAGTGTAGGAAAGAATCTACACCATTTGATCTATAATCTAATGGTTGAGATTATAATGACAAAATTGTAAATAGTGTTTACCATTAAAATAATTTTCTATATTAAGGGTATAAAGGTAAATTTATCATTTTTAAATTCAAAAACTCACATGCAATGCACATGCAAGTTCCCCCATCTTTTTTAAACGTCAATAACTTTTTATACGTAGTTTTTTTAGAAATAAATTACACCATAATAACGAGTGTTTTTTATCTTTAATATGAGTACCATATTGCTATACTAATATAGAGAAAAAAATATGTTTTGATTGGATGTTTTAGTCCATGGTGTTTTGTCTATGTTGTTTTACTTGTATAGTAATTCAAGGCGTTGTGTTTTACAGTAAAACATCATGAACGTATATAACACACCATAACATTGAAAATACCATTGAATTCAACAAACTACTTACACGAAAACACCATAAACATATATAAGACACCATAATATTGCAAATACCATTGAATTTAGCAAACTACTTACAGTAAAACACCATGAATGTATATAAGACACCATAATATTGCAAATACCATTGAATTAAGCAAACTACCATTTTCTTATGCGGAAACACCATGAAACTAAAATAAAACACCATCGAAAACAAGACATATACAAGTATACAAAGACACCATTCCATTAGGAATTAAAAAATATCATTATATTCAACGGGCTAACTTTTCCCATTTACAAGACACCTTAATCTATTTTGAATTCCTGAAATAAGACACCATAGAAAACAAGATTGAAAGATTGAATATAAATGGTATTTGCAATATTATGGTGTCTTATATACTTTCATCGTGTTTTACTGTAAAACACAACGCCTTGAATCACTATACAATTAAAAAAAAAACAAAGACAAAACACCATGGACCAAAACATCAGTTCGAAACGTAATTTTTTACTCTATATAAGTATAACACTATTGTACTCATATTAAAGATAAAAAAACACTCGTTATTATGGTGTAATTTTTTTTTCAAAAAAAGTTACGTATAAAAAGTTATTGACGTTTAAAAAAGACGAGGGACTTGCATGTGCATGTGGGCTTTTGAATTTTATCTTTAATTATGTTTTTTATTAAATTACTTAGTTGCCCTTATCCTAATAAATTAAATAATGACATGCGTCTTTATCATATTCTTTCTTATCCTTCTCACATATTTCATCTTTTTTACACGATCCTAAACCGCTCTAATTAATCAGTTTTGATTACACATGTTAGTTTTTCCTTTATACTTGTTATATTTTAAATAAATGAGTTGGGTCACATATAATAATTTATGATTGTACAATTAAAATTGGATTTACTTTATGTTTGAATCCAATCGCAATGTTTATATAGGTTAAATTAAGTTCAATCGGATATATCGAAAAACACTTTATTATATGTTTAACGCATTACATAAATCTTTGACTAATTCATTTGATATTGATGTACTCGCGCCACAGCTCACATGGATATTATTACAAGTTATTTTACTGACTAAAGTATTATATAATAAACATCCAAGGGTGTCGGCTATGCAATTTCAAATGATTAGAATAAAAGTTGGGAAGCTTATACTAAGTGGGGAATTTGATGTAAGCTGTGAACATATGTGAAATCGTAAGAAGTAAAGTCTCAACGTAGTTCTTGACAGATAATTTTGCAAGGCTCACAGGAATTCAAATGTTGGTTTCTTTATGTAGTGTCAACATATAGATATAATATTAGACTAGAAGGTATGGGGGCCGGCCCCATGTCCATCCCTCCACAGCCGCCCCGGCTCCCCCACCCCCTGCTCCGTCGCCGCCCTAGGGGTGTCTTCTTCGTCAGCCAGTGGCCGCCCAAGCTGGGCCTCACTCCCTCACACTGTCACACACACCTATACATACATACATACATATATATAAAGGGCTCATCCCCCACCCCTTAGGTCCATCCCCTTTAGGCCCATCCTTACACCCGCTAACGAGACGATCTACGTGACAGTCCATCCCTTGAGAATGACCCAAACCATACCTTCCAGGCTTATGCTAATAACTATGACCCAACCCATGTGAAGTTATAGTCTTATGACTGTTCTAGAAATCAAACTATGTTATGAATTATTACATTCAGACAAAATTCTCACATTCTGAATAGTAATTATATTGTCTATATATTAGACGATAATGAATGAAAGAAATGCAATCTTTCTCTCTCTCTCTCTTCCTTTATCTTATTCCATTTCTTTAATGTCTGGGCCAAGAACCCCGCACAACAAATTGTGTGAGGGATGTGAATGAGCCCTTTGTTTGATCAATTGTACACAAGAGTAGTACTATTTTTCATAGTGGTTTTATAACACGTTATCAGCACGAGGCTCTAGCCAAGCACGAGGCTCTAGCCAAGCACGAGGCTCTAGCCAAGCACGAGGCTCTAGCCAATGAAACGTTCAAGCAATTATAATCAAAGTAAGTGTTTGATTAATTTATATAAACTATAATTGTTATGATAAACGTAATATTTCTTTTATACCGTGGGATTGTTTTCCTTTAGGAGACTCAGTTATCCAGACACTCCTATCATAAAAACATCTAAATCCCATACTTAATAATAAGTATGAGTACGAGATACCTATTGCCATGGGAATATATTAACTTGGGACTACTAACAAACTAAATTTCTTTTATGCACCTAACATTTACATTTATGTTATCTAACATTTATTTATGCACCTAATATTTATATTTATGTTATCCAACATTTATTTCTAATGTTTAATAACGTTTATTTATGTTATAAAACTGGCCTAAAAGCATTTTGTGTAATGGAGACTTAGGCTCCTTTTGAGCTCCTTTATTGCAGTTTCTTTAAGGGAAAAGAAATAAAATAAAACTGGTGGGGCCTATATCATAATAATCCGTTCGAATTATTTCATTTACTGTGCGCTTTTACTGTGCGCGTCGTTGTCATCCACTATTCATAATAATTTATTTATTATTGTGTATACTAATTATATATATCCGTAAAAAACGGCTATGAATATTTTACTATAAAATTACCAATTATTAATATCATCACTGTTGTTATCGGAACCATTTAGAAGTGATACTCAGCACGTTACCCACGATACCCACCGAATCTAATATTAGTTTAAACATTTTGTTTGTTACCGAATTTTTCAAACCTAATACAGTAAAAATATTTTCAAGGTGTATCATGGAAGCCTTAATCAAGCGTATTGTGTAAGCTTAATTTTTATCTATATAAGTAACCCACCACTCATGTAAATCCTCAAACCAACTGAACTTCTGATATAGTTCGACACATACCCAAAACAACTCATACTCAAATTCTATTTTTTTTAGAACTCAAACAAAGCCCAATATTACTATCATGAGTCTTCAGTTTTCTACTCGTGCACACGCTGAATCTTCAAACGCAGCAGAAATTCGTGCCCAGATCGAAGTCCATAAATTTCTTCAGTTTAGGGATGCACGCACCCATACGAAATGGCTAACCCTTAGGAGGCTTAAAGTTAATACTATTAATAGTATCGACTGGAACATAACGGGGATTCTAGACAAAGATGATCGACTGACGAGGTTACTACCAATTGGTTCACCATGGCGTCGTTTTTTTGATATCTTAGAACCCTCATACGATGAATTTGTATATGAGTTCTGGTCTACTTTTCATTTCACACGAAATAAAGACCTATCTGATCCCTCTATCGATTTTAGACTCGGTGGAAAAACTTTTAATTTGTCATTATCTGAGTTCGCAGTACATTTAGGTATTTATACAGAAGAAGAGGTTAGATCACCTATATTTATAAACGCATTAACCGAATATCCTGATCGCATACAAGATTATTGGTCTACACTTACACCAGCAGTGTGGAGTAGAAATAATAATTCAAGAACATTTAGAGATCCTCTTTATCAATATATGCACCGTGTTCTAGCCAACACGATCAGGGGGCGCACGTCTAATCTACACAGGGTTAGTGGTACCGATCTTTTCCACTTATACAGTATTTTTGAGTCAGTCCATTGTAATATTGCTTACTCTCTTGCTATGTACTTTGAGCAATACCAAACACGTCTCCCGAAAAACCTTATGGGAGGATCATACATAACAAAAATAGCTAAATCTCTAGGTGTCATAAACGATCAGATTATTCAAGAATTATCCCCACCACGATTACCTGGAGTGGTAAGTTTTACCAATATTGATATAATACCTATTGATATTCCTACACAAACACGATCGTTTCAATCTGAGGCAGCACCGGTTATCCCAGAAAATACATCACAAAATATACAACTGTCGCAGTTTCCTCCACCATCTTTTTATCAGTTTGATTTGTTGTCTCAACAGCAGCCAATACCACCCGTGTTTGAACATATTTCAACTAACACATCTCAAACACAACATACTCAACCACAAACACCAGGCATCTACCAGGCACTTTCACCTTTAACTTTTGGGCAAGGAGAAATGATGCAACCATCCATATTTAATGATGCCATGACATTCCAAGAGTTGTTTGTACCAGAACAACTCATGTCACCACTATTACAGCAACAATCTTCACAACATCCGGAGCAACAACAACCGTCAATTGCTGAAGCCGGACCAAGTACGGTGCCTCTAATAAATCCACTTTTAGATCCAATGAAGGTTGCTAAACTAATAAAAAAGAACCGGAAAATGTCCAGACAAATTGAGTGGTTGACGAAAAAGAATGAGTGGCAGGAAGAAAGGCTAAGACAAGTAGCTAGTATTATCTCAAAACAATTTACTCCGCCACCTCCATCACCTCATGATTCTGATTCTGATTCTGATTCTGATTTTGATTAATTTCAGTTGTATACACAGACAGAGGTCTGCAAACATAACAATATACTAGAATTATTTTACTACGATTCAATTAGTTTAATATATCTATTCAAGTATCTGGGAAATACATACAAACTAAAAGACTTACTTGCTATAGCTGAAACTAAACCATTCGTAAGTCTGTGAATAAGCATAAATTAAAGGCTACATATCTGGATAAGTAGCCATATGAATTGAAACATGTTTGCATACAACATTGATATGGAAGATTACACGAGCATTGTAATCCCAACAGCAACTCCCATCACCGTTAGATGGATCCCACCACCATATTAATAATTATGTGATTGAATTATTTTGCACTACGGAACGAATATATATTTGTATTCAAGTGTATGGATTCTTGTGATGAATCATCATAAAGAGTTGGCTATAACTATAAACTCTTTTTGGGAAGTTAGAAAACTGTCAGTTTTATTTGATTCATAAAAAACAAGTTTATATTTACAAAATATATTAAATTGTAAAGACGAAGCATGATAAACATACAAGTTTGGGTTGTACATACATACACACATACAAACATATGTATATGAATAATGCCAATAACGGTTCTGCCTGGGACATTCAAAATTAATAGAATGAATGGGAAAGCTAATTACCTAATGGTACAAAGCTTTTAAATAGAGGACGCTCTATTTTTCCCAAAAATATGTGCCTCATGCACATGTGACAGTCATATAAGGATATGATGATATTAAACTTATGGCATAACAGATTAAGCCATCAAGGGTATACTATGATGAAAAGGATTCATATATCATATAATGATCCTAAAAGGGATTAAAGGATACACATATCCTAGCATGATACCATTTAGTGTTTAAATCGATGCATCGTCTAAATGGTTATCAATTCGCAACTTGAAGTTTGCACATATGGCTTAGCTAATATAGCAAGAATATTATTTCAGGCTGGAAAATTTATTTTTGATAAATTCTAAATTATCAATGATCATTGGAACAAGTATTATTATTGAAACATTTACTCCCCATTACAGTTATTTTAGAAACCAAATATTTATCATCTTTGGGAGTGCGATATATACTGAAATTGTTACAACACAACGCACAAAGATGAGATTTAATGACATGTTGGGAATGAATAATTTATAGCCATAAATGGGAGATTTCTTATGGGCTTCATTTACTGATTATAAATCCCAACATGAGGGGGAGATAGAAAACATCTGAAAATGAAATAAATTTTGAAGTTATCATTGTATTATCTGTATCCTTGAGTAAAATATTTAAAAGATATTTTAAGAAGTTTTCTAAAAGTGAAATAAATTTTGAAATTATCATTGAATTATCTGTATCCTCGAGTAAAATATCTAAAAGATATATTAAGAAGGAAATTCATCCAAAAAGTTTTGAATTGCTCCAGTTAAAATTAATGTCCAAGAAGGACAATGCTTTAGCTCGAGTTGATATTACAGACAAGCAAAGGGATAATAATAATATGGCTATTGAATCCCGTTTGAAACATGGGAGGCCAGTCGGTTCAAAGGATAAAACATCATCGAAATAGAAAAGGCCCTGAAAAGGAAATTGGGTTTAAAGGATAAAACATCCTCGAAATAGAAAAGGCACTAAAAGGGAAATTGACCATAAAAGAAAAAATGGTAAATTCAATTCCCTCAGGAAGGAGTAAATGATAAAACCTTCCCTTAGGAAGGAATGAATGATAATACCTTCCCTCAGGAAGAAGTAAATGATTCCAACATAGAATTGTCGATCAATTATGGTCATAGACATATATTATGGAATCAAGATGAAATAGAAAGTTTGAAGCATAATAGACCATTTAATTTTTCAAACTTTAAATTTCTTGAAAAAAATAGGAAGTTATTGTACATGTGCTTATATTTAACCAAAAACGGAAATTTCACAAACTAGGCACCTAGCTCGGTTGGCTAGGTGCGCGAAAGGGTGTGGCCTAGACCCGGGTTCAATCCAGGGGACGGCCAGTTTCACCATTTTTACCATACAAATTTATAAATTTTTCATTAACATCATATATATATAGGCATATTTTCTTCACTTCAAGCGCTATATAATATACACAATTCTATCATCGACGTCGATATTCGATTTGATATATTTCTAGACATGATATAAATTAAAATGAAAAGTTATAAGGACCGGTAGTCCCTACAAATAATTTTGTGAAATATGCTAAATGGGTCTTCTGATGCGAAACCATGATATGAAATTTTTTTTTCAATGGCTCAAATGTTTTTCGCAAAGACCCATAATTGATCATATACAATAAGAAAATAATGTAATAAGGTGAAACAAAATTTTTGATACACTTGAGGTATGTAAGGTATAATTTATATTTTTACTAACCCATCGAAACAAGTTTGGTTAGTTTTGTAAATGCAGGTAATGTAAGAAAACACAGTTGAGGATCTTATGATATTTGTTTCCAAAATGGAACCAGAAGTCTCATATGAAGATCATATAACATTGATCGGCAAAAGATTGCCTACCTAAGGATCAAGCGAAAAATTGTTGTCTATAAAGCTTTGATCAACTTTCAAGGAAGATAGAGACAAGTCACATAAATGATACATATTAAAATGAGGGGGAGTACTATACAAGTTGCACTCTTTTTTCCTTAGCTATGGTTTTATCCCACTGGGTTTTCCTAGCAAGGTTTTTAATGAGGCAACATACATGATCCAGAAATATCAGGAGAAGATTATACACTGCACTCTTTTTCCCTTAGCTATGTTTTGTCCCACTGGGTTTTTCTAGCAAGGTTTTTAACGAGGCAGTATTCCATAGTTAAACCCCAAAGTTGAAAATTGTCATCCAACTTGGAACGTATAGATTATTGATCAAGTGAATGGTGATAATATGTCTGAGGGGGAGTGTTATGAATTATTACATTCAGACAAAATTCTCACATTCTGAATAGTAATTATATTGTCTATATATTAGACGATAATGAATGAAAGAAATGCAATCTTTCTCTCTCTCTCTCTTCCTTTATCTTATTCCATTTCTTTAATGTCTGGGCCAAGAACCCCGCACAACAAATTGTGTGAGGGATGTGAATGAGCCATTTGTTTGATCAATTGTACACAAGAGTAGTACTATTTTTCATAGTGGTTTTATAACAAACTACACTTTTAATAATTATTATATATATCAAATGATAACACCACTTTGCTACAGTGGTGTTATCATTTTTTTTTCCTTTTTGTTTTCTTCTTTTCTTTTTCTTTTTGTGGTTTTTTTTTTCTTTTTTACTTTTACCCTTTAATTTTCAGCATTTACACTTACAAGCCCTTAACTTTCTAAATACTTTTTAATCGAGTTTTACGTTTTTATTTTTATTAACGTGTCGATATAAACTTAAGTTGATTTAGATTTAGACATGATTTTTTTTTTGTGTTTATTTATGATTTTGCCCCCGGTATAAAATTTGTTTTAATATTTTTTACAAGACTATGGTAGTGTTTTGTTTTAATTGGTTGGCTCTGTTTAATTTTTATTCGTCATGCCAAGCGGTATGTGGAGGACTTGTACATTAATTGGATCATACGTATCCACAATGATTGATAAGCAGTTTAATATTAAAGGGTTGTTTGGTAGCCTCTGAATGGTCATTAAGATGCTACCTTTTAATGGAACCATTAAGAATTTTACCAATGAGAAGGTAGAAGAATGTGACATGTGATGATTTACTATTCAGAGGTTACCTCTTAACCATTCAGACTTGAGGTTACCTCTTATTCATTCAGAGGTTTTAAACCATTAAGAGATAGCATATAAATGATTATTAAGAGGCTACCAAACAGCCCCTAAGAACCTTTGGTTTCATAAAAAGCTTTTAAATACTAAATTATCTCTACACAAGGTTCAATACATCTCAGTTTTTGCATGGTTTAACGTGACTAAACATAATAGCTTGTTTTATTTAAAAAAGGTGGGCTTTAGAAACAATAATAGTCCACAGTTATAGTTTTAATGGGAGGGAATTTGGGATCGATTTGACTGACTGAATTTAAATTATAGATTGGTGTAAAACTGTAACTATGTAAGGTGATTGTTTTGCTACATCGTTTTGGGTTGGGCGTTGTGTTTTTAATTGAAGTAAACGTTTCAAAAAAAAAAAAAAAAAAAAAAAAAAAAAAAAAAAAAAACAATTTGGTTAAAGTTAGAAATTGCCTTTGCCTATTTTTCATATGATCTAGCTCGTCAAAACCTTCCCCATTGCTGGTCACAGACCTTGTAACTCATATTATAGCCCAGGTTACACGTTTGTAGTTTGGGTCTTATTTAACTTATTTCCATGTACTAATTGAAATAAGAGTTTGCTAACTCCTGAATTAGCTCCTTTTTTTTTTTTTTAAAAGAAAACTTCATTAGAAACGGCAAGCCCGAAAACAGAGCCCCCAAACAACCAACACGACACAACTACATAATTACAAATTTAAAAACAAAAGAAAACTTAGACCTATACTTGAACCAAATAAAACGCAAAGATCTCACATCGCTAAAGATCTCTTCCACTTTGACCGAGGTAGTCGAAAACACAACCTTATTCCTTGCCTACCAAAGACACCAACGCGCAACCCGGACAATACCTTGAATAGCCACTTTTTCCGCTGCCCCAACTCTGCTATAATTGTGTATCTCCAGAAGATCCTTGAACGAGAAGGAAAAAATATATTGAATACGACACCACCTGCTAATCTTTAACTAGAGGATAGTGGCTATCCCACATGAAATGAACAGGTGCTCCACTAATTCGTCAACCCATTTGCATAGCGGACATAACCCATCACCAACCAAAATACCTCTTTTAGAAAGAGCATCCGCAGTAGGAATTCTGTTCATCTTAGCCCTCCAGATGAAAACATTGCACTTCAAAGGAACCCATTTACACCAATCAATCACCTGATGATCGCTGTAATCGGTTCTGCTAACCATAATATTCCTCACAGACTTCACCGAGAAAGAACCCGACTCTTTACCCAACCACTTCCATCCATCCCTTCGGTTAGAGAGAACCACATACCATAAGCAGTCATGCAGAGCTCCCAGCTCCTCGGTCTCCTCCTCAGAATCTGTCTCATGCTTCCAAAGCCAGTTCCCATCTCCCTCTAACCGATCCCGAACCGAGCAAGTTTTGACAATCTCCAATCGAAACAAACAGGGAACGAACTCCTTTAACGGACCATCTTTCAGCCACAGATCAAGCTAGAACATGAGGTCTTCACCATTACCCACACTACCTTTGAAGAAATTGCGAAGCGGCAAATTGTCAGCTATCGGTTTATTAATAGCAGAGACAATGTTAGTCCACACACCACCAACTGATCTACAAACTGGAAGGAAGGACCAATCTAATCCACCCGAATGAATGGACTCAATCACCATAACCCAAAGATTCTCTTTTTCACTCTTGAACTGCCAACCTCATTTACAGAGAAGAGCCAAATTAATATCCGAAAGCTTGCTTAAACCCCGCCCCCCAACCTTCCTGGTAATAACAACCCTAATCCTTGATAACTTTAACCGGCGCCTTATACAAGGAAAAGTAGTATGACGGGAGACTTTCAAGAACAGAACGAATGAGCGTCACCCTGCCCCCGATAGACAACATCGACGCCTTCCAAAGAGAAATGTGCTTTTCAAAAATCTCGTAAACCAGACACCATTTGTTAGTCCGGTTCATATTAGCAACCACCGTTAGGCCGAGATATTTGAAAGGCATTGTATCAACATGTCATGGGGTTACTCGTAACCAAGAAAAACATATGCATGAGTAACAAAGTTAAATATACATACTTAAGTGTGTGGAAGTGAACATTACTCATCTTCTAGGTAAATTCTCTCCTAAGTTGTCCACTTGGTGAGTTTTAGTGAAATTCTAAACACAAATCATGATTTTTTGGAATGAAATATAGATACGGTGGATATTAACTTCGAAATACTTGTAGTAATAATAAAAAATGTTAGTTAAGTTTAATTTAGAAAACTGACATTTTTTGTTGAAATTGTGAAATTACCTAACAACTAGAAACATTTCTATAAAAATGATCGATGGTGTTCCTTTCTTGTTGTCTCACTATAAAACTTGATGATGCTTCTCTTCCGTTGTTTTTTAGGAGGGTCAGTTGTTATCTTTCAAACAGATTGAGTGGCTTATAATCCAGGGTGTCTAGCTACACCTTGCTGAAAACAATGTATTCAACGCGATTGCTAGTCAATTTGGAAGAGTGGTTCATGCCTCTCAACTATTGGCAGAAGACGGTGATCTGTCGATCAATTGTGTAAGAATCCTGGTAGGAGAAGGTGAAACAATAAATGAATACGGTACTTTGAAATGGAAGGATAAACAATCCAGGGTTTATGGAGGAATCAGGTGACTGGGTGCCAGATTGCGTAATTTATGGTAATTAGCCAGAATTGGTACACGAAGACGTAGTACTAGAGCAACACGGACATGTTTTGGCGGACAACGAGTTCATACGGGTAAATGAAGAGGTTGGCAGGTGTTCTGATAAGTAAGTTGAAATGTTGAACCAGCATGGGGATGAGAGATTGTAATCGTTAGAATTATCAATTGGTGGTCCTCGAGGAGCACATGTAGATGGATGGCAGCTCCAATGTTTTTTATTTAATTATGTGGAGAACGAAAAAGGGCTCGTGGAAGGCTCAATTTGATACATCTGCCCAGAAGGGATAGGGCTAGTAAAAAGGCAGAAGCATATATCTTGAAGCTGCCCAGGAAGCGGTCAAGACATGATCATCTGGATGATTCATTTGAATTAAACATATTGCTGGGTTTAGAGATTGTTACTCCCGGTCTGGAAGAAAGAGAGATCGACAATGTAGACGAGGAGGTGGGTCCAAGTAGAAGAAAATTATCGACTTAAACATTGTGGCTTCTTCATGCTCCACGTTTCAGTCAGGCTCAAGTGAAGAATATGCTGAAGAAAAGTTGAAAATGGGAAGGGGCAAGGCATTTATTTAGTAAAGAAGTGGAAGTTACTGTTATTCTTGGATCTTTGGTCAGAGAGATGCTTCACAGTTACCACAAGTTGATTAAAGACACAATCATGGAAGAAGGAATCAATGTGGTTAATCAATGAACTTCTTCTCCGAGGGAGATGAGAAGGCGCCATGGATTCGATATATCAAAGAAAAATTGGGATTCACTCTGTGGATCTCCAAGAAACGAAACAAGCATCAATTTCAAATATGGTAAACTATAAATTCTAGGGTAATAGAAAATTTGGTATGGAGTCTATTGATTCGGTGGGTCAATCTAGGGGTTTAGTCTGTTTTTTGGGACCCGAATATTTTTGCTTCAAATGGGGTGAAGAATCGAAACTACCTGCTCGTTAAAGGAAAAATCAAAGGAAATGAAGAGGTTTTAAATGTGATGAATGTTGATAATCCTCAAGGGGAAGAGGCCAAAAGGGAGTTATGGGATAGTATTACTAATGAGATAATCGGTCCTCTGGCTTTGGTTAATCGTTGGAGATTTTAATGTTATTTAGTTTCCTATTTAAAAGAAAATTTCCAAATTCAAACCAGTGTGCGCCAGAACTTCAATGATTTCATCTTGAACGCTGGGTTGCTAGAGTACCGAATGAAAGGTAGGTGGTTCACCTGTATCCATGACAATTGTAAGAAGCTGAGTACGATAGACATGGTCCTCGTGTATTTTTTTGTTTTTTAACAAATGGCCAGATGCTTGTACAAAGGCTCCCACGGGCTGCACTTGGATCATTGGCTGCTAATGTTCACTGTTTGCAATCCAATTTTGGGCCTCACCCATTTAGGTATTACAACTTGTGATTAGGTAAGCTTGGGTTTGAAGAGACGATTACCAGGGTTATGGTGTCCTTCTAGTCCACGGGCCCCCAAATTCTATTTTGTCTAAGAATTTTGCTCATATTCGTCATCAATTAAAGAAGTGGCGGGACGAGATGCTATCAAAACTAGGGGAAGAAGAAAACAATGCTAGATTAGATATGGAGCTTCTTGGTGAAGTTATGGAGACGAAACATTTGGCGGAAAAAGATGAATGGCTTTTATCGGAAAGCAATAAAATTTTGAAGGATATTGTGTTGAAGAAAAACTCGGATCTTAAACAAAGGCCTGGCATTAAATGGGCATTAGATGGTGAAATGAACTCCAATTTTTTCCCGCCATGATATTTAAGGGGATGGCCAAATATCAAATCCATGGTCTTGTTATTGACAGAATTGATGCTCTAAACCAAAAAAAAAAAAAAGATTAAAAAAGAAATCCTTGCCTTTTTCAGAAAAAAGCTTTGTTGAGAAGATACACTTTCGGTCGGAAGTGATTTGCTAGAATACTAACAAGATTCCGGATGAAGATAAAGCCTCTTTAATTAACCTGTTTCTGTTAGGGAAATTAAGGAGGAGGTGTTCGAGTGTGAGGATGACCAGGCCTTGTGGCCCAACTGTTCAATATGAGGTTCATCAAGCGTTTTTTGGCATTTCTTCGAAGGTGGCTTCGTTAATATTCTTAATCATTTCCAAAAGGATGGCTCTGTTAACCAAGGAAGTGGATTGTCTTTCATTACTCTTATACCAAAAGTAAAAAATTATGTGGGATTGAATAATTATCGTCCCATAAATCTTATCGGGATTATTACGAAGGTTATAGCAAAGGTTCTTCCTGATCGTCTTTGAAAAGTTTTGGATAAGGTTATTTCAGAGTCTCGGTCGGCTTTTCTTGAAGGGATGTTTATTTTGGATGGTCATCTTCTTATGAATGAAATTATTACTTGGATTAAAAAGAAGAAAAATAAGGCAATTATATTGAATATCATCTTTGAAAAGACGTATGTTAATGTAAATTGCAACTTTGTGGTTTTAGTTATCGCTCAGATGGGATCCCCCCTACTTTGTGCTCTTGGATTAAGGCGACAGACGTACAACTAGGTCTTTGCTCACACAAAACAGAAGCTAACGTTGCCTAGCACCTCCAGGTCTTTGCTCACGCAAAACAAAGGAGATACACGACTTTTTCAAAAAAATATTTCAGAACTAGACTAAAATTGTGTGTATCGGGACATCACACAAGCATTCAAATAGAAATGAGCTAATTCCAAGTGACGTTCTTTCCTGAGGTTATAGAGTAATTTAGGTTCTGAACAGAAACAGCCAATGTTTCCAGCCTTAAGGATAGAGCCTACCAACATATTATTCTAGACTCAAACTATTTCGATACTGGTTTTACATGAATCAACCCTATACCACAATGTGAAAATTCATTTCATTTCCCGTGTCATGCAATGCTTCTTTTTGTATTTTTCAAATTTTTCAATGTTTTTGTATTTTTCAAATTTTTTCAATGTTTTTGTATTTTCAAAATTTTTGTATTTTTCAAAATTTCTCCCCCTAAATTTGTGCATAAATAAAAACTACCTAAAAATAGAAAACTTTATGAATAAATTTACCTAAGAAAAACAAAAACATGCTCAGTCGGTGTATCGGATCATTTTCAGAAAATTCACAAGCACCTGAAATTTTGAGCTGCTGACCGGTTTTGTGAACAAATAGGCAGCATTTGCATCTGTGTCGATTTACTACAGTTTGATAAGACCTCTGTCAAAACAATCTCGTATAAAATGAACTTTAATATCAATGTGCTTGGTTTTTGAGTGGAAGATAGGATTTTTCACAATTTGAATTGCAGCATCATTATCACAGTAAATGGTAGTGTTTAAATAAGTCAAACCGTAATCCTACAATTGATGTTGCATCCACACCACTTGAGAGAATTTTGAGCTGCTGACCGGTTTTGTGAACAAATAGGCAGCATTTGCATCTGTGTCGATTTACTACAGTTTGATAAGACCTCTGTCAAAACAATCTCGTATAAAATGAACTTTAATATCAATGTGCTTGGTTTTTGAGTGGAAGATAGGATTTTTCACAATTTGAATTGCAGCATCATTATCACAGTAAATGGTAGTGTTTAAATAAGTCAAACCGTAATCCTACAATTGATGTTGCATCCACACCACTTGAGAGCAAGACGCAGAAGCAGCAGCGTATTCTGCCTCAGCTGTGGAGATCGCCACAGTTTGCTGTTTTTTGCATTGCCAAGAAATGAGCTTGTCACCCAAGAATTGACAACCAGCTGATGTGGATTTCCTGTCACTGTCTGTGCCTTCAAAATTACTATCAGAAAACACAAACAGGTCAAAATTAGAATCCCTTGGATACCACAAGCCAAATCGAGGTATGCCTTTAAGATACCGAAAGATTCGTTTAACAGCAGTAAGATGAGAAAGTTTAGGATTAGCCTGATATCGCGTGCAGTTGCAGACAACAAACATGATGTCTGGACGGCTCGTAGTCAGATACATTAGTGACCCGGTCATAGACCTATAAAGGCGTTGATCAACAGGGGATCCTTCTGCATCTTCAGTCAGTAATGGTCTTTCTGCCATTGGTGTTTCAACCGATTTTGCGTTAGTGAACTTGAATTTTGCTAGCACATCGTCCACATACTTTCCTTGATGAATAAGAATGCCTTGAGAATCCTGTCGAACTTGTAAACCCAAGAACATAGTCATCTCCCCGAGAGCACTTATCTCGAATTTCTTCTTCATTACTCTGTCAAACTCCTTGCAAAGCTCCTCACTTGTTGATCCGAAGATAATATCATCGACATAAATTTGAACCAAGATCAGATCCTTGCCCACTCTCTTGATAAACAGCGTCTGATCTATTGTGCCACGAGTGTATCCATGAGCCAGAAGATGCTCAGTCAGAGTAGCGTACCAAGCTCTTGGTGCTTGGTGCAATCCATACAATGCCTTGTCAAGCTTGTAGGCATATTCTGGATGATCTGGATGGACAAAACCCGATGGTTGCTCAACAAAGATTTCTTCCTTCATGTCTCCATATAAAAACGCGGTCTTGACGTCCATATGATAAACAGTGAACCCCATGTAGGATGTGTAAGCTAAGAAGATCCGGATGGCTTCAAGTCGGGTAACTGGGGCATAAACTTCATCATAATCCAGACCCTCTATCTGTCTGAATCACTGGACCACCAATCTTGCTTTATTTCATACGATTACTCCTGCAGAGTCTTGGTTGTTTCTGAACACCCATCGAGTTCCGAGTTTACGTTTCCCTTTCGGCAACTCAACAAGCTTCTATACTCCTAGCTTCTCAAACTGGTTTAGCTCTTCATGCATAGCATCCACCCAGCCTGGTTCCTGCAAAGCTACATCAATGGTTTTAGGTTCTATTTGAGGAATGTAGCATGAGTATAAGCAAGTATTAATGGTTCCTGACTGGCTCCTGGTTTGAACTCCTGCATTTACAGGGCCAATCACGTTCTCATTTGGATGATTTCTTTGAACACTGATGTGCGCAAAATGCAACATATAAATTACATCAAATGTGGCGTAAAACTAACCCTTTTTAGTACTAATGTTGGAAAAAGTGTGTTTTTGTCTTCCTTTTGTATTTTCAGGATTAAATGAGCTTAAATAAACAAAAGAAGCAAAAAGGCAGCTAAATCTAACATAAATACAAGAAAAGGATCAAACGTGGCATGCCCGACCCCCCGACAGCATCTTCCCAAGCAAACTTAAGAAGACAGGAGGCTGAACACGCCCTGTGCTCAGTGAGCACGGGGGCGTGCCCAAGTGTTTGTAGAAAAGACAAAGCTGTAGAAGCTTCTATCACCCACCACGGGGGCTGTCCACAGGACACGGGGCCGTGGTCAACTCTAAGATTCGCAGAATCTGAGGAAATCTTGATAGTACAGATACGCTTCTGCGCACGGGGTCGTGCCCAGCGGACACGGGGGCGTGGTCAACTAATGCTGACAAGCTGCAATTAATGAAGAAAGAGAAGGAATGTGGACACGGGGCCGTGACCGAGCGTCTGTTCAGGCTATAAATAGGGGTGCTTGGCTCATTTGCAAACCATCCCTTGGCACACCACCTCTCTCTCACTTTACCCACCACCCAGCACCATCACAACACCATCATCCACCACCATCATCCATCATCCATCATAGAGTATGTGAGTCATCTCGGGATCCAAGATTGATCATAAGAGTTATTGACAATAAAAGGCCATGTTTTCCTAAGTCTCTTACATCACTTGGTGAAGACAAGGGTCTAGTGTAATACTTTTTATTTTTAATCTTTTCGCACTTTTTATTTGGTTATGTATTAATGACTTTAATAACTAGTTTCTTATGTTGAAGGTGAATCTTCCTTATCGTTTGTCCGTGGTGTCTTGGCATTATTTTACTGTCTATATAAAATAAAAGAACCATTCATATCTCCACGGTCTATATGGAGGTATGTTGGCTACCTGGTCGGGGTTTAAGGGAACGGTTTGGTAAGAGTCTTGCCATTGTTCAGCATTTAGAGGTCCTGCAATGGACCTGGGTCAAATTTAGTAGGATCTCCTTCAATACCCACCGGTATTGGATGGCGGGGGTCCAAACTCTTTGATCCCCTCATATGTAAGCTACTATTAATACTTTAACCCGGCTACTTAGGACTCTATCCCTGCTGACTCAGACTACTTAGCCGAGGGTAACGTCACCTTCAAAAGAGGGGCCTACCATAATATGCATTAATAACTTAATTAATTATCTTTCAATAATCCGACCCTTTAGGATTGTATCCTTGCTGACTCAAACTACTGGGTTGAGGGTAACGTCACCTTCAAAAGAGGGGCCTACTACAATAACTAAGATAATCTCTTAAAAAGTGCAAAAGTGCGGAAATAATCAAAGGTTACACTATACACGAGTCGGATCCAAGTGATTCATCTTGTCTATCTGTTTTTATTTTTATTTTATTTTTCAGCATTTTAGTTAGTTTTTATTTTTTCTTGTTTAAAAACCTTTTTCTAAACTTTTGATTTGATTAGATGTTGAGGATAAACCGGTATTAAAAGCTCTTGTGTCCTTGGACGACCTCGGTATCTTACCAATACTATACTACGCTCACGATGGGTGTACTTGCCCATATGTGTGTTTAGTGTTAGTAAATATCATGTTTTATAAATTTAAAACTTGGCTAAAAAGTGTAAAAGGTCTTAAAATATACATTAAAAACCTATCACACCTAACGCACATCAACACTCATTGGGATGGCAACTTCAGGTATGGTCTCGTCTTGAGTTAAATTGGTGTTGCTCGACCCCCCCTCATTAGAAGCTGTAGTACTGTGAACCACAGAAGTAGTAACAGTACAGTCTTTAGTAATGGGATCAGGAAATAGTGCAGATCCTGAACCATTAGAGATAACACCACTTGATGATGCACCTTCAGGGGATTGATGGGATGTTTGTTGAGACGTAGGATGTTCTGTAAAGACCATTCATGGTGGGTCTATTGTATGATTTCGCGAGCTCCCTTCATCCTGATCATCTTCTTCAGTATCACCAAATGAAAGCGGTTGTTTCGGAGTGGACACACCTGCATCTGTAGGAACACTAGACAGAATATTAAAAGATTTAAACAAATCCGCATAATCATATAACCAGTCTGGACCAACTCTAGCGTCCGTGGAATTTTCTTCGAGCCATTCAATGTTGCATGACTCGAAGACCTTCTTAGTTACTTTATTTTATACTCTATAGGAAGATCCTTTAGATTATCCAATAAAGAAACACTCGTCCCCCTTGACCTCAAACTTCCCATTAGTGTCCATAAGTAACAGTACACATGGACACCCAAAGATACGGAAGTGTGAGACCGAGGGTTTACGTCCTTACAGAATCTCATAAGGTGTTTTCATATGACATTTGTTTACTAAATCATGATTCTGGACGTAACAAGCCGTGCTAACTGCTTCAGCCCAAAAGAAACTAGGAAGCTTCCAGTCGGCTAGCATGGTTCGTGCAGCCTCTTTAAGAGTACGGTTTCGTCTCTCAGCCACTCCATTCTGTTGTGGAGTTCATGGTGCACTATACTATCGATCGATTCCCTTTTCAGCGCAGATTGTATCAAAGGTGATATTCTTGAACTCTGTCCCATTATCCGATCGAATAGCCTTCACTCTTGTACTCGTCTGATTTTCAGCCAGAATGATGAGCTGTTTGATTAAAGCCGCAGTCTCATTCTTGTGACTCTGAAAGTAAACCCAAGTGTAACGTGAGTAGTCATCAACTATCACGAGACAGTATGAATTCTTGCCAATGCTTAGCACATTTACAGTACCGAAGAGATCCATATGAAGTAACTCGAGCATAGGTTTGGTCGAGGGTGTAGAATTGGATTTATGAGGCTTTCGATGTGCTTTTTCCTTTGCACAAGCAACACATTTCTCTACCAGCATGAAGTCTTTGATTGGTAGATCACGAACCAGTTGACCTTTGGCAAGTCGATTCAAATTCTTCATGTTCACATGCCCAAGGCGACGATGCCACAACAGGCCATCATGTTCTGAAATCTTCGAGAAAAGGTAAGTAATTTCTTCACACGGTTTCTTATTCATATCAATGACGTAGGCATTTCCTCTTCTCTCGGTAGTCATTAAGAACCAATCTTCAGTATCACGATCCCTGGTTTCAACACGTGACATCCCTTCTTTGTAAAGTGAACTGAATTTCCTCTATCACAAATTTGTGAAATGCTCAACATATTGTGTTTCAGTTCAGGGACATAGTTCACATTTTCGAAGCTTAGCACACTGTTTCACACTGTTCCTTTTAAAGTGATTCTGCCAGATTCTCCTCCCGCAAAAGAGACATACCCACCATCAAATTCTTTAACATTGACGAGTTGGGACAAGTCTCCTATCATGTGCTTGGAACAGCCACTATCCATGTACCAAAGTCGCACGGTAGTCCTCCATAGCTGTTCCTGCATGATTACAGGATCAGTTAGTGTAGGAACCCAACCCATAGTGGATCTGGGTTTCCCTGTGCATCGATATATGTCACTCTCTGCCAAACTAAATTGCCTTTATTCAAAAACTTTGAAGGCTTTTTATTGGCAGATTTCTGTTGAGATGTATTTGATTGAGCAGCCTTAGCTTTGGGTTTCTAATGTTTGTGTGACCATTGATAATTGTAGTTACCGAAAGCTTTATGTTGATTACTTTGAAAATTATTTTGTCGATTTTTTGTAACACCCTAAAACGATTTACCGTAAGAGATGTAGCGGAAATACCGGCTCAAAAATTCTTTCTTATATTGTCCATATGACATACTTGAAAGTTCATTTAAAATCTGTCAGACACTTCTTGAAAGGATTTACAACATTCATTCTAGATTAACACGTTAAATGTAATACATAAATACAAGCTATGAGACTGCTCTTCCCATACAATCCTTGCTCTTTGACTCGATCTTCAACCTCTTAGTCTCCACAATGAAGTTAATTCTGTGCAACCTGCAATCACCACATACATGTGCATCATTAATATTTGTTGATATCATTCTTAATCTAGACATACGCAATTAAATGAGCATTCTGCATTCTTCTATTCATGCTAATCTTTTCGATTATCTTTCTGAGTGCAATCATCCCAATCATCAAATCTTCATAAGGACACAATAGTATACCTGCATTTTCATTTCATTCACAAGGCACTCGATTAGTAACATAAATACTCAGACATATTGAAGCCATGTATACATATATACAAGCCTCATTCTTTCAAAAATAATAAATCCTACTTCATGCATACGTACATTCATACGTATATTTATACACACATACATACCTACATACATACATGCCTACATGCATCCATGCATACATGCATCCATGCATACAAGCATCCATGCATACATGCATCCATGCATACATGCATCCATGCATACATGCATCCATGCATCCATGCATACATGCATACATGCATACATGCATACATACATACATACATACATACATACATACATACATACATACATACATACATACATACATACATACATACATACATACATACATACATACATACATACATACATACATACATACATACATACATACATACATACATACATACATACATACATACATACATACATACACACACATACATACATACATACATACAAACATGTTGACACCCGGCTTTTCAGGCTGTACCGTACAATTGTAATACGTGTTGTGAATAGGTAACAGGGCTATATTTGACTAGTTATGATGTTTATATGTGAAATTTAATGTATTGGTAAAGTTAAACTTTGATTAAAATTATGTTGGCAACGGTAAGATAAACGCTTATCGTGTAACGGTCAAAATGCGAAACGAACGTCGGTGACCACCCGATCAGTGTTAAAATCCTAAAAATAGTCTGTTTTGATTAAAATAATAATTTTAATCCTATTCATGAGGAAAAATAAATTAAAACTCTAAGAAACTCTATTTTTCGAGTTTAAGCGCGTATCGCGCGATGCAGCGCGTATACCGACAAAATACTGTCAACACAGCCCGACAAGGCAACTGAAAAATCATTTTAGAAATAATTTGATAAGATTATTCTTAAAGAATGACACAAAAATAAAAATGCTTAAATTCCTATTTTTGCGATTTTAAGCGCGTACTGCGCAGCACAGCGCGCATACTGCCAAATACCGACAACATAGCCAGTCAAGGAAAACACAATATTGTTCCTTAATATTTTGGCAAGTTTATTTTTATAAAACGATAAAAATAATTTAAAACGCACTAAAAAGGGATTAAAACGCTAGATAAAATACCCGGTAATCAGTAAAATACCTGTTTTTTATCCTAAAATTATATGTATAAGTGTATATACACAAAATTAATGTGAGAGGGGGGCATGTGTGGCGGCACCATGGCTGCCCAAATAGCCTTGATTCTTGAACCTTGGACACTTGTCCATTCTTAAAAAATGTTGATGATGATTAACCCATCGATGCATGCACCATATTCATCCACATTTCAAGACAAGATTCAAAATCTTTTCACTCTCTCTCTCTTTGAAAACCTTCGGCCGAAACCCCCCTAAACACATCAACATTTCAATTCCAAAATCAAAACATGAAGATTCAAGGGCTACTCAAGGTGATTCCAAGCTTGTAAGAAGGTTTGGAAGTGATTTCAAGCAAGAACAAGTCTCATATCACCATCTTTTCTCAAAAACCCACTTTGAAAACGTGAAGGTATAAAATATTTCTTTAAACATTGTTCTTGATTCATATTGATAATGAAGTTAGTAACAAGTTTCTCTTGATTCTTGAAATCCAAACATAAACTTGAAAATTTCAAACAAACGAGTTTTGAATAAAATAAAAATGAGTGTGTGCATGTATGTATACATGGCCGAGAATGATGTGTGTGTATGTGTATTTTGTATTTTGAATTTTTGATGAAAGATTTCTTGATTATTTGATTTCATGAAAAATAGGATGATTAAAGTAAGTGTTAGTTGTAAAATAAGAGGGTTCTAAGGTGATTAGAGATTTGAAAGTGCTATATTAAAAAGTGAAATTCTGGAAGTATATGTGTGTATAGGTAATCCGTATATATGTATGCATGTGTGTTAAAGTTGATGTGTAATCATAAAAGTGAAAGATTTGAGTATGAATGAACATGAATGATTGAAGGATCTAAGGTGTTGTGTATGATATTTGAAAGAATAAGATGTTAGTGAGATTTTGATGCATTAAGATCATATTAGATGATAAAATTTATGATATGAGCACACAAGATGCATATACTTAGACATGCATGATGATATATGATCTTAAAAAGATGATTTGAGTGTGATTAAGTAAAAATCGGTTATGAGCAGATTATAAACCTTAAAATAAAGTTATTTTGAAGTGTTTAATGATATATAACTTTGTCATAATGTTTGCTAGCTTCGTATGTGGTACTTGGTGCATTAAAAGTTGTAAAATACGTGAAATCGTATGATTTATGTGACTTATATAAAAACTGCACTAATCTGATTATAACCACCATTTTAATCATTAAATAACATGTATTGTGTTAAAATATCAAATCATTTTGAGTTGGGATGGTTACGGTAACGTTTAACGCAAAACTATGCGTTCAAACGGTCAAAAATCGGCTTTTCGGGTGATTTTTGTAAAACTGATTTAGACCAGCAAATAAACTGATATTTTTAGTTTAAAAATAATTATTTTAACTAATTTTAAGTTTACTTGGTGTTTGGTTGGTCATAGGTGACTTCTGACGCCCGAAAACGTTACCGAATCGCTAAAATACACATTTTTCAATGAACACTAGTATTGGTGAATTTTGAGTGAATCTTATGTGACAAAATGTGTTAAGTGATTTAAACATATAAATGTTATAATATGTTAAGTGGTAAATTGATAATGGGAAAATTAGACTATGCATGTACTATTTGTGCGGTAGAAACGGTAAAATTGCGTTAAACATGTAACTTGTTTGTCGAGCATGAAATTTGGTACATATGAGATGATTTATGTATAATTGCTTTAAAAATGACAAAATAAATAAGTTAGTAATATTTTGTGTGTTCGGCGGTAAATTCTATCAACATTATGTATATATATTACGACGCGCAAATCGCAGATATATCGCGTATAAACGGGAGTGTTAACGGATTTAAACAATAATGGTCACCAATAAAATCGTTCAAATCGCAAAATCATAAAAATAAATATATATATGGATTCATATATATATATATATATATATATATTAACATGCCAACCTAATAAAAATGACAACTTTTCAAGAAAATCTCAAAGTTATGTGATAATTCTAAGAAACGGAGAAACTTAGGATTTTTGTGTTAAATATGTATATTGATTTAGAATTGTTCCTATATTAGGACGTATATAAAAATCAATCTCTGGGATTGCGATATTAAAATACACACCCAAAGGTGGGTGTCACTAAACCCCTCTTTTTACTGTTTTATATATATTTTGGGGGTGGAACACGTCGTTAAAAAGGTTTAATAATGTTTTCGAAATAAAACATACCTTTTAATATAAAATATATATTTTTGCTGAAAATATATGAATTTGATAAGTTATATATTTCGAAGTAAAACGATTTTGAAGAATGAATATTATAAGTGTGGTATTTCTTAAGTGAAACGAGACCGTACGAAATGGGAATGAATTCTGGACCGAGTCTCAACATTTGAGTGACAGGGGAATTCGTAAGTCGTAGTATATTAAATTGTCATATTAGTAGGATATATATATTGTACGTGAGACAGACATCATATTGTTCTTCAAGAAAGAACCCTGCACCCATGATGTTTAATCAGTTAAGTATGGTACGCGAGGAATTGTTGGTAGATCTATCGGGTTGACAACCCCGTCGTGACCGGTCGCCCCGTGTCAATGTCAAACGACGAATTATTATTCTGTTTATTGTCTAGCATTGATTATCCCTGCATGGTTAATATATAGTTCGTATCGTCTAGCTAATATACGAGCCTGAAAGTTGACGCTATAATTTAATATACAAAACCTGGGCAGTATTACTGTTGTCGGAGTAATGAACCGACGAAAGGCCCATGGATTTTTAATAAGAAAGTAAAAAGGACTTTCTAAGAGTTAAATGGATGTTTTAAATAAACACCTAATCAGAAAGTTTTCCTTGGAATAAAATCTGTTAGTAAACGAATAAGTGAACTCACCTTCCTTTGTGTTGACACTTGATTTTAACATGTTCTACAGGTACTTGAGTTCGGCTTCGGGAAAATCATGGCGTATCTTGTGTTTGATGATGCATGTTTTTATGTTTAATTATGTTGGACAACTTTTGAACTACCTGGGGCGTTTGTAATAAGATTCGTGAGGATCATAACAACTTAACTTATGTGGTCGTGTCATGACTTTTAAATTGTAATGTTTAATATCTATGTTTTAAAATATGTCAAAATGTCCAACAAAAGAGTGCATCGTCCGACAAGGTATAAATGGGCACCAACTTCCGTCTCCACTACGTTTAATATTCCGCTGCGACGTTTTTGGGGTGTGACAGAAGTTGGTATCAGAGCCATTGGTTGTTAGCGAACTAGATGTTTTCGCGGAAAACACTAGACTTCAACCGAAGAATTTTTGAAATATAAAGTCTAAAATTCTCAAAGCAGAGATTTTTAAATAAGTATAGAAAATATTTTATCATGTGTGAAAACCATTATGTGTTTTATGTGTATACGTGATTTTTTGTTTATTTGACCTTATTTGTTACTGTTTATGTTGATCACACACTTACTTGTACGGTTATATATGTGTCACAGATGCCGCACGAACACGAGGTCATCGAGATCCACGACTCAGGTTACAAGCCAGATTTCGAGACTTCACCCAGACTTACGCTGCCAGAGACACCTATCACGGCTCCACAGATGATTTGTACTACCGAGTTTACCTCATCTTTCCACGTCAATCCTGCTGCTTTTGCCAGCCAGGGAGACCCCCGATGCGCTTTCACTAGCAACGGGTGGATAGATGATGATGATGTGCCTCACTCAATCCATGAGACGGGACAATCATCTGGCACTGTACCAATTATCGATGACGTGATCAAGAATGACTCTACTGTCGGAGGATCTATTAGTATCGCACCAGTGGTGGACGCTACTATCGTCACGGCTGGACCTTTAGAGCCATCAGTCATCCCACCTGCTGTTGTGATCGAGCCTGCTACTGAAATCCCTCCGCTTGTTTTGTCTGAGTCTTCTTTTCCTGTTTTAGAGTCACGCACTTCTTCGACGCCGCTGTTAGTTTATTATCGTCGTAGGAAGAGAATTAAGCCCGCTGGAGATAGGGTAGATCGATATTGTCATTGTGATCGACAGCTCACCGCATTGCGCAATGACCTAGACCTAGCCAAAGGAAAGGCGAAGTACCTTGAGGGACCGATGGACGATCATGAGGAGTTGAAAGTTATAGACGACATCGCAAGAGATGAGATGCATTGGAGGGTTGTAGATTTGGAGAAGCTTGTCCAGGAGATGTTAGAGTCTCTAGGTTTGAGGCGTTGATGTTGGTCGTTTACTTGTTTGTTCGTTTCGTTGTTTGATGGGTTGTACTGTTAGACATTTCCTTTTGATGTTCTTTATGTTTGTGGCCTGCGTGCCAGTTTCATTTTTGAATATTATTTGGGAAATTCATATGAACTTGTTTATGGATGTCGATGTAAGCATACCAAGAATAGTCCTTTGAACTGAAAACGAGTTTAAATAATTTATATAATAAACATCAACGATGTACTTTTGGTTTAATTTTTTTCTCATTTATATGTGGATATTTTACATGCGCAATGTTTGGTCCACTAATGATGGAATTATTTTTGGTTATTGTCTTAAGTGGATATTATTGTTATGATAATAGAAACGACGAAATGCCGCTAAAAGCAAGACAGGGTACCAGATTACCTACCACACTGGAAGAGTTGGCTCGACTCATAGCCCCACACGTAAATACTACCATGGAACAGCTCAACGCTAATGATGGTCAGGGACATGGACGTGGTGCTTGTGGACAAGGTTTTGGTGAGGCACATAATGGGAATCCTCCAGGTAAAACGTGATCGGAAAGCCTTAGCAGTTCATGTGTTATGTTATCATTGGAATGAATTCCTTATTTTTATTAACATTATTGAGCAGTGCACGGATGTGCATATAAAACATTCCAGGGCTGTAACCCACGATCATTTATCGGTGCTGAAGGACCCTTAGATATCACCCGATGGATTGAGAAGATGGAATCTGTCATGGCAATCAAAGGTTGTGCTGCTGATCAACGAATGAGATATGCTTCTTGCTTATTTCTTGATGAAGCACTGTCCTGGTGGAATCCGCAAGTTCAAATTTTGGGTAAAGACGCTGCCTACGGTCCGACCTGGAATGAACTTAAGGAGATGCTCCTGAAAGAATGGCATAGTGAAATTCAGAGAATCGAGACAGACTTCTGGAATCTAACCATGGAAGGTCTGGATGTCAGAGCTTACACTTGTCATTTTAATGATTTGGCAAGGTTAGTTCCACGAATGGTTACTCCTGAATATGAAAAGGTAGAAAGGTATATCTGGGGATTGTCGCCACAAATTCGCAGTATGGTTGCATCCGTGAAACCCACCACCTTTCTAGTGGCTACTATAGTGGCAAACTCTTTAGCCGATGACGCTGTACACAAAGGTAGTCTCGATCAAAAGGAGGAAACCGGGAAGTCATCGGGCAAGGCCAAAACGGACGCGAAATTTGAACGGTCAGGGCTTTCTAAGATTAAGACAGAATTTACGAAGAAGCGCAAACCCGAGAGCTCCAAGAAGACTCCCGAAGTTGGAAGAAGGAAGAAACGCAACTTGGAGAAAGCAAGCGTAACAAACCCTAAAGGGTCGGGAAAGGGTAAGGACGGCGACGGACAAGAGAGGTGCGCCAGATGTAGCCGAACCGGACATGTGACTTCCCAGTGTTACGCTAGGAGTACATTGGATGGAGTTGCGCTTGAATGATGCTTTACATGCGGTGAACAAGGACACTACAAAAGGGAATGCCCGAAATTGAAAGGACAAAACGTCAGGAGTAACTCCGATGGAGCAAGTGCCAGAAAGGCAAGTGAGAGTCCTGCTACTATTACCGGTATGTTTCCAATCAAAGACCAATCTATGTTCATATCTATAATACTAAAGCTGACTTGAGTTTCGTTCGAGAAACTATGAACCATTGTTGTGTTCACCTATAAGTAGGCTAAGTATAAAGTGTGACAACCCGAGTTTCCAAGGTTTTTACTTGACACATTACTCATTTCGTGATTTGTTTTTGTAAATCCTTGCACTATAACTTGCTCATGTCTGGCATATGTGGATGTGATTATTTTAAATATTAAATTGTGAACTATGTGTTATGTGTTAGTTAATAAATAAAATTTGAATATGTGATAGAAATTATTAACCTTCACCACCCACACACACATGACGAAGCTTGAAAGCTTCGCCACAACAACCACTCGAGGAAGGTTAACCTTCCTCAAGACTGAAGACACCTGAAGCTAAACCTTCATCACCCTCATACTTGACGAAGCTTAACCTTCCCCACCCACATACTCGGCGAACTTGAAACCTTCGTCGGACACGGACTTTGGCCCAAGACTGTTCGGCCGGCCCAATCACATTTACATTATATCTTGCGATATCGCTTAGGGTAGAACACTTTTAGAAAACCCTAAACTACTCTTCTCCTGTGCGACGAGAACTACAACATTGGAGCCTTTCTTCGCGATCAATCCATTAGTTTTTCTTTTCCTGTTAGTGTTTAATCTTCACATGAATGTTTTTTTTTGATATTATCGTTAATTGTGTGTTTTAAATCATGATCTGTGATACTAGGTTATCGAATACGGTTCCGCATGTAAATGGTTTGATGTTTCTGTCATGATTCATGTATAATAGATCTTATGTGATGAAAGCTGTTGTTTCGGCCACTGTTCGTGCATTAGTTAATGCTCGATGATCATATTGTTTGGGTGTCCAAGGATTTTGTGTTACTGTTTGGTATGTGTGGGTGATATGGGGTAGTATAATTCGTGGTTAAGATGATGTTATGATTGATGATGCGAACTGTTAATTGAATAATTAAAAGTGCTTTTATGAATTGTTATGATTAAGCAAATGGTTGTTGTAGCCGTCCTAACTGTTAGAATGTATTAGGGTTCCTGTGTTCTGTAACTGATGACGATGATCACGCTTACCTGGGGAACCTTCAGTTGAGGAAGGTTAAGGTTCCTCGTGAGGAAGGTTAAGGTTCCTCGTGAGGAAGGTTAAGGTTTCTAGTGAAACTTGTAAGTACCTAAGGTTCCTCGTGAAACTTATAAGTAACAGTAGTTAAGTATGTTAACTCTGTTAGTGTGATAACTCTGTCAGTGTGATAACTCTGTTAGTATGTCAACTCTGTTAGTGTGATAACTCTGTTAGTGTGATAACTCTGTTAGTATGTTAACTCTGTTAGTGTGATAACTTTGTTAGTGTGATAACTCTGTTAGTATGTTAACTCTGTTAGTGTGATAACTCTGTTAGTATGATAACTCTGTTGGCATGATTAACTCTGTTAGAATGTTAACTCTATTAGTATGTTAACTAATAACCCATGTTAAGAATAGACTGAAAACTCAACGATGTGAAACACGGATTATATCAACATGAGATAACTGTTATGTGTTACTTGATAATGATTGCTTAAGCACACTTTGGGACATAGATTGCATGTGAATAGTTACGAACTTAAACTGATTGTATCTATACGTGTACACTATAGGCTTTGACTGAATAAATTGACGTGTAGTTAAGCATACCGAGCAAACCGAGGTGAGTTCACACTCTTTCTAAGGCATGGGATTCCCAAGGGTTGGGAATGGGTTAAAGAACTAAAACGGAATCTACATATTCTCCTTGGGTAGGATATGTACGGCCATCCTCCATGGGTAGGATGCCAAGATTAAACCTCGCGTATTCTCCTTGGGTAGTATACGTACGTTCGTCCTCCTTGGGTAGGACAACAAGATTAAACATACTGGACCAAAACTCTATCATAAGTCCCTCATTTTATATCGACTTAATCACCGAGGCCGATGGCGAGCGGGTCATTAGTTAATAGAGCTATTAGGTTTAACAAACCTCACACCGTGCCAGTAGGACGGGCGTGTACTAATGGACTAAGGCAAAGGGTCAATGATGATAGACATTGACTTAGGGCACAACTTACTTTCGTTAGTAGTTGATATGGTAACAGTCTAGTAATTCACATGGGAATCCCCCACTAATTATTGAAATGGTTTGGGAAATAAGGATACTGATTAATACGTGGTTTACGAAACAAACTTACGATTATTGAAACAAACGCAATAACTAAACAACCAACTGTGAACTCGCTCAACTTTTTTGTTGACTCGTTGTTACATGCCTTGCGGGTCATTAGGTATTCATGGAGCTTGCACAGGGAGGCACGATCGTTGTGGGACATGGACAGTGTGTACCATGTTAAAACATTTACATTGTTTCGAACTTAATACTTATGTTTGGGTTTTACGTTTATGCTTCCGCTGAACACTTTAACTATGCTTTTGTTTTGAACACCTTTCATATTGTGTGGTTGAACTTTATTTATTACTTACAATGTTCAATATGATTGGTGGCTTGATCCTGGTCAGTCACGCCTCCAAGCGGTGATACTCCGCATGTGGATTTTGGGGGTGTGACAGATTGGTATCAGAGCCATTGGTTATAGTGAACTTGGTTTAAAAAAAAGGGAAAAAGCTTTTTCATAAAACCAGACTATAACCTGTATAGTGCTCAATGATCCACAACGACGCTTCGCTCCACGTGCAAGGCTCAACACCATAGGTGATATGATTTATGTTTATATTACCTACTTGTTAGTTACATGGTAAATTGTGCATGGTATGCTTGGGTTAACGTAACAACTATTGTTAGACCCTCATTGTGTGCTTACTCTCTTCTATCATCGCATTTTCGCGACAACTTTCTCACTCATGTTTCCTTTGATATGAAGTTCATGGGTGGACGTGTTAACCTAACTAAAGCTCAGCTGACGGCTTTCATCAATGAACAAGTTACTGCAGCACTCGCAGCCGCTCAGGCAGGAGGTATAATCTGCCATTGAAACCTACTCTAGGATCTTTATATCCTACTCTCGTAAACCTACACTTGTGCTTTACTTTGTCTCTTCTCACACCCACGACAGGTCAACATGCTTAGCCTGCTGTGTGTACTTTCAAAACTTTTATGGACTGCCGACCTACTACTTTCAGCGGCACTGAAGGAGCCGTAGGCCTCCTCCATTGGTTCAAGAAGCTCGAATCAGTATTCGAAATGTGTGAATGTCCAGTGGCACGAAGGGTGAAGTATGCCACTGGTACTCTTGAAGGCGCAGCGCTTACGTGGTGGAATGGTCAAGTCAAGATGCTTGGGTTGGCGACTGCTAATGCCACCCCATGGAACGATTTCAAAGAATTGATCAAGTGAGAGTACTGCAATCGTGACGACATCCACAAGTTGGAAGTGGAGCTCTATAACCTGAAATTGACTGGGTCAGAAATCGAGGCATACACAAAGAGGTCAAATGAGTTGGCAGGGTTATGTCCAACTATGGTGGATCCTCCCATCAAGCGTTTTGTCTAAGTCTTCTTTTCCTGTTTTAGAGTCACGCACTTCTTCGACGCCGTTGTTAGTTTATTATCGTCGTAGGAATAGAATTAAGCCCGCTGGAGATAGGGTAGATCGATATTGTCATTGTGATCGACAGCTCACCGCATTGCGCAAAGACCTAGACCTAGCCAAAGGAAAGGCGAAGTACCTTGAGGGACAGATGGACGATCATGAGGAGTTGAAAGTTATAGATGGCATCGCAAGAGATGAGATGCATTGGAGGGTTGTAGATTTGGAGAAGCTTGTCCAGGAGATGTTAGTGTCTCTAGGTTTGAGGCGTTGATGTTGGTCGTTTACTTGTTTGTTCGTTTCGTTGTTTGATGGGTTGTACTGTTAGACATTTACTTTTGATGTTCTTTATGTTTGTGGCCTGCGTGCCAGTTTCATTTTTGAATATTATTTGGGAAATTCATATGAACTTGTTTATGGATGTCGATGTAGGCATACCAAGAATAGTCCTTTGAACTGAAAACGAGTTTAAATAATTTATATAATAAACATCAACGATGTACTTTTGGTTTAATTTTTTTCTCATTTATATGTGGATATTTTACATGCACAATGTTTGGTCCATTAATGATTGAATTATTTTTGGTTATTGTCTTAAGTGGATATTATTGTTATGATAATAGAAACGACGAAATGCCGCCAAAAGCAAGACAGGGTACCAGATTACCTACCACACTGGAAGAGTTGGCTCGACCCATAGCCCCACACATAAATACTACCATGGAACAGCTCAACGCTAAGGATGGTCAGGGACGTGGACGTGGTGCTTGTGGACAAGGTTTTGGTGAGGCACATAATGGGAATCCTCCAGGTAAAACGTGATCGGAAAGCCTTAGCAGTTCATGTGTTATGTTATCATTGGAATGAATTCCTGATTTTTATTAACATTATTGAGCAGTGCACGGATGTGCATATAAAACATTCCAGGGCTGTAACCCACGATCATTTATCGGTGCTGAAGGACCCTTAGATATCACCCGATGGATTGAGAAGATGGAATCTGTTATGGCAATCAAAGGTTGTGCTGCTGATCAACGGATGAGATATGCTTCTTTCTTATTTCTTGATGAAGCACTGTCCTGGTGGAATCCGCAAGTTCAAATTTTGGGTAAAGACGCTGCCTACGGTCTGACCTGGAATGAACTTAAGGAGATGCTCCTGAAAGAATGGCGCAGGGAAATTCAGAGAATCGAGACAGACTTCTGGAATCTAACCATGGAAGGTCTGGATGTCAGAGCTTACACTTCTCATTTTAACGATTTGGCAAGGTTAGTTCCACGAATGGTTACTCCTGAATATGAAAAGGTAGAAAGGTATATCTGGGGATTGTTGCCACAAATTCGCAGTATGGTTGCATCCGCGAAACCCACCACCTTTCTAGAGGCTACTATAGTGGCAAACTCTTTAGCCGATAACGCTGTACACAAAGGTAGTCTCGATCAAAAGGAGAAACCGGGAAGTCATCGGGCAAGGCCAAAACAGACGCGAAATTTGAACGGTCAGGGCGTTCTAAGACTAAGACAAAATTTACGAAGAAGCGCAAACCCGAGAGCTCCAAGAAGACCCCCGAAGTTGGAAGAAGGAAGAAACGCAACTTGGAGAAAGCAAGCGTAACAAACCCTAAAGGGTCGGAAAAGGGTAAGGATGGAGATGGACAAGAGAGGTGCGCCAGATGTAGCCGAACCGGACATGTGACCTCGTAGTGTTACGCTAGGAGTACATTGGATGGAGTTGCACTTGAATGATGCTTTACATGCGGTGAACAAGGACACTACAAAAGGGAATGCCCGAAATTGAAAGGACAAAACGTCAGGAGTAACTTCGATGGAGCAAGTGCCAGAAAGGCAAGTGAGAGTCCTGCTACTGTTACCGGTATGTTTCCAATCAAAGACCAATCTATGTTCATATCTATAATACTAAAGCTGACTTGAGTTTCGTTCGAGAAACTATGAACCATTGTTGTGTTCACCTATAAGTAGGCTGAGTTTAAAGTGTGACAACCCGAGTTTCCAAGGTTTTTACTTGACACGTTACTCGTTTCGTGATTTATTTTTGTAAATCCTTGCACTATAACTTGCTCATGTCTGGCATATGTGGATGTGATTATTTTAAATATTAAATTGTGAACTATGTGTTGTGTGTTAGTTAATAAATAAAATTTGAATATGTGATAGAAATTATCCACCTTCACCACCCACACACACATGACGAAGCTTGAAAGCTTCGCCACAACAACCACTCGAGGAAGGTTAACCTTCCTCAAGACTGAAGACACCTGAAGCTAAACCTTCATCACCCTCATACTTGACGAAGCTTAACCTTCCCCACCCACTTACTCGGCGAACTTGAAACCTTCGTTGGACCCGGACTTTGGCCCAAGACTGTTCGGCCGGCCCAATCACATTTACGTTATATCTTGCGAGATCGCTTAGGGTAGAACACTTTTAGAAAACCCTAAACTACTCTTCTCCTGTGCGACGAGAACTACAACATTGGAGCCTTTCTTCGCGATCAATCCATTAGTTTTTCTTTTCCTGTTAGTGTTTAATCCGCACATGAATGTTTTTTTGATATTATCGTTAATTGTGTGTTTTAAATCATGACTCAGTGATACTAGGTAATCGAATACGGTTCCGCATGTAAATGGTTTGATGTTTCTGTCATGATTCATGTATAATAGATCTTATGTGATGAAAGCTGTTGTTTAGGCCACTATTCGTGCATTAGTTAATGCTCGATGATCATATTGTTTGGGTGTCCAAGGATTTTGTATTACTGTTTGGTATGCGTGGGTGATCTGGGGTAGTATAATTCGTGGTTAAGATGATGTTATGATTGATTATGCGAACTGTTAATTGAATAATTAAAAGTGCTTGTATGAATTGTTATGATTAAGCAAATGTTTGTTGTAGCCATCCTAACTGTTAGAATGTATTAGGGTTCCTGTGTTCTGTAACTGATGACGATGATCATGCTTACCTGGGGAACCTTCAGTTGAGGAAGGTTAAGGTTCCTCGTGAGGAAGGTTAAGGTTCCTCGTGAGGAAGGTTAAGGTTTCTCGTGAAACTTGTAAGTACCTGAGGTTCCTCGTGAAACTTATAAGTAACAATAGTTAAGTATGTTAACTCTGTTAGTGTGATAAATCTGTTAGTGTGATAACTCTGTTAGTGTGATAACTCTGTTAGTATGTTAACTCTATTAGTGTGATAACTCTGTTAGTGTGATAACTCTGTTAGTATGTTAACTCTGTTAGTGTGATAACTCTGTTAGTGTGATAACTCTGTTAGTATGTTAACTCTGTTAGTGTGATAACTCTGTTAGTGTGATAACTCTGTTAGTGTGATAACTCTGTTGGTATGATTAACTCTGTTAGAATGTTAACTCTATTAGTATGTTAACTAATAACCCATGTTAAGAATAGACTAAAAACTCAACTATGTGAAACACGAATTATATCAACATGAGATAACTGTTATGTGTTACTTGATAATGATTGCTTAAGCACACTTTGGGACATAGATTGCATGTGAATAGTTACGAACTTAAACTGATTGTATCTATACGTGTACACTATAGGCTTTGACTGAATAAATTGAACGTGTAGTTAAGCATACCGAGCAAACCGAGGTGAGTTCACACTCTTTCTAAGGCATGGGATTCCCAAGGGTTGGGAATGGGTTAAAGAACTAAAACGGAAACTACATATCCTCCATGGGTAGGATGCCAAGATTAAACCTCGCGTATTCTCCTTGGGTAGGATACGTACGTTTGTCCTCCTTGGGTAGGACAACAAGATTAAACATACTGGACCAAAACTCTATCATAAGTCCCTCATTTTATATCGACTTAATTGCCGAGGCCGATGGCGAGCGGGTCATTAGTTAATAGCGCTATTAGGTTTAACAAACCTCACACCGTGCCGGTAAGACGGGTGTGTACTAATGGACTAAGGCAAAGGGTCAATGATGATAGACATTGACTTAGGGCACAACTTACTTTCGTTAGTAGTTGATATGGTAACAGTCTAGTAATTCACATGGGAAGCCCCCACTAATTATTGAAATGGTTTGGGAAACAAGGATACTGATTAATACGTGGTTTACGAAACAAACTTACGATTATTGAAACAAACGCAATAACTAAACAACCAACTGTGAACTCACTCAACTTTGTTGTTGACTCGTTGTTACATGCCTTGCAGGTCGTTAGGTATTCATGGAGCTTGCAGAGGGAGGCACGATCGTTGTGGGATATGGACAGTGTGTACCATGTTAAAACATTTACATTGTTTCGAACTTAATACTTATGTGTGGGTTTTACGTTTATGCTTCCGCTGAACACTTTAACTATGCTTTTGTTTTGAACACCTTTCATATTGTGTGGTTGAACTTTATTTATTACTTACAATGTTCAATATGATTGGTGGCTTGATCCTGGTCAGTCACGCCTTCAAGCGGTGATACTCCGCATGTGGATTTTGGGGGTGTGACAGATTGGTATCAAAGCCATTGGTTATAGTGAACTTGGTTTAAAAAAAAAAGGGAAAAAGCTTTTTCATAAAACCATACTATAACCTGTACAGTGCTCAATGATCCAGAACGACGCTTCGCTCCACGTGCAAGGCTCAACACCATAGGTGATATGATTTATGTTTATATTACCTACTTGTTAGTTACATGATAAATTGTGCATGGTATGCTTGGGTTAACGTAACAACTATTGTTAGACCCTCATTGTGTGCTTACTCTCTTCTATCATCGCATTTTCGCGACACCTTTCTCACTCATGTTTCCTTTGATATGAAGATCATGGGTGGACATGTTAACCTAACTCAAGCCCAGCTGATGGCTTTCATCAATGAACAAGTTACTGCAGCACTCGCAGCCGCTCAGGCAGGAGGTATAACCTGTCATTGAAACTTACTCTGGGATCTTTAGATCCTACTCTCGTAAACCAACACTTGTGCTTAACTTTGTCTCTTCTCACACACACGACAGGTCAACATGCTCAGCCTGCTGTGTGTACTTTCAAAACTTTTATGGACTGCCGACCTACTACTTTCAGCGGCGCTGAAGGAGCCGTAGGCCTCCTCCATTGGTTCAAGAAGCTCGAATCAGTATTCGAAATGTGTGAATGTCCAGTGGCACGAAGGGTGAAGTATGCCACTGGTACTCTTGAAGGCGCAGCGCTTACGTGGTGGAATGGTCAAGTCCAGATGCTTGGGTTGGCGACTGCTAATGCCACCCCATGGAACGATTTCAAAGAATTGATCAAGTGAGAGTACTGCAATCGTAACGACATCCACAAGTTGGAAGTGGAGCTCTATAACCTGAAAATGACTGGGTCAGAAATCGAGGCATACACAAAGAGGTCAAATGAGTTGGCAGGGTTATGTCCAACTATGGTGGATCCTCCCATCAAGCGTATCGAACTGTATCTTAAGGGTCTGGTGCCAGAAATTCAAAGTCATGTGACCGCAGCTAACCTCGCTACAATCCAGGATGTTATTCGTCTGGCTCATTGTCTCACAGACCAGGCAGTGGAACAGAACAGGCTGCCGAAATGCATCAGTGCTACTACTACCTCTTCTACTCCTAGTGATAACAAGCGAAAGTGGGATGGAGCCTCCAGCAAGGGTTCGAATTCAGTTCAGTCTCAGTAGCGAAAGACTGATGACTACCAGAGTCCTGGTCAGCAATCTTCTGGTAGTCAAGGGCAGGGTGGATATCGAGGAAACCACCCTAAGTGCAATAGATGTAACAGACACCACAGTGGTCAGTGCAACAAGGGTCGATGTCATAGGTGTCTCAAGATGGGTCATGAAGCTAAGGATTGCAGGAGCTCATGACCTACAAATCAAAATCGCCAACAGCAACCACCAGCCCTACAGAACCAGCAGCAATAGCAGGGTAACAGGGGATGCTTTCAGTGTGGCGCTGAAGGCCACTTCAAGAGAAACTGTCCTCAGCTGAACCAAAATCAGAACAACAATAACCAGGGGAACGGGAAAAACAATGGGAGAAACAATGATGGTAATGGTGCCAGGGGTCGAGCGTTCGTGATTGGTCAGGGTGACGCAAGGAATGATCCTAACGTGGTGATGGGTAAGTTTCTTTTCGACGACTTCTTTGTTACTGTTTTATTTGATTCGGGTGCTGATACCAGTTATGTGTCTCTAAAAGTTAGTCAAATGCTTAAACGCACACCAACACTTTTGAACACCAAGCATGTCGTAGAGTTAGCAAATGGTAAAAGTTTAGAGGCCACACATATAGTTAAGGGTTGTAACCTCGTCTTAGCTGGTCAGACCTTCTCTATCAATTTCATTCCTATAGTTTTGGGTAGTTTCGACATCTTCATTGGGATGGACTGGTTATCTCAACAGCAAGCAGAGATCCTTTGCAAAGAGAAGATCGTTCGTATTCCCCGTTCTAGTAAAGAACCTCTCGTGATTCAAGGCGACAAGAGTGGTGCTGTTGTGGGCATCATCTCCTTCCTTAAGGCCCAGAAGTGTTTGCGAAAGGGCTACACCGCTATTTTAGCACTCGTTACTGATGCATCAACGAAAGAGAAGAAGATAGAGGATATTCGAGTTGTACACGACTTCCCTCAAGTGTTTCCTGAGGAATTACCTGGTCTACCGCTTCATCGCCAGGTTGAATTTCAAATCGAACTAGCTCCTGGAGCAGCACCAATAGCTCGTGCACCTTATCGTTTAGCTCCATCAGAACTTGAAGAACTGTCCACGCAACTACAAGAGCTCTTGGACTAGGGTTTTATTCATCCTAGCTCTTCGACTTGGGGAGCTCTAGTGTTTTTCGTGAAAAAGAAAGACGGTACCTTCAGAATGTGTATTGACTACCGCGAACTCAACAAGGTGATCGTGAAAAATCGCTATCCTCTTCCACGCATTGATGACTTATTCGACCAGTTGCAGGGGTCGAGTTTCTATTCGAAGATTGATTTGAGATCAGGCTACCATCAACTGAGAGTCCGAGATGAGGACATCTCCAAGACAACATTCAGAACTCGTTACGGCCACTACGAGTTTCTGGTCATGCCATTCGGGTTAACAAACGCACATGCAGTTTTCATGGATCTTATGAACCGAGTGTGCAAACCATACCTGGATAAGTTCGTTATTGTTTTTATTGATGACATCCTGATCTACTCTAAGAGTCAGGAGGAACACGAGCAACACCTGCGACTTATCTTGGAACTTTTACGAACAGAGCAACTTTATGCTAAGTTTTCCAAATGCGACTTCTGGCTTCGAGAAGTCCATTTCTTAGGCCACGTGGTAAACGGGAATGGGATTCACGTTGATCCATCCAAAGTCGACTCGATCAAGAACTGTCCTGCACCTCGTACACCAACAGAAATTCGCCAATTCTTGGGTTTGGCGGGATACTACAGAAGATCCATCAAGGATTTCTCCAAGATCGTGCAACCTCACACTTCACTAACTCAGAAGGGTGTCACCTATCGTTGGGGAGATGCACAGGAATCTGCATTTCGACACTTAAAGAATAGACTTTGTAGCGCACCAATTCTCTCATTGCCAGAGGGCACAGACGATTTCGTGGTTTATTGTGACGCGTTAATTCAGGGTCTTGGTTGTGTGTTAATGCAACGGGATAAAGTCATTGCTTATGCATCGCGCCAACTCAAAATTCACGAAAGGAATTACACTACACACGACCTGGAGCTGGGAGCAGTTGTTTTCGCGCTTAAGATATGAAGACATTACCTGTACGGTACCAAGTGCACCATCTACATCGATCACAGGAGTCTCGAGCATATCTTCTGTCACACCCCCAAAATCCACCTGCGGAGTACTACCGCTTAGAGGCGTGACTGACCAGGATCCAGCCACCAATCATATTGAACAAGCATATAAGTAGTTATAAAAATCCAACCAATACAATTGGTGTTCAAACAAAACATAGTTAAGTTGCAAGCGGAAGCATAAGTCTTAAATCAAAACATAAGTTTAATTGTTCCAAAGTTTAACATGGCACTCAGTCGTCCATGTCCCACAACGATCCTCCTCCATGCAAGCTCCAGCTAGGAACCTAAGGACCTGCAAAGCATGTAGTAACGAGTCAACAACAAGTTGAGTGAGTTCACGGTTGGGTGTTCGTTTTAAGTAGTTTCGAAAACAGTTTCCTTTAGCTGGCATCCTGCCGTGGGGGTTACCCCATAGTTAAAAACGTGACTTGTTTATTCCCGGTTACTCTGGCAATCCAGCCGTGGGGGCTACCCCGTGTTAGTTATCTGGCATTTCGGCCGTGGGGGCTACCCCATGTATACACTAGACTCGTTACCATATCGACTGCTGACTGTAGTCATGCTTATGTGCCCTGAAACTGTCAATGTCTATCATCATTGACGTGCCCCAGATCCATTAGTTCACGCCCGTCCTCTGCGGCACGGTGTGAGGTTTGTCAGACCTAAATAGCGCTATCTAACTAATGACCCGCTCGCCATTGGCCCAGTGATTAAGTCGATATAAAAATGAGGGACTTCGTGATAGAGTTTTGGTCTAGTACGAGTTATCTATCCGTGAGGACGAGGAATTACATTCCTGAACCATTGCTGTCCTACCCAAGGAGGACGAGGAACCCATGTTCCTTAACCCCAATTCCCGACCCCTGGGAATCCCATGCTTTGTAGAGGGTGTGAACTCACCTTGGTTTGCTCGGTAGATACACAGAAAAGTCAAACAAGCAATATTGTGGTCACTCGCGTCCTATCATAGTTGTATCATACAAGTCAGGTTCAAACCACGTATTGCACGTATGTTCTACACGTATGCTAGCATATTGCATGCAAGTTCATCCATGGCAGCCCAAATAATCATTCATAAATAACAGCACGTATAAGGTCCATGCATTAGGCCCCAAAGGTCCGGCCCAATTACTTAAGTCCGAAATGAGGTGCAAGTCCAAACAGCGTGTACATGCGTATAGTCTCGAGTCACAACCAGGCGTTCTTGACTCGCAACCCGAGTCGCAAACTGCGGTCTCGAGTTATCATGGTCACGGTCTCGAGTCGCAACCGGACTCGTAATCATGGTCTCGGTTCATGCTGTTTTGGTCTCGAGTCGCAACCGGACTCGTAACTGAGATTTCGAGTCATAAGGTTTGTGTGCTGATCACGTGTGGTTTCGAGTCGCAACCAGGTGTTTGCGACTCGCAACCGATGTCGCAACCGGGGATCTCGACTCATCATGCGGTGGTCTCGAGTCGCAACCGAAGGTCTCGGCTGGACATAAGCTGATTCTGCACAGTGTACTATCCAATGGAAAACCGATTTCATGTAACAGTTTGTACCATCCACTTAAACATGTTTTCTTGTCTAGCAACTTACCAAAATGGATCAAACAACAAGTTTCAAATGTTCATCACACACTCATATCATATTCAACAAGTTCTTCATATATTCAAATAGTTCATCATGATCATTCAAGCTTGTTTATCTTATTTCCGGGTTTTTATCATTAATCACAACATAATCATGAGCAACAAATCAACACACTTGAACATAGTCATCTAACGGTTTCAAATCATCACATAACATCTAAAGAATCAACTCTATACTAATCCGATTAGCATGGTACTACACATATGCAAGCCGGTTTTATGAACATCCACATTTAATGATTTGAATCACATTTCGATACAAGATATCATGAGCTCTTAAGCAACATATCCGAAATTAAAACATGTTAGCCGATTATCAACATCACACACATCCGATTCATAAAACATCATCAAGCATACAACTACACTAGTTAAATCATATCATTCACACTATCATTTAACAACAACAAACATCATAAAATCACTAACCGGTTGATGAGTTTCAAAGGTGAGTATGAAGCTTCTAAACGGGTGCGTGTGGGAGTCGATCCGAGAGCTCCTAGTGGTCACCGGTTTGAATCCGAGAAGAAGGAGAAGAATGTTGTGGCTTAGGGTTTTATGGTTTCTAGAGAGAGAGTAGGGGAGTGTGTGTGTTGTCCAATAAAATGGCAAAGATGGCTAGGTGCATAACATATATACTAGCTTCAAGTGGTGCACCCTAATGGGTTTTCGAAATAAGCTAAGTGTGTGTGTGGCCCAACCGACCCATATGTTGTATTGTTCACTCGAGACCACATGGTCTCGAGTCGGGTTCTTATGTCTCGGGTCATAATAATACGCACATACATACAAGCACGACACATATCATAACACATATTCACATACGAGTTTCACTTATCATTAATCACACAAGTTAACTAGTCACACGTTCATGTTACATCGGGGTACAAGAAAGGTTCTAAATTTCGAGTTGTCACATCATCCCCAAGTTGAAAGAAATTTCGTCCCGAAATTTGGTAAGCACTCACTGAGGAAGCTAGTTAAGTTGTATGGTTTTCCCGGTTTTCCTGGGGTGTCACATCCACCCCCCGTTGATCTGGAATTTCATCCCGAAATTCCGTAGCTTCAGCCTCAGTAGTGGGTGTACTGTTTGCGAACAGTTGGGGATACTTTTGTTTCATCTGATCTTCGCGCTCCCAGGTGAACTCTGGGCCGCGACGTGAGTTCCAACGAACTCGAACGAGAGGTATTCTGGTGCTCTTGAGGACCTTAACATCCCGGTCCGTGATTTCGACTGGTTCCTCGACGAATCGTAACTGTTCGTCGATAGTGAGTTCCTTCAGAGGAACTACGTGGGTCTCATCTGACGGACACTTCTTCAGATTCGACACGTGAAAAACGTTGTGAACTGCACCGAGTTCCGCTGGTAAGTTGAGTCTGTAGGCCACCCTGCCTATTTTCTCAATGACTTCGAAAGGTCCAACGTATCGTGGGTTGAGTTTTCCGCGTTTACCAAAACGAACCACCCCTTCCAGGGTGAAACTTTGAGTAGTACCCGCTCCCCAACCTGGAGCTCAAGCGGTTTCCTGCCCATGTCGGCGTAAACTTTCTGACGTTCGCGAGCTGCCGTCATGCGTTTTCGTATTTGAGCAATTTGTTCGGTCGTGTCTACCACATATTCTGGACCAGTGATCTGACTATCTCCCACCTCTGCCCAGCAAAGAGGTGACCGGCATTTACGTCCGTACAATGCCTCAAATGGAGCAGCTTTAATGCTGGTGTGGTAGCTGTTATTATACGAGAATTCCACAAGTGCCAGATGCTTTTCCCAGCGGTTGCCAAAGTCGATTACACATGCACGAAGCATGTCTTCTAAGGTTTGAATAGTGCGCTCGGACTGCCGAAGGATTTGTGCATTGCTTGCCACAACTCTGAAGTAAAACGTGCATCTCGATCCGAGATAATGGAGGTGGGCACCCCGTGCCTCGAGACAACTTCCTTGAGGTATATTTCGGCAAGAGTGGAGAATTTATCCGTTTCCTTGATGGCCAGGAAGTGTGCAAACTTTGTGAGTCGATCCACGATCACCCAAATAGTATCGTTCCCGCGCTGGGATCTAGGTAGGCCAGTAACAAAATCCATGGAAATCTGCTCCCATTTCCATTGTGGTATCTCTGGTTGTTGGAGTAGGCCTGAGGGTTTCTGGTATTCAGACTTGACTCTTGCGCAAGTCAAACACTTACTGACGTAAGTTGCTATGTGGGCCTTCATGCTAGGCCACCAATACGTAGCCTTGATATCGTGGTACATTTTATCCGAACCAGGATGCACCGAGTAGCGAGACTTGTGTGCTTCGTCCATCACAAGCTCTCGTAGGTTGCCATAGAGTGGGACCCAAATGCGTCCCGTTACGTAGTAAGCACCGTCTTCCTTTTGTTCTAATCGTTGCCTTGACCCGCGTAGGGCTTCAGCCCTGACGTTTTCTGGTTTCAGTGCTTCTATCTGAGCAGCTCGTATCTGGGAAGGGAGACTAGAGTGGATCGTGAGTTGTAAAGCTCGCACGCGCTTAGGCGCAGTGTCCTTCCGACTGAGGGCGTCAGCCACAACATTGGCCTTGCCCGGGTGATACCTGATTGAGCACTCGTAGTCATTCAGTAGTTCGACCCATCGTCGTTGCCGCATATTTAGTTCCTTCTGCTTGAAGATATGCTCGAGGCTCCTGTGGTCGGTGTAGATGGCGCACTTGGTACCATACAGGTAATGCCGCCATAATTTAAGTGCAAAAACAACAGCTCCCAGCTCTAAATCGTGCGTAGTGTAGTTCTTTTCATGAACTTTGAGTTGGCGTGAAGCGTAGGCTATAACTTTTTCTCGTTGCATCAACACGCAACCAAGACCTTGAATTGATGCGTCGCAGTAAACCACAAAGTCGTCAGTGCCCTCCGGCAAGGAAAGGATAGGTGCGCTGCAAAGTCTATCCTTTAAGTGCTGAAATGCTAACTCCTGTGCATTCCCCCAGCGATAAACAACGCCCTTCTGCGTTAGTGAGGTGAGAGGCTGTGCAATCTTAGAAAAATCCTTTATGAATCTCCGGTAGTATCCCGCCAAACCCAAGAATTGGCGAATTTCCTTTGGTGTACGAGGTGCAGGCCAGTTCTTAATCGAGTCTATCTTGGATGGATCAACATGAATCCCATCCTTGTTCACCACGTGGCCTAGGAAATGGACTTCTCGAAGCCAGAAGTCGCATTTCGAGAACTTTGCATAAAGCTGTTCTGTTCGAAGGAGTTCCAGAATAAGTCGCAGATGCTGCTCGTGTTCCTCCTGACTCTTGGAATAGATCAGGATGTCGTCGATGAAGACTATAACGAACTTGTCCAGGTAAGGCTTGCACACTCGGTTCATCAAGTCCATGAAAACCGCAGGTGCGTTTGTCATCCCAAAAGGCATGACCAAAAACTCATAGTGCCCGTATCGAGTTCTGAAAGCTGTTTTGGAGACATCCTCTTCCCGGACTCTCAGCTGGTGATAACCTGATCTCAAATCGATCTTCGAATAGTAGCTCGACCCTTGCAGCTGGTCGAACAAGTCGTCGATACGCGGTAGAGGATAACGATTCTTCACCGTCACCTTGTTGAGTTCCCGGTAGTCGATGCACATTCTGAAAGTACCGTCCTTCTTCTTTACAAATAATACTGGGGCTCCCCAGGGAGATGAGCTTGGACGAATAAAACCCTTATCTAGGAGCTCTTGTAGTTGCGTAGAGAGTTCCTTCAACTCTGATGGGGCTAAACGATAAGGTGCACGGGCTATGGGCGCAGCTCCAGGAGCTAGTTCGATCTGAAACTCGACTTGGCGATGAGGCGGAAGACCGGGTAATTCCTCAAGAAATACCTCTGGATAATCGCGTACAACTGGAAAATCTTCTATCTTTTTCTCTTTTTCTGAGGTGTCAGTAACGAGAGCTAAGATGGCAGTGTGGCCCTTTCGCAAGCACTTTTGGGCCTTAAGGAGAGAAATGACGTTCTCAACAGCACTCCTCTTGTCGCCATGAATCATGAGAGGTTCACCATCGGGACCTGGAATACGGACAACCTTCTCGTTGCAAAGAATCTCTGCTCGGTGCTGGGATAACCAATCCATCCCAATGACAACGTCGAAACTACCCAAGACAATAGGAATGAGGTCGATAGAGAAGGTCTGGTCAGCGAGAATAAGTTTACAACCCTTGACTATGTGTGTGGCTTCTAAACTCTTACCATTTGCTAGCTCTACGGTGTGCTTGTTGTTCAAAGGTGTTGGAATACGTTTAAGCATTTGACTAACTTCTAGTGACATGTAGCTAGTATCGGCACCCGAATCAAATAAAACTGAAACATAAAAGTCGTCGAGAAGGAACTTACCCGCCACAACATTGGGGTCATTCCTTGCTTCACCTTGGCCGATCAAAAACACTCGCCCCCTGGCGCCATTGTTGTTGTTGTTCCCATTGTTACCATTCCCCTGGTTGTTGTTATTGTTGTTGTTGTTGTTCTGGTTCCTGTTCAGTTGGGGACAATCTCTCTTGAAGTGGCCCTCAGCTCCACACTGAAAGCACCCTTTGTTATCACCCTGTTGCTGTTGCTGGCGCTGGTTCTGTTGAGCTTGCTGGCGATTCTGATTGGCGGGGTATAAGCTCCTGCAATCCTTTGCAGCGTGACCAGGCTTGTTGCACCGATGACAGTTGCCCCTGGTGCATGGCCCGCTGTGGTGCAGGCTGCAGCGATTGCATTTGGGGTGATTTCCTTTGTACCCACCATGACTTTGACCACCAGACGATTGCTGATTAGGGCTCTTGTAGTCCTCAGTCTTTCTCTGCTGGGACTGGGACTGAACAGAAGTCGAACCCTTACTCGAAGTTCCATCCCATTTCCGTTTGTTGTCACTAGAGGTACCAGAAGTAGTTGCAGCGCCTATGCGTTTTGGTAACTTGTTCTGCTCCACCGCCTGATCCGTGAGACGGTGAGCCAACTGAACGGCTTGCTGGTAGGTGGCGAGGTTCGCTGAAGTTACATGACTTTGGATTTCCGGTACTAAGCCCTGAAGAAATAGTTCGATGCGTTTGATGGGAGGATCCACCATAGTAGGGCACAGAATTGCCAGTTCGTTCGACCTTTTCACATAAGCTTCAATTTCGGACCCCGTCATCTTGAGGTTGAAGAACTCCACTTCCAGTTTGTGAATCTCATCTCGACTGCAATATTCCTCCTTGATCATCTCTTTGAAGTTTTCCCATGGGGTGGCGTTGGCAGCAACCAACCCCAGCATCTGAACCTGAGCGTTCCACCATGTGAGGGCTAAACCCTCGAGAGTACCGGTAGCATACTTCACCCTGCGCGCCTCAGGGCATTCGCACATTTCGAAGACAGATTCTAGTTTCTCAAACCAGTGTAGGAGACCTACTGCTCCTTCAGTGCCGCTAAAAGTAGTTGGTCGGCAGTCCATGAAAGTCTTAAAAGTACACACGGGTGGCTGAACATGCTGACCTATCGTGGGTGAAAGAAAAGACAGAGTTTAACACAAAGGTTGGTTCACGAGAGTAGGATCCTAAAGATCCTAGAATGACTTCGGACTGCAGGATATACCTCCTGCGTGTGCAGCTGCAAGTGCTGCGGCAACTCGTTCGTTGATCAGAGCCGTCAACTGGGCTTGTGTCAGGTTAACGCATCCAGACATGATCTTCATATCAAGAAGAACGTGAGTGAGAGGGGTTTCGCGAAAGTACGACGATAAAATAGAGCAAGCACGCACGTGTTCAAGCAACAGTAGTTATACTAACCAAGCATACCATAAGCAATGTACTATGTATCTAACAAGTAGGCAATATACACAGACCATATCACCTAGAGTGTCGAGCCTTGCATGTGGAGTGAAGCGTCGTTGTGGATCGTTGAGCACTGTACAGGTTATAGTCTGATTTTAATAAAACCCTTTTCCTTTATTAAAACCAAGTTCTCTATAACCAATGGCTCTGATACCAATCTGTCACACCCCCAAAATCCACCTGCGGAGTACTACCGCTTGGAGGCGTGACTGACCAGGATCCAGCCACCAATCATATTGAACAAGCATATAAGTAGTTATAAAAATCCAACCAATACAATTGGTGTTCAAACAAAACATAGTTAAGTTGCAAGCGGAAGCATAAGTCTTAAATCAAAACATAAGTTTAATTGTTCCAAAGTTTAACATGGCACTCAGTCGTCCATGTCCCACAACGATCCTCCTCCATGCAAGCTCCAGCTAGGAACCTAAGGACCTGCAAAGCATGTAGTAACGAGTCAACAACAAGTTGAGTGAGTTCACGGTTGGGTGTTCGTTTTAAGTAGTTTCGAAAACAGTTTCCTTTAGCTGGCATCCTGCCGTGGGGGTTACCCCATAGTTAAAAACGTGACTTGTTTATTCCCGGTTACTCTGGCAATCCAGCCGTGGGGGCTACCCCGTGTTAGTTATCTGGCATTTCGGCCGTGGGGGCTACCCCATGTATACACTAGACTCGTTACCATATCGACTGCTGACTGTAGTCATGTTTATGTGCCCTGAAACTGTCAATGTCTATCATCATTGACGTGCCCCAGATCCATTAGTTCACGCCCGTCCTCTGCGGCACGGTGTGAGGTTTGTCAGACCTAAATAGCGCTATCTAACTATTGACCCGCTCGCCATTGGCCCGGCGATTAAGTCGATATAAAAATGAGGGACTTCGTGATAGAGTTTTGGTCTAGTACGAGTTATCTGTCCGTGAGGACGAGGAATTACATTCCTGAACCATTACTGTCCTACCCAAGGAGGACGAGGAACCCATGTTCCTTAACCCCAATTCCCGACCCCTGGGAATCCCATGCTTTGTAGAGGGTGTGAACTCACCTTGGTTTGCTCGGTAGATACACAGAAAAGTCAAACAAGCAATATTGTGGTCACTCGCGTCCTATCATAGTTGTATCATACAAGTCAGGTTCAAACCACGTATTGCACGTATGTTCTACACGTATGCTAGCACATTGCATGCAAGTTCATCCATGGCAGCCCAAATAATCATTCATAAATAACAGCACGTATAAGGTCCATGCATTAGGCCCCAAAGGTCCGGCCCAATTACTTAAGTCCGAAATGAGGTGCAAGTCCAAACAGCGTGTACATGCGTATAGTCTCGAGTCGCAACCAGGCGTTCTCGACTCGCAACCCGAGTCGCAAACTGCGGTCTCGAGTTATCATGGTCACGGTCTCGAGTCGCAACCGGACTCGTAATCATGGTCTCGGTTCATGCTGTTTTGGTCTCGAGTCGCAACCGGACTCGTAACTGAGATTTCGAGTCATAAGGTTTGTGTGCTGATCACGTGTGGTTTCGAGTCGCAACCAGGTGTTTGCGACTCGCAACCGATGTCGCAACCGGGGATCTCGACTCATCATGCGGTGGTCTCGAGTCGCAACCGAAGGTCTCGGCTGGACATAAGCTGATTCTGCACAGTGTACTATCCAATGGAAAACCGATTTCATGTAACAGTTTGTACCATCCACTTAAACATGTTTTCTTGTCTAGCAACTTACCAAAATGGATCAAACAACAAGTTTCAAATGTTCATCACACACTCATATCATATTCAACAAGTTCTTCATATATTCAAATAGTTCATCATGATCATTCAAGCTTGTTTATCTTATTTCCGGGTTTTTATCATTAATCACAACATAATCATGAGCAACAAATCAACACACTTGAACATAGTCATCAAACGGTTTCAAATCATCACATAACATCTAAAGAATCAACTCTATACTAATCCGATTAGCATGGTACTACACATATGCAAGCCGGTTTTATGAACATCCACATTTAATGATTTGAATCACATTTCGATACAAGATATCATGAGCTCTTTAGCAACATATCCGAAATTAAAACATGTTAGCCGATTATCGACATCACACACATCCGATTCACAAAACATCATCAAGCATACAACTACACTAGTTAAATCATATCATTCACACTATCATTTAACAATAACAAACATCATAAAATCACTAACCGGTTGATGAGTTTCAAAGGTGAGTATGAAGCTTCTAAACGGGTGCGTGTGGGAGTCGATCCGAGAGCTCCTAGTGGTCACCGGTTTGAATCCGAGAAGAAGGAGAAGAATGTTGTGGCTTAGGGTTTTTTGGTTTCTAGAGAGAGAGTAGGGGAGTGTGTGTGTTGTCCAAGAAAATGGCAAAGATGGCTAGGTGCATAACATATATACTAGCTTCAAGTGGTGCACCCTAATGGGTTTTCGAAATAAGCTAAGTGTGTGTGTGGCCCAACCGGCCCATATGTTGTATTATTCACTCGAGACCACATGGTCTCGAGTCGGGTTCTTATGTCTCGGGTCATAATAATACGCACATACATACAAGCACGACACATATCATAACACATATTCACATACGAGTTTCACTTATCATTAATCACACAAGTTAACTAGTCACACGTTCATGTTACATCGGGGTACAAGAAAGGTTCTAAATTTCGAGTTGTCACATCTTCAAGCAAAAGGAGTTGAACATGCGGCAACGTCGATGGGTCGAGCTATTGAATGACTACGAATGCGCAATCAAGTACTACCCGGGCAAAGCTAATGTTGTGGCCGACGCCCTCAGTCAAAAGGATACTACACCTAAGCGTGTGCGAGCGTTACAACTCACCATCCAATCTAGTCTTCCTTCCCAGATACGTGATGCTCAGGTAGAAGCATTGAAACCAGAAAACGTCAGGAGTGAAGCCCTACGCGGCTCAAGGAAACGGTTAGAACAAAAGGAAGACGGCGCCTACTATGTAACAGGACGCATCTGGGTCCCACTATATGGAAATTTACGCGAGCTTGTAATGGATGAAGCACATAAGTCTCGTTACTCAGTACATCCTAGTTCGGATAAGATATACCACGACTTAAAGACTACATACTGGTGGCCTAGCATGAAAGCCCACATAGCAACTTATGTCAGCAAATGTTTGACTTGTGCGAGAGTCAAGACCGAATATCAGAAACCATCAGGCCTACTCCGACAACCAGAGATCCCGACCTGGAAATGGGAGCAAATTTCCATGGATTTCGTTACTGGCATGCCTAGGTCCCAACGGGGAAACGATACTATTTGGGTGATCGTGGATCGACTCACAAAGTCTGCACACTTCTTAGCTATCAAGGAAACGGATAAATTCTCCACTCTAGCAGACGTTTATCTTAAGGAAGTTGTCTCGAGGCACGGGGTGCCAACCTCTATTATTTACGATAGTGATGCACGTTTTACTTCAGAATTATGGCAGACAATGCACAAATCTTTTGGCTCTCGATTAGACATGAGCACAGCTTATCACCCGCAAACGGATGGGCAGTCTGAACGCACCATCCAAACTCTTGAAGACATGCTTCGTGCATGTGTAATCGATTTTGGCAACGGCTGGGAAAAACACCTCCCTTTAGTGGAGTTTTCGTATAACAACAGTTACCACACCAGCATTCAAGCCGCTCTGTTTGAGGCACTGTACGGGCGTAAGTGCCGATCACCTCTTTGCTGGGCAGAAGTTGGTGACAGCCAAATCACTGGCCCAGAACTTGTAGTAGATACAACGGAAAAGATTGCCCAGATACAACAATGAATGACTACAGCTCGTGACCGTCAGAAAAGCTACGCTGATAAGCGTAGGAAACCTCTAGATTTCCAGGTCGGGGACCGGGTTCTACTCAAAGTCTCACCCTGGAAGGGTGTGGTTCGTTTTGGAAAACGAGGCAAACTTAACCCACGCTACGTTGGACCTTTCGAAATCATTGAGAAAATAGGCAAGGTGGCCTACAAGCTGAATCTACCCGCAGAACTCAGTGGAGTTTACAACGTATTTCACGTGTCAAATCTGAAGAAGTGTCTGTCAGATGAGAGCCTTATAGTTCCTTTGAAGGAGCTCACAATCGACGATCAGTTGCGATTTGTCGAGGAACCAGTTGAAATCACAGACCGAGACGTTAAGGTTCTCAAGCGCACCAGAATACCTCTTGCTCGAGTTTGTTGGAACTCCCGTCGTGGCCCAGAGTTCACCTGGGAACGAGAAGACCAAATGAAACACAAGTATCCCCAGTTGTTCGAGAACAGTGCAACCACTACTGAGGCTGAAGCTACTACAGAATATCGGGATGAAATTCCAAACCAACGGGGGGATGATGTGACACCCCAGGAAAACCAGGAAAACAACGCAACATAACTAGCTTCCTCAGTGACTACATGCTAAATTTCGGGACGAAATTTCTTTCAAGTTGAGGATAATGTGACAACCCGATTTTCCAAGGTTTTTACTTGACACATTACTCGTTTCGTGATTTTTTTTTGTAATTCCTTGCACTATAACTTGCTCATGTTTGGCATATGTGGATGTGATTATTTTAAATATTAAACTGTGAACTATGTGTTGTGTGTTAGTTAATAAATAAAATTTGAATATGTGATAGAAATTATCAACCTTCACCACCCACATACACATGACGAAGCTTGAAAGCTTCGCTACAACAACCACTCGAGGAAGGTTAACCTTCCTCAAGACTGAAGACACCTGAAGCTAAACCTTTGTCACCCTCATACTTGACGAAGCTTAACCTTCCCCACCCACATACTCGGCGAATTTGAAACCTTCGTCGAACACGGGCTTTGGCCCAAGACTGTTCGGCCGGCCCAATCACATTTACGTTATATCTTGCGAGATCGCTTAGGGTAGAACACTTTTAGAAAACCCTAAACTACTCTTCTCTTGTGCGATGACAACTACAACATTGGAGCCTTTCTTCGCGATCAATCCATTAGTTTTTCTTTTCCGGTTAGTGTTTAATCCGCACATGATTGGTTGTTTGATATTATCGTTAATTGTGTGTTTTAATTCATGACTCCGTGATACTAGGTTATCGAATACAGTTTCGCATGTAAATGGTTTGATGTTTCTGTCATGATTCATGTATAATAGATCTTATGTGATGAAAGCTGTTGTTTAGGCCACTGTTCGTGCATTAGTTAATGCTTTATGATCATATTATTTGGGTGTCCAAGGATTTTGTATTACTGTTTGGTATGTGTGGGTGATCTGGGGTAGTATAATTCGTGGTTAAGATGAGGTTATGATTGATGATGCGAACTGTTAATTGAATAATTAAAAGTGCTTGTATGAATTGTTATGATGAAGCAAATGGTTGTTGTAGCCGTCGTAACTGTTAGAATGTATTAGGGTTCCTGTATTCTGTAACTGATGACGATGATCATGCTTACCTGGGGAACCTTCAGTTGAGGAAGGTTAAGGTTCCTCGTGAGGAAGGTTAAGGTTTCTCGTGAAACTTGTAAGTACCTAAGGTTCCTCGTGAAACTTATAAGTAACAGTAGTTAAGTATGTTAACTCTGTTAGTGTGATAACTCTGTTAGTGTGATAAATCTGTTAGTGTGATAAATCTGTTAGTGTGTTAACTCTGTTAGTGTGATAACTCTGTTAGTGTGATAACTCTGTTAGTATGTTAACTCTGTTAGTGTGATAACTCTGTTAGTATGTTAACTCTGTTAGTGTGACAACTCTGTTAGTGTGATAACTCTGTTAGTATGATAACTCTGTTGTTATGATTAACTCTGTTAGAATGTTAACTCTATTAGTATGTTAACTAATAACCCAGGTTAAGAATAGACTGAACACTCAACTATGTGAAACACGAATTATATCAACATGAGATAACTGTTATGTGTTACTTGATAATGATTGCTTAAGCACACTTTGGGACATAGATTTCATGTGAATAGTTACGAACTTAAACTGATTGTATCAATATGTGTACACTATAGGCTTTGACTGAATAAATTGAACGTGTAGTTAAGCATACCGAGCAAACCGAGGTGAGTTCACATTCTTTCTAAGGCATGGGATTCCCAAGGGTTGGGAATGGGTTAAAGAACTAAAACAGAAACTACATATTCTCATTGGGTAGGATATGTACGGCCATCCTCCATGGGTAGAATGCCAAGATTAAACCTCGCGTATTCTCCTTGCGTAGGATACGTACGTTCGTCCTCCTTGGGTAGGACAACAAGATTAAACATACTAGACCAAAACTCTATCATAAGTCCCTCATTTTATATCGACTAAATCGCCGAGGCCGATGGCGAGCGGGTCATTAGTTAATAGCGCTATTAGGTTTAACAAACCTCACACCGTGCCGGTAGGACGGGCGTGTACTAATGGACTAAGGCAAAGGGTCAATGATGATAGACATTGACTTAGGGCACAACTTACTTTCGTTAGTAGTCGATATGGTAACCGTCTAGTAATTCACATGGGAAGCCCCCACTAATTATTGAAATGGTTTGGGAAACAAGGATACTGATTAATACGTGGTTTACGAAACAAACTTACGATTATTGAAACGAACGCAATAACTAAACAACCAACTGTGAACTCGCTCAACTTTTTTGTTGACTCATTGTTACATTACTTGCAGGTCGTTAGGTATTCATGGAGCTTGCACAGGGAGGCGTGATCGTTATGGGACATGGACAGTGTGTACCATGTTAAAACATTTACATTGTTTCGAACTTAATACTTATGTTTGGGTTTTACGTTTATGCTTCCGCTGAACACTTTAACTATGTGTTTGTTTTGAACACCTTTCATATTGTGTGGTTGAACTTTATTTATTACTTACAATGTTCAATATGATTGGTGGCTTGATCCTGGTCAGTCACGCCTCCAAGCGGTGATACTCCGCATGTGGATTTTGGGGGTGTGACATAAAGTGTCTGATTGAACTAGTAGTTGGTAAATTGATAGAAACTAGCGAGGTCGTTCATAGTTATAGTATTTAGTTAGGCTATTGTGGTTCTAGAAACTGGTTTACTATCAATGAATCCGAGAAGCTTTGACAAAGATGCAAGAATGAATTCACTTCCTGAAGATGAAGTGGGCACTACCGCTCGAAGAAACTAATCGGAATATTTCATCCTGATGATAATGGAAGGGCGGAAGCTATTTGCGGGAATCGTTTGATTCAAGTGTTGTGGTGAGAGTTTAGGAATCGAGAACGTATGTAATATAGATCTACCAGGATTCTTCGTAAGAATCCAAGTTTCTCGCAGAACTATGAGACTATATTCAATAGATTCGTTTGGTTTATTCCTATTAGTGCGAAAACAAAACCTGTAGAGTAAAAATTTCGGGGACGAAATTTCCTAAACAGGGGGAGACTACGACACCCGGCTTTTCAGGCCGTACCGTACAATTGTAATACGTGTTGTGAATAGGTAACAGGGCTATATTTGACTACTTATGATGATTATATGTGAAATTTAATGTATTGGTAAAGTTAAACTTTGATTAAAATTATGTTGGCAACGGTAAGATAAACGCTTATCGTGTAACGGTTAAAATGCGAAACGAACGTCGGTGACTACCCGATCAGTGTTAAAATCCTAAAAATAGTCCGTTATGATTAAAATAATAATTTTAATCCTATTCACGAGGAAAAATAAATTAAAACGCTAAGAAACTCTATTTTTCGAGTTTAAGCGCGATGCAGCGCGTATACCGACAAAATACTGTCAACACAGCCCTATAAGGCAACTGAAAAATCATTTTAGCAATAATTTGAAAAGATTATTCTTAAAGAATGACAAAAATAAATAAAAACGCTTAAATTCCTATTTTTGCGATTTTAAGCGCGTACTGCGCAGCACAGCGCGCATACTACCAAATACCGACAACATAGCCAGTAAAGGCAAACAAAATATTGTTCCTTAATATTTTGGCAGGCTAGATAAAATACCCAGCAATTAGTAAAATACCTATTTTTGATCCTAAAATTATATATATAAGTGTATATATACAAAATTAATGTGAGAGGGGGGCATGTGTGGCGGCACCATGGCTGCCCAAATAGCCTTGATTCTTGAACCTTGGACACTTATCCATTCTTGAAAAATGTTGATGATGATTAACCCATGGATGCATGCACCATATACATCCACATTTCAAGAAAAGATTCAAAATCTTTTCACTCTCTCTCTCTCTTTGAAAACGTTTGGCTGAAACCCCCCTAAACACATCAACATTTCTATTCCAAAATCAAAACATGAAGATTCAAGGGCTACTCAAGGTGATTCCAAGCTTGTAAGAAGGTTTGGAAGTGATTTCTAGCAAGAACAAGTCTCATATCACCATCTTTTCTCAAAAACCCACTTTGAAAACGTGAAGGTATAAAATATTTCTTTAAACATTGTTCTTGATTTATATTGATAATGAAGTTAGTAAGAAGTTTCTCTTGATTCTTGAAATCCAAACATAAACTTGAAAATTTCAAACAAACGTGTTTTGAATAAAATAAAAATGAGTGTGTGCATGTATGTATATGATGGAGAGGGTGAAACCCGAGCTTTAGAGTGTCTAATTATCATGTTTTGTGTGTATTTGAGGTGTTTATTTGCTTGGAATGAAGTAACTATGAGATTTTGGTGATTTGTAGGTAAAACATGTAAATCGGTGCATTTAAGATGGTTAAAGATGAAGTTGTGAGCTTTGGATGGGATATTGCAGCTCGAGGATGAATATTGAAGTTTGTTCGGGTGATATGAAGGCTCACGAGTGAAAGGAGTATGAAAGAACAAAGTTCAGGGACCATTCAGTACTTAATTGGAAGTTGCTTGGTGCATAAATGTGCAAGAAACGAGATTCTACAAAGTCTAGGGACCAAAAGTGAATATGTGAAAGTTTTATGTAGGTATTCATGTGGAGATGTTGATTTTCGTTTTCACCCACGGTACAGGAACTGTGGGTCACATTATGGGGTTGAAAGTATAAAAAGAACAACAGGGAGTTTGTACTGTGACCCACAGATCAGACCTTCACCCACAGTGGAGGTAATTGTGCCAGATCTGATGTAAACTGTGGCTCACGATTCTGAACTGTGGGTCATGCTGGGACAATAGGGGGCGCGAGTCTTGTGATTTTTATGGGTTTTTATAAGAGGAAAACCCTAGTTTCTCATTATCAAACACACACAATCGATCCTAAGCTTCAAGATACTCAAGATTCAAGGTTTCTTCCATCCAATTCCATCAAGATTCTCCATTCAATCACCAAATCAACCATGATTTCTTCATCAATTCAAGCTTTTGAAGATTCTTCGTGCGAGATGAGCGGCTAAACTTTTTGTGGTTTCCTCCGGATGGAGGGTTTGTGTAATTAGGTACTTTTATGTGTTTCTAATCATTGTAACTTGGTGATCTAAGCATCCGATGCTTTTCACCATGGATTTAATTGACTGATTGTAACTGATTACATTTATTTAAACCTTGATTTCTAAGCATTCAGTTCCCGAGAGTTCTAGTAATTGGGATATATTTGACATGGGATTAGGGTTTGTAATTGTAATTGATAATCATTCGATAACCTCCCGTTATGTATTGACCGGAGTACTTAGTCGTTGGTTATCACAATTGGTTAATTAGGTTAAACATTTATGTCTATGTGAATGTTTTGATTAAACACATAACTGAACTTGTTTGCAAACCTGAAATCTGGAGGAACCATCTTTTCTCCCATTGAATTAAATCACAATTTTTATTCGTTAATTTAGCTATTTCTCATAACCAATCAAATCCACAACTGAGTGTTTATTTTTTTTTTATAGTAGTTAATTAAAATTGAGCATTACACACTTTCCACAATCCTCCCTTGGTTCGATATCCGACTTATCCTATCTACTGGTTTAGTTGGTTTTTGCATGTCCTTAACGACAGACATCAAAATGGCGCCGTTGCCGGGGAGGCGTGCGCAAAGTGCTTAGTGTTAAGTTCTAGTTTTAAGTAAATATAAAAAATCCAAAAATAGTGTCTTTTTAGTTTGTTCTGTTTTGTTCGGTTTTACGCGAGGTTTTCTTGTTTTTGTTTGTGCAGGTGATCTAGTAAGTGTATGCATCATACTCGAAATTCCGGGAAGTCATCACCATTAGTGTTCGACCCAGAGATCGAGAGAACAGTAAAGCATACCAAACGAGTACTACATCGTGAGAACAAGATCCTACAATCACCTATACCAACATATAAGACAATGGAGAACTCAACAACTCCGGAGAAACAACCGCAAAACCCACTTCCAGAACAACAATTCTCACCAACACCCACTAACCCTTCACCAAACACTACCGTACCAGTTTCGCCACCACCGCAGTCTACACAACCTACCTCTACATCTCCAGTACCATCATTCTCAACCTTTTTCCCAAGCTTTGATAACAATCAACCAACTTCCACCCAAACAACATCTCTTCAATACCCAACGACATCCACACAAACTGTCAATTTGCAACATTCGTCTCCTTACGTTAGGATCATTCCTGATGACACTCCATTACCGAGTCAAACTCAAGCACCTAATGCAACATCAATTCCAACAGCCGCCCGACCAGTTATTTCACAGCAAAGTCAGCCAATGCCAAATCTTTATAGATCAACCATCTATGATCAAGGAAATAACTCAGGAGATTTTGATGATGGCTATGAGGAATATGATAACTACGTGGGTCAAAACGAGAGACAAGTGGTTAACACGGGTAGCTATGAGAGGCAAACAGTCGGATTGGGTGTGGCCGATAGAGTCAATCAAGGGAACGTAGGGTATCAACAATATGTGCAACCAACGCCTATACAACAAATGCCACAACAATATCATCAACCTGACCCACTCAATCAGCAGCCTGCTCCGAGAAGGCCGGTAGTGGACATTCCATTACCACCGCCGGCACCTCAGATGCAGGGTCAGGCAAGACCGCTGCCACGAAATTTACACCGACCAGTGATTTTACCGGAAGGAATTCCACGTCGAAATAATCAAGGTCCAGTTAGAGGTATAGAGAGCCACTTCAGGCCTGCTATAGTTAACAACCCATCACCGGTTGTGATCCCGCAATTACAAGGAGGGCGGTCATTCGAAGTACGAACACAATCAATATCCAGTCTGCCTAAGTTTCATGGTCACGCACATGAAGAACCATATCTACACATTGCTGCGTATGATGCACGTTGCAACACAATCAGCAGCCAAGGTTTCTCAGTTGATGATGTGAAATTGGTACTTTTCCAATTCACACTTGAAGACAAAGCGCAGCAATGGTTTCATTCGCTACCGTCAGCGTCGATATTCACCTGGGGCGAAATGCAGCAGCAATTTTTAGATGAGTTCTATACTCATTTGCGTACTAACAATGCAAGGGAAGATAGTCGAGCATTTCGACAACAGCCCGGTGAGTTATTTCACGAAGCGTTCAATCGTTTCAAAATGATGCTCAAGAACTGTCCACATCATGAGATATATCTATGGGAGCTTATTAATACATTCCACGAAGGCCTAACAGATGAAGATGCCAGGGATGTAAATTCAATATCCAATGGCACTTTTGGAATGAATTACGAAGAAGATGATTGGGAATATTTGGAGAGAAACGCAAGGGCGTCAAAACGCAAAGCTCAATCCTCTAGAAGTGCACGACAGTCAACAGTGAGAGCAGTAGAGAATCCACCGGAGGTAAATGGTCAGTTTCCGTTTTGTGGTCATTGTGGGGATATAGGGCACATTGCTGACCAGTGCCCTAACATTATCGGTAATCTGGATGAGGTGAATATGATGCAGGGTAGTGGGAACAGGTATTCGGGTTTCCAAGGAAATAACCAATATTATCAGCCCCGGAACCAAAATAATTATCAAGGGAGTAATAATTCGGGTTTCCAACGAAACTACCAGCAGAATAGTGGTCAGGGAAACAATGATATGATGGAGATGTTGAAAGCAATTCAGCTTGACTTACAAAATCAAAGGCTTGAATTGAAAAATCTTGCTCAAAAGGAGGAGATGCGAGAAAAAGCCATTCAATCATTAACCACACAAATGGCCCAACTTGCAACTGATGTGAAGGAGCTGAAGCAGCAAAACGGGAAGCTTCCCAGTGACACTCAAACGAACCCCAAGCACGGGAAAAATATACCAGTCAGCGGGGTAAGTCTCGTTCCTAAAAACAATTTGAATGATAAATTTTTAACTTCTTCTGTTTCCCATGTGATTGCAGGTTTAAGTGGCGCAAATGAGGATGGAGATGGGTGTGACTCAGGAGAGCCGGTCGTCCCGATTCGAGTGGGAAAGTTCAAAATCCACAAGGCATTGTTGGATTATGGAGCTGGGATGAGTGTTCTTCCTGGTAGCCTTTATGACCAGTACGACTTTGGTCCGTTACACGCAATTGATCAAATGGCCATGTTTGCGGATGCGAGTTTAAAGCAACCTCGAGGGGTTGTAAAGGATGTGGTAATTCAGCTCGGCGAGTTCTACTACTCGGTCGATTTTATGGTGGTTGATTATGCACCCGCACCGACCTACGCACAACCGAAGGTAATTTTGGGTCGCCCGTTTCTGTATACAGCAAATGCACAAATCGACTGCAGGAATGGGATGGTAATTTTAAGTTACAAGAATCGTAAGCTGTATTTCAATGTATTTTTAAAATCTATTGCTTATGATCTTCTGAATGATGTGAGTCCCACAGGTGCTACTAATGAGATTGGTTCAAGTGGAGGTAATTTTTGCAGGTCTGAATTAACGAATGATGGAAGGTAGGTGAACAAGACAGATGTGAGAGGAAGAGCAATTGCAGGAAAACCACCCGATGGTGGGAGTGAGTGGGGCAACAAGGCTGAGGTTGAACTCAACTGGCGTGGAGCTGCGAACCTTCCACAAGATTGGACAATGATGTATGGAGGGAAATGGGGAGGCAAGCATTCAGATGAACCTCCCTGAGCACATCAGGTACAGTCCGGCTGAAGACGAAAACTTAGCGCTACCGGGAGGCAACCCGGATGTTCGGTACATATTTCTTTTGTTTTTTTTTATTTTTGGTGTCGTTCTATTGTTTGATGGTTCGAAAAGGTTTTGTGAGTTACCCACGGTCTCAAGCAAGTGTGGGGACGTTGAAGATACCCAGGTATGTCGCTAATCTCAGTTGTGTGTCGAGGACGACACGATTTTCTTACGGGGGGTGGAGCGGGCATGTGAATGCGAAACCGAATCATTCGGTTTTATTAAAAAAAAATTATAATGAAAAGGTCACATGGGTCTTTGAAACGAGCAAAATCCTTAAAAACCATTCATTCATTATATATATATATATATATATATATATAAAAAGCTGTATAGATAAAACATATATATAGTTTTTAATAATAATAATAATAAGATTCATGACAACATAAACCTTGACCACCATTGTAAACCTTGACTCCAATGCAAAGCACCTATTTGGGACAGCAAGATCACAACGTGGGTCATGGTGTAAACCGTGACCAACGTTTCATGTTCCCTGTGGTGCACAGCAACATTACATCGTGACCTACGGTGTGGAACCGTGGGCCACGGTACGGTGGAAAGAAGCACAGCAGGTACAGTTCGTGACCCACACTTCAGAGTGTGACCCCCGGTTCAGAAATTCTGGTGCACAGCAACATTAAACCGTGACCCACGGTGTGGAACCATGGGCCACGGAACAACGTAAACATCAGCGCAGCAGGTATGTATCGTGACCCACGGTTCGGAACCTTAGGCCACGGAACGGCGGAATTCAGCGAGGATTGAGGGACCGGGCCGGTTAGGTTGAATTCTACAATGAATAAAACTTTATCAGATGATCACGTGGGTTTGAGTGATTTTATTAAACTTTATCAATTTCAACATCATCATCACATAAAGTCATTATCTTCACGTGGAGTTAAAGAAAAAAAAAAGATTTGTTTTTCATAATTTTGTCATTACTCATATTATTATATTATAATTATGAAAGATAAATCACATCTCAAAGGAGATACATCATACACACATGCGCAGGAAAAGAACGAGATTAAGGATCTGATATAATATTAATTTACGGCAGAAATTTCATCACGTTTTTTATCATATCCATCATCTTCCTCCTCTAATTTCTTCAACCTCCATAGCCATATCCATATCCAAGTGCTTCGTTCCTTGACCAATTCGGGTGATTCAAGGCTCTAACTTGCATATTTTTTCGAGAGGAACACATCTGTAACCTCGGTTTCCTCTGAAAACATCTAGAATCTCACGAATCAAATCGAGCACGAAGAACCCTAATTTCCAAATTTGGGGGTTTTTCTTCTAACGTGAATCGAAAGTTATAAAAGTGTTTTTCCAAGCCTCCTAAGACAGAAAGGTATGATTTTCGGCCCTGCATTCTTTGTAATCGATGAAGTCCAGGTATGGTGAGTTGTTTTGCGTTTGATTCTTGCATGTTTAGTCAAATTATGTTTGATTAAGAGTGTTAGGAGTCATACATTGATGCATATTGTTCTTGAATTGCTGAACTAAAAAGGGCAGGGGTATACACATGTTTTTAGATGAACATATGACCATCGATGATGATGTAAAACTTGTTTAAAAGCCGTTAATGATAAAAAATCTGAAATTCCTTATGAAGGTAGTGAATCGGACCTTATAGGTGATGATTTCACGAATTAATAAGGATGGTCATGATGTAGAACAAGTGTGGGGATGTTCACGGGAACATACACTTGTTCTTGATTGCGCGTTAAGCCGAAGTAAACTGATTAATTGTTGTGTTGTTTGGCTAATTGTGCGCAGATGGGTCGAAAAAGAGATGCAGGAAAACAGAAAGCGGTGGAACCTGCCGCACCAGCTAGAGAGAGGAAAAGGAGAGGCACTGGAATCGAAATTAGGGATGCTGAGATGGAGGAAGCACAAGCATTGGTTATAGAACCACAATACGGTCTTGGAGATATAAAGTATGAAGTTCAATGGAAAGAGGGGGCCATTTAGCAAGATGCTCGCCGCTTATCAACCGGAGTTATATTATGAAAAAATGGTCGCGGAGCTGACGATTAAGGCTAATTTGGGCGGTTTTTATGGTGGGCCACCGGGTCCGTCATACCAGTGAGGCACTCTCTGATTTGTTAGGTCCATGTGCTCTCTCCCGTTATGAACAACTAACTGCTTCTCTTTATGTTTGTTCATGTTTTGTGCTTGGTGGTGTTTAAACTCTATGTGTCGTTTTATGGGATGTGTTTTGTTTAGTTTGTTTTGGTATGAGTTAGCCGCTCATTTAGGATAGTTGGTTTGTTTTCCCGGGCTTATATTTTAAAAAGCACCATACATTGGGGACAATGTATCCCAAGTGTGGGGATGGGGGAGCCCGGGAAAGGATTTGTGGATAAAGCTTTGAAGCGATTGAAAGTGGTTGAAATCGATGAAAATTGAAAAAAATTGAAAAAATTGCAAATTTTGAAAATTTTGATCGCCTTAAACAAGCTAATTGGATACGAAAACCTAAAGCTTTAATCACTAATAGGCTTCTTACCGGTAGTAGACTAGATTAGTCCCTTGTCATGGTTGTCCCTTTAAGTTTCATGAGAGTAGGTTTGACAAGTGTTTTATAGAAAATGAGTTGAAAAGAGATGTCTATCTAGGGGTAACATGTTTTAATTGCATATGCTACATGTCGTTAACCTTTTTACCTTTTCTTGGTGAGATCTTGAGCCTGTAGATGGATAGGATACATTATATGATGACTTCGTTTGTTGAGTGCAGGCTACGTGTTATTCTGTGTTAGAACTTGTGTGATTCGATGCATGCTAAGACTGTGGGTTTGACATGTGCACATATATGATAAAGGCATTAGGATTTCTGTTACACCCTGTGTGTTTGTGTTTCTTTTGTGTTATTCACCAATTTCCCTTAGTAGCCCTGTTGAGCTTAACTACCTTTCGTTTGTTCGCCCGTTATCTACTGTGAAAAACCGACCGTGATGATATTGTTATGAAAGAAAAAAAGAAAAAAAAAATGAAAAAAAAAAGAAAAAAAAAGAAGAAAAAATAGAAAAATATGTGAAGGAAAATGAAAAAGAAAAGAAAAAAAAAATATAAGTATTGTGAGTATCGTTTATGTTCTTGGGTAGAAACCAACCCAAAAGTATAAGTTGTGTTTGAATAAAGTATCACGTTTTGGTTATTGTTTGTGAGCCAATTAGAAAAAGAAAAAGAACCTAAAAATATTTTCCCTACCTTTACCTTTAACCCAAAACCCGAAAGTCCTTTTGATATGTGCTATGTTAGACAATACGGTGGAGGTGTGATTGTCATACAAGCTTATGATTGCAGGATTTCATGTTTGCTTTTTGGAGTGTTTATATACTAGCACATTACACGCTAGTCCAGATATTAACCCGAGAGGAGAGTACATTGTGAGGGGTGTGTAGCATGTGTCTAATTGTAAACATGTTAGTTTTAGATAGACAAGTCTTAAGTTTTTTTAGTGCATCAATTACTTGTCAGACTGTCAATCTCGATTGTGTCAGTCTATGGGATGGGTATGACTTGGGACTGAACAGGTTGAACCGGTTAAGAGGTTTAGAGGTGTTGTTGCCATGGTGACTAGTTCTAGTTGGTTTGCTTGGGGACAAGCAAAGGTAAGTGTGGGAATGTGATGGAGAGGGTGAAACCCGAGCTTTAGAGTGTCTAATTATCATGTTTTGTGTGTATTTGAGGTGTTTATTTGCTTGGAATGAAGTAACTATGAGATTTTGGTGATTTGTAGGTAAAACATGTAAATCGGTGCATTTAAGATGGTTAAAGATGAAGTTGTGAGCTTTGGATGGGATATTGCAGCTCGAGGATGAATATTGAAGTTTGTTCGGGTGATATGAAGGCTCACGAGTGAAAGGAGTATGAAAGAACAAAGTTCAGGGACCATTCAGTACTTAATTGGAAGTTGCTTGGTGCATAAATGTGCAAGAAACAAGATTCTACAAAGTCTAGGGACCAAAAGTGAATATGTGAAAGTTTTATGTAGGTATTCATGTGGAGATGTTGATTTTCGTTTTCACCCACGGTACAGGAACTGTGGGTCACATTATGGGGTTGAAAGGATAAAAAGAACAACAGGGAGTTTGTATTGTGACCCACAGATCAGACCTTCACCCACAGTGGAGGTAATTGTGCCAGATCTGATGTAAACTATGGCTCACGATTCTGAACTGTGGGTCATGCTGGGACAATAGGGGGCGCGAGTCTTGTGATTTTTATGGGTTTTTATAAGAGGAAAACCCTAGTTTCTCATTATCAAACACACACAATTGATCCTAGGCTTCAAGATACTCAAGATTCAAGGTTTCTTCCATCCAATTCCATCAAGATTCTCCATTCAATCACCAAATCAACCATGATTTCTTCATCAATTCAAGCTTTGGAAGATTCTTCGTGCGAGATGAGCGGCTAAACTTTTTGTGGTTTCCTCCGGATGGAGGGTTTGTGTAATTAGGTACTTTTATGTGTTTCTAATCATTGTAACTTGGTGATCTAAGCATCCGATGCTTTTCACCATGGATTTAATTGACTGATTGTAACTGATTACATTTATTTAAACCTTGATTTCTAAGCATTCAGTTCCCGAGAGTTCTAGTAATTGGGATATATTTGACATGGGATTAGGGTTTGTAATTGTAATTGATAATCATTCGATAACCTCCCGTTATGTATTGACCGGAGTACTTAGTCGTTGGTTATCACAATTGGTTAATTAGGTTAAACATTTATGTCTATGTGAATGTTTTGATTAAACACATAACTGAACTTGTTTGCAAACCTGAAATCTGGAGGAACCATCTTTTCTCCCATTGAATTAAATCACAATTTTTATTCGTTAATTTAGCTATTTCTCATAACCAATCAAATCCACAACTGAGTGTTTATTTTTTTTTTATAGTAGTTAATTAAAATTGAGCATTACACACTTTCCACAATCCTCTCTTGGTTCGATATCCGACTTATCCTATCTACTGGTTTAGTTGGTTTTTGCATGTCCTTAACGACAGACATCAGTATACATGGCCGAGAATGATGTGTGTGTATGTGTATATTGTATTTTGAATTTTTGATGAAAGATTTCTTGATTATTTGATTTCTTGAAAAATAGGATGATTAAAGTAAGTGTTAGTTGTAAAATAAGAGGGTTCTAAGGTGATTAGAGATTTGAAAGTGGTATATTAAAAAGTGAAATTCTGGAAGTATATGTGTGTATATGTAATCCGTATATATGTATGTATATGTGTATGCATGTGTGTTAAAGTTGATGTGTAATCATAAAAGTGAAAGATTTGAGTATACATGAACATGAATGATTGATGTATCTAAGGTGTTGTGTATGATATTTGAAAGAATAAGATGTTAGTGAGATTTTGATGCATTAAGATCATATTAGATGATAAAATTTATGATATGAGCATACTAGATGCATATACTTAGACATGCATGATGATATATGATCTTAAAAAGATGATTTGAGTGTGATTAAGTAAAAATCGGTTATGAGCAGATTGTAAACCTTAAAATAAAGTTATTTTGAAGTGTTTAATGATATATAACTTTGTCATAATGTTTGCTAGCTTTGTATGCGGTACTTGGTGCATTAAAAGTTGTAAAATACGTGAAATCGCATGATTTATGTGACTTATATAAAAACTGCACTAATATTATTATAACCACCATTTTAATCAGTAAATAAAATGTATTGTTTTAAAATATCAAATCATTTCGAGTTGGGATGGTTACGGTAACGTTTAACGCAAAACTATGCGTTAAAACGGTCAAAAATCGGCTTTTCGGGTGATTTTTGTAAAACTGATTTATATCAGCAAATAAACTGATATTTTTAATATAAAAATAAGTATTTTAACAAATTTTAAGTTTACTTGGTGTTTGGTTGGTCATACGTGACTTCCGACGCCCGAAAACGTTACCGAATCGCTAAAATACGCATTTTTCAATGAACACTAATATGGGTGAATTTTGGGTGAATCTTATATGACAAAATGTGTTAAGTGATTTAAACATGTAAATGTGATAATATGTTAAGTGGTAAATTGATAATGGGAAAATTAGACTATGCATGTACGATTTGTGCGGTAGAAACGGTAAAATTGCATTAAACATGTAACTTGTTTGTCGAGCATGAAATTTAGTACATATGAGATGATTTATGTATAATTGCTTTAAAATGACAAAATAAATAAGTTAGTAATATTTTGTGTGTTTGGTGGTAAATTCTATGAACGTTATGTATATATATTACGACGCGCAAATCGTAGATATACCGCGTATAAACAGGAGTGTTAACGGATTTACACAATAATGGTCACCAATAAAATCATTCAAATCGCAAAATCATAAAAATAAATATATATATGGATTCATATATATATTAACATGCCAACCTAATAAAAAATGACAACTTTTCAAGAAAATCTCAAAGTTATGTGATAATTCTAAGAAACGGAGAAACTTAGGATTTTTGTGTTAAATATGTATATTGATTTAGAATTGTTCCTATATTAGGACGTATATAAAAATCAATCTCTGGGATTGCGATATTAAAATACGCACCCAAAGGTGAGTGTCACTAAACCCCTCTTTTTACTTTTTTATATATATTTTGGAGGTGGAACACGTCGTTAAAAGGGTTTAATAATGTTTTCGAAATAAAACATACCTTTTAATATAAAATATATATTTCCGCTGAAAATATATGAATTTGATAAGTTATACGTTTCGAAGTAAAACGATTTTGAAGAATGAATATTATAAGTGCGGTATTTCTTAAGTGAAACGAGACCGTACGAAATGGGAATGAATTCCGGACTGAGTCTCAACATTTGAGTGACAGGGGAATTCGTAAGTCGTAGTTTATTAAATTGTCATATTAGTAGGATATATATATATTGTACATGAGGCAGACATCATATTGTTCTTCGAGAAAGAACCCTGCGCCCATGATGTCGTTTAATCAGTTAAGTATGACGCGAGGAATTGTTGGTAGATCTATCGGGTTGACAACCCCGTCGTGACCGGTCGCCCCGTGTCAATGTCAAACGACGAATTATTATTCTGTTTATTGTCTAGCGTTGATTATCCCTGCATGGTTAATATATAGTTCGTATCGTCTAGCTAACATACGAGTCTGAAAGTTGACGCTATAATTTAATATACAAAACCTGGGCAGTATTACTGTTGTCGGAGTAATGAACGGACGAAAGGCCCATGGATTTTTAATAAGAAAGTAAAATGGACTTTCTAAGAGTTAAATGGATGTTTTAAATAAACACCTAATCAGAAAGTTTTCCTTGGAATAAAATCTGTTAGTAAACGAATAAGTGAACTCACCTTCCTTTGTGTTGACACTTGATTTTAACGTGTTCTACAGGCACTTGAGTTCGGCTTCGGGAAAATCATGGCATATCTTATGTTTGATGATGCATGTTTTTATGTTTAATTATGTTGGACAACTTTTGAACTACCTGGGGCGTTTGTAATAAGATCCGTGAGGATCATAACAACTTAACTTATGTGGTCGTGTCGTGAATTTTAAAATGTAATGTTTAATATCTATGTTTTAAAATATGTCAAAATGTCCAACAAAAGAGTGCATCGTCCGACAAGGTATAAATGGGCACCAACTTCCGTCTCCACTACGTTTAATATTCCACTGCGACATTTTTGGGGTGTGACAATACATACATACATACATACATATATACATACATACATACATACATACATACATACATACATACATACATACATACATACATACATACATACATACATACATACATACATACATACATACATACATACATACATACATACATACATACATACATACATACATACATACATACATACATACATACATACATACATACATACATACATACATACATACACACATACACACATACACACATACACACATACACACATACACACATACACACATACATACATACATACATACCTACATACCTACGTACGTACGTACGTACGTACGTACGTACGTACGTACGTATATACATATATACATACAAGATCTTACATATCACTTACATTCCCACATGATTATACTAACATATCCAAGTCACAAACATCCATATAAATAAGTCTCATACGTATTTATACTAACCTATATGGATTCTATATGGATTATACTAACCTATATGGATTCTGTTACTAACATGTAGGTAAATCCATGCCCATACTTATACATGCCTCTAAACTTAATCCCTTCCCACACATACTTACATACCCGCTCATCACACCTCATAAACACACTTCAATGAGTTTATGTAATGATAATCCTTTCTTTAACATTCCTTCAATCATACTTTCTAAAGGGTATAAATGTCAAATTCGTTCCATCTTCTATATCTGGTTCAACATCAAATCCTTATCAGTTAATCTTTGAGGCATAACCCAGATGAGTTACCTGATCATCTAGGTTATCAGGCATAACCCAGATGAGTTATCTGGTCATCTAGGTTATCAGGCATAACCCAGACGAGTTATCTGGTCATCTAGGTTATCAGGCATAACCCGGACGAGTTATCTGGTCATCTAGGTTATCAGGCATAACCCAGAAAAGTTATCTGGTCATCTAGGTTATCAGGCATAACCTAGATGAATTGTCACAGCCCAGACATTTATTTCACCCTGTCGGTATGCCAGCCGTAGGCTACGACAAGCATCAACAAAGAATTCAAACCTTGTACAAATCGAACTTCCATGTACTTTCATTTAATCATAATCAGGCTCCATATCCTTCTAAATCTTAATCTCGTGATCAAACCAACTACTACATCATGCCATACTTCTTTCTAAATTTTGACCCGTTCGTTTCTACTGTGTAGTTTTGACATAAACAACTATCTTCAAATTACCATAACACTTATTACTTTGGTACTTACTCTTACCCATAATCTTCTTATATGGTTCCTTATATTCAACACACCAAACTTCATTTATTAAAGAAGAAGTGATTCCAGAAATCACTTACCTTAAACGTTTGTATTCGTATCCGTTTCCTTGCTTCCTTTTGACCCTTTAGCCTTCCATGCTTCCATCCATCTTGATATGATCCCTATAATTTGATGTCATTGCATTCACATTCTTGTTAGTATACATGATTGTATATAATGATCATATCAAATTCATATTCCACATTTAAGCTTCACTAGTCAATTCTAACAAACATAAGTCATATTCCCACAATCATATCTTTTTAACTCATATAATTCATCACGTCATCACACATAACACACATTGATATAACACGTACCATATAACTTTCTATAATCTTACAATTGTGACAACAAGTCCAACCATGCTTCTTATGCGCAGTTGACTTTTAGAAGTCAACAGTTTATCATATGAACTTTTGACTTAACCTGTCACACCATGATATTTCTACGTATTACTGGTGGGCCCGATGGGGAGTATCGTGACGTAGTTGAAATCATCATAGTCAGTAATCACAGTTTAATGCACAGCGGAAGTCTAAAAGTAATAATATTACAAACCGAATGAAAATATCATGAGTATTACAAACGGAAAGTAATAAGGATCCACAGGCGGATCAAACAAAAGAAGATAATTGTTCAACAGATTTTAAGTGACAAAGCATGCAAGACTCTTATTTATTCACTCAGGAGTAGCCAACCTATTCCGCCTAGTACCTGCACTTTAGCCTTTTGGAAAATACGTCAGTTTACACTAGTAAATACAATTAACCGACTCTTTTAAAAACATTTAAGAAAATGAATTTAAATGCACAAGGCACAAATAATCTTTTATAACGTGGGACAATTATTTTAAAAATAATCTTGTATACATATTTATATGTTTGTCGTCCGTCAGGGCCGGTTAGAAGAGCCGGACAAGATTAACTGACACACCACAGGTATAATGCCCAAAAGGAGAACTCCTTATTGTGGATTACCATTTATACATACGCAACTGTCAGGTGTATGCCTACACCCCGTGCTTAAGTCGTGCCCATTTCAATGAATGAGCCGAGGATATCCAGGACATGTTCATTAACCCCCCAAAAGCCATATACCAAACAAAACAGATTAAAATGGGTTATGAAAATATATTAATCACAATCCGATTTAAACAATTACACACCCGACCAAGCGGCATTATTATAATACCGTATCCCAAGCCCGTATAAGGGAAAATAAGTTAAAAGTATTTACCTGAGCAAATATTCAAATTTATCTCAACCGTATGCAATCAGCAAGTGCAGGTATCTTTTACTGGGCTCCTAAATCTGGAACGAAGGTTTTTAATAACCTATTAGATTCTTAACGGGTCTTACTTAAGTTTAAACTTAGACCGGTTAGTTTTAATGAAAGGTTTACGGTTCAAAATGCAAGATTAAGCGAAGACTGGATTAGAATGTGATTTAGACCCAACAAGATTGAAGAGTTGTATAATATGGGTAAACTAAACACATTCTGGATTTTAAGATAAAAATGATAAGGTTTGACCCGTTTCGGTTAATTTATGCAAACTAGTAAACCGCACCAAATGCGAAAAATGCATAACGGGTAAACAAATGAGTCATGAACAGGTTTCCTAAGTTAATATGCCTTAAGTATGTTGTGATATCAGTAGGATACCTTCTATTATGCCCAAAACGGATTTAAACTCAAATTAAGCTCCGTAGGGGTATTTTGGTCATTTTAAATGTTATAAAAGAGGTTAAATATAAATCTGAGGTTCTGGTCTGAAATGATCAGTAAAAATAATTATTTTTTCAGTTCATATCAGTAGGGTATTGCATATATGTGAAATTTATTATTTATAACCAAACTATGGACCGTAGGGCATTTTGGTAATTTCACATAAGCTTTAAAGGTCAAATTTGGAAATCTGAGTTCAAAACATTTGCTTACTGTTAAAGTATAAAAATTTACTTAAAACATCAGTGGGTATTAAGTCTTATATGTCAAAAATAGTTTTAATCTATACTATGCGTTTAAAACGCGTAAAAAGTCGGTTTTAGGCGATTTTAAGGTTATATAAGGAAAGCTGAGATTTTTATCAGTCCAGAAGGCTTAAAATAATTTATTTATTATATAAAACCAGTAGCAAAAAGTTTGGTATCAAAAAGTTATGTAAAACTCATTTATTAGCAAAAGGGTATAACCATCAATTACCGAATCAAAGCAATAACCCTATGTTATGATCAGTTTAAAATTAAATAAAAATCTTCAAAAATCTCAAAATATTATATTACATCAGTGGGTAAAAGGTTTGGTGTCAAAATTCGGGTTTAAATAGGCTTTATGCTAAATATGCCGTTTAATTAATAAAAAGCTTTCAAATTACGATATTGAGCATAACTCCTAATTTAGACCTCAAACCGATGTCAATTTTTTAGGACAAGTTTATAAATCAGTAATAAAGGTTTTTGTCCTCTCACATTTTCAAAAATCTCGTTTTAAGGTAAAAAGGGCAAAATGGTCAATATTTAAGTAATTAACGGAAACATGCAAATGAATCGGATAATTAAGGAACCATGTAGTATAACCTCAGAGGGTTTTACTGTCACACCCCCAAAATCCACACGCGGAGTATCACCGCAGGGAGCTTGACATGACCAGGATCAAGCCACCAATCATACTGAACGACATAGTAAAGTAAAAGAATGTCCAACCACGCAATCTAATAGGTGTTCAAAACAGTTAATAAATCTAAGTTATCAGCGGAAGAAAATAGTTCAAAACCCAAATCATAAATTTAAAAGTGTTTAAGTTGATCACGAACACTCAAAGTCCATGCTCCACAACGACTCTTCCGCATGCAAGCTCCTGCTAAACCTAGTGACCTGCAAAGCATGTAGTAACAAGTCAACAACAAAGTTGAGCGAGTTCACAGTTGGTTGTCCATTTTAGAGTTGTTCCAAAAACATAGTTTAATCTTAACTGGCTATCCAGCCGTGGGGGTTACCCCATAGTTCGAAAGCGTTTATTTGTTAATCCATTTTTACTTCGGCCATCTCAGCCGTGGGGGCTACCCCATGTTCTCAATCCTCGGCTATACAGCCCGGCATTCCGGCCGTGGGGGTTACCCCATGTTTAAGCTACCAGACTCGTTACCATATCGACTACTAACGTTCGTCATGTTTATGTGCCCTCGTCAATGTCTATCATCATTGACGTGCCTAGTCCATTAGTCCACGCCCGTCCTCTGCGGCACGGTGTGAGGTTTGTTAAACCTAATAACGCTATTTAACTAATGACCCGTTCGCCATTGGACTCGGCGATTAAGTCGATACAAAAGGAGGGACTTCGTTGATAGAGTTCTAGTCTAGTAAATCTAAATCCGTCCCAACAAGACGAGGAATCTACATTCCTGGACACGTCCCAACAGGACGAGGAAATCCCTATTCCTTAACCCATTCCCAATCGGACCGGGAATTGCCATGCTTTGTAGAAAAGTGTGAACTCACCTTGGTTTGCTCGGCAGATAAACAAAATGATCACTTGAGCTATATGTGGTCAACCACGTCCTAGCATGGTTACCATACGAGTCAGGTCTAGGTTCAAGTAGTGCACATAAACTTTACACATAATCTAACAGGTTACAACACGTAATGATCATGGCAACACGTCAACAGTCAAGCACATAACATACCCGAACTTGTGCGACTCAAATGATTGGGCTCACACAAGTCTAACAGCCTTGTGCGATTCACCCATTGAAGCCCAATAATACCCGGCCCAACATGTTGTGCGTTCAGCACAGCCTTGGAGATTCACAACATGTGCGATCCAACATAAACCCGGCCCAAAATCATAAGTAACTCATCCCAAACAATTGAAATCCCAAACGTATATACATGGCCCGATTAATAACAATTATTGGTCTTGTGCGGTCCGGGGGGACTTGTGCGATTGAAAAGTTCTTGTGTGACTGGGTTTGGGCTTTGAGGCCCAAAAGCATAGTAGTATCCAACAGATGTGTGTGGCCCAAGCCTTGTGCGATCGGCACTGTCTTGTACAATCCACAAGTCTTGTGCGATCATGCATACCCTAATTGTACTGTGTGTTTTGCTTAGTTGTACCCTACTTGTGCGATTAGCCCTTGTGCGATCCAAGAGCTTGTACGTTCAACTCTTGTGCGACTATGGGACTTGTGCTACCGTTAACTACTCCCGTAATTTAGGCAATCAGTTACATCTTTAACTTTTACCAATCAATACTAACAGTTTCTATCTAAACAAATAATCGATCAAATCAAGCAATCATCATTAATTCATATGAACCCTAATATCCTAACAACTCATCATCATCTTCATCGAATCAACAGTAGGGTTACCACCAAAATGCTTAACTCAACATACAACAACTCTTGACAAAACATACTAATCATCCGAATCCAATTACACCACAACCGATTAACATGCATTCGATCCTAAACCATCATTAACACCATACGATTATCAAACCCTATATTGTTCTAGCATATCACACAAGTGAGCCAATACATAAAGGCATCAAATCTCATCAATTGACATTACAATCAATCACAAAACATCATTCAACATACAACCAATAATAAGAACACTAACCAGTTAGAAGGTAGAACGAAAGCGTGGTCCGATTCAAGGAAAAATCTTCGATGGAGAGGGGATGTTTACCGTCGGGTTTGAGAGGGAGAGTGAGATAAAGATTTAGGGTTTTGTGTGTGTTGTGTGATTTGAAAATAATGAGGAGTATACACCCTCCTCATGAGGTTATGCGCAAACAATTGGAATGGGCCGAACCCATTACGGGTTGCCCTTGGGGTTCGAGTGTAAAAAGTGTGGACCGAATGGGCTTGTGCTATCGGGTTCACATTGTGCAATTACAATACATATACGTACATTACACATAATTACATAATATAATAAACATTGCATTAAAATCACATATCACGTAATCACATAGAGTTCATACAGGTTATATCGAAATACAAAAGGAGGTTCTAAAATACGAGTTGTCACATTATCCCCAAGTTGAAAGAAATTTCTTCCCGAAATTTAACACGTACTCACTGAGGAAGCTAGTTAAGTTGCTTGGTTTTCCTGGGTTTCCTGGGGTGTCAAATCCTTCCCACGTTGGTTTGGAATTTTGTCCCGAAATTCCGCAGTAGCTTCAGCCTCAGTAGTGGTTTCACTGTTTCCGAACAACTGGGATACTTGTGCTTCATCTGGTCTTCTCGTTCCCAGGTAAACTCTGGGCCACGACGGGAGTTCCAACAAACTCGAACTAGAGGAATTCTGGTGCGCTTGAGGATCTTCACATCTCGGTCAGTAATCTCTACTGGTTCCTCGATAAATCACAACTGATCGTCGATTGTGAGCTCCTTGAGAGGAACTATGAGGGTCTCATCTGACAGACACTTCTTCAGATTCGGCACGTGGAAAACGTTGTGAACTCCGCATAGTTCTTCAGGTAGGTTCTGTTTGTAGGCCACTTTTCCTGTTTTCTCTACTATTTCGAAAGGTCCGACATATCACGGGTTGAGTTTGCCTCATTTGCCAAAACGAACAACCCCTTTCCAAGGTGAGACTTTGAGTAGTACTCGATCCCCAACCTGGAACTCGAGTGGTTTCCTGCACTTATCAGCGTAGTTTTTCTGACGGTCACGAGCTGCCGCCATCCGTTGTCGAATCTGAGCAATCTTCTCAGTTGTATCAACCACAAGTTCTGGGCCAGTGATTTGGCTGTCACCAACTTCTGCCTAGCAAAGAGGTGATCGGCATTTACGTCCGTACAATGCCTCAAACGGAGCAGCCTGGATACTGGTGTGGTAGCTGTTATTATATGAAAATTCCACTAAAGGTAGATGTCGTTCCCAGCCGTTACCAATATCAATCACACATGCCCTTAGCATGTCTTCAAGGGTTTGGATGGTGCGTTCAGACTGCCCATCCGTTTGCGGGTGATATGCTGTGCTCATGTCTAATCTAGAGCCAAAAGACTTGTGTATCGCTTGCCACAATTCAGAGGTAAAATGCGCGTCACGATCAGATATGATAGAGGTTGGCACCCTGTGCCTCGAAACTACTTCTTTTAAGTAAATGTCTGCTAAAGTAGAAAACTTGTCTGTTTCCTTGATAGCCAAAAAGTGTGCAGATTTAGTCAGTCGATCCACGATCACCCAGATGGTATCATTTCCGCGTTGAGACCTAGGCAGGCCAGTAACGAAATCCATGGAAATTTGCTCCCATTTCCATGTTGGTATCTCTGGTTGCTGAAGTAGGCCTGATGGTTTCTGATGTTCGATCTTGACCCTCGCACAAGTCAAACATTTACTGACCTAGGTTGCTATGTTGGCTTTCATGCTAGGCCACCAGTATGTAGTTTTTAAGTCGTGGTACATCTTATCCACACCAGGATGTACTGAGTAACGAGACTTGTGTGCTTCATCCATCACAAGCTCACGTAGATTACCATAGAGTGGAACCCAGATGCGCCCTGTTACGTAGTAAGCGCTGTCTTCCTTTTGTTCTCATCGTTTCCTTGATCCTCGTAGGGACTCAGCCCTAATATTCTCTGCTTTCAATGCTTCAACCTGAGCATCTCGTAATTGAGTAGGAAGACTAGATTGGATGGTAAGTTGTAACGCACGCACTCGCTTAGGTGTAGCATCCTTTCGACTGAGGGCGTCGGCCACCACATTGGCCTTGCCGGATGGTATTTGATAGTGCATTCGTAATCATTCAAGAGCTCGACCCATCGACGTTGTCGCATGTTTAACTCCTTTTGCTTGGAGATATGCTCGAGACTCCTGTGATCTGTGTAAATGTTGCATTTGGTACCGTACATGTAATGTCTCCATGTCTTAAGTGCGAAAACAACCGCTCCCAGCTCCAGATCGTGTGTAGCGTAATTCTTTTCGTGAACCTTAAGTTGTCGCGATGCATAAGCAATGACCTTGTCACGTTGCATCAACACGCAACCAAGTCCTTGGATGGACGCGTCTCAATAAACCACCAAATCTTCTGTGCCTTCAGGCAATGAGAGGATTGGTGCGCTACAAAGTCTATCTTTTAAGTGCTGAAACGCATATTCCTGTGCATCACCCCAACGGTAGGTGACAGCCTTCTGAGTTAGTGAGGTGAGAGGTTGCGCAATCTTGGAGAAATCCTAGATGAACCTTCTGTAGTAGCCTACCAATCCCAAGAATTGGCGGATTTCCGTTGGTGTACGGGGTGCAGGCCAGTTCTTGATTGAGTCGACCTTGGATGGATCAACATGAATCCCATCCTTGTTTACCACGTGGCCTAGGAAATGGACTTCACGAAGCCAGAAGTCGCATTTCGAGAACTTAGCATAAAGCTGCTCTGTTCGAAGGAGTTCCAGAATAAGTCGCAGATATTGCTCGTGTTCCTCCTGACTCTTGGAATAGATCAGAATGTCGTCGATGAAGATAATGACAAACTTATCAAGGTAAGGTTTGCACACTCAGTTTATAAGATCCATGAAGACCGCAGGTGCCTTTGTCAATCCAAAAGGCATAACTAGAAACTCATAATGCCCATAACGAGTCCTGAATGCTATTTTAGCGATATCCTCATCTCGGACTCTCAGTTGATGGCAGCCTGACCTCAGGTCAATCTTTGAGTAGAAACTCGACCCTTGCAACTGGTCGAATAAGTCATCAATGCGAGGAAGAGGATAGCAATTCTTCACGGTCACCTTGTTGAGTTTGCGGTAATCAATGCACATTCTGAAGGTACCATCTTTCTTCTTCACAAACAAGACTGGAGCTTCCCAGGGCGAAGAGCTAGGACGAATGAAACCCTTTTTCCAAAAGTTCTTGTACTTGCGCGGATAGTTCTTCTAGTTTTGATGGGGCTAGACGATAAGGTGCATGAGCTATTGGTGCTGCTCCAGTAGCTAGCTCGATCTGAAATTTGACCTGACGGTGAGGCGGAAGACCAGCTAATTCCTAAGGGAATACCTCAGGAAAATCGCGCACAATAGGAATGTCTTCTATCTTCTTCTCTTTCTTCGAGGTATCAGTAACGAGGGCTAGAATAGCAGTGTGGCCCTTTTGCAAGCACTTCTGGGCCTTAAGGAAAGAGATGATGCCCACCATGGCACCGCTCTTATCGCCATGAACTACTAAAGGTTCTTCACCAGAACGAGGAATGCGGACGATCTTCTCCTTGCAAAGGATCTCTGCTCGATGTTGAGATAACCAATCCATTCCGACAACGATGTCGAAACTACCAAAAATGATGGGAATAAGATCGATAGAGAAAGTCTGACCAGCTAAGACTAGATTACAACCCTTAACTATGTGTGTGGCTTCCAGAGTTTTACCGTTTGCTAGTTCTACCATGTGTTTGGTGTTCAAAAGTGTTGGAGCATGCTTAAGCATTTGACTGACTTTTAAAGACGCGTAACAAGTATCAGCACCCGAATCAAATAATACAGTAACAAAGAAGTCATCCAGAAGAAACTTACCCATTACGGCGTTGGGATCGTTCCTCACGTCACCCTGTCCAATCACAAAAGCTCGACCTCTGGCACCATTGCCACCATTGTTTCCCCCATTGTTTCCATTCCCCTGGTTGTTATTATTGTTGTTGTTCTGAATCTGGTTCAGCTGGGGACAGTCTCTCTTGAAGTTTGTTGTTACCTTGTTGTTGCTGCTGCTGGCGTTGGTTTGGTGGGACTTGCAGTTGTTGCCGATTCTAATTCGCGGGATACTGACTCCTACAATCCCTTGCAATGTGACCAGGCTTATTGCACCGATGATAGCTGCCTCTACTACATGGTCCGCTGTGATGCAAGTTACAGCGATTGCATTTGGGGTGATTCCCCTTGTATCCACCCTGCCCTTGACTCCCAGAAGACTGCTAACTGGGGCTCCTATAGTCCTCAGTCCTTCGCTGATGAGACTGAGACTGAACAGAAGTTGAACCCTTGCTTGAATTTCCATCCCACCTGCGCTTGTTGTCGCTAGGAGCCTCTGAAGTAGCTGTAGCACTGATACGCTTGGGCAGCTTGTTTTGCTCAACGGCCTGATCCGTGAGACGATGAGCTAGTCGTATGACTTGCTGAATAGTACCAAGGTTAGCCGCAGTCACATGGCTTTGAATTTCTGGCACTAGACCCTTGAGATACAGTTCAATACGCTTGATGGGAGGATCCACCATAGTAGGACACAAGATTGCTAATTCGTTCGATCTCTTTGTGTATGCCTCGATTTCAGACCCCGTCATCTTCAAGCTGAAGAATTCTACCTCTAGCTTGTGGATGTCATCCCGACTACAGTACTCCTCTTTGATCAGCTCCTTGAAGTCGTTCCATGGGGTGGCATTAGCAACCGCCAGCCCTAACAGTTGAACCTGTGCCTTCCACCAGGTTAACGCAGCACCTTCGAATGTTCCAGTAGCAAACTTTACCCTACGAGCCTCAGGGCATTCACACATCTCGAAGAAAGATTCGAGCTTCTCGAACCAGTGGAGGAGACCTACAGCTCCTTCTGTACCACTGAAGGTACTAGGTCTACAATCCATAAAGGCCTTGAACGTACATGCAGGAGGCTGAGTAGGCTGACCTCCTACAGGGACGGCTCCGAGTGCCTCAGTAACTCATTCATTGATTAGAGCCGTCAGCTGGGCTTGAGTCAAGTTCAGGCGTCCACTCATGATCTTCACATCGAAGGAAACACAAGTAAGAAAGGTGTCGCAAAAAAAAATGCGTAAGTGTGGAGTGACAGAAAAGAGCAAGCACGCAAGGTTCAAGCAATCATTGTTACACTAACGAAGCATGTCATGATCAATGCACTACTTAAACTAACCGGCAGGCAATACAATTACAAATCATATCACCTATTGTGTTGAGTCTTGCACGTGGAGTGAAGTGTCGTTGTGGATCGTTGAGCACTGTACAGGTTATAGTCTGGTTTTGCCAAAAAGCTTTTCCCCTTTTTAAAACCAAGTTCACTATAACCAATGGCTCTGATACCAATCTGTCACACCCCCAAAAACCACACGCGGAGTATCACCGCAGGGAGCGTAACATGACCAGGATCAAGCCACCAATCATACTGAACGACATAGTAAAGTAAAAGAATGTCCAATCACGCAATATAATTGGTGTTCAAAACAGTTTTAATAAATCTAAGTTATCAGCGGAAGCAAATAGTTCAAAACCCAAATCATAAATTTAAAAGTGTTTAAGTTCATCACGAACACTCAAAGTCCATGCTCCACAACGACTCTTCCCCATGCAAGCTCCTGCTAAACCTAGTGACCTGGAAAGCATGTAGTAACGAGTCAACAGCAAAGTTGAGCGAGTTCACAGTTGGTTGTCCATTTTAAAGTTGTTCCAAAAACATAGTTTAATCTTAACTGGCTATCCACTCGTGGGGGTTACCCAATAGTTCGAAAGCGTTTATTTGTTAATCCATTTTTACTTCGGCCATCTCAGCCATGGGGGCTACCCCATGTTCTCAATCTTCGGCTATACAGCCTGACACTCCGGCCGTGGGGGTTACCCCATGTTTAAGCTACCAGACTCGTTACCATATCGACTACTAACGTTCTTCATTTTATGTGCCCTTGTCAATGTCTATCATCATTGATGTGTTTAGTCCATTAGTCCGTTGATAGAGTTCTAGTCTAGTAAATCTAAATCCGTCCCAACAGGACGAGGAATCTACATTCCTGGACATGTCCCAACCGGACGAGGAAATCCCTATTCCTTAACCCATTCCCAATCCCATCGGGAATTACCATGCTTTGTAGAAAAGTGTGAACTCACCTTGGTTTGCTCGGCAGATAAACAAAATGATCACTTAAGCTATATGTGGTCAACCACGTCCTAGCATGGTTACCATACGAGTCAGGTCTAGGTTCAAGTAGTACACATAAACTTTACACATAATCTAACAGGTTACAACACGTAATGATCTTGGCAACACGTTAACAGTCAAGCACATAACATACCCGAACTTGTGCGAATCAAATGAGTGGGCTCACACAAGTCTAACAGCCTTGTGCGATTCACCCATTGAAGCCTAATAATACCCGGCCCAACATGTTGTGCGTTCAGCACAGCCTTGTGCGATCCACAACATGTTGTGCGATCCAACGTAAACCCGGCCCAAAATCATAAGTAACCCAATATTAACTCAGCCTAAACAATTAAAATCCCAAACATATATACATGGCCCGATTAATAACAATTATTGGTCTTGTGCGGTCTGGAGGGACTTGTGCGATTGAAAAGTTCTTGTGCGACTAGGTTTGGGCTTTGAGGCCAAACAACATAGTAGTATCCAACAGATGTGTGTGGCCCAAGCCTTGTGCAATCGGCACTGTCTTGTGCGATCCACAAGTCTTATGCGATCATGCATACCCTATTTGTACTGTGTGTTTTGCTTAGTTGTACCCTATTTGTGCGATTAGCCCTTGTGAGATCCAAGAGCTTGTACGTTCAACTCTTGTGCGACTATGGGACTTGTGCGACCGTTAACTTCTCCCGTAATTTAGGCAATCAGTTACATCTGTAACTTTTACCAATCAATTCTAACAGTTTATATCTAAACAAATAATCGATCAAATCAAGCAATCATCATTAATTCATATGAACCCTAACATCCTAACAACTCATCATCATCTTCATCGAATCAACAGTAGGGTTACCACCAAAATCTTTAACTCAACATGCAACAACTCTTGACAAAACATGCTAATCATCCAAATCCAATTACACCACAACCGATTAACATGCATTCGATCCTAAACCATTATTAACACCATACGATTATCAAACCCTATATTGATCTAGCATATCACACATGTGAGCCAATACATAAAGACATCAAATCTCATCAATTGGCATTACAATCAATCACAAAACATCATTCAACATACAACCAATAATAAGAACACTAACCAGTTAGAAGGTAGAACGAATGGGTGGTCCGATTCAAGGAAAAATCTTCAATGGAGAGGGGATGTTTGCCGTCGGGTTTGAGAGGGAGAGGGAGAGTGAGAGAAAGATTTAGGGTTTTGTGTGTGTTGTGTGATTTGCAAATAATGAGGAGTATACACCCTCCTCATGAGGTTATGCGCAAACAATTGGAATTGGCCGAACCCATTACGGGTTGCCCTTGGGGTTCGAGTGTAAAAAGTGTGGACCGAATGGGCTTGTGAGATCTGGTTCACGTTGTGCAATTTCAATACATATACGTACATTACACATAATTACATAATATAATAAACATTCCATTAAAATCACATATCACGTAATCACATAGAGTTCATACAGGTTAAATCGAAATACAAAAGAAGGTTCTAAAATACGAGTTGTCGCATTTACTAACTTATAATATGGTCCTAAAGGAACCTTAAGGCATATCTAAACTAAGCTAAATCAGGTCAGAACTGAAAGTCAAAGCAAAAGTCTTCTTTTGGGACTTTCGGTTCCGAATCGAGCCTAAACTCAAAATTGTCCGGTTGAACATGCTTAGACATGTTCTTACATTAATTTCCAAGTTATCTTAGTGTTAAAACAGGTTCCATAGCTTCTACATTGCTAATTATGAATTTATTTGCAAAATAGCTTTCGGTTGACTTTTTAATATTATGTTTGACCCGAAAATTGACCAAATTAGAGTGGAAATCAAAGGGTGCCCTTTTAAGGGTTTATTACCCACATAATTACCAACTCATAGTCACTTTCAATTCGAAAAATGACCGGACCATTAGTGATTACGACGACTTTGACTTTTGGTTATTAAGCTAATAAAACATGAACTAGGAAGGCTAAGAACACTCACAATGGTCCTTAGCAAGAATTAGGAGCTTGTGGAATCTTGCTTGAAGTCCAGAGAGCTCCAGAGAGTGAGTTTAGAATGAGTTTTGAAAGTATGCACGAGAACTATCAAACAAGAACCCTTATATAGGAACTTTAAACTCCCAAGATCAATCCAACAAGGTCTATAGGTGATTCCTGATCATCACAGGTGTCCCCTATGCATGAAATACCACTGGTGCAACCCCTGGGATCAAAAACCATGCATCTAAGGCGGCGGAACAGGCTGAACAGGCACCTGTCAACATTTTTGGGAGCTGGCAACTTTTAGGCGGCCCGCGTAAGATATGGGGAAGTCTTACGTGGCGGAATGAATGTCAGATCCGGTCAACAAGTTTCAAATGTTGCAATTTTGGTCCCTGGTCCTTTAAAACATGTTTTTAACTTTCATTTATTGCACTTTTAACCCCCAAACTTGACTTTTATGGACTCTAAGTCATAAACAAACTTTGTTAAGCTCCTGGTTAGTTATACGATCACCGAGAAGTCCTGAATTTCAACGTTGATGCTTTTAACCCCTTATTTACAAATGTTAACGTATTTTCCTCATACGATATCGAAACCTTGTGAAATTTTTATTATTTATTCACGGGAGCATAACTAATTGTTACAAAGCTTCGGGTTTGTTAAAAGGTCACTCAGAGGTATAAATTAAACATGTTGACACATTTACCCCTTGCGGTTTGTAAACTTTCACTTTCTTCCACAAACGGCTTCATACGATTCATGATTCATTCGTTTAAGGGTATAAACATCGTGTAGGGTTGTTGAAAGGCAAAATTATCAAATGTTGACACTTTGAATCCTTCTAAACACATACTTTCTTTGTTTGTCAACTTTAGTCCCTCGTAATCAATTTGTTACTCACTTAAAGTCCATGACATGTGTCGATATTATATTGGACATGATTTTTGCGAGGTGTTACATCCTCACCCCCATAAAAGAAATCTCGACCTCGATATTTACTAAAATAAATGAGGGTACTTCTGCTTCATTGTGGATTCTACCTCCCACGTATACTCGGGACCTCTACGGGCATCCCATTTAAACTTTACAATTGGTACATGCTTCTTTTGAAGCTTCTTAACCTATCGATCCTCGATTGAAAAAGGTTTTTGACAAACTTTAAGCTCTCATCAATATGCACATCTTTATGTGACATGGCTAGTGATTCATTAGCTAGACACTTCTTTAGATTGCAGATGTGAAATACATTATGGAATCCACTGAGCTCTTCAGGCAGGTTTAATTTGTAAGCCACTGTTCCAACACATTCGATGATCTCGAATTATCCTATGTATCTTGGGCTTAAGTTGCCTTTCTTACCAATTCGCATTACCCCTTTCCAGGGTGATACCTTAAGTAGAACCTTGTCACCTACCTCAAATTTTAGAGGTTTACGCCTTTTATCTGCGTAGCTTTTCTGCCTATCCCTGGCAGCTTTGAGACGATCTCGTATCTGTACAATCTAATCTGTCATCTCCAGGACTATATCAGGTCTCGTTAGTTGGACATCTCCAACTTCTGCCCAACAAACAGGCGTTCTGCACTTTCTTCCATACAACGCGTCAAAAGGTGCAGCTTGAATACTGGAATGATAGCTATTATTATATGAAAATTCTATCAATGGAAGATGATCACCCCAACTTCCACCTAAATCAATAACACATGCTCGTAGCATATCCTCGAGTGTTTGTATCGTACGCTTGCTTTGACCATCCGTCTGAGGATGATATGCAGTGCTGAAGTTTAATCGAGTGCCTAGGGATTGCTGAAAGCTTTTCAAAAAATGTGATGTATATCTCGTATCCCTATCAGAGATGATAGACACTGGCACTCCATGAAGAGATACAATCTCGTCCACGTACAGCTGAGCTAACTTATCTGAGCTGTGTGTTTCCTTAATAGGTAAGAAGTGGGCTGGCTTAGTCAACCTGACGACTATTACCCAAATAGTATCATTTCCTTGCTTTGTCTTTGGTAACTTAGTGATAAAATCCATAGTTACCATTTCCCATTTCCAGGTGGGAAGTTTAGGTTGTTGTAGCAAACCTAACGGCTTCTGGTGTTCTGCCTTAACTTGAGCACACGTCAGACATTTGGCCACATAAGTGGCTATAGATTTCTTCAAACCTATCCACCAGTAATTTGCCTTTAAATCCTGGTACATCTTGTCACTACCAGGATGAACAGAATATTTGGAGCTATGGGCTTCTTGAAGGATAACATCCCTGAGTCCTCCATAAATTGGAACCCATATTCGTCCATTCAATCTTAGGATTCCATCCTTTCCATAAGATAACTATTCAGCAGTTACTCCCAACTTTTCATTCGGATAGTTGGCTTCTAATACAGCTTCCTTCTGAGCGGCTAACAATCTTTCATTCAAACTGTTCTTTAATTCAATGCTCTTGGCATTGATCCTTATGGGTTTTACCCTTTCCTTCCTGCTCAAAGCATCGACGACCACATTCGCCTTACCTGGATGATATCGGATTTTATTGGATCTGAGTTTGGTTTTGATTGTATTTTACGTTTGAATTAGAATGAAGATGGATGAGTTGTGCAGCGAAATTAAGATGGAAACAAACTTTGCATACAATCAAACGAGAGTATTGCTTTGATCAAACACTTTTCACAAAGAACCGAAAGATTGAATTTATTTCAATTACGATTACAATGCAATATTGAATGCAAACTCCCCCTCAGCCAGAGCTCAGTGTTTGTTCGTGCAGAGAAGACGATTTTGCAAAGAGCTAATAGAACAGTACAGAGCATTGTTCTATTTATAGGCACTAGCAAACCACTGAGCATCTAAGCTGACGTCACCATGAAAGTGACATCTAACCTCCTAACAAACTCTAACCACTGATCAATACAAACACTGCTATACTAACTACTGCTATTACATTTCATTACACAAAAGACATTTAATAACTGCTGCTTCCTTCCACTGCTGTGAACCCAACAGTACTTGTTCCGGATCAGCAGTGCTTGACTCAAGGCAGCAGATTGAACAGCAGAGCTTTAGTCTTTCATTAGGCCTTTACTTGATCAGCAGTTTGGAGGTCAGCAGTTTGCAGGATCAGTAGATAGGAGGTCAGCAGATGTTGAAACCACTTTCAAGGGGATAGACTTGTATGCAACATCTGCTTATTCTGGATCCACTGCGCTGATCCAGTTTTGGCTTTAATTATCTGTTCCTCTGGTAGGGTTCAATCCCAACAATCTCCCCCTGGAACAGATAATGCCAAAACTCTTCATTATTGTGGAACTTTATTGCCTCATCAACGGTTCCCTTATCTGACCTTTAAGTTGTAACTCAAAGTCTAGGGCATCTGTGTCATCTTCATCCCGACCAAGTGGAAGATCAAGGAGATCCTGCATATCTTCAAGACTCAGGCCAAGAGCTTGTTCCCTTGTTATTTTCTTCACTTCTCCATCAGACCTGAACATAGTCAATACATGGGTCTGTTTGTCAGTTACCCACTTTAGTACTTTTGAGCCTGATGGGTTTCTTGGGAGATTTTTATTTGATGAGGTGTTTGGTGAAGCTGGCCTATTTAAGACTGTCTGAGCAGTACTTGCAGGTTGATCCAAACCAAGATTTTCTCCAATTATTTTCTTTATGCCCTCTTTTACAAGGTCATCACCTTTTATTAGCTCTTGGATTGTTTCAGCACCCAACTGTTTGTGTGGCCTTCTTTTGTAGATGGATGTACCAGCTGGAGCAGTGGCTCTCCTGATTTACAGTTTTGAGGGTCTTTTTGAAACCTCTGCTTCAGGATAGTCTGGCCTTTTTGGAACTGTTGGATCTTTCTTTCTAAGTTCTTCCAAACTTTTGTAGGTAGCCCTTACCCTATCTTCTCCCCACTTTGTCACTGAATTATTTGACCCATATTCAGATGCTATCAGCTCCTCTTTCATTCTCTTCAACTCTAAGGCTTTATCAGCTTCAAACTGTTTGAATTTTTCAGGAGGAGTCTGCTTGACCTTATTTTTTATCATTTCTTGAATCCTGGCTGCCTCTTTTTCAAGCTCAGGAATGGTCCAGTTTTTGTACATGTGTTTCTCCCCCTTGTATTTCTTGTAGGTCATGATGTTATCAATGTAGTCTTTTCTCAAGGACTCATCTGCCCTTTCTGAGATTTTCTAACATACATTTTGGCAAATTGCTCTATAGATCTGACCTGCGTGAGTAGAAACTGATAGTTTTGCTGAAATTCTCTATCAGATTTCCCTTGTTTATTTTTAATTGAGATATCCTCTGCTTGCTTGGCCTTGAGTTTCAAATATTCTTCAATATTATTTGGCCTAGGATATCCTTCAACTGATGGCAAACTCCTTTTAGCTGGGTTATCCTCATAGTAGAAGGATTTGATTTCTTCCCTAACTGCTATGAGTTCCAGAGGAAATGAGACACCAGCAGGAGGTAATGGCTTTTGAATTTGAGCTGAAGAGAGAGGTATGGGTTTTGGAATTGTGACAAGTGACAAAGATTTTGAAGATGTTGGTGGTGGAAATGTGTCATCATCTTTGAGGATTAGTCTTTTCCTTTTTGTTTGAGGAGGGACTGATGATGCTGTGGGTGGAACAGTGGTGGTAGTTTGAGTGGCAGTGGTTTGTGATTGACTAACAGCTGTTGAAACAACTGGTGTTTCAACCACTGTTGTCATTACAACAGATGTTGTAACATCTGTTGTCTTCTGCTTTTTGGCAGGAGGCGATGATGGTGAGGTTGTTTTTGGTGGTGATGGTGGTGGTGGTAAAACAGTGGTTGTGGTGTGTGCTGAAGTGGTGTGTGTTGAAGTGGTAACAGATGTTGAAACCTCTGAAGTACCAGCAGTAGTTGATACAGCAGGAGTTACAGCAGCTGTTTGGATGGAGGTTTGATGTTGGTGGCTTTTGGATGGTGGTTTAGGAGTATGCTTTCGAATTCTGGATGGTGTGGACTTGGGTTCCCTCACTTTTGTAGTGGGATTTCTTTTTGGCCTAAGATTTTGAACATCCTTTAGCCCAGAACAACCCTGCGCATTCAACTCCATGTAAGCTCTTTTCTCCTCGTTCCACCTTGAAATATCCTTTGCCGCTCTATCCCTTTTTACACTTGCTACTCCTTCATCAAGTGTTTCTTGGGTAACATCAACCTTTTTGCTACCATCTGGCAAGGGAATTTTTATGGTCATAGCATCCTTTTCTGGTTCAATGTAAAGACCATCATCTATTCCCTTCTTCTTCCACTCCTGAATTTTCTCCCCCTTTTTGGCATTATCTGGGGGAAGTTGGTCAATAAAAAGAACAGTCGGAGGAGCAGTGCCAGTGGTTTTCAATATGTGGGCCTTGAGTGCCTTGATGTCTGCTTGTGTGTTCTTAAACCTAGACTCCATTACATTTCTCAGCTCTTGTACATGTATTTCATGTTGCTGATCAGCAATTTGTGTTTGTTGTTGGAGAAAAGGTTCAAAGAAATTCCAGAGCTCATTTGCAGCAGGTGCTTGTGGTGGAGCAAGTGCTTGAGGTGGAACAACAGTGGATTGCATCTTTTGTACCTTCAACAGCTGTTGCAACATTTCTTTGATATCTGCAACTGAAGTATCCAGTTTATTAACTCGTTCCGTCAATTCCAGATATTTTAAACCATCACCCAATTTAATGGGATCATCTGATTAACCACTAGCAGTGGTTTTATCAGAGGTTGAGGTAGGGAGTGTACTCCAAACATCAACCACTGATGCCCCTTTTTCTTGGTACTGGGGTCTTCTTCCTTCAACACTTGACAATCTTTTGATGTTGCCAGTGGTCAAAAAGAATCCACTGGTAGATGTCAGAGGTGCTATGGAAGGAATTACCTCCAAGGAAGTCTTATTAATGTAACCACTGTCCAACTGTAAATCAGTGGGTTCAACAGTTGTAGTGGCTGCTTCACTTGGATTATCACCAAGAGTTACTTGTTACTCAAGGGGTGTAACCTCCTCAGGTTGTGTTGGTGGGTTAGCAAAGATTGATACATCAGACCCAGTCATTTGTTGAGGCATATTCTCATTGATAGGTGATTGAGAAGGACTGGTTAATACCTGGTTCAAATCAATTGAATCCAACAGCAGTTTAGTTGGTGGGGGAATTGTGGATGTGATGTTTGGTGTAGAAAGAGAAGTTGCCCCGGGCATTGGGCTGTGGATGATGGAACCGAGTGATTCCAGAGCATCATGTTGTGGTGTCCCAATGTGTACAACCTGTTCTTTTTGAGAAGAAACAGGAGGAGTTTCGGTTAGGGGTTGAGATATTTGTACCAACTGCTGTGAGGAAGAAGCAGCAGTGGTTTCTTGTGACTTTTGTTTTTTCACAGGCAGTTGCTCAGGTATCTCATCCTCCAGAGTTGCCTTTTTGATGGGTTTGGGGGGATAATGAGTTTTTCTTTTGGTTGGCTTTTTGGTGATTGTAGGTGTGGGTTTCAAAGCAGTTGTTTTGCTACTTTGATCACCTTGAGCAGTGGGCTCAGCGGCAGATACCTGAGGAGCAGTGGTAGCTGCTAAATTCGGCTCATGCACCTCTGCTTGTGTTTTGCAAGGTGTTGACATTCTTGTAAAAGTTTCAGCAGTTAAGCTGTGCATTTGTAAAGAGTCACCTTGGTTTATTTCAGAAATATCATTCTTCCTGAATTTCTTTTCAAAATAATAACTTAGAAATCTTGGAAACAGTAAGAATGATTTTGTTTCAATATTTTTAACCATGTCATTAAAAATTTCCCGGGAATAATTAAAATGTTCTTCTTGAAGAATAGCATATCCCAGATTTTGAATTTTTAATGGTATTTCATTAAAAGCAGTGGTTTTGTTTGAAACACACATTAGAAGGGTATGAAATAAAAACCTTGTTGCAGAAGGGAAGTAACCTTTTTGTAAGGTGTCCTTTTTCACTTCTGCATTATACCCTCTTTCCAGAAAATCATTTTTTAACTCGTTTTTTGGGAAAGTAATTTTTCCTTCCTGATCGTCGAGTTGAAAGACTTCTGAAATGGATTGTGTTGTAATCTTGACAGCTTTCCCTTTTAGAGAAGAATTGATGGCGATTACTGTGTCACGTTGATTTTCAAGGGTTGCATTCTTCCAAAACTCTCTTTGGGTTGTCAAAGTTTTGTACTTCGATGCAGATATGGTATCAATGATGGAGTTGAAGATATTTGTGGTGCCGGGTTTTGTCAGAAGACCCAGAAGATTGTGAGATGGTTTATGTGGAATTTCAGTGGGTTTCGCCTTTTGAGAGGCTTGTTTTGATGTTGATTTGGAAGTGGGTTTTGCAGATGACTTCGATTTTGTCATTTTGGAGATGATGATCAAAGAAAGTTGTGAAGGGATTTGAAGAAAAACTGCTTTGAGAAGAGAATTTTTTAGAATTCAATTCGACAGTAAAACCCTGTTTTTGATGTGAAGTGGGGGTTTTATAGAGAAAAAGTGAATGCTGACATGGCAGCGGTTACAAAAAGTCTGACCACAATGTACTGCCCACATGCCAACCCCTGGTGAAATGAAGGACAATACTTTTATGAAAGATACTGATGAAGGCAGTGGTTACAACAGTAAAATGGAAGCAGTGGATGATTTTCACTATCAGTGGATAGCGTATCAGTGGATAAGACACTGCTTTTGAACAAACAGAGTTTATCAAGGAGAGAGGACAGGGGATGGCTTTCAGCAGTGGACAGACTTTGAAGTAGAGCAGACTTTTGAACAAGCAGTGGTTATGGCAAACTTTTAAGGATTTAATGAAAACTTCATTTTTAGCTATTTTTAAGGATGGATTTTTGATTTTCTGAAAACATTTTAATGCTTTTATTCATAGAAAAACAAGATGTTGCTTGTTATTCCATGTTTAGCATGCCAATCCTAGAGACCAAGCTTTCAAAGGTGGCAATATCTAATGCTTTTGTGAGCACATCTGCCAGCTGGTCTTTAGTTGGAACATGATGCAGAGAAATCAAACCTTTTTCATAGCAATCCCTCACAAAGTGATGTCTGATGTCGATGTGTTTGGTGGTTGAATGGGAAACTAGATTTTTGATGATATTTTCTGCTGCCTGGCTATCCAACATGAGTGGTGTCTTTAAGGCAGTGATACCAAAATCCAGCAACTGATTTTGAAGCCACAAGAGTTGGGCTGTACAGCTTGCAGCAGCAATGTATTCAGCTTCAGCAGTGGATGTTGAAACAGCTGCTTGCTTTTTGCTTTGCCAAGAAACTAAGCAATCACCTAGAAACTAGCACCCTCCTGAAGTGGACTTCCTTGTGGTGTGACATCCAGCAAAGTCACTGTCTGAAAAACCTGAAAGCTTGATATTCCCATTAGCTGGATACCAGATACCAAGTGTGGGAGCACCTTTTATGTATCTGAAGATCCTTTTTACAGCAATGAGATTTGATTTTCTGGGAGCTGATTGACTTCTTGCACAGACACATGTTGCAAACATGATGTCAGGTCTAGATGCAGTTAGGTACAACAAAGACCCAATCATGCTTCTATAAAGTGTTTGGTCAATCAGCTCATCCCTTTCATCAGACATGACAAGCTTATTTGTTGCCATGGGTGTGCTGCATGGTTTACAATCATTCATATCAAATTTATTCAAAAGTTCTTTAGCATATTTGCTTTGATGAATGAAAGTTCCATTTTGCATTTGCTGAACTTGGAGACGAAGAAAGCATTGCAGCTCACCCATTGCACTCATTTCAAACTCAGCTGTCATGAGTTCTCTAAACTCTTCACACATTTTGTTACATGTGCTTCCAAAAATAATGTCATCCACATAAATTTGGACAATCATTAAATCATTCCCACTCCATTTAAGAAACAATGTTTTATCAATGGTACCTCTTTTGAAACCATTTGAGAGTAGAAAGGTGGAAAGAGTTTCATACCAGGCCCTAGGTGCTTGTTTCATGCCATACAAGGCTTTGTTTAGCCTGTAGACATGATCTGGATAAAATGGGGCCTCAAAACCTGGAGGTTGACAAACATATACCTCTTCTTGAATTGTACCATAGAAGAAAGCACTTTTGATATCCATTTGAAACACCTTCATGTTGTGGTTGACAGCAAAGGCCAGGAACAGTCTTATAGCTTCCAATCTTGCTACAGGGGCAAATGTTTCATCATAATCAATCCCCTCTTCCTGTCTGTAACCTTGAACCACAAGCCTGGCTTTATTCTTGACAACAATACCCCTTTCATCAGTTTTGTTCTTGAAGACCCACTCTGTGCCAATGGGGCTAACTTCTTCTGGCAGTGGTACAAGTTCCCATACTTGTTGTCTTTTAAACTGTTGGAGCTCCTCTTCCATGGCTTCTACCCAGCTGTTGTCTTTCAGTGCCTCTTGGTACTTGACTGGCTGATGGAGTGACAGAAAACCAGCAAAAAGACAAATGTTTTAGGTTTGGCTTCTTATGAGCACCCCTTCATTTATGTTGCCAATGATTTGATTAGGTGGATGGGATCTCAAGTAGATTAAATCTCCTTGGTATGGAATGATGGCATTAGTTGGTAAGGGCTGCAAATGTGTATCATCTGAGCTAACCACTGCTGGTGACTTTGATGACCCAACAGTGGCTTCAAAAGGTGGTGGAATAGGAGGTAATGGTGTGAACACATGCTAACTTTTATCCAACGTTTGGGGACTTTTGTCAGCAGTGTTTGTTGATGTGGAAGCAGTGGTTGATGAGCTACTTTGATCAACAACTGTTGAGGTAGCAGTGGTTGAGCTTTGACAGCTGTTTTGAAGATCTGATGCTCTTCCCATTCTGACAGACTTTTGAGGGATGATGATTTCATACCCATAGTCTGATGTTGATTCCTCTGATGGACCTGCACTGTTAGTCTTGACAGCAGTATTTTCAAAAGTGAATTTATCAAGATCAAACAGATCTGCAGGATTTGCTGGGATTTTCATTGATGAAAGTTCATTGAACTTTACATTCAAGGTCTCCTCCACTGCCTTGGTCCGTGTATTGAACACTTTGTAGGCCTTGGCAGTGGTTGAGTATCCCAGATGATAACCACAGTCAATTTTGGCTGCAAATTTTGAAATGGAATCTTTTAAGTTCAAAATAAAGCATGGGCAGCCAAATACCTTGAAGTATGAGATCAGTGGTTTGATTTTAAACAGAATTTCATAGGCAGTCTTTTTGTGCCTGGGGTTTATTAAAACTCTGTTTTGGACATAGCAAGCAGTGTTTACTGCCTCTGCCCAAAAATTCAATGGCAAACCTGAATCAGCAAGCATGGTTCTGGCAGCCTAAATCAAACTTCTGTTCTTTCTTTCAACTACCCCATTTTGCTCTGGTGTTCTAGGGATGCTGTACTGCCTTACAATCCCTTTCTTCACACAGAAGGCATCCAACTTCTTATTTTTGAATTCTGTGCCATTGTCACTCCTGAAGACTTTTACTGGAAGGTCAAATTGCTTTTCAACCTGTGTCACAAAGTCTTGCAAAATGCCTGTTGTCTCATCTTTTATGTGTAAAAACAAAGTCCATGTAAACCTAGAGAAGTCATCAATAATAACCAAACAATATCTCTTTTTCTTGAGACTCATGACTTGAACTGGGCCAAACAGATCCATGTGCAACATTTGCAAACACTGGGTTGTTTTGGACTCCTCAATGGACTTGAAAGAGCTTTTATGTTGCTTTCCTTTTAAACAGGAAACACAATGCTCAGGACATGAAAACAATTTTTGTGGTAGGCCTCTTACCAAACCATTTTTTTGAAATTTCAGTGATTGTCTTAAGATTTGTGTGCCCCAGTCTTCTGTGCCAAAGTTCTGTCTCTTTGTTAGAGGCAGCTGAGAACAGACAGTCATCAGCTCTGGGACACTCTTTTGACATATCAACAACATAAACATTGCCACTTCTTTGAGCAACAAGTTTTGTTTGACCAGTTTTTATTATTGCTTCAATCTTTTTGACCATTTCTGGTCCAACAATCCTACAACACTCCTTTTGTGAAGAATGACCCATACCCCTTGTCACTCATTTGTGAAACACTCAGGAGGTTGAATTTCAGACTGTCTATCAGATTGACATTTTCAAATTTTACATTTCCAGATTGTACTGTACCAGACCCCAAAACTTTCCCTTTACTGTTATTCCCAAAGGATATATCACCCCCTCCATGAATTTTGAAATCTTTGAGTAGGGCTTTACATCCAGTCATGTGCCTGGAGCCTCCACTATCAATATACCAGAGGCTATCTAAGCAGGTAGAAGCTCCCTTGGCAGCAGCCATCATGGCACAATCACATTGATGATTTTCTTCATCATCAGCTCTTACTTCTTTCTCACCTGCTTTCTTCTCTTCTTCTTCTTCTTCTTCTTTGTCCTCTTTGGACCAGGGATCTGTCAGTGGTTCAATCAGGGTTTCTGAATTTTCTCCCAGCAGCAGTTCACCAGCAACTGCATTAACAACTGCTTCAGTCACCTCATCCACTGTTTCATCACTTAGCCGTTCACCTTCAGTTTCAACCCCCTATGGTATTGACTCTAATGCCATCAAACAAAATTTATCATTAGAAGGTTCATTAAAAGCATAGAGTGCAAAATTTTCATCACCAAGCTCATCAGGCATGCTGCTCCAGTCAACAAAGCCTTGAGTGAAAAAGCTTTACTAATCTGGTTGTACCACTGCTGGAGCAGTTGTTTGAGGTGCAACAGGTTGCACTTGTGTCTGGGGGACAGGGGTTTGAACATACTGAATTTGTGGAACAGTGGTTTGGACATAATGCACAGGCACAGGGGTTGCAGCATAGTGAGCAATGTTAACATGGGTTGCAGGGGTATATTGGGTATAGTGAACAATGCTTTGATTTTATGGTCTAGGGTTTGAGCTGGGATGAGTAATTATAGAACCAGTAGTTTGACTCCAGCATTCCCTAGCAAAATGACCAAGCCTATTGCACTTGTAACACTTGATTTTAGATTTATCCAACCCCATCCTTAAATTTCCATGTAACCCTGGGAATTTTCTCCCTATTCTTTTGTAGAATTTGCTTGTTCTTACACTAAGCAATGCCAATTGATGCAAAATTTCCATCTCTTCTAAGTCAGTGGGATCAAAGTGTTGCAAATCATTGAGTTCAAAGCACAAGTTATCTGACATCTGGTTTTCACAATTTGCAGTAAAAGCATAATTTGCAGAGTGAGGATCAGTGTTGTTAAAATTTCCACCAGCAGTTATATCAATGAAGTGATCATAAACCTGATCCTTACCACTGCTACCAGATTCATCCTGACCCAAAAGAGCTGTGCTACCGAATGAATAATCATCAACAACTTTGCCAGACTCTTGCAACATCCTTTTCTGGTTTAACCCCCTTTCACAGGTCAGGAGTCTACCATGAAGTTGGGTCAGGGTCAGATCTTTGAACTCAGCAGAGTTTCTAGTGACAAAAGGTATGGTATCCCATTTTTCTGGTAGTGATCTAAGGAACCTGCTATTTTGAGTTGAATTTGGAAATGTTACTTTAACAAGCCTTAGTTCACTAATGAGACAACTGAATCGCTCAAACTGCTGAGTCAATGATTCACCCTTGATGTGACAAAATGTTTCATACTGCTGATTCAGAATTTCCCTATTGTTTTCAATGACTTCTTTTGTTCCCCCAAACTGTTCCTTCAGCGCATCCAATAGCTCTTTGGCACTGTTACAGTGTAAGAGTCCAGCATAGATCTCATTGGGTAATGCAGATACTATGATGCTAAATGCTTTGGCATGGAGTTCGAACTTTTAAAAATCAGTTTCAGTATAGTTTTCAGTTGGTTTAGGAACGAACTTCTTTGCATCCTCAGCACTTGGCACCATAGGAACATGGGGACCAAAAACAACAGACCTCCAACATCCAGTATTCTGTTGAGCAAGGATGTGACCCATCCTTCTCTCCCAGATGTTGTATTCATTACGTTTAAGCATAGGTGGTTTAAAAAGCGAGCCAATGTTATTCTTATCATCTTGTGATTGTGACGTCATCCTGGTTGTTTTACAGGCACTGATCAATCAACTTTGATGGTGATTAAACCTTGCTCTGTTTTTCAACACAAACGAACAAACTATCAGTATCAACGATTTTGAGCTGAACTATTTATGTCAAAATGATGGTTAAATCAAATTTGACTGACCAAGCTCTGATACCAATTGTTGGATCTGAGTTTGGTTTTGATTGTATTTTACGTTTGAATTAGAATGAAGATGGATGAGTTGTGCAGCGGAATTAAGATGGAAACAAACTTTGCATACAATCAAACGAGAGTATTGCTTTGATCAAACACTTTTCACAAAGAACCGAAAAATTGAATTTATTTCAATTACGATTACAATGCAATGTTGAATGCAAACTCCCCCTTAGCCAGAGCTCAGTGTTTGTTCGTGTAGAGAAGACGATTTTGCAAAGAGCTAATAGAACAGTACAGAGCACTGTTCTATTTATAGGCACTAGCAAACCACTGAGCATCTAAGCTGACGTCACCATGAAAGTGACATCTAACCTCCTAACAAACTCTAACCTCTGATCAATACAAACACTGCTATACTAACTACTGCTATTACATTTCATTACACAAAAGACATTTAATAACTGCTGCTTCCTTCCACTGCTATGAACCCAGCAGTACTTGTTCCGGATCAGCAGTGCCAGTGCTTGACTCAAGGCAGCAGATTGAACAACAGAGCTTTAGTCTTTCATCAGGCCTTTACTTGATCAGCAGTTTGGAGGTCATTAGTTTGCACGATCAGTAGATAGGAGGTCAGCAGATGTTGAAACCACTTTCAAGGGGAGAGACTTGTATGCAACATCTGCTTATTCTGGATCCATTGCGCTGATCCAGTTTTGGCTTTAATTATCTGTTCCTCTGGTAGGGTTCAATCCCAACAGATTTCACAGTCATAATCATTCAGTGTCTCCATCCATCGATGCTACCTCATGTTTAGATCCTTTTGGTTAAACAGATGTTGAAGGCTCTTGTGATCAGAATAGATCACACACTTGGTACCATATAAATAATGCCTCCAAAGATTTAGTGCAAACACAACGGCACCCAATTCCAAGTCATGGGTGGTGTAATTCTTTTCGTGCACCTTTAATTGTCGAGAAGCATAGGAAATAACTTTGCCTCTCTGCATTAGCACACAACCCATGCCAGTGTGCGATGTGTCGTAGTATACCACAAATTCTTCAATCCCTCCAGGCAATGTCAACACAGGTGCATTGCTCAATTTCTGTATAAGAATATCGAAGGATTCTTGTTGCTTAGGACCCCAATCAAACTTGATATTCTTACGAGTTAATGAAGTTAGGGGTGCTGCAATCCTTGAGAAATTCTCAACAAAACGCCTGTAATATCCTGCCAGACCAAAGAAGCTAGGAATTTCTATGGGCGTCTTCGGCTCTTGCCAATTCATGATAGCTTCAATTTTAGCAGGATCCTCCTGGATACCATGCTCACTAACTACATGTCCAAGAAATTGGACTTCACGAAGCAAGAACTCACATTTTGAAAATTTGGCGTAGAGCTTTTCTGGCTGAAGTAGTTTAAGAATAGAACGAAGGTGCTTCTCATGATCAGCCAGATTCTTCGAATAAATAAGAATGTCATCAATGAAGACGATGACAAACTTGTCCAAGTAGGGCTTGCAGACGCGATTCATGAGATCCATGAACGCTGATGGTGCATTAGTGAGCCCAAAAGGCATCACTAAGAACTCGTAGTGACCATAACGAGTCCTAAATGCAGTCTTGTGCACATCTTCATCTCTAACCTTCAGCTGATGGTAACCAGACATCAAATCAATCTTGGAGAAGTAACTTACCCCTTGTAGTTGATCGAATAGATAGTCGATCCTGGGTAATGGATATCTGTTCTTGATTATGACCTTGTTCAGCTCTCGATAATCGATGCATAGACGCATCGATCCATCCTTCTTCTTCACAAACAGAATTGGTGCTCCCTAGGGAGATGAACTAGGTCGAATAAAACCTTTTGCCAATAAATCATCTAGCTGAGTTCTTAACTCCTTCATCTCAGTTGGTGCTAACCTATAAGGTGCTCTTGCAACTGGCGCTGCTCCAGGAATAATGTCAATTCTGAACTCTACTTACCTATCTGGCGGTAAACCAGGTAGTTCTTCAGGGAATACTTCTGGATATTCAGAGATAACAGGGATGTCTTCAACCTTGGGCTTTGGTTCATCAATAGTCATTTGTGCCATATTAATGACACAACCCTTCTTCATACACCTTGACGCCTTAAGCATAGACACTTGCTTAGGCAACCCATACTGAGTATCTCCTTGTATGGTAAGTGGCTCGCCATACGGAGTCTTGATAACCACTTGTTTCTTGTCACAAACAATCTAGGCTTGGTTATGAGATAACCAATCCATGCCTATCACTATGTCGAAACCAGCTAATTTCAAAGGAAGCAAAGATAACGGAAAAGAGTGGTTCCTAATGGATATAAAACATCCATCTAACACAGTTGAAGCAGTTTCTATGGTACTATCGGCCAATTCTATTTCATATTTCATGCTTAGGGTTTTAACAGGTAGATTTAAAACCTTACAAACCTTATTATCAACAAACGACTTATCTGCGCCTGAATCGAATAATACCCTTGCATAAACATCATTGATAAGAAAGGTACCTGTTATCACGTTGTCATTTTGAATCGCTTCTTATGGATTCATCTGGAAGACCCTAGCATTGGTCTTCTTACCTTCCTCAGGTTTCTTCGCATATTTTGCGCAGTTGGTCTTAATATGCCCCTTCACGTTACAGTTGTAACAAGTTGCATCCTTTAATTTTGTGACACCTGTGCCTCTGCGACCATCAAACAAATACCAAACCAATGAAATATTGTATTTCATACTTGGGATTTGTATAAATATGTGTATCTTTTGCACATATCAATTCTTGTTCGATTTCAAGATTTAAATCGCTTTCTAGAAGGTTATACGCGCACTGATGCGTAAATATAACCAATTTAATGCAACAAACACTCCGGAATAGTGAAATAGGGTTAACATACCTTAAATAACCTTTACATAACTTAGAAATAAGTTTTGGAGGGTTTGGTGTGTCGAAATCAAGTTTATTCGCTTACAGGGACTAATTTCGACAAACTGCGAAAGTATGCCGATTTGTACTGTAACGAACATTCCAGAACTTGATCATAAGTTAAATATGCCCTAAATATCCTTTTCATAGCTTAGAAATAGGCTTTGAGGTGTTTGGTGCGCAAAAATAAACTTTCTTGATCAATAGGGACTAAAAGCGTCAAAAAGTGCATAAGTTTGCATTTTCGCGCATATCTTACGTTCTGAATACATCCGAATATCCAAAAATTTATGTAATCATTAAAATATTTTATTTTAGTGATTGGCTTGATAAAAATCCATTCGTCGCGAAATTTGGATCGTTTTTCGCGTCCGTTCGTGTTTCGTGGTAATTAACCGAACAACGCAACCATACGACCAAACGAACCAACATCCGAGATATTTTTTAGTATGTTTCATGTTCCCTATACTTTAACTTCATTTTAGATCCTTGAAAAATGCATCAAAAACCATGTTTTGCACATTCAGGGACCAAAATTGACAATCTGCCATACTTATCTTAGGAATGGACCAAAATGAAAAATCTAAATTCCAGCTTGTTCCAGCTGTTCCCCTCACTTGCACATGGTTTTAATGAAACTAGGGGCTCCCATGGTTTCACAAAACCATGGGCACATGTGTACGGATGAGATCGAAGCTCGGTTTACGATGAACGATCTTAACGGTTGTGCAAATCCTATATATACCCATGCCTTTTCATTGTTGCAACACACAAATATGATCTATTTGTTCTAAGTTGGGGCTTAGCACCTCATACCTGAGCAAGTTGGATCTAGATTTCCATTCTTGGACCCGTTGTAAGTCCTCTTTCGTTCTTTTTCGCGTGAAAGTCAAACTGTGTTTGACTTTCTGCTTTGATCAGTTTATGGTCAACATGAAGTTCGTTTGAACTTCATAACGTGAGCGTAATCACGATGGTTTTAGTATCTTGTGACTATACCTACTGATTACCACGTTATTTAGGCATAGTGACGAGTCGTAGTTTCGGCCAAAATGCGTATTCTTGCGTTTTTTGTAACCAAACTAGTTTTAGGTATCGAAACACTAGTCGTAGTTTCGGCCAAAATGCGTATTCTTGCGTATTTTGTAACCAAACTACTTTTAGGTATCAAAACCGTTTGTTTTGATACCAAACCTGTTTTCAAACCTCGTTAAGCATGTTTTAACATGTTTAGCTCGTCACTTTAGATTTAGTGCTTATGTAGGGTCGTAAGGTAAGCGGTCTAAACAACCGCTTAGACTTTCGAACCCGACCCGTTTGGTCGATCATTAGGATCCGACCAAACACATTAGGTGACCATAGTTTTATAGGGAATAACCTTCCGAGGTTATACCTTATGGTCGCTTCGTTTAGTTAGTTGTATCATAAGTAGTTTATATGCCTTAGGTAAATGACCAAAATACCCTTTTCACGCATAAATTCATTTTAAGCATATGTAACCTAAATTTTGACATCTAAACTGATTAGGCAACATTATTAGATGTGTTAAGGCATATAATACTTGTCATAGGACTAGTTAGGTGGTCCGAACGCGTTTTACGCAAACGACGAGTTATAGTAGTGTAAGCTACCTAAACGGGTCGTAATGGGTCATAAGCACTGAGGTTAGGTTTCATTTTAGAATGTAGGCTTTGTTAAACCATATTGCATGAGTTCCTATACTCATTTGGTTTACGAAACCTCATTCTATCTGATCTTCCAATTTAGGTCTGGTTATTTATGTAGTTATCTATATTAGGTGCCGTTTGATTTCCGTGATCCCTCTAGCTTTGCTTGGTTGTTATTCAAGACTTCTAAGCACCCTCAAGTGAGTACATAGACCCCTCTTTTACTGTTTTCCAAACGTTTTGGGGTGAAACACATGTGCCTACTTGTTATTTTCGTGCTTTCCATGTTTTCATATCATATACTTGCTAAGTTCATTAGTACACTATTAGTACATGATTTCATTATGTTTTGCTATGTATGTTCACTTAACATGCTAGCACAATTGTTTTACGTTTTGAACCATTTTTAATCGTTGGGTGTATGTGAACCATTTGAAATCATTGCATGTATGTGAACCATTTGTAATCGTTGGATGTATGTGAACCAATTGTAATCATTGGATGTATGTGAACCGTTTGTAACCATTTGATTTTTGTGAACCATTTGTAATTGTTTGAGCCATTGGGATAGGGAAGTGATTAGGTAATGGGACGGGTGTAATGTGTTAAAAGCATGGTGGATACGCCGCTGGTACTTCCTATATATAAGTGCTTTTAACACATTATATATCGTTGCGTTATCTAGATCACTTGGGTAAACGATTTTGAAATAATGTTACACAAGGATGTTTTTTGAATAATATAAACCATACGAGTTTTATTAACAAGTTTTTATGAGATATTTTACAATTTGATTTAATAAAATAAATGTTTTGGAGTTAAGAATCATGGCTACAAGATTTTGCAAATTATAACCAACTTGATTTGAGTTGGTTAATTATGTCGTAATATTATACTTTTCAAAACAAGGTTTTTAAATAAGTATTGCAACATGTAAAACGAGCCATGAATCTGGCACTCATATAAAACCTATGTACTCGCCGGCATTTTTATGCTGATGTATTCTCACATGTGTTTCAGGTACCATGGTTGATGATGTTTGATGATGATATTGGTGTATGCTCACATAGGAATGGACGAGGCCTTAGTGACTTAATAACAATGAAAGTCTATTTGTTCATGTTTTGTTTCTAATTCCAATGTAATGTAATACATTTAATTTAATAAAACGAAACTGTTTAATCCATAGTTGTGAAACAATGATTCTGTTACAACACTCCCCGATGTTTCCGCCACGTTTTGTTATTTTACGTGGTCGGGGTGTGACAAATTTCTTGCAATCCAAAGTCTTATGCTCTTTGGATTTGCATATCCCACAACCAATCGGCTTTGACTGCGACTTTGATTCAAACATGCATTTTCCAAAATGACGTTTCTGGCAGGTTTTGCATTTTGGCATCTCATCCGTTTGCTGGTTAACCTTGTTAGACCCAGAATTCTTCTTATGGTATGTGTTCCCCTTACGTTTCTTATTGGAACGTCGTGAGTTATCATCCTCACGTTTCCTTTTTCCTTCTTCAGAACTCTTAAGCGATCTCAGCCTGATCGCATCCAGAGTAAGGGATAATGACAAATCAGCCGCTGACTTAAAAGTAGTCGGTCGAGACGCTTTCACACTAGCTTTGATCTCCGTAGCTAAACCCCCAATGAAACGGGCTATACGTTTTGGTTCTAGCGTAACCAAGTACGGAACCAATCGAGACATGGTATTGAAGCTGGTAAGGTATGCTTGACAGTCCAAGTTTTTCATAACCAATGATAAGAAGTCGGACTCGATTTTCTCAACTTCATGTTGAGGACAGTAATTCTCTTTGATCAAAGCAACAAACTAAGCCCATGTTAAGTTGTATAACTGAATCTTTCCAGTTGCTTAGATTAAGGACCTCCACCAAGCTAGAGCTTCTCCCTTGAACGATTGTGATACATACTTCACAATATCTTGCTCGGCACACCCACTTATATCAACTACCGTATCCATCTCATCTAGCCACCTCATGCAATCAATGGCTCCTTTTTCCCTAGTGAAATCCCTGGGCTTGCAGGAGACGAAATACTTATAGGAGCAGGTTTTAACACGTGGTTCATGATTTAATACAATCTTCTTGGATGGAACACTATGTTGATTTAAGGAGTGTCGGTCATCATCCTTTTTCGACTCATGATGTTTAGAAGGTGGCTTACTATGAGCCTTAGAGTGAGTCTTAGGGTGTGATTTGGAATGAGGTACAAATAAGGTCTTGCTATGAGTATCACTGGATTCCTTAAATTGCCTATCCACGGATTTAGAAACAGCATTATCAATCAATTCTCGAAGTTCCGCACCAGTTATGTTGATCCTGGTGGTATCATGATTCTCCAGAGGGTGACTGTTGACTTCTTCAGATTCTGCCATGTAGCTCGATTGCTACATAAAATAATGACAATGATTTATTCAAAAGCCTATTATGGGATTGTCTTTTATGGCAATCTTTTAACCATGGTATAATTTAAGCCATATTGGTTAATTTTAATTTATTTAAATTCTTATTATATTTTATCCCAGCTATAAACTATTAAGGATAATAGGGTGGCATATAAAAGGCCAAGTCACAAGGACAAATTTAAGTTATATGCCATGATCTTATAGGATCGAGGCATTAAGGCTTGAATCATAGTTCATTACCTTTTCTTGACAGGGAGTCGTAGACTACAACTGTCTTTAGTCTTAAAGGATATTAATTATGGCCCGTAGGCACTTCATCATTGGATGATTAAATGAAAAGAGAAAAGGAATTGGATGAATCCAATATAAGGATGGCTTGTGTGATTTTATCGAATCACATTTGCCAGGAGTGTTAACATGTTTTCAGATGTTAACAAGGATCTGAATCTTAATAAGGAACTACCATCATGGCCCTGTCTTAAAATGACACATGGGCTAGGTTTTGCCTTTAAGATTTTGTTCAATATAAAGGCAGATCTTATAAAAGGAATGATATATTTAAATTTATTTCATATATTATATTTATGCATATAATGAAAAATGAAATTTTAAATTCAAACATTCCACTAAAATTAAAAGAGTACATAATTGCCCTAAAAAGGACTTTAACAGAAATAACTTGCCCATGCAGGGACTAGATACATAAATAGATGTCCACGCAGGGACTTAATTGAAACTAAAGAAATACAAAACAATTAACTATGGAACTTCAATGATCCCTTCTGTTCTTCCCTTTGATTAAACTTGCCAAACCCTTAAGAAATCCCCGGTGGCTTCTACGCTCCTCTTGAACCTCACGCTCCACCTGGCTCAACCTTTGAAGAATCTCCTACTGTTGTGGCGGCTGGATCTGTGGTGGATGCGACTGTTGCTGCTGCAGAGGTTGAGGAGGTGGCGGGTATTGATACCCATAAGCTGGGTATCCAGTCTGATATGGAGCTCCATAGGGCCCCTCAGGATGGAGAGCATTGTAGTTTGCCGCTACCAGGTATGGGTCAACATCAGGGGCATTGTAGTAGTTATAGCCAGAATGGCTCGGCTGCTCAAAAGGGTTATACGCTGCTGCACCAGCGTAGGAAGGTATTGGGTTATCAAAACCCATATGTGGTGGTGATGGTGGTGCGACTGGCGCGGAATCCACCTCGGAAACAGGGTTTGAAGGCCCTCCCATCTGCGGGTATTCATAAAGTGGCGGGTAATGACTGCCATTCGAGGGTTAAGGGGTGCTGAAACGAAATCCCCCTCGCACGGACATCCGTGCGTTTGATCTTCTCTGCCTCGGTGGCTCCGGAGGCGGCTGCTGCTCTGGCGGTGGTGGTGGTGGCGGAGTGATCGCCTGAAAACGAGAATCCTCAGAGGGATTGTCACAGCCCCAGCCCCGGTTTGACCCGATCAGGAGCCGCAGGACAGGAACCCGTGGTATTTATTAATTGATGCGACAGCGGATGATTTTCGCAGGATCTTTTAAACTTGAAATGCCCGATTATTTTATTTCATAATTCGGGATCAACCCCATAATTTACAATAGAGGAATTTCACAAGGAAATTCCCTGATTTTACAAAACATGTTTATTCCTTTTTTTATTGAGCCACCTCTTCAAGCTTGTTAGTGCTCCGTAGCACGTTTTTCCTTGAATCACAGCAGGTCGCCTGAAACATGTTTTAAAAATATTTTATCAGCGGGGAAATACTGGTGAATCATTCATTTTGCATAAAACGACACATGGTTATAAATTACAGCATAAGAGCGATTACAATGGCTTTTATCTTATTTTTATCTGGCGCCGTGTCACCTCCTAGTGACGATGGTCATACCACTATTGGGTCCTTTCACCCAAGTAGTGATGATTATCACTGTTAGGATTTATTAGCCTAACCGTGAGAAATTAGTAATGTGCACAATACCCCACTTACCAGTGATTCAAGATAACCACGACTTAATCCCTGTAACTATAACTTTTGAAAATAATTGGAGTATTGTAAAACATTGTTGATAAAAAGAGAATTACTCACATTGCAAGTTTAACGGGCAAAGTTTTATCCTACTGATTATCCTGGTAACCTAATTCAAATAACAATGCACATGAAACTAGGTTAGTAACTTTAATCCAACTTTTTACGACAACTCACGAGATCGAAACATTCACAACGAATGACAAAGTGCGATACATAAACATCCATCGAATTCACGACGAATGACAAAGTATAACCCAAGTTTGAGCAGCACTTAAACATCCATTGGATTGGTTTCTATCGATCGGACATTAAATCATTGCAGCGATCGAGTTATTACCCTGTTATCGTGGCAGAATTCATGCTAGTGTGTGTTTTATAGCAATCAGACGATATCTCGATGTGTAAGTGAATTTTAACATCGAACCAACGCAGAAATCTAAGTGCCACACTCCCCTATTTATATCAGGAAAATGGCTTCCTCGCGTGGCACGAGGGGCCATCGCGTGGCGCGAGGGGTACCACCCTACCATAGGGTAGCCCCGTGTCTTAGTAGCTTGGCTGAGTTGACCGATCGTTTAAATTCGTTTTACACGTAAAACTGTCTTGATAATACCGAATAGGAAATACCCACCCCCTGAGTTTTAGGGTCCCTGATCCCGATTCCGATTGTTCTGAAAATTTTAGGGGTTTTGCAAGATCACTTGGGGTTCTTAATTAGGGTTTCCTATTGAACAAAATATAATAAGTAATAATAGTTTTGGTGAGAGTTGTTACAGGGATCCTGCTACTGATGCTGAAACTGTGGTTGAAAAGGGGGAGTGAACTCCCAAGGATACGAGGCAAACCTTGCTTCATAGCTGTCTGGGCCTTGGTATGGTGAGCCGTGAAAAGACGATCCATCAGAAATTTCAATGGGATGCATCGGCGTCCCACTCAGTGGCATCTCCCGATTGGGGTCATCATCCATATCCATATCGTGGTCACCGGAGAAGTGATCTTCTGGTCCCAATGGGTTAAAACTCATTGGTTCTTGCACCTGATTTGCTGGATTGAACCGGCTCTGGAAGTACGGGGTTGGGTCTTCAAAGGCGCGGTGTGAACCCGACCGCTGCAGCAGAAGGTAGGAGTGGCGAGAATGATCGGACTCGTTGCCTTGATGGAGACCGAAAGAATCTTGGTACGAAGGTGAGGAGCTGAGCGAGACAGAACGCCTCACAGGCTCCAAGTATGTCCTCCAACCCTCTTGGGGACTCGTGCTCATCGTTACTGATGGAGTTCGCAGGTGAGATGGCCCGGCTTCATGGTGGTGGCTGGTGAAGATTGGGACCTTGCCGCCTCTTCCTCGTCCTCGAAAACGTGGTGGCATCTTCTGTTCCTGTCAATCAACAAAGGAAACAACCAAGAAAACAATAAAGGACAAATAAAAGATTAGGATTAGTCCTAAGTCCTTTGCCTAGACTCGGAAGTCAAGGAATCTGCAACTATGTCATTGAGATTAAACACAAAAGGCAAGTGTTTAATTCACTCAATGTTGGCTCTGATACCAACCTGTCACACCCCGATATTTCTATGTATTACCGGTGGGGAGTATCGTGACGTAGTTGATATCATCATAGTCAGTAATCACAGTTTAATGCACAGAGGAAGTCTAAAAGTAATAATATTGCAAACCGAATGAAAATATCATGAGTATTACAAACGGAAAGTAATAAGGATCCACTGGCGGATAAAACAAAAGAAGATAATTGTTCAACATATTTTAAGTGACAAAGCTTGCAAGACTCTTATTTATTCACTCAGGAATAGCCAGCCTATTCCGCCTAGTACCTACACTTTAGCCTTTTGGAAAATACGTCAGTTTACACTGGTAAATACAATTAACCGACTCTTTTAAAAACATTTAAGAAAATTAATTTAAATGCACAAGGCACAAATAATCTTTTATAACTTGGGACAATTATTTTAAAAATAATCTTGTATACAGATTTATATGTTTGTCGTCGATCAGGGCCGGTTAGAAGAGCCGGACAAGATTAATTGACACACCACAGGTATAATGCCCACAAGGAGAACTCCTTATTGTGGATTACCATTTATACATACGCAACTGTCAGGTGTATACCTACACCCCGTGCTTAAGTCGTGGCCATTTCAATGAATGAGCCGAGGATATCTAGGACATGGTCATTAACACCCCAAAAGCCATATACCAAACAAAAAAGATTAAAACGGGTTATGTAAATATATTAATCATAATCCGATTTAAACAATTACACACCCGACCAAGCGGTATTATTATAATACCGTATCCCAAGCCCGTATAACGGAAAATAAGTTAAAATTATTTACCTGAGCAAATATTCAAATTTATCTCAACCGTATGCAATCAGCAAGTGCAGGTATCTTTTACTGGGCTCCTAAATCTGGAACGAAGGTTTTTAATAACCTATTAGATTCCTAACGGGTCTTACTTAAGTTTAAACTTAGACCGGTTAGTTTTAATGAAAGGTTTACGGTTCAAAACGCAAGATTAAGCGAAGACCGGATTAGAATTTGATTTAGACCCAACAAGTTTGAAGACTTGTATAATATGGGTAAACTAAACACATTCTGGATTTTGAGATAAAAATGATAAGGTTTAACCCGTTTCAGTTAATTTATGCAAACTAGTTACATAAACCGCACCGAATGCGAAAAATGTATAACAGGTAAACAAATGAGTTATGAACAGGTTTCCTAAGTTAATATGCCTTAAATATGTTGTGATATCAGTAGGATACCTTCCATTATGCCCAAAACGGATTTAAACTCAAATTAAGCCCCGTAGGGGTATTTTTGTCATTTTAAAGGTTATAAAAGAGGTTAAATGTAAATCTGAGGTTCTGGTCTGAAATGATCAGTAAAAATAATTATTTTTGCAGGTCATAACAGTAGGGTATTACATATATGTGAAATTTATTATTTATAACCAAACTATGCACCATAGGGGCATTTTGGTAAATTTCACATAAGCTTTAAAGGTCAAATTTGGAAATCTGAGTTCAAAACTATTGCTTACTATTAAAGTATAAAAATTTACTTAAAACATCAGTAGGTATTAAGTCTTATATGTCAAAAATAGTTTTAATCTATACTATGCGTTTAAAACGCGTAAAAAGTCGATTTTAGGCGATTTTATGGTTATATAAGGAAAGCTGAGATTTTTATCAGTCCAGAAGGCTTAAAATAATTTATTTATTATATAAAATCAGAAGCAAAAAGTTTGGTATCAAAAAGTTATGTAAAACTCATTTTATTAGCAAAAAGGGTATAACCGTCAATTACCGAATCAAAGTAATAACCCTATGTTATGATCTGTTTAAAAATAAATAAAAATCTTCAAAAATCCCAAAATATTATATTACATCAGTGGGTAAAAGGTTTGGTGTCAAAATTCCGGTTTAAATAGGCTTTATGCTAAATATGCCGTTTAATTAATAAAAAGTTTCAAATTACGATATTGAGCATAACTCCTAATTTAGACCTCAAACTGATGTCAAATTTTTAGGACAAGTTTATAAATCATTAATAAAGGTTTTTGTCCTCTCACATTTTCAAAAATATCGTTTTAAGGTCAAAAGGGCATAATGGTCAATATTTAAGTAATTAACGGAAACATGCAAATGAATCGGATAATTAAGGAACCATATAGTATAACCTCAGAGGGTTTTACTAACTTATAATATGGTCCTAAAGGAACCTTAAGGCATATCTAAACTAAGCTAAATCGGGTCAGAACTGAAAGTCAAAGCAAAAGTCTTCTTTTGCAACTTTCGGTTCCGAACCGAGCCTAAACTCAGAATTGTCGTGTTGAACATGCTTAGACATGTTCTTACATTAATTATCAAGTTATCTTAGTGTTAAAACAGGTTCCATAGCTTTTACATTGATAATTATGAATTTATTTGCAAAATAGCTTTCAGTTGACTTTTTAATATTAAGTTTGACCCGACAATTAACCAAGTTAGAGTGGAAATCAGAGGGTGCCCTTTTAAGGGTTAATTACCCACATAATTACCAACTCATAGCCACTTTCAATTTGAAAAATGACTGGACCATTAGTGATTAATCACTAAGTCAAAGGTTAATTACGACGGCTTTGACTTTGGTCATTAAGCTAATAAAACATGAACTAGGAAGGCTAAGAACACTCACAATGGTCCTTAGCACGAATTAGGAGCTTGTGGAATCTTGCTTGAAGTCCAGAGAGCTCCAGAGAGTGAGTTTAGAATGATTTTTGAAAGTGTGCACAAGAACTATCAAACAAGAACCCTTATATAGGAACTTTAAACTCACAAGATCAATCCAACAAGGTCTATAGGTGATTCCTGATCATCACAGGTGTCCCCTATGCATGAAATACCACTGGTGTTGCCCCTGGGATCGAAAACCATGCATCTAAGGCGGTGGAACAGGCTGAACAGGCACCTGTCAACATTTTTGGGAGCTGGCAACTTTTAGGCGGCCCGCGTAAGATATGGGGAAGTCTTACGCGGCCGGTATGAATGTCAGATCCGGTCAACAAATTTCAAATGTTGCAATTTTGGTCCCAGGTCCTTTAAAACATGTTTTTAACTTTCATTTATTGCACTTTTAACCCCCAAACTTGACTTTTAAGGACTCTAAGTCATAAACAAACTTCGTTAAGCTCCCGGTTAGTTATACGATCACTGAGAAGTCCTGAATTTCAACGTTGACGCTTTTAACCACTTATTTACGAATGTTAACGTATTTTCCTCATACGATATCGAAACCATGTGAAATTTTTATTACTTATTCACGGGAGCATAATTAATTGTCACAAAGCTTCGGGTTTGTTAAAAGGTCACTCAGAGGTATAAATTAAACATGTTGACACATTTACCCCTTGCGGTTTGTAAACTTTCACTTTCTTCCACAAACGGCTTCATACGATTCATGATTCATTCGTTTAAGGGTATAAACATCGTGTAGCGTTGTTGAAAGGCAAAATTATCAAATGTTGACACTTTGAATCCTTCTACACACATACTTTCTTTGTTTGTCAACTTTAGTCCCTCGTAATCAATTTGTTACTCACTTAAAGTCCATGACACGTGTCGATCTTATATTGGATTTGATTTTTGCGAGATGTTACATAACCTCATACTTCCGTGACATCATAATAGGCTATAGAAATGATGCTATATACATTTCATATTCACGACGCAAATGTGCTTACAACCACATTCAAACAAGTAATTTAACATAATCCCAGCATCATTATCATATTTCACTCATATATATATATAGGGCAAGGATGTATAGAAAACTTATTTGTACTAAGAAAACCTAGGAAACCCAATCTATAACCATTGATTAAGATCATCCAATGGCTCATAAAATTTGAAGCCTTTTTGAATTAAATTAAATAGAGTGATAAAGTCAACAAAGGTACTTCAAGGGCATATAGGTAAAATTAACTATGATATTATTACATTTTATATATTATTTTGATATTGATTGGACATGCATGATATGATATGAAAGAGGTGCACGATTACCTATAACAAATACTCCCCAACTCATTTCAAAAGTCTCATCCAACCTCTTTCTCTCTTTCTCTCTCAGACCTTACATCTACCCCCAAAACCCACCGCCGAAGAAGAAAGAAACCGGAGAAGAAATAAGCCGGAGAAGAAAGAAGCCGGAGAAGAAATACAAGATAAAAGGTGCGGCGGTGAATCATACAAGCCGGGGAAGAAGGTGCCGGAGAAGAAGGTGCGGCTGAGAATCATACAAGCCGGAGAAGAAGCCGCAAACCCACCGGAGAAGAATAGATATGAGATCTTCCTTTCAGTTGTTATCATCCGGTAAACGTCGCTGGAAATGGAAAAAAGAAAGAACATGCAGAAGCAAGTAAGTTTGATTCGGTGTTTTATCTTCTTATGTTTTTTGAACGCCCGAAATGTTGGGTTTTCTGTTTTCTCTGATCGATCGGTGTTTTGGTCCGATCGGTGTGGGGTTTTTGTTTTGAAAGTGTTAATGTTGGTTCTTATGTTTGTTTCCGATCGGTGATAATTTTTATTTTGAATGCCACTAGGAAGTGTCTCGGGTTATTTTGAGTAGAAATTGTCTCGGGTTATTTATTTGTCTCGGGTTTTTTTTTTTTTTTTTTTTTGAATTGCAAACTTCCGGCCGTGTATGGGTAGGTTTAATTTTATTAAAATTAGGTAACATGTGTTAAACCTATCTTGTTTTTATTAGGTAAACATGTCTTATTAGGGTTTGATGTGTTAAACATCTATAAAGATATTATCGTAACATGTGTTAAACCAGTCTTATTTTTATCAAATTAGGTAACAGGTGTTAAACCTATCTTATATTTTTATGAAAAACATATTAGGGTAACATGTGTTAGACCTTCCTTGTGTTTTGTCAAAAACAAATTAGGTAAACCTATGATATTAGGGTACAAGTGTAATGGCTCAAAGGAATATAAATATATTAGCGTAACATGTGTTAAACCTGTCTGATATTAGGGTACAAGTCAACGGACTCAATAGCATATAAACATATTAACGTAACATATTAGTGTAACATGTGTTAAACCTGTCTCAATTTTATAAAATTATGTAACATGTGTTAAACCTCTCTTATTACCATGTGTTTAACCTCTCTTATTAGGTAAACATGTTAGTGTAACATGTGTTACACCTATCTTATTTTTATCAAATAATGTAACATGTGTTAAGCTTTCATATTTTTTCCAAGTTATCTAACAAGTGTTAAACTTGTTTTGTTTTTATAAAAATAGGTAACATATGTTAAACCTGACTTTATTTTATCAAAAACATATTAGGTAACCTGTTTTATTTTTATGAAATTATGTAACATGTGTTAAACTTGTTTTATTTGCAGCTACAAAGAGAGTATCAAGATCGCAAAATGGTAAGATACCGAAAAAGCGAAAGAAAGTAGACGAAAAAACTGACAATGAATGGAATGAAGAAAGAGAAGAAGCTGAAGCGGAGGTCGAGGGTAGGTTGAGGAAAAAGTCGAAGCGTGATAATTGGCCAGGGCTTAGAACGAGATAATCAACAATCCAACTGGCTCGATGCATTAACGTGCTGTCTTTCGAACAAAGAATATGTGATACGGTTGTATCTTTAAAATATGTGTAACATGTGTGACATGGCGTTTGTTAGCAAAACATATAACTTGTAAGGTGATACAGTTGTATCTTTAAAATATGTTTACCTATAAGTACTTACATGTTACAGGTTGTATCTTTAAAACATGTTTAAACTGGAAACTGGAAACATTTACAAAATATAAAGCAGAGTTACACAAGATCTAACATGTGTAAACTAGAAACACTTGTGTAACATTTCGGTGTAACACATGTTACATGTTGTATCTTTAAAACATGTTTACCTCTAACTACTTACATCTAACATGTGTAAACTAGAAACACTTGTGTAACATTTAAGACTTATGACCAATAAGCTGGGTTCAATGTAAAAAATATACGTTAATGCAGGTTTTTTATCTACTAATAACATTGTTAATAACAACTCTAGGTACATATGTAACATGAAGTGTATCGTTTGTCCCTTTAATTCGTTACACTAGTCACATATACTTATAGTTACATATATTACTTGTTTGTTCATTGATATGACATTTTGGATGATGTAATGTTGTTACATATGTAATTTTACTAAGTTTAAGTTGACACCAAAGGGGCTGACATATGTAACACATGTTTATAACATATGTTACACTATGGGGTAACATATGTAACACGTGTATAACCATCTTACACATGTTACATATAGGTGTTACATGTGTTACAACGTCACGGTTACACATGTTACATATAGTTGTTGCATCCAAAAAAAGTTGCCTTCAATACAACATTCGTATTCATCCAAAAAATGGGCATACTAACATATGTAATACTAACACATGTTACATATGTAATGTTATATTACATTCAACAATACTCCTCTTTGCGAGATGTAATACTTCTTCTGATTTTAAGAGAATCTATTTATGTTAACATATGTAACATCTTCAGGGTTTTGGTTCCTGGAAGTTGTAATGTAATAAATAAGGTAACAAAAGTGGCAAAAGTGTTTTATGTGAACTTAAATATATAAAAATGATCCAAAAGCTATCATAAGTTAACAAAAATCTAGCTATGCTTTGCTTCTTGATAGCCATCTTCATTTTGAACAAAAAACAATCCATTCACCTATGAACAAAAAAAGTACATCAATATTAATCTCCTATATATTATAATTTGATTAAAAAAAGACAGGTTTAACACATGTTACTCTAATATGTTTACCTAATAAGACAGGTTTAACACATGTTACCCTAATAAAGACAGGTTTACCTAATATGTTTTTGATAAAAATAATGCAGGTTTAATACATGTTACCTAATTTGATAAAAATAAGACAGGTTTAACACATGTTACCTAATCTGTTTTTCTGAGTTGAAATTGCACAGTCTCCTACACAGTTTATGGCCATTATTCTCAACATGTTTTGATCTAGCATTTATTTTTCAAACAAAAAAGCAAACAAACCAACAGTTCATCAAACAACGTTTCGTCCCCAAGAATATTAAGTCAACATCCTTAGCATATAACAAAACTCGAATTTAGCATTATCTCAGTCAAGTGAACATCTCAATCCTAACTTTTATAAAACCGACTCCCTAATAAACCAATTAAGCACATAACAGTTGTCATGGGATCCTACTTGAAATCTTATAAAAAATCATAACATCAGATATGAACAAGAAAACACATATTTCTACTCTCATTCAAAACAACAATAAGGCAGGTTTAACACATGTTACCTAATTTGATAAAAATAAGACAGGTTTAGCACATGTTACCTAATTTGTTTTTCTGAGTTGAAATTGCACAGTCTCCTACACAGTTTATGGCCATTATTCTCAACATGTTTTCAAACAAAAAAGCAAACAAACCAACAGTTCATCAAACAACCTTTCGTCCCCAAGAATTTTAAGTCAACATGCTTAGCATATAACAAAACTCGAATTCAGCATTATCTCAGCCAATTGAACATCTCAATCCTAACTTTTATCAAACCAACTCTCTAATAAACCAATTAAGCACATAACAGTTGTCATGGGATCCTACTTGAAATCTTATAAAAAATCACAACATCAAATATGAACAAGAAGACACATATTTCTACTCTCATTCAAAAGAACTAACAATTTCGCATCAGATTAAAAGTCGCAAAAACACGAGACATTCGAAGCTAAACACCTACCGATCGACGAGCTATGAGACAGATGGTTGTCTGTTCCGTCAATCATCGGAAAAAAACCATAATAACTACATTTCCGGCGACATTTGTCGAAAAAAAATGGAGGAAACTTACTTGGTTCTGCACTTGCTTCTTGATTTCTTCCATTTCTGGCGACACTTACCGGATGATAACAACCGAAATGTGGCTCTCATATCTAGGGTTTTCCTCCAAACGAAAATCACCGTCGTTTTTTCTTGTTTCTCCAATGATCGTCGTACAATTTGTTCTTAAATGATCGTCGACAATGTTTAGATCTGCAGTGTTTTCTTCTTCTTCTCTGGTGGGTTTTGGGGTTTTGAATGTTGAGAGAGAAACAGTTGATTTAGAAAGAAAATGGGGGGTTTGAAATTTGGGGTTGGGTTTTGACTAAAAAGGTGATGGAGTGATGGTTGGGAAAGGTACCTTTGATGGGATGGGTAAAGGGTGAAGTGATGGCTTCAACAAAATGTTTGAACATATGTTTTAAAGAGATTATGTGGATGAATCATGTCCACACAATCCAGGTTTCCTAAGTTTTCTAGATTAAATGGGTTTTTCATAGTTACTTACATTATATATATATATATATATATGGGATGGATCATGAGAAAACTAGTTTAAATGAGAAAACAAAAAAAACTAACAAAAAAAAAGCCTAAAAAACATACCAATTTTTTTTTTAATTTTTATAAAAAAAAAATCGGAGGTTTTTATACATGAAAAAAAATTTCAAAAAAAAAAGTTTTTTGCTGTATTGCACATGTGTAATACTACACATGTGTAGTATACATACACATGTGTATTACTACACATGTGCAGTACAACAAATTTTTTTTTTTTTTGAAAATTTGTTTTATATATAAAAACTAGCGATTGTTTTATAAAAAAATGTAAAGAAAAAATTGTGGTATGTTTTTTGGCTTTTTTTTAGGTTTTTTTAGTTAGTTTTCTAGTTTTCTCATTTATATCTAGTTTTCTCATGATCCTCTCCCTATATATATATATATATATATATATATATATATATCAAGCCGTTTCATACAATTTCGCATCCTAACTTCACTTAGACATTTCATCATATACCTGGTGTGCATACTACTTTCTAGGCACAATGTACAACTAATTCATCCATCCTCTTCTAAGCTCTTACTTAGTTCATCAAATCTTCTTTCTAATCAACAAGTATCATTTACACATAAACATCAAACATATCAAACACCACATTTCTTTCAATTCATCTAATAAGAATCAATCATACATAACATGATACATCAATATTGAACAAGAATTGGACATGGATGATATATCCATGTCACCGTCTTCACCATAACAATTGGGTTTCACCTTAAAACATCAAATGAAGCAAAATCATAACTAGGGTTTGGCTCCCGTTGTGTTCTTCTGAACATTCTAGACACACACATACACGATGTGTGTGTTGTGTGTTAAATTCATGTTTTATAAAACATGGGTTTTCCCATGTTACAATTTAGTCCCTCTAGTTTTCCATCTTATCTCTTCTCCTATAAATTTCTTCCTTACTCTTAAAAGTTAACATTGCATTTAACTAGGTTATTTGTTCCTAGTTATCCAACATCATGTTAAATTATTTAAACACCCACTTGGGTCAATAAAGGGATTTTGGGGCGTTACAAGTCTACCCCCCCCCCCCCTAAAAAAGGTTTCGTCCCCGAAACCTTGTTCATTTCCACTTAACATGAAATATCTTTTCTTCTTGCCGCATTTGGTGACGACCTCTAACTCCAAAAACCCGACCCAGAGTTTTTAACAGTGTCGTCTTCATTGTATAATGCTAGTTTCTAGCAAAACAAACATAATTATATGTTTCATTCCTATCAAACAATACCTACCTTGGCTTTCTTGTTATCATTAACCCATCAACTTGCACGTTTAGGGCACACCCCTAAAATACATTTCCTTAGATTTCGGATTCCTACATAAGGTTAGTCTCTAGTGGTCATCATAACTACTAGTTCATTCCTTTAATTTATTTCAAAATTCATATTATCTTCATCGACTGTACGCATCTATGTTTAACTTCGATATTTACATCAAAATAATAAATAAGTAACTATCTAATCTCGATTCATAAACTATTCATACAATTCACTTCTTTCTAACAAGTCCATACTTTCCATACCATACTTTTACATAACATTCTCATTTCTTTGACCCGTTAGTAATGGGTCAATATACATACTTCTTCAAACTTGTAATAGTACATACATTCGTATGATCCATTTATAACAGATCTAATACCTTCATCTCGTCTCTTAAGATTACATTCCATACATATATTATATAACATTTAATTCTTGTTTTGTTATCGCAAAAAAACTACTATTTCGTACTCACACATTCGTGCTTAACTCCAAAGTTAAACATCATTCTACGTTTTATACAGTTACTTGAACCATTCATACCTTTACGTTAGCCTCAAATCCTCTCATTCATATCACATTACTATTGTTCTCACTTCATGCATTACTTATTCTACATAAGTAAATGTTTCGTGCATGTTCATCATACGAGGGTTTAATCAATACCCGGAACTTTCACTCAAGTCTTTTGAGATTCCCTTTATAATGACAAAATTTTCTTCTTATGTCGACTGTTAAAAGTCAAACATCTCATCCTATACCATACCTATCCTATCATTCATTTCGTAGGTCGTTTTCAATCTACCAATTCATACCTATCCAACATGAGTTATACATTTTACTAACCTCGATTTCATTGCATAATCAACGATCCGTAAACCAGATCGATCTGCTTCTTCACGAGTACTCACCGTACCAGGCCAGATTTCATTCATCTGTGTAATGAGCTTCCGCTCGTGCACATCCTTTCACCAATTCGATTGGTTTCATCACATTAAGAGTTCTACCACTATCATCTACAAAATTGGCGGTTAGCACATTTCATTCAAACATTCATTCTACTAGGTGATTATTCACCTATAATTCTTCTACAAATTTCCTACGTACATGCTATAACATATCATACATTCCATTTCTTACATACAATTTTTTTCCATTTTGTTAGTTATTACGCCATCTTCTTGCAGTTTAACTTTTCAAGGTCAAACTGGCATTTCTTACTTATCGTACATGTATTGAAGTATACGTTCATACTTCTTTCCATTCATGCTTACTTGCAAAGACTTTATTACATCATTTCACTATTTCTTGCAAAAACTTACCCTTCCCGTCCATACTTGAGTTATTGTCCGGGTCGTAGCCCGTCATTCATTCTGACTCCCAAGAGTTGTTTACTAACACATCTAACAAGTAACTTATTCAAAAGTTATTTCTTTCATCTCAAATTTAGGTTTGCATGCCAATTACGGTAATTCTTTTGTTATACTATCACTATCTACTTTATACTTACTTACATGACCCGTTTGACTCAACCACAGTCAAACTGTCAACACATTCTTATGTAGGTTAATTTCATCCTTTTTTATGTTTTTAAATCCATCTCGCGGATTCATACTTATCATTCATACCTTTCATTACTTCTATGTTTTGAATCCGTCTTGCGGATTCAAACACATCATTCATACCTTTCATTCCTACTATGTTTTGAATCCGTCTTGCGGATTCAAACATATCATTCATAACTTTCATTCCTTCTATGTTTTAAATCCGTCTCACAGATTCAAACATATAAATTCATACTTTTCAATCCTTCTATGTTTTGAATCCGCGAGACGGATTCAAAAATATCATTCATACCTTTCATTCCTTTTATGTTTTGAATCCGTCTCACGAATTCAAACATATCATTCATACTTTTCATTCCTTATATGTCTTGAATCCATCTTGCGGATTCAAACATATCATTCATACTTTTCATTCCTTGTTGGTGCATCCGTCTGTGGACTTCGTCTTGTATTGAGTCTTGTATTTGTTTAGAAAGATCAAGGCACGGAAAATGAGAAATATGTTTTTATAGGTATTTCGCTTGAAATGACACAAGGTCATTTCAAACGAAATTTACTTGATGATTCCGTTTGAAATCACTTGCTGGTTTCGTTTATGTCATTTCATGCGGAATTAGATTCCGTTTGAGCTAGTTCAAGCTGAATTACCCTCCCTATAAATACCTTGTGTGCCATTTCATTTGTAACAATTCTGATTCCGGTAGCGAAGCTTTGCCGAAGTGTCTACAGCATTGTAAACGATCTAATTTCAATCAAAAGACGCATCCGTCTATCGACTTCGTCTTGTATCGAGTCTTGTATTTGTTTAGATAGATCAAGGCACGGAAAACAAGAAATATGTTTTTATAGGTATTTCGCTTGAAATGACACAAGGTCATTTCAAACGAAATTTACTTGATGATTCCGTTTGAAATCACTTGCTGATTTCGTTTATGTCATTTCATGCGGAATTAGAGCTCAGGAGCGAAGCTATAAATACCTTGTGTGCCATTTCATTTGTAACAATTCTGATTCCGGTAGCGAAGCTCTGCCGAAGTGTCTACAACATTGTAATCGATCTAATTTCAATCAAAAGACAGTTTAAAGTGTTTTCTTGTGCATTACAGCTGAAATAACGTCGATACATTTGTTTCCGCCTCTTGTATTGATGAAGACCTCTTTTGATCGACTCGTTCGGGTCTGAAAAGGATCCTACAAGTGGTATCAGAGCTCAGGAGGAAGAGTTCTTACCATTTCAGCTGCAATTTCTGTTTTCTACACCTTCTTTTCACAATTAAATTTGATTTCACGGTTAAAATGGCTTGATTTTCATATATGTTGTGCGCAACAGTGTTTTAACAAACCCTAGAAAGAATCAGACTCTAATTCGAAGTAAAACATGATCAATTTTTGAAAAAACTGTCCGAAAGTGTAATTCCGTTTGAAAGATTGATATAATTTCGCTTGAACATTGCACTATTTCACATGAAATTAGACTGTAATTCCGCTTCAAAGGTGATTTCGTTTGAGAGTGTACATCAAAGTGTAATTCCGTTCGAAATAGCAGTTAATTTCACACAAAATTAGCTATTCCGTTTGAAGGTGATTCCGCTCCAAAGGGTTATTTCGTATGAAATTTAATTCCCCGTGAAAGACATACTGATTTCGCTTGAAAGTGGATTGATTTCGTTTGAAACGTGATTCCGTGTGAAAGGTTGTTTCCGTGTGAGAAGTGTATTTCGTTTGAAACTGACAGTTTGTGAACTTTTGAAAATTAATCATGGATAACGAATTTTACAATGCTCTTGCTAGTCTGATGACAATTACTCAGAATACAATGCTTGAAAATGAAACGGGAACAACACAAAAACCGCCTAAGCTTTTGGATATTGATGATTTTAGTGGATGGGCTGAACGTTTTGGTAATTGGGTGGAAGCTTATCATTTGGATGCATGGGAACATACTGAAGTTCAATATGCTAGACCATTCGGGAACAATAATGTGAAAACACCGATTAGAGAATTGAGTGCTGATGAGAAAAAGAAATACAAAGATGAGAAGTTGATGGTTAGTTTGTTGCAGCAAGCGATTAAAGAAGACATTTTGATCTTACTTCAACATAATGGAAGTGCATATTCGATTTGGACAGAGTTAGAAGCTAAGTTTCTAGGAAGTGATGATATGCTCAAGAACAAAAAGTCGCTTCTGAAAAAAGAATTTGATCTATTTCGTGGTTTAAGAACGGAGAACACCAAGCAGATTATCGAAAGATATTGCAACTTGTTAAAAAACATGAACAGATTGGGTATCAACAAAGATAAAGATGAGTTGATTGAAAAGCTGGTTGATGCATTGCCACACGATGTTTGGGGGACGTATTTGATGATGTTGAAAAATAAACATGATTTTAACAATATCACGCTAAGTGAGTTTATTAAACATCTTGAAGCTCAAGAGATGGAACAAAGGAAAATTGCTAGAATGAAGAACTATGATGGAGAACAAGACATTGGGTTGTATTACAAAGGTGGAGTTAGTAAGAAGAAAAACATTACACCAAAGATTGAAACTGCTTTCAATGCAAAAAGTTCTTCTGAAAGTTCATCTCAAGGATCAAGGAGCAAAACTGGATTTACTTCATTTCCAACATTTGATCCACATTTTTCTGCAACAAAGAGTGGCAAAGTTCTTCAATGCAACATTGCTTTAAATCTTGAGAATGATCAGAATTATTCGGAGGAAGTTGCTAAAAGTCATATGTCTTTGTTAGTAACTGTGCTTGAATCTTATGGTAGTTTGGTTGCAGGGCAGATCGGAAATCCAATGCTTACAAAAGAGGATTACGATCAAGTTGATGCTGAGGAGATGGAGTTGATGGATATAAAGTGGTGCTTGGCAAGCGTGTTGAGACGAGCTGAAAAGTTTAAACAAATCACAGGTAGAGATGATTTTCGCGATGCAAATGTTTCAACTTTAGGATTTGATAAATCTAAAGTTACTTGTTTTCGTTGCAGGGAAAAGGGGCATTTCAAGAGAGAGTGCACAAATCGCGGAGTAAGCGGAGCTCAAAATCCTTTCAGAAACAATGATTACTATCGAAAGGCGATTTATCATCAAGCTGCTCAACAGCCGTATCAACAAGAACAACCACAAACTGCACATGCTAGGAAGGTGATTGAAGATTCAAAGAAAGCATGTCTGGTCAATCAAAATAATGGAAGTTCATCAAAAGATTTCAGTTGGGATAAATATATTCCAGCTGATAACAAAGCATGTTTGATAAATCAAGATGATGAAAAATTACTAGAAGGATTTAGCTGGGAAAACTTTAGCTGGGATAATTATTGTCCAGACAAAGAGATCTTAAAAGCTAAAGGGTTTGTTGCTCAGGTTATTAATGATTATACTGATGACTATTGGGCAGAAAAAATTAGAAAACATTTACAAGCTGAAGCTGATAAAAAGAAGAGATATGAAGAAGAAAGGCAAATGAAACAAGCTGAAGCTGAGAAAAAGAAAAAAAGGGTGAAGAAGAGATTCAAGTGAGAAAATTTACAGAAGTTCCAGCATTTGAAATTAAAACATATGCTGATGCAGTCAAGGTTTCTGAAAAGTGTATGAATTGTGATTCTCTGATAAAGCAGAACAACGAATTGCTACACAACACAAAAAGGCTGAAAGAATCATATGATGTCTTGAACAAAGCAATGAATCAATACAACGAGACAAGCAGTGAACAAGTCATAGCAATGAATACACTTAAAGTAGCATATATGAGACAGCTTAACGATGTCAATTATTTTACAGAGAAGTGTGCTGAACTTGAATTGAAACTAGAAACACAGAGAATTGAAACTGAGAGAGTAAATAGATTGTTAAAAAGTTACTCATGTTCTACTTTTGTGATTGACAGGATTTACCCCATAGTAGAAGAAATGAAGACATTTAAAGAAAAGGAGACTTCGGAAGAGAAAAAGTCTGAAACAAAAGAAGAAGATGAAGTGAAGATTTCTGGTAAGAAACCAAGTGTTATCTATAACAAATGTCCACCTCCGGTCGAAAATGGATATTCTCCTCGAAATCCAAATTCAGAAAGAGTCAAAAAGGAAACAAACTTATAATGGGAGTCTGAGTCTTCAGATAACTTGCCAGAAAATATTGATGTCACGTTTACATCGTCTAACACTGATCATGAGTCCGAGTTAATAAAGAAAGTGGTCGATCAGGTGTTGGATAAAGATGAAACAGAGGAGTCAAAGTCGGAGTCAAAATCAGAGTCAAAATCAAAGTCCGACACGTCAAAGTCAACAATCAAAAAGGACAAAAGGGTTTATAATAAAGAATTGTTGTTATCAAAATCTAATTTGAATGACGAACCGATCAAAGTAGCATATACTTTAAAAGATTCTGACAAATTATATTCTGATGAGATATTTCCAATAAGAGGTGTTAAAACTGAAATGATAAAAAAGGTTTTCAAACTAACAGAAATTAATATTTCTGAAATAAAAGATGTAAATCTTTCTGAAAAACCAAGATCTTACACCTCAAGAGTTCAACAAAGATTAAACAAGAAAAATGGTTACAATTCTGGTTCTGGTTTTCAAAAGAAACCAAACCATAATGGTAATTTCAAAAGAAAAGGATTAGGTTTTATTCCATAGAAAAATCATAAAAATGAAAAAACTTATAAATCAAAAACTGTGTTTGTTACAGGAAAATCATCTGAAGAGGAAAAAGAGCAAGTGTTCAGAAAGCAATCCAACAAAGAATTCCTTGCCAAGAAGCAAGAAGAAATGAAGAAAAACATTGCTCAGAAGAAGATACAGACGAGAACCTGTTTTCAATGTAAAATGGTTGGTCACATTGCCAGGAATTGTCCAAAGGCAATACAAATGAAACAGGAAGTCTCTGGTAAACTAAAAGAAAAAATGATTGACTTTGAACTACCAATTGATAGATCTAAAATTTTCAAAAATTCAAAATTTGAAATTGGTGAGTGTTCAAAGACTGGTGTTAAAAGAAAGGAAAAACTTAACAACCAAAAATGGGTTGTTCAGAATTCAAATGAAAGTTCTGGCAATGAATCTGATTCCACAAAATCAGAGGAGCCAAAAGTTGAGGTAAGTGATGAGAAATCAGTTCCTCCAATGGATGATGAAAATTTTCCACCTTTAAGGGCTGAAAATTTTAAAACAAAAGTTGGAAAAGTTGAAATATCAAATGGAAGGTAAGCAACGGAGTGTTGGTAACTCGGAATCTCCCAAGGACTGTCAGGCTTGGGAGAATCTATCTAACTAAAAAACCTGACTTGCCGGAGCTCCCAAGTTGGTAATCGCGGAGCATGAATCGGCATCATTCTTGAATTGTTTTTACAAAAAGTATGACTTGCCGGAACTCCCAGGTTGGTAAGTGTGGAGTATGAATCGGCATTTTGAGATTTCAATCTACAAGAGGTAATTGTTGGTAAGCAAACCTACAAGTGATTGAAAGAGAGGTTTTATTTTCAAAGACTAATCAGGGACATTAAGTTGTACTTGGTTTATCTTTCCTACAAGTGGTATTTTGAAAAACAAGATGATGATTTAATCCCCTAACCTACAAGTGGTTTTATGAAATCAACAAAACTAATTTTCCGGAAAAACCATTTGATTAAAACAAACTTAAGTGTTTTGAAATCAATGGGAAAATAGTTTGTTGTGAGGGAGAGTTCTGATTGTTTATGCCAAGTGGATGGCGATTTGAAGCAATTCGATATCAGTTGTCATGTTACTTGTACATTTTGTTTTCAAAGTTTCTTTAAATGATTTTGAATTTTAGGGGGAGTAAGAAATTTTCAGAAAATCCAAAAACATTTGAAAATTTGAAAAAGCCAAAAACATGATAAAATTAAAAATGAGTTTTGTTGTGATAAAGAGGAAATGATAGTACATCAGTGGACGATCACAACATGCTAAAGAATTGGAAAGATAAAATGTGATAAACGGTCTCACTGATGATGTGCCAGTAGGTTTTTGCATATTTAGTAGATTGTGACGAGATATAAACCTAAATTTCAAACTGGTTTATTCGTGGGGAACATCTCTAGGATATATGGGTAACCCCTGAAATCTTGTTTGAAAGGTCCTTCTTTCTGAGATACTAGGTCTTTATACTCAGGGATATCTAGGGTATTATCTCGGGACTTCTGATTTTGCGGAAGCAATGGCCTAGTCCCCATATAATACTTTCTGCATTTGCTTGAAATATAGCACCGCCCTCAGCATAAAAAATGATGAAACATTGAAAAATGCTAATCATGTGTTGTTGAAGAAAAGATCCTCTAAAGGGGACCCACCTAAAGTCGAGCCGTGATCTCTCTGCTGAATGGAAGTTCTGACCTGAGCTCTCACGGTTTCGCAATTAACCCTTTACCTCTCTAAAACACTAATTCCGTATCTCGAAAAAATTGAAATTTGTGTGAAAATTTAAAGTGGATCAGTATATTGACAATCTACGTGAATCGTTTAGAACTTAAAATGTTTAAAGCTTAATGGTGTTGGTGATTTGTTTTATAAACTGATATGATCCTCTTACACAAACTCACAAAAAAATTGTCTGTAAATATTTCTTTACTGTATTTTGTTAATTTCAAAATCCAAAAAGATTTTTAGTGTGTTTTAGCATAAAATTTTGAAAAATCCAAAAAGATTTTTGACAACTGATGTTGGAGAGCTGATTTTCAAAATTACAAGTGCTAAACATGATGAATAGGTTTGGGAGAAGTGTTTTTGAAATAAAGAATGTTTGCATACAAGTGGTCATTAGAAGCTTTTATATGATAAATCATTCTTAAAAATAACCTGCAAATGATATAATTTTATCAAAATTTTAAATTTGAGAAACTTATGTTTGTGGTAGAGATTATGCAAGTTAGCCATGTTTCGATCAGGAGGAGGATGAAAGCCAGGATAAGAGCCAAGGTTACGATTCTGAGAGCCAAGTTCTGATCCTGAAATTGAAGACGTTAGCTGCTGATGCTGATGATCTTAAAGAATCAAGAGACCTGATCAAGAGGAGTATAGAGCCAGGTTGAGATTCTAGGAGAAAGATATTGATTGAGGATGCTTACAATGAAGAATCTTTGGAAAGTTCGAGAAGACTGATAAAGGCTGAAGGTTTGACAACCGAAGACTCGACACCGAAGACTTCGTCAACATTCGAGGGGGAGTCTGTTGGTGCATCCGTCTGTCGACTTTTTCTTGTATCGAGTCTTGTATTTGTTTAGATAGATCAAGGCACGGAAAACGAGAAATATGTTTTTATAGGTATTTCGGTTGAAATGACACAAGGTTATTTCAAATGAAATTAACTTGATGATTCCGTTTGAAATCACTTGCTGATTTCGTTTGTGTCATTTCATGCGGAATTAGATTCCGTTTGAGCTAGTTCAAGCGGAATTACCCTCCCTATAAATACCTTGTGTGCCATTTCATTTGTAACGATTCTGATTCGGGTAGCGAAGCTCTGGCGAAGTGTCTACCGCATTGTAATCGATCTAATTTCAATCAAAAGACAGTTTAAAGTGTTTTCTTGTGCATTACAGCTGAAATAACATCGATACATTTGTTTCCGCCTCTTGTATTGATGAAGACCTCTTCTGATCGACTCGTTCGGGTCTGAAAACGATCCTACATTCCTTCTATGTTTTGAATCCGTCTCGCGGATTCAAACATATCATTCATACTTTTCATTCCTTCTATGTTTTGAATCCGTCTCGCGGATTCAAACATATCATTCATACCTTTCATTCCTTCTATGTTTTGAATCCGTCTCGCAGATTCAAACATATCATTCATACCTTTTATTCCTTCTATGTTTTGTATCCGTCTCGCGGATTCAAACATATCATTCATACCTTTCATTCCTTCTATATTTTGAATCCGTCTCGCGGATTCAAACATATCATTCATACTTTTCATTCCTTCTATATTTTGAATCTGTCTCACGGATTCAAACATATCATTCATACTTTTCTTTCATATTTAGTACTCTCAATTTCTTGAGAGTCTTACTACTCCTTTCACCCACACATCCACCTACTACCCAATTCTACCGGACATATCTGCAACAATTATCACGGTCTCACGATCGTTATATGCTTCTTCGTACTGGCCAGGTGCGCAATCCAAATACTAGTTTCGTGTCTTCATGTAATCATCACCTTATGTTCGAAGAATTAGGTCTCGGCACGTGTAACATTTTCAAAACTTTATCACTATATCATCATTGTCTTTTATTTAAATTTTCCATCCATTGGGAGGTTTTACCATCACCGGTACCTACATACTGAATTTACGTACCTGGGATTAATTTGTCTTATTACATGCTTTAGTGTCGGTCCTAGACCGCATTCGCGGATCATCCTCTTCAAACAATTATGCTTACCTTATACATAACATACAGTTAGTTTCTTTATATGCATACATAAGTACATACTTACATTTGCTTCTAACTTTGGATCTTGATCGAGTCTTGGATTGTACGGGTTCATTGTCACAAGAGCACACGGGTTTGAGTTCAAGTATTTACCTCCTCATGCTTGATTTCTCTCAAACTAGGGCTCTGATACCAACTTGTAACACCCTAAAACGATTTGACCATAAGAGATGTAGCGGAAATGCCGGCTCAAAAATTCTTTCTTATATTGTCTATATAACATACTTGAAAGTTGATTTATAATCTGTCAGACACTTCTTGAAAGGATTTACAACATTCATTCTTGATTAACACATTAAATGTAATACATAAATACAAGCTATGAGACCGCTCTTCCCGTACAAACCTTGCTCTTTGACTCGATCTTCAACCTCTTAATCTCCACAATGAAGTTAATTCCGTGCAACCTGCAATCACCACATACATGTGCATCATTAATATTTGTTGACATCATTCTTAATCTAGACATAGGCAATTAAATGACCATTCCGCATTCTTCTGTTCATCCTAATCATTTTTATTATCTTTCTGAGTGCAATCTTGCATCCCAATCATCAAATCCTCATAAGGACACAATAGTATACCTGCATTTTCATTTCATTCTCAATGCACACGATTAGTAACATAAATACTCAGACGTATTGAAGCCATATATACATATATACAAGCCTCATTCTTTCCTAAACAATAAATCCTACTTCATGCATACGTACATTCATACGTATATTTATACACACATACATACATACATACATACATAAATACATAAATACATACAGAGGTAAGATCAAATAAAAAGTGTATTTTGCCTAAGTAGTATGAGAAGGAATCTTAACCATTCATTTTTCTAATCAATGGTTAAGATGAAAGTGTGGGAGAAATGAGGAGTGCAAGGGTATCTTGGTAAAATCCTATTTATAGACTTTCTCTCTCCACATTCAAGGCACATGCATATTCCACCCCTATTTTTTAAACGTTCATAACTTTTTTATACGACATTATTTTTTCATAAAAATTTCACCGTAAAATCAAACGTCTTTTTATCTTTAATTTGAGTACCATATTACTATATAAATTGGGAAGACTAAAAAAACCCACTAAAATGTGTTGTATTTCTATGTTGTATAACATTTTTTTGTGCTGGATTTTTGTACTATATGTTTGTGCTGAATTATTTTGTCTTAAAAATTTTTTTTCTCACTTTTTTGTGCCGGATTTTTTTGTACTACAATTTTTTGCTAAATTTTTTCGTGCTATATTTTTTTGTACTAGATTTTTTTGTGCTATATTTTTTTGTACTACATTTTTTGTGCTATATTTTTTTTGTACTAGATTTTTTGTGCTAGATTTTTTTTGTACTATATTTTTTTGTTGTATTTTTAAAAAACAAAAGGGGTGCCACATGTCATTTTCACTCCTATTTATAAGGACCAAAATACCCTTCATTCCTACTTATTAGGAGTGCCACATGTCAGCATCACAATCCTTCTTAGGCTACTTAGGCAAAATCCACTTTTTAGTGGATCCTCCCCCCATACATACATACATACATACATACATACATACATACATACATACATACATACATACATACATACATACAATATCTTACATATCACTTACATTCCCACATGATTATACTAACATATCCTAGTCACAAACATCCATATAAATAAGTCTCATATGTATCAACCTATATGCATACTCATTTCTAATCGTGCTTATCTATGGATTCTGTTACTAACATGTAGGTAAATCCATGCCTATACTTATACATGCCTCTAGACTTAATTCCTTCCCACATACTTACGTACCTACTCTTCACACCTCATAAACACTCTTCAATGAGTTTATGTAATGATAATCCTTTCTTTAACATTCCTTCAATCATACTTTCTAAAGGGTATAAATGTCAAATTCCTACCATCTTCTATATCTGGTTCAAAATCAAATCCTAATCAGTTAATCTTTGAGGCATAACCCAGAAGAGTTACTTGGTCATCTAGGTTATCAAGCATAACCCAGACAAGTTATCTGGTCATCTAGGTTATCAGGCATAACCCAGATGAGTTATCTGGTCATCTAGGTTATCAGGTATAACCCAGACGAGTTATTTGGTCATCTAGGTTATCAGGCATAACCCAGACAAGTTATCTGGTTATCTAGGTTATCAGGCATAACCTAGACGAATTGTCACAGCCCAGACGTTTATTTCACCCTGTCGGTATGCCAGCCGTAGGCTACGGTAAGCATTAACAAAGAATTCAAACCTTGTACAAATCGAACTTCCATGTACTTTCATTTAATCATAATCAAGCTCCATATCCTTCTAAATCTTAATCTCGTGATCAAACCAACTACTACATCACGCCATACTTCTTTCTACATTTTGACCCGTTCGTTTCTACTGTGTAGTTTTGACATAAACAACTATCTTCGACTTACCATAACACTTCTTACTTTGGTACTTACTCTTACCCATAATCTTCTTACATGGTTCCTTATATTCAACACATCAAACTTCATTTATTAAAGAAGAAGTGATTCCAGAAATCACTTACCTTAAACGTTTGTATTCGTATCCGTTTCCTTGCTCCCTTTTGACCCTTTAGCCTTCCATGTTTCCATCCATCTTGACATGATCCCTATAATTTCATGTCATTGCATTCACATTCTTGTTAGTATACATGATTGTATATATTAATGATCATATCAAATTCATATTCCACATTTGACCTTCACTAGTCAATTCTAACAAACATAAGGCATATTCCCACAATCATATCTTTTCAACTCATATAATTCATCACGTCGTCACATATATAACACATATTGATATAACACGAACCATATAACTTTCTATAATCTTACAATTGTGACAACAAGTCCAACCATGCTTCTTATGCGCAGTTGACTTTAAGAAGTCAATAGTTTATCATATGAACTTTCGACTTAACCTCATATATCCGTGACGTCATAATAGGCTATATAAATGACGCTATATACATTTCATATTCATGACGCAAATGTGCTTACAACCACATTCAAACTAGTAATTTAACATAATCTCAGCATCATTATCATATTTCATTCATTCATATATATATATATATATATATATATATATATATATATATATATATCAAGTCGTTTCATACAATTTCGCATCCTAACTTCACTTAGACATTTCATCATACACCTGGTGTGCATACTACTTTCTAAGCACAATGTACAACTAATTCATGCATCATTTTCTAAGCTATTACTTAGTTCATCAAATCTTCTTACTAATAAACTAGTATCATTCACACATAGACATCAAACATATCAAGCACCACATTTCTTTCAATTCATCTAATAATAATCCATCATACATAACATGATACATCAATATTAAACAAGAATTGGACATAGATGATATATCCATGTCACCATCTTCACCATAACAATTGGGTTTCACCTTAAAACATCAAATTATGCAAAATAATGCATAATTCATGTTCTATATGGTGATTCTAACACCTATACATGATCAATTTCATACTAATTCGCGGATTAAACATAACCCACTTCATACAAGATCATCAATCTAAGTTTCAAGACATACCTCATGATCCCCTTGTGTAGGTGATCATTAATTCATGTTTATTTACAGGTTTCAGGTTAAATTCACCCTTCAATTTGAAGATCTTTCATAACTAGGGTTTGGCTCCCCTTGTGTTCTTTTGAACATTCTAGACACACACACACACACACACACGATGTGTGTGTTGTGTGTTAAATTCAATGTTTTATAAAACATGGGTTTTCCCATGTTACAATTTAGTCCCACTAGTTTGCCATCTTATCTCTTCTCCCATAACTTTCTTCCTTACTCTTAAAAGTTAACATTGCATTTAACTAGGTTATTCGTTCCTAGTTATCCAACATCATGTTAAATTATTTAAACACCCATTTGGGTCAATAAAGGGATTTTGGGGCGTTACATTTTGATTTCTTCGTTTGCCTGCATTCCTATCTTGATCAGAAGGTTTAGCTTTGCGATAGTTATTCTTCACTGTCTCAAACTTTCTAGTCGTCACTGACTCTGAACAACGTGATCGGTTTGGCTTGAACTTTTGATTTTGTGCATTCTTATTCTTCAATTGCACACTTGGGAATTGAATACAGTTTCTGGTAATGTGTCCAGCAATTCCACAGTTGAAACATGTTTGTCGTTTCAATGTGTGGAAATTTTGGTGCTTCGTAGCAGACGCGGATATGTTGGGTTTTGAAGAATGAGCTTGTTTAGTTTTCCTTGCTTGTTTTACTTGTGCCTTTTCTGAGCATTTAGTCACCTGCTGATCAGTACTAGCACAAGCATGAGATTCAGACGGATGATGTTTTTCATCTTTTACAATTTTATCAGGATCATTTTGAAAAGACGATTCAGTTTCTTTTTTAACTTCCTTTTCAGAAACATTTTCTTGTGACTGTTCATTTATTGTGACCACCTCTTCTTTTACAAAATCAGGTTCAGTTTTACGTTCAGAAGATGTAGAAGTTCATCACCACATGTATCATGTGAGTTTAATTGTGGTTCACTTTCAACTTCGGTTTCCAATGTGGTCCCACTAGATTCAACATTAGGGACTTCCACTGAGACCGATTCAGAAGAAGAATCAGAACATTATTTATTTTCTTGAGAAGAAGTTTCAGTGGTTTCACTGAATGCATCCTAAGGGACCTCTCCTGTCACACTATCAGTAGTTGTAAGGTTAGAAACATCACAATCACAATCACAATCATTAACTACTGAAAAACAACCTTCATCAGACACATTATTCAAAGGTTCATCACAAGCATCAACTGTCTTGCCCAAAACATCAGGCCCAATAAACGACACATAACTATGAAACGAATTAAGAAAAGTTTGTCCAAAAACACATCCAGACACAGTTTCATTTATTGATTTTTTCAAAAAATCAGAAGTTAAATCTTGTTCATTCCCAAGAACATCTTCACATTTTACTTCAATTACTTCATCTGCACATGAAGACGAATCATTAGGATCAATTGTACCCTTAGAAACAAAATTGATTGGAGGAATCACCCGTTTTTTAACTAGTCTGCTGTTGATTGATGACTTATCAGTTTTTGGACCGTAAGCCATCTTGTCCTCATTCATTAATTCCTCCTCAGTAACGGGCAAGTATGTGTAGTTATTATTATATGGAGGAGGAACTTGTTTAAAACCCAAACTGCACCCTTTCTTCTTCATGCACTCTAGTTGGAGGTCACATAGATCTTTGACCAATTTACTGGAAGACTCATAGTTTTTAATATTAATTTCAGTAATTCGATATTTTTCTTTAATCTCTTCCAGTTCTTTGGTCAAAACACATACCTTCTCTTTGACCTCCAAGTAGTGGGTTGTCTTTACACTTAGATCATCCTTAAGTTGACTGATGTCTTTTCGCTGAGCATCAATTTTCTCTTTAAAAAGCCTTTCATTTTTAGCTAAAGAAAAATGTTTCCTTTTAATATCATTACAATCTTGGATTAGCTCAGCATTGTGTAAACGATATGCCTCAACGCTTTCTCTACATTCAGGAGTGCAAAAGACAAAAATTACCTCTTCAGTAGTGAATCCATGAACTGGATGTGACACATGCGCCTCCACGGCCATCAAACAAATACCAAACTAATGAAATATTATATTCCACACTTGGTATTTGTATAAATATGTGTATCATTTGCACATATCAATTCTTGTTCAAATTCAAACTCTATATCGCTTTCTAGAGAGTTATACGCAAGCTGGTGCGTAAACGTCATCAGTTTAACGCGAAAAATACTCCGGAACATCAACATATGCTTAACATACCCTAAATAACCCTTACATAACTTAGAAATAAGTTTTAAAGGCTTTGGTATGGCAAAAACAAGTTAATTCGCTTACAGGGACTAAAATTGACAAACTGCGAAAGTATGCCGATTTGAACTGTAACGGACATTCCGGAACATGGCCATAAGTTAAACACACCTTAAAAATCCTTTACATAGCTTCGAAATAGGCTTTGAGGAGTTCGGTGTGCTAAAATAAACTTTATGCTCATTCAGGGACTAAAAGCGTCAAAAAGTGCATAAGTTTGCATTTTCGCGCATAACTTACGTTCTGAATACATCCGGACATCCAAAATTTTATGTAAGCACTAAAATATTTTATTTTAGTGTTTGGCATGAGAAAAATCCATTCGTCGCGTCATTTGGATCGTTTTTCGCGCTTATGCGCATTCCGTCGTAATTAAGCGAACATCGCGATCGTACGACCAAACGAACCAACATCCGACATATTTTTGAGCATGTTTCATGTCCACAATATTTAGGCAACATTTTAGGGCCTAAAAGTTGGCTTTACGGGCCTTAGAAGTGTCGAAAATGGCTTAAAAGACTAACAGGGACTAGTTTTGGTGTATCCTGAAGCGGGCCGCCTCAGCCTCCCAGATCTGCAAAAGTGTTGCAAACAGCTGTTTACGGCTGTTAAGCACCTCAAAACCACTTGCAAACGGTTTTTTTTTACAATACCATGGGCCATTTCTATGGGTTCTAATGGTTTAGTAAAACTAGGGGCACACTTGGACGGTTGAGATCGAGGCACGTTTCCCGATAAACGATCCTAACGGTTCCATGTTTCCTATAAATACCCCCCCCCCATGTTTGCTCTTTTCCCTCACACCTAAATCTGATTCTAACTCTCTAAGTGGAAGTGTTTGTGCTTCCTACCTGAGAGTGAGTCGGGTTTAATACTTGCGGGGACCTTCTGTAAGTACTCCTTCGTTCTTTTCTTTCATTTTTATGCTTTAAAGTCAAACTGTGTTTGACTTTCTGCATTGACTAGTTTATGGTCAATGCGAAGTTTGTTTGAACTTCATAACGTGAGCGTAATCACGATGGTTATAGTCCCTAGTGACTATACCTACTGATTACCACGTTATCTAGGCTCAGTGACGAGTCGTAGTTTCGGGCAAAATTGTTGTTCACAATTCTGATATACAAGTGTAGTTACATATGTGTATGGCAATTCCCTATAATACCTGCATTAAGGAACTATGTTCTTTACAAACTACTCTTGTGATTCTCCCTTTCAAGTGATCACTCATGATTTCCTCGAAAAAATTTTAAGTACTCATTTCATTCTAAGAAACGAAGTACATGAAATAAAGTGACATTATGAGTAATCGTGCTTTTTGCATGTCTGTGCCTTTGAATCCTTGTTTAGATAACTAAGGATATTTTCAAATCTCATACCCATTACGTTTTGATTTTTCAACATACATAGTATGAGTATTTCAAAAACAACCTTCATGATTTCAAAACATTTCATATAATTTGAAAACAATTTTGCTTAAGTTTTCAAAAACAACCCCCATGATTTCAAAAGCAATGCCTATGTTTTCAAAAACAACCTCCATGATTTCAAATGCATCGTCTATGTTTTCAAAAACAATCCCCATGATTTCAAAAGCATTGCCTATGTTTTCAAAAACAACCTCCATGATTTCAAATGCATCGTCTATGTTTTCAAAAACAACCCCCATGATTTCAAAAGCATTGTCTATGTTTTCAAAAACAACCTTCATGATTCCAAAATGTTATTAATACCGTATAGTTATTTATATCAAGTGCATGATTTCAAAAGCATCATTCATGTTTTCAAAAACCTTATACATAATTTCAAAATTTATCTCGCATGGCTTTAAAACATTTTTATATATACTTACCTAATACACCTATTTTAGGATTTCAAAAGTATTATACATAAGGTTTCAAAAACATTAAACACATTTTTTTAAAGTAACATAGTTTTCAAAATATTTTCCTCATACATTGACTTAACCTTCAAATTCTGCTTAATATGTCACCTTGACATATCTAGCATCTCAACTTCATAAGCATTTTTACTTCATGTTTTGACTTAAGCACATCCAGTGCAAGGTTTCAAAACATCTTCAACTTCTAAAATCCATATGGAATCTTTTTATCTTCAAAGTTTGACCCTTGTGGATGATTATCATGTAAATCAGAGTCCTTAATTGGATTCCTTGTGTACTTCAATTCGAACATTTCGGTTCCTTATAATCGAAAGCGAATTTTCTCTTTAAGATCTTTCTATCTTTATAGTTAGATTCTTGGAAATATTTAAAGCACCCATCAAAATCCGTTGATTGGATACCTGGTGTGCTTTGAATACATGTGCACAGTTAACAAAACAAAATAACAAACAATTTTGTGGTTATGTGACTATGTGTTTATGCATTATGTGTTTTCTTTTATGCATTTTTTGTGTTTTTGTATACTCTGGATATTCGTTATCCAAATCCTCGTAGAACCTTTCATATCTTCATATGAGGGATTCGTGGTAGGATATTCAAAAGGTACTACCTTAAATCCTTATTAGGCTTCTACATGATAGTTAAGACCCTTGGATTATATAGTACCACTCCATGATTCATTAGAGACCCTTTTAGTGGTCTAGTCAAAAGATTGATTCAGCATCTGGTTAAAAACGACACGTGGTGATGTAACTGATCAGACTCCTTGGTAGTCTATTTAAATCATTTATTGATTCAATTAAAAGGACCCTATGGTGGTCTAGTCACAATCATCACAAGTTCGTTCATTATTTTCTTCCCCTACACATTATAAGATGCACTACGTGACTATGCAGGGAATTACGTAATTATGGATGTATACATAATTACGAAGTTCAGTGCACGGAAACCATGGTGAGACTTATTATGTGTAAGAACCAATAGTGACAACCATAACCAAATGTGAACAATGTAATAGAGGTACGGTGGACGCACCAATAACACTTTATATACTTGTATATGAGTGTCCCTCTCACATTGCAAGCATGATGTTATTTAAAGTTACTAGAAGTTCAGAACTCTAACCAGTATTGTTTGATCTTTTCAATTTCATGTTCCAAGATCTCACAAGTTTCCTCTAAACAAATTTCGGGACGAAATTTCCTGAAGTAGGGGAGACTGTGACACCTGCACCTCCACGGCCATCAAACAAATACCAAACTAATGAAATATTATATTCCACACTTGGTATTTGTATAAATATGTGTATCATTTGCACATATCAATTCTTGTTCAATTTCAATCTCTATATCGCTTTCTAGAGAGTTATACGCAAGCTGGTGCGTAAACGTCATCAGTTTAACGCGACAAATACTCCGGAACATCAACATATGCTTAACATACCCTAAATAACCCTTACATAACTTAGAAATAAGTTTTAAAGGCTTTGGTATGGCAAAAACAAGTTAATTCGCTTACAGGGACTAAAATTGACAAACTGCGAAAGTATGCCAATTTGAACTGTAACGGACATTCCAGAACATGGCCATAAGTTAAACACACCTTAAAAATCCTTTACATAGCTTAGAAATAGGCTTTGAGGAGTTCGGTGTGCTAAAATAAACTTTATGCTCATTCAGGGACTAAAAGCGTCAAAAAGTGCATAAGTTTGCATTTTCGTGTTTGGCACTAAAATATTTTATTTTAGTGTTTGGCATGAGAAAAATCCATTCGTCGCGTCATTTGGATCGTTTTTCGCGCTTATGCGCATTCCGTCGTAATTAAGCGAACATCGCGATCGTACGACCAAACGAACCAACATCCGTCATATTTTTGAGCATGTTTCATGTCCACAATATTTAGGCAACATTTTAGGGCCTAAAAGTTGGCTTTACGGGCCTTAGAAGTGTCGAAAATGGCTTAAAACACTAACAGGGACCAAAACTGTCATTTTCCAAAGTTGCTGCTGATCAGACATGGCCATGCGGCCCGCGTGAGTTTTGGTGTATCCTGAAGCGGGCCGCCTCAGCCTCCCAGATCTGCAAAAGTGTTGCAAACAGCTGTTTACGGCTGTTAAGCACCTCAAAACCACTTGCAAACGGTTTTTTTTTTTTACAATACCATGGGCCATTTCTATGGGTTCTAATGGTTTAGTAAAACTAGGGGCACACTTGGACGGTTGAGATCGAGGAACGTTTCCCGATAAACGATCCTAACGGTTCCATGTTTCCTATAAATACCCCCCCATGTTTGCTCTTTTCCCTCACACCTAAATCTGATTCTAACTCTCTAAGTGGAAGTGTTTGTGCTTCCTACCTGAGAGTGAGTCGGGTTTAATACTTGCGGGGACCGTCTGTAAGTACTCCTTCGTTCTTTTCTTTTGTTTTTATGCTTTAAAGTCAAACTGTGTTTGACTTTCTGCATTGACCAGTTTATGGTCAATGCGAAGTTCGTTTGAACTTCATAACGTGAGCGTAATCACGATGGTTATAGTCCCTAGTGACTATACCTACTGATTACCACGTTATCTAGGCTCAGTGACGAGTCGTAGTTTCGGGCAAAATTGTTGTTCACAATTCTGATATACAAGTGTAGTTACATATGTGTATGGCAATTCCCTATAATACCTGCATTAAGGAACTATGTTCTTTACAAACTACTCTTGTGATTCTCCCTTTCAAGCGGGCCGCCTCAGCCTCCCAGGTCTGCAAAAGTGTTGCAAACAGCTGTTTACGGCTGTTAAGCACCTCAAAACCACTTGCAAACGGTTTTTTTTTACAATACCATGGGCCATTTCTATGGGTTCTAATGGTTTAGTAAAACTAGGGGCACACTTGGACGGTTGAGATCGAGGCACGTTTCCCGATAAACGATCCTAACGGTTCCATGTTTCCTATAAATACCCCCCCCCATGTTTGCTCTTTTCCCTCACACCTAAATCTGATTCTAACTCTCTAAGTGGAAGTGTTTGTGCTTCCTACCTGAGAGTGAGTCGGGTTTAATACTTGCGGGGACCTTCTGTAAGTACTCCTTCGTTCTTTTCTTTCGTTTTTATGCTTTAAAGTCAAACTGTGTTTGACTTTCTGCATTGACCAGTTTATGGTCAATGCGAAGTTCGTTTGAACTTCATAACGTGAGCGTAATCACGATGGTTATAGTCCCTAGTGACTATACCTACTGATTACCACGTTATCTAGGCTCAGTGACGAGTCGTAGTTTCGGGCAAAATGCGTGTACTCGCGTATTTTGTAACCAAACTACTCTAAGGAATCAAAACCGTTTGTTTTGATACCAAACATGTTTTCTAACTTAACTAAACATGTCCTAGCATGTTTAGCTCGTCACTTTTAGATTTGTGCTTGTTTAGGTTCGTAAGGGTAAGCGATCTAATCAATCGCTTATGCTTTCGAACCCGACCCATTTGGTCGATCATTAGGATCCGACCAAATACATTAGGTGACCATAGTAGTATAGGGAATAACCTTTCGGGGTTATACCTTATGGTCACGTCGTTTATGTAGTTGTATGATAGGTAGTATATATGCCTTAGGTAAATTACCAAAATGCCCTTTTTATGTTAAAATTAAGCCTATGTAACGTAACTTTTGCCATCCAAACTGATTTAATAACAATATTAAACATGTTAAGGCATATCTTACTTGTCATAGGGCTACTTAGGCATTCCGAATGCGTTTTACGTGAACAACGCGTTAAAGGAGCATAAGGTACCTAAACGGGTCGTAACGGGTCAAAAGCACTTAGGATAAGTTTCATTTTAGTATGTAGGCTTTGTTAAACCATATTACATGAGTTCCTACACTCATTTGGTTTACGAACCCTCATGCTGCCCGATCCTCCGATTAGGTCCGTTTATTAATGTAGTTACCTATATTAGGTGACGTTTGAATCCGTGATCTTCTAACCTTGCTTGGTGGATATCTAAAGTCTATTGAGCAATCTCAAGTGAGTACATAGACCCCTCTTTTACTGTTTTCCAAACATTTTGGGGTGGAACACATGTGCCTACTTGTTACTTTCATGCTTTCCTGCTTTCACATCATATACTTGCTATGTTCATTAGTACATTTATAGTACATGATTTCATTGTGTTTTATGCTATGTATGCCCATTGTGTGTGTACTTAGTACATTGTTTTCATTACATTTCACGCTATGTGTGCCCATTGTGTGCGTACCTAGTGCATTGTTTCACATTACCTTTTCATGTTATGTATGCCCATTGTGTGCGTACTTAGTACATTGTTTTCATTACATTTCACGCTATGTGTGCCCATTGTGTGCGTACCTAGTGCATTGTTTTACATTACCTTTTCATGCTATGTATGCCCATTGTGTGCGTACTTAGTACATTGTTTTCATTACATTTCACGCTATGTGTGCCCATTGTGTGTGTACCTAGTGCATTGTTTTACATTACCTTTACATGTTATGTATGTTCATCATACTTAGTGCATTTGCTTTACATTGCATCTCTGTTGCATATGTTCCAGTAACATATGGACACATTATTTTACATCTCTACCTTGAATGTTTACTTAGCATACTAGGTACATTATTTTCATCACATGCTTGCATTTTGATATGACATTTGGTTTGTTTAAATGGGACCATATACATTCATTAACATTAGCTACGCCGCTCGTTAGTAGGTAATGGTACCATAGGAATTGACAACTCCCGTTCCTGACATCCTAGGTATGTTTGGATGACAGGAATGACCGAATTCGAATACATTAACTCAGATAAATCTTTAATTTGTTTAAGGGTTTATCACCACAGTCTCAAGGCTTGAATGTATGCATTTTCACAATACCGCATAAATGTTTGTATTCAGTATAGCATGCATTATTCTACAAAGCATAACTTATGATTTATTCAAATACTTTGTTTTTGTACATGTTTACTTGTGGTTTAAGTAGTCTCATTTTACTTACCATACATAACTTTTGTTTACACATTTCATGATTTACATTTGATGGTTTTCACACAAACATTTGACTATACATAAACATTTTTACAATTGGTGGTTTAGACATTGGCATTTTACATTGGTGGTTTGTTTGGGTAAGTGGTTTGAGTAGCGAGGCGTGTGTAATATGATATAAGCATGGTGGATACGCCGCTGGTACTTCCTATATATAAGTGCTTGTATGATATTACATATCGTAGCGTTATTTAAATCATTTCAGTTTAAACATATAACATTTTTTATATACAAATAACATATTTTTCCCAAGATACTGTTTTTTTAAACAATTTATCTTATACAAACTCATTTTACATGGTTATTCATTAAATCTTACATTATTCTTTTACACATCATTTACATATCTTCGTTTTTCAAATGATTTATAAAACAAAACATTTTACAAGGATCATGACTGGCTTTTGTTAAACAACCTTCTTCTAAACATTAAGTCATGAATCCTATTTCCACAAAACCTATGTACTCGCTGGCATTTTTATGCTGACGTACCTATTTTCACATGTGTTTCAGGTAATGATGCATAGGATTGATCAAGATACACTTAGGCGGACTTGGGCCTTAGTGACAATAAAAGATGGAAGACTAGTTAATTTTGTTATACTTCTTTGTTTGTTAAGACATTGTGACTCTTTTATTCAATAAAATAATATTTCAATTTTCCATGTGTTATGAAACAATGATTCTGTTACAACACTCCCCGACGATTCCGCCGCGGTTGCATGTTATACGCGGTCGGGGTGTGACACTGGAGATGACAGGATCTGAGTCATGAGAGCAAGGTTGTTGGTAGACGTCTAATCCTTTGGTGCTGAAGCTGATGATTGATCCTCAGGAGCAGAAGTCATGAAGGCTATATTGTCTGAGGAAGTCTGATTTTCTGGAGCTGAAATATTCAGACGTTGAATCTCTGAGTTCCAATCAAATATAGTGTCAGGCTAAACCACCAGGGCTGCGCTTTGAGTATTCCCACTAGCAGCAATTGTGGTGTTAGTTGTAGTAACAAAAGCTCTCTCAGTGTTAGGTGGAGCAGGTTGTGCTGAAGTTTAAACTCTATTGACCTTTGGCTTGGTGCAGTTTCGTGCAAAATGTCCTGGTTCATGACAGTTGTAGCAGCGCATCTCAAACGGCATGTTAGTGGGCCCTGAAAAGGTAAGACCTCTTCACTTGTTTCTCCCAGTTTTCTTACGAAATTCTTTGCCCTGGCAGCAATGTCCAGATTCTCCTTGGACTGCTGTAAGAAGAAAGCAATCATCTCATTCTTGACAACTGGATTAGTTGACATAGCAGCAGCTGTAGATGTGGAGACGACTGGAGCTGGGGTGCTAGAGTAATGAACGTTTGCAGGTGCTGGAGCAGCCTTAGCAGATGCCGAACTGCTAAACATTTGAAACCCAGCCTGTGACATGAGTGCAGCATTGTTGTTTGAAGCAGAGGGTGTTGCAGAAAAGCCAGCAGCCAGCATACTATTCTTGTAATTGGTTTCCCTCCGTTTGTCATCTAGTTCGCACGCCTTGATGTGAGAAATCATCTCTGACAAATTGCATCTGGCAAGATCCTTAGTTTTCTTGATCATGGCTACATAATGATCCCAACTTTTAGGTAGGGCATTCAGAAGTTGTCTGTTAGTTGTCAAGTGCAGCTCTTCCATGTTCATTTGAGTAACCAGCTTAACAAATCTCTGAATTTGATTATCAATAGTCTCTCCATAGATATGGTTGAAGTTGTTGAAATTCTGACTTAGCAAGTTTCTCCGAATCTCTTTCATGTCTTCATTTCCCTCATAAACGTCTATCACGGCTGCCCACATATCTTTAGCAGATTTGCAAGTACGAAAGCCAATAGCAATGTCTAGACCCAGAGCCATAGTCAAGTAAGAGAGTGCCCTGTCATCTTCTTCGACAATAGCGAAGTCATCTTCAGTATACACTTCAAGAGGCTTCTTTACTTTCACACCAAGGCTTCTTAGAATGCTTCTCCAAATCTTAGCATCTTTAACCTTCACATGTTGCTCAAATCGCCACTTCCACTCAGGGAAATCATCACCACTTAATAATCTGGGAACACGAGTGGTGGTCCCAATGATAAAGTCCAATTCTTGATGTTTTTTCATGGTTGCCAAGTCAACGGTCTGTTGGGATTGAACCCTACCAGAGGAATAGTTGATGAAAGCCAAAACAGGATCAGAGCAGTGGATCCAGAATATCTGCTGAAAGTGCTTCTAACATCTGATGACCTCCATCCACTGATCCTTTACAATATCTGCTGACTTACAACTGCTGATCAAGTTAAAGACTGATGAAGACTAAAGCCCTGATTGATCAATCTACTGCTATGGGTCAAGCACTGCTGAAGAAACCAAGTACTGCTGGAGTCACAACAGTTGAAGGATAAAGCAGTAGTTCAGTCTTTTCTTTGTACTGTAATGTTTTCAGTAGTTAGCATAGCAGTGTTTGTATTAGATCAGTAGTTAGAGTTTGTTAGGAGGTTAGATGTCACTATCATGGTGACGTCAGCAAAGATGCCACAGTGGTTTGGGCGTGCCTATAAATAGAACAATACCCTGTACTGTTCTATCAGCTCTTCATCACTTTTCTTCCTGTACGAACAAACACTGTGAGCTCAGGCTGAGGGGGAGTTTGTTACATGCATGCAAAATTGTAATCGGTGTTTGGAATAAATTTAAGCATTCGGTTCAATGTTCAAACATGTGTGTTAAAAGCATTTCTCCTATTTGATTGTGTGCAAAGTTTATTTTCATTTTAATTCCACTGCATTACTTGTTCATGTTCATTGATGTCTGTCGTTAGTGACATGCAAAAACCGAAATAAACTAGTAGCTAGAGTAAGTCGGATATCGAACCAGAGGAGGATTGTGGAAAGTGTCGTAATGAAAAGTATTAATTAACTACTACTAAATTGAAAAATCGGTTTGATTGATTGTTAGAATTATCTAAATTAACGAATAAAAACTAAGAAAAAGATTGAGTTGTAACAAACAATGAGGAGAAAAGGTGATCACTCCGGGATTCAGATTCTGTAATTACTAATAACCTAGTTCTGATTTTATTGGATGCTATTGATTGAATAGTAAATCTGTCACATCTACCAATTACCTATGCAGTTCAAAATCTTAATATTAATTGATCAGAGAAATATTAAAACAAACATTCATAGGAATCATTCAATCAACAAAAGCATAATTGGATTCAAAACATGATTATAACTCTGACTGTCACTCAGGATTTGTCTGTCACACAAATTATATAATCACGCAAATAGTCGGCTGTCACCCGACTACAAATCCAAATCTCAATACAAAACAGAAACTAGAATTAAAAGTGTCTCACAAGAATCGTTCACCCAGAGTGTCCACGATGGATTTAGCCGCTCATCTCGGTTGAATGATCGCTTGATACCCGGTTGAAAAAAAAAACCTCCCCCCTGCCGTCGAGATGATTCCCCTTACTTCTGCCGCCAATCATATATTATTCCCCACAAGTCCACGTAAGATGATAAATAATTTTTGGGCCATAGTTGCGTGAAATAAGGCTGCGCCCAAGTCTCGGCCCACTTGTGATTTGAACTATCCAAAATGTCGGCCCATCAAGTCCAAGGTCTGCCAAGTTCACGTGATCAAGCCGAAGTGAATTCATGATGTTGTTGACTTTCCTCCTTGCATGTGCCGTACACACAAACCCACTTTCATAAGTCCCCTTAAAAGTGATGATGTGATTTTGTATGACAAAACCTCTAGTCCACGTAAATGTCTGATATTATGATGATGTCCAATTAATGTTGACATTGTGTGCCACTTTAATTAATTGTTGATGATGTGATAATATTAACTTCTCAAATATACTGCCAAGAATGCCCCTCAGATTAATTCACGTGATGATAGTGTTGTTGACTTCATGTTAGCGGCCCACTTACAAAAGTCCAACAGTCCTTTGTCGCGATGATGATTTGGTTTTTGTGAGGCCCTTTAAATGGCGGCTAGCATGTATGTATAGATAATGTGATGAATTAAAAGTCATAATCCCCATCACATGACTTGTATAACTACCGTAACCTACAGGTAAGACCGTAGGTTACGCTTCATACATTCTGTAAACTTTCCTCGCCAACCATAAGCTGCATATTCTATTTTCAGTATATTACCAAACAGCCCTTAAACTTCATTGTGTTGCGTTCTTTGCACTTCCAAACTATGTTTCAACCCGAAACAAGTACCTAGCAACGTTATGTGCCCCGATTATCATCCGTAGGTGTTCCGCTTCATCTCTAACCACTTTAAATTCACCAAATTACGCGATTGACCTGCAAAACCACCAAAGCTCGTAGTTATCACATTCGAGACATGTAATCGCTTAAAACACAATAAGACACGTATTTTAACACCCTTAATTCTCATGTTTTGCACTCTCCATCATTCATCATTTCTTAGATAAAAACACAATCAAAAAGAAACTCAGATCCTAACAATTGGTATCAGAGCTCGAACAGTCAAATTTGATCTTACAATCATTTTGACGTAAATAGTTCAGCTCACAATCATTGATACTGATAGTTGTTCGTTTAGTTGAAAAATAGAGTAAGGTTTAATCACGTTGAAAGTTGATTAATCAGTGCCTGTAAAACAACCAGGATGACGTCACAATCACAAGATGATAAGAATAACATCGGTTCACTTTTCAAACCACCCATGCTGAAACGTAATGAATACAACATCTGGGAGAGAAGGATGGGTCACATCCTTGCTCAATAGAATACCGGATGTTGGAGATCTGTTGTTTTTGGACCACATGTTCCTATGGTGCCAAGTGCTGAGGATTCAAAGAAGTTCGAACCTAAAAAACCTGAACACTATACTGAAACTAATTTTCAAAAGTTCGAACTTGATGCCAACGCATTTAGCATCATTGCATCTACACTCCCAAATGAAATTTATGCTGGGATGTTACACTGTAACAGTGCCAAGGAATTATGGGATGCACTTAAGGAACAATTTGGGGGAACTGAAGAAGTAATTGAAAATAACAGGGAAATTCTGAATCAGCAGTATGAAACCTTTTGTCACATTAAGGGTGAATCATTAACCCAATAGTTTGAGCGATTTAGTTGTCTCATTAGTGAGCTAAGACTTGTTAAGGTTGAATTTGCTAAATCTACACAAAATAGCAGGTTTCTTAGATCACTACCTGAAAAATGGGATACAATTGCATTTGTGCCCAGAAATTCTGTTGAGTTCAAAGATCTGACACTGACCTAACTTCATGGTAGACTCCTGACCTATGAAAGGGAGTTAAACCAGAAAAAGAAGTTGCAAGAGTCTGGCAAAGTTGCAGATGACTATTCATTTGGCAACACAGTTCTTCTTGGTCAAGAAGAGTCTGGCAGCAGTAAGGATCAGAGTTATGATCATTTTATTAACATAATTGCTGGAGGTAATTTCAACTCTGATCCTCACTCATCCAACTTTGCTTTCACAGCAAATGGAGAAAGCCAGAACTCAGATAATCTATGCTTTGAACTCAATGACTTACAACACTTTGATCCAACTGATCTTGAAGAAATGGACATTTTGCATCAATTGGCTTTGCTTAGTGTAAGAACAAGCAAATTTTACAAAAGGACAGGGAGAAAATTCTCAGGGTTACGTGGGAATTTGAAAGTGGGGTTGGATAAGTCAAAGATCAAGTGTTATAAGTGCAATAGGCTAGGTCATTTTTCTAGGGAATGTAGGAGTCAACCCACTGGTCCAATTATTACTCATCCCAGCTCAAACCCTAGACCACAAAATCAAAGCACTGTGCACTATTCTCATTATACCCCTGCTGCCCATGTAAACACTGCTCATTATGCAAACCCTGTTCCTGTGCATTATGTTCAAACCACTGTCCCTCAAATTCATTATGTCCAAGCTCCTGTACCTCAGGTCCAAGTGCAACCAGTTGCACCTCAACAAGCTGCTCCAGCAGTGGTTCAACCAGATCAGCAAAGTTTCTTTACCCAAGGCTTTATTGACTGGAGCAGTATGTCTGATGAACTTGGTGATGAAAATTTTGCACTCTATGCTACTAATGATACACCTAATGATGAATTTTATTTTATGGCATTAGAGTCAATACTAGAAGAGCTGGATACTGAAAAAGGACAGACAAGTGCTGAAACAGTGGATGAAGTTGTTGAAGCAGTGGTTACTGCTGTTGCTGGTGAAATACTGCTGGGAGAAAATTCAGAACCCATGATAGAACCACTGTCTGACCCCTGGTCTGAAGAAGAAGAGAAGAAACATGGTGAGAAGGAAGAGAAGGTGACTGATGAGAAATAGCATACTTGTGATTGTGCAATGATGGCTGCAGCTAAGGTATCATCTCAGGTTCTTGAAAATCTGTGTTCAGACAAATGCATCATAGCATTTGCTAACATTAAAGAGGTGAATGAAAACCTTAGGGATAGAGTGTTGAATGATGAAGTCAAATTTGAAAAGTCTTTAAAAGAACTGAAAAACAAACTGGCTAAAAAAGATAAAGAAATCTGCAGTCTCAAAGAAGAGCAAAGCATAACCAAGAACCAACTCCAAACTAAGGTAAAAAAAATATCAAGTTTGCAAAAAGGAGTTGGAATCAACCCAAATCACTTGTGAAAGATGGGTGGAATCTTGCGAAGGTTAGGAGGTCATGCTTGAAAAATAGCTTGAACGCAATGTAAAATTTGGCATAGGATTTAGAAAATATGATGAAATTGAAAACACTGCTGCAAAACAAGCTAGTTCAATTGAAATAACACCAACCAACAAGAATGGCCAAGGAGTTAAGATAACTGACAAACTTGGTAACAAAATCACTCTGGAAAGATCTGTGGGATCCTCAACTTTTGAGAAAATTGAGAAATACCAATTTAAACTCATATGGTCTGATGAGTGTGACACTCTTGAAAATTTTAAACCCATGGACTTCACAACCACTGATGGTGTCAAAGCTCCAAAAGCAAAGGTCATTCCTCTCAAAAACATCCCAACAGTGGTTCAAAACTCTGTTGCTAATGAGTCTGAGAAGAAGAAAAGAAGAGAAAAAGTTAAAAATCTGTTTTGTGATTTTTGTGAAAAGAAGAATCATCTAACAATAGACTGTTTTCATCTAAAAACATATGATATCAACAAAATAAGTGTCATCATACCTGCTGAGAGTTGCACCATCTGTGGTAAATCAAACCACAAAACTCGGGAATGTGTGTATCTCAAATCCTTTGATGTAAAAAAGAATGAATACATTGCAAAAACATCCTTATCAACATCATCTTTCAAATTCACCAAAAATCAACCACTGTTTGTGCCAGTTCAAACAGGTGTTACAAAACAGCTGAACCAAACCTCTGTTAAAAGAGATGTTCAGGTGACTAATGCACCCCCTGCAAACCAATACCGAAGAGGTAAAGGTCAACCACCATATCAAAGGATCCCACATGTTTATGAGGTTTACAAAAAGCCTTCTAAACCAAGAGTGAACAAGCATCCATTTGGTTATCAGCAGATCATTAGGAAAGACCCCCAGCAGTGGTTAGAGAAAAACAGTACCAAAACTGTCCAAATCCATGAGCTAACCACTGTCCATCCACTTGAACTCATCCCAGACACTATTGAGACCCCATCCAAAGCCTTATTGGCTTTGCAGACCCTAATGAACTAATCCTTTTACTTCATGTGCAGAGAGCTTCTGCATGCTTAGATAGCCTTTGGTATGTAGATAGTGGAGGCTCCAGGCACATGACAGGATGTAAAGCCCTACTCAAAGATTTAAAAATCCATGGAGGGGGTGATATATCCTTTGCTAATAATAGTAAAGGGAAGGTTCTGGGGTCTGGTACAATACAGTCTGGTAATGTCAAATTTGAAAATGTCAATCTAATAGACAATCTAAAATTCAACCTCCTGAGTGTCTCTCAAATGAGTGATAAGGGCTATGGCTCATTCTTCATAAAGGATTATTGTAGGATTGTTGGACCAGAAATGGTTAAAAAGATTGAAGAAATAATAAAAAATGGAAAAACCAAACTTGTTGCTCAAAGAAGTGGCAATGTTTATGTTGTTGATATGTCAAAAGAGAGCCCCTGGACTGATGCCTGTCTATTCTCAGCTGCCTCTAACAAAGAGACAGAATTATGGCACAGGAGATTGGGGCACACAAATATCAAGACAATCACAGCTATATCCAAACAGGGGTTAGTAAGAGGTTTACCTCAAAAACTGTTCACCTGTCCTGAGCATTGTGTTTCCTGCCTAAAAGGAAAACAACATAAAATCTCATACAAGTCAATTGAAGAGTACAAAACAACCAAATGTTTACAAATGCTTCATATGGATTTGTTTGGCCCGGTTAAAGTCATGAGTCTTAGGAAGAAGAGATATTGCTTGGTTATTGTTGATGACTTTTCTAGGTTTACATGGACTTACTTTTTACATTCTAAAGATGAGACGGCAGGCATTCTGCAAGACTTTGTTACACAGGTTGAAAAGCAGTTTGACCTTCCACTAAAAATATTTAGGAGTGACAATGGCACAGAGTTCAGAAATAAAGAGTTAGATGATTTCTGTGTGTCAAAAGGAATTGTAAGGCAGTACAGCATTCCAAGGACACAAGAATAAAATGGAGTTGTTGAAAGAAAGAACAAGACTTTGATTGAGGCTGCCAGAACCATGCTTGCTGATTCAGGTTTGCCATTAACTTTTTGGGCAGAGGCAGTAAACACTGCTTGCTTTGTCCAAAACAGAGTTTTAATCAACCCAAGACATCAAAAGACTGCTTATGAACTATTGTATAAAATAAAGCCATTGATTTCATATTTCAAAATTTTTTGCTGCCCATGCTTCATTTTAAAATTAAAAGATTCTATCTCAAAGTTTGCAGCTAAAATTGATTGTGGTTATCATCTAGGATACTCAACCACTGCTAAGGCCTACAAAGTGTTTAACACAAGGACTAAGATAGTGGAAGAGACCTTGAATGTAAAGTTCAATGAACTTTCATCAATGAAAATCCCAGCAAATCCTGCAGATTTATTTGATCTTGATAAATTCACATTTGAAAGTGTTGCTGTCAAGTCTAATAATGCAGGTCCATCAAAAAACTCATCATCAGACTATGGATATGAAATCATCATTCCACAACAAAAGTCTGCATCAAATGGTAGAGCAGCAGATGTTCAAAACAGCTGCCAAAGTTCAACCACTGCTACCTCAACAGTTGTTGACCAAAGTAGCCCATCAACCCCTGCTTCCACATCATCAAACACTGCTACAGTTGATGGTTTAATGTACCAAGAATTGACGGCCAGAGTTGACAAAAAGGATACTTCTGTTGCAGAAATCAAAGAAATGCTGCAACAGTTGTTGAAAATATAAAAGGTTCCACCCACTGCTGCACCTACTCCAACAGCTGCTCTATCATCTGCTCCTACTACAGATGAGCTGTGGAGTTTATTTCAACCACTGCTCCATCATCAAAGAAAATTAGCTGATCAGCAACATGAGATACAAGTTCAAAAGATCAGAAATCTCATGGAAGCAAGGTTTAAAGACACTCAAGCAGATATCAAGGCAATAAATGCCCATTTACAAAACACCACTGGCACTGCTCCTCCCTCTATCGTTTTTGTAGAAGAACCACCACCAGCTGATGCCAAAAAGGGGGAGAAAATAAAGCAGTGGAAGAAAAAGGGTTATGATGATGGTTTGTATATTGCACCAGACAATTCCTGCATGCTTGCAGACACCACTTTGCCTGATGGCTCTAAAAAGATTGATGTCACCATAAATCCAATTGCTAATGCAAAAGCAAGTGTGAAAAAGGATAGGGAGGCTAAGGATAAAGCCAGGTGGGAACAGGAGAAAAGAGATTTTATGGAGCTGAATGAGCAGGGTATTTCTGAGCCAAAGGATGATAAAAACCCTGAGCCAAAAAGAAAGAATCCCACTAGAAAAGTGAGGGAACCCAAACACATACCATCCAGATCCACAAATCAAACTCCCAAACCTACCAAAAGCTCCAAACATCAATCTCCCAAGCCAGCAGTTGTTAAAACTCCTGTTGTATCAACAGCTGTTGATACTTCAGTGGTTTCAACAACTGCTAGCCAAACAACTGCCACCACTTCAACACACACCACAACCACTGCTTTACCACCACCACCAAAAATACCATCACCACCAAAAACAACTACAAAACCACCATCACGTCCTGCCAAAAAGCAGAAGACAGATGATGACACATCATCAGTTGTAATGACAACAGTGGTTGAAACACCAGTTGTTTCAACAGCTGTTAGTCAGCCACCTTCCACTACAATAACCACCACTCAAATCACCACCACTGAACCAACCAACACACCACAAGCCTCTCCTAAACCAAAAAGGAGAAGGATAATTTTGAAAGATGATGATTCTCCACCACCACCAACATCTTCACAATCTTTGTCACTTGTTACTATTCCAAACCCTGTCCCTCTTTCTTCAGCTCAAGTCCAAAAACCAAACACTGCCATCACTCCTGCAGGTGTCCAATATCCCTTAGAGCTTATAGCAGTCAGAGAAGAGATCAAATCTTTCTACTTTGAAGATGACCCTGCTAACAGGAGTTTACCATATGTTGAAGGATATCCTAGGCCTAACAACATTGAAGAGTACTTGAAAGTTAAGGCTCTACAAGCAGAGGATATCTCCAAAAGAAACTCACAAGGAAAATTTGAAAAAGAAATTCAAAGGCATTATCAATTCCTGCTCACACAAGTCAGAACCTTGGAGCAGTTTACAAAAAAATGTATGTCAGCAACTATTAGAAAGAACATATGAGTCCTTAAGAAAAGACTATCTTGATAACATCATGGCTTACAAGAAATACAAAGGAGAAAAATACATGTACAAAGAATGGACCATTCAAGAGCTTGAAAGTGAAGCAGCCAGGATTCAAGAAATGATAAAAAAACAAGGTTAAACATACTCCTCCAGATTGGGCAAAATACAAGAAGAATGTACCTGATAAGGTACTAGAGTTGAAGAGAATGAAAGAGGAACTTATCACTGCTGATTTTGGGTCAAGAAATCAGGTGACAAGGTGGAAAGAAGACAAAGTCAGGGCTAGCTACAAAAAGTTGGAAGAACTTAGAAGGAAAAATCCAAATATCCCACAAAAGCCTGACTATCCTGAAGCAGAGGTTTCAACAAGACCACCAAAACTGCAAGTTAGGAGAGCCACTGCTCCACCTGGTGCACTCCTTTATCAAAGAAGGAGACAAAAGCAGATGGATGCAGAAACACCAGAGGATCAAGCAGCTGGTGATGAAGTTTTAAAAATGGTCCTCAAACAAATGATGGCTTATATTCCGGAACTTGCTAAAGCTCAAAGCACTGCTCAGTCAGTCATCACCAGGCTTCATCTCCAAATTCCTCATCCAATAAAAATCTCCCAAGAAACCCACTGGATTCAAAAATACTAAAGTGGAAAACTGACAAACAGACCCACGTATTGACTCTGATCAAATCCAGTGGAAAAGTGAAGAAAATATCAAGGGAACAAGCACTTGGCCTGAGTGTTGAAGATCTGCAGGATCTCCTTGATCTTACACTTTGCATGGATGAAGATGATACAGATGCCTTAGACTTTGAGTTACAACTTAAAGGGCAAATAAGGGAACTGTTGATGAGGCAATAAAGTTCCACAATAATGAAGGGTTTTGGCATCATCTGTTCCAGGGGGAGATTGTTGGGATTGAACCCTACCAGAGGAACAGTTGATGAAAGCCAAAACTGGATCAGAGCAGTGGATCCAGAATAAGCAGTGGATGTATACAAGTCTCTCCCCTTGAAAGTGCTTCTAACATCTGATGACCTCCATCCACTGATCCTTTACAATATCTGCTGACTTACAACTGTTGATCAAGTTAAAGACTGATGAAGACTAAAGCCCTAATTGATCAATCTACTGCTATGGGTCAAGCACTGCTGAAGAAACCAAGTACTACTGGAGTCACAACAGTGGAAGGATAAAGCAGTAGTTTAGTCTTTTCTTTGTACTGTAATGTTATCAGTAGTTAGCATAGCAGTGTTTGTATTAGATCAGTAGTTTGAGTTTGTTAGGAGGTTAGATGTCACTATCATGGTGACGTCAGCAAAGATGCCACAGTAGTTTGGGCGTGCCTATAAATAGAACAGTACCTTGTACTGTTCTACAAGCTCTTCATCACTTTTCTTCCTGCACGAACTAACACTGTGAGCTCAGGCTGAGGGGGAGTATGTTACATAAATGAAAAATTGTAATCGGTGTTTGAAATAAATTTAAGAATTCGGTTCAATGATCAAACATGTGTGTTAAAAGCATTTCTCCTATTTGATTGTGTGCAAAGTTTATTTTCATTTTAATTCCGCTGCATTACTTGTTCATCTTCATCATTTCTTAGATAAAAACACAATAAAAAAGAAACTCAGATCCTAACACGGTCTGATTAGTTAAGGTCATTTTTAATTAATTAATTTTCAAGTCCAAGAGTCCCAAAGTCCAAAGTCAATATAACGTTGCAGACTGTCGTTTCGAGTCGAAACAGAGAGTCGAGACCACGGTTTCGAGTAGTGAAGCCTTGAATCGAAAACACAGGTTGCGAGTCAAAATCACTTGTTTCAAGCACAAACACCTTGATTCAAGACCGCAGGTTGTGAGTCGAGACCTTCTGTCGAGACCTTGGTTTCGAGTAGAAAAGTTACAACTCGAGACCAAGGAGGTTGCGAGTCGAAACTTTGTAAATAAAAGCCGAGACCACATTTGAACCGTTGAGTCGAGACCACGAGGTTGCGAGTAGAAATCTTGAAAGAGACAAGTCGAGACCATGAAGTTGCGAGTCGAGACCTGTAAAACAGCTAATTAGGTAAAATTTGACTCGCAATCCCTGATATTCAGCACTTCCAAATTCAAAAGAGTTTTCAAATCTCTTGAATTAATCAGCAACAACTCTCCGAAAAATCAGCAAACAACTTTCTAGAATCAAACGAACCAAAATCAGCAACTTTTTGATGAATTTCAGCAAAGAATAGTTTGAATACTCCGAAGACAGAAAATATGCAAAACCACAAATCACAGAAAAAACACTAGCAAACACAACCAGTAAAACAAATATGGCCTTCTTGAATCTGAATGATATCAACCGAACCAAGATATGGTTTCTTGGCTCTGATACCAATTGTAAGACCCATAGGGATCTTTCAATGATATCAAACTTGATCTTGTGTGAGTGGAGAAAACAAACACAAGATGATTCAAGACTAATAATAAAACCGAAACAATATGTAAACAAAACAAACCAGAATATCTTGCATTCAACGGTAAACGGTGACTGATACAAGACTCCTTCTAGGTTTCGGCTGGCACTAAACTCCACAAACTGATCAACCTCATTATAGAGAATGAGGTGAACTTATATACTAAACATAAGTGTGTCGAAACCCCCTAAAGCCCATGCGAAACCTACTAAACCCAACATACATGTTTTGACCCAAACTAGTAACAAAGACAAAATTATATAATCAACCCCTGAACTACTAATACCCTCTATGCATAAACCTTCAGGTTCCAACAGCCTTAGATCACTCAGTTTGTTCGTACAAAATGCTAAGTATGTGAAGTGATCCAATAGAACAGTACATGCACTGTTCTATTTATAGTACAAACCAAACCACTGTGGAATCTATGCTGACGTCACCTAGACAATGACATCTAACAACTTTAACCAACTCTCACATCTTCTAAACATTGTTTCATTACAAAACACTGATTACAACATCTGATGATCGAATCCTCTGATGAACTCTAACCACTGATGAAGCTTTAGCAGACCTTCTTCAAAGGGTGATCAGTCCTTTGCTTCCAGCAGACCTTTGTCTTCGTCAACAGTTTAACTTTAGCAAACTTTGTGAACCATCAGACTTTAGCTTGTAGCACACCTTAGGAAGCAGCAGTTGTTTGATGACTTGCCATTGAAGGAAGAATGTATTCAAGAACTGTTATTTGAAGGATCAAATGTTTGCAGAACTATTTTGGCTTTCAATCATCTGTTCTTCAGGTGGGATCTACATGAGCCAACAATCTCCCCTTAGAACAGATGATGCCAAAACCCTTCTTTATTCTTGATCTTTATTTCTCATCAACATTTCCTGGATTTGACCTTTGAACTGTAATTCAAAGTCCAAGGAAATCATGTCTTCTTCATCATCCCTTTCAAGTTGAAGGTTTAGAAGATCTAAGAGGGCATATGCATTTAGACCATTTGATCTGAGCAAAGTCAATATGTGGGTATCTAAGGATGACTTCCACTTTAGTATTTTTGGATCAGATAGTTTTCTTGGGACTAGACTTATTTGGGATGAGTTTGGTGATTGAGGTCTGATTGACAACTTTTTAATAGTTTCCTTTAATTGAGCAACAAGTTGATCAGCAGCATCATCAAGGTGAAATTTAAGCTGACACCTGAATGCCTCTTTTCTGTGTTCTTCATACCTCTACTCATCCTGCTCATCAGTCTGCTTTTGCCTTTTTAATTGTCTTAAGGCATTTGCGGTTAAAGCAGATGTTGAGAGAAGCTTTTTGGAAGTATGGGTCTGTTGAGGCAGGGCAGCAGTGGTTGTAGGATAAACTATCTTTTGAGGAACATTTGGATCTTTGGCTCTAAGCACTTCCAGCTTTTTGTAGGTCTCCACTATATTGAGTTTTGACCATCTGGCAATTGATCTTGCTGATTCATAATTAGCAACCACAAGCTCTGCTCTCATTCTCTTAGTTTCAATGCCTCATCTGGAACCACTTGCTTCGCTTTCTTCCAATTTGGTGGATTTTTCTTAACCAGAGGATCATTGTTCATTTTAGTGATTCTTTCTATTTCATCCCTGAGAGCATCTGATGACTAGTCTTTGAAATGAGCCCTGGTTGCTTTTTATTGCTTGTGCTTCATTATGTGATCAATATAATCAACCATCAGTTCCTTTTCAAGCTCAGCATCTATTGGCCTCTCAGACATTGATTTACTAAGGTCCTTAGCAAAGTCTTCAAGCTTTCTGACTTTGCTAAGCTCATGTGATAATTGACCTTGGTATTTCCTGTCACCCAACCCTTTGCTCTCTTCTTTAGCTATCAGCTCAGCTTGTCTTGCTTTCAATTTCAAATATTCATCCAAGTTCTGAGGCTGCTTGAACCATAAAGAGATGGGAAGGTTCTTTTTTACGGATCCTCTATTTTGAAGAATGACTCAATTTCACTTTGAACAGTGAGCAATTCTAGAGGATATTGAGTGGCCAGGGGGATGACAGATGGTAGTGGACCAATTGGAGGGGTCAAAGTGGACTTTTTAGGTGGAAGTGATTAGGATGGAATGGTTTGAGTAGGGGCAGATGATGAAGGGATTTGTGATTTAATATCCTCATCATCTTCTTGTACCACAAAAGTTTTTCTCTTGCGTACATAAGCGATTTTTGGTGGTGGAGGAAGTTTAGGTGATGAAGGTGGATGTGAAGGGAATCTTTTAGGTGTTAGAGGTGGTTAGGTTGTTGGTGGTGTACTGAAAATGATCATGGCAGAGGTTTGACAAACATCTGCTGAAACCACTGATGTCTCAGCAGTAGTTTGGTTAACATCTGCTGATACATTTGTTATATCAACATCCGTTAGGTGAATGGGTGATGATGGTGGTGAAGCTTTCTTTGCTTCTTTTGAGGTGGTTGTTGTGGGGAACGTTTGGTTTTGGGTGTAGCATATGATACAGGTTTTGTAGAAGTAGTAGTGGTTTTAGGAAAGGTGGTAATTTTTGGTCTATTATTTCTTAAAGACTTTCTTCTTTGTGAAGTACCAATGTTTTCCTTTTTTCCTCTTCTATTCTAGTTCTTTTTCCCAATTGTAAGCTTTGCTTTCCTCTGTATCTTGCTTCTTCTGCTTTTCTAAAGCTATCTCTTCAGCTTTCTTGTTTAGGGTCTCATCAATCCCTTTTTCCTTTCTAGCTTCTGAAGCTTTTGTAGAAGTTTGTTGTTTAGCATACTTTGGTTGTTGTTGGAACTTTGGTATTGGTTTAGCTTTTGATTTAGGTTCCAACTTCCTCATTGAATCTTTCTCCCCCTTTTTGGCATCATCATCATCTTTTTCAAAGATTGGTGTAGGGGAAGAGCCAGTAAGTTTGAACAGATATTCTTTAATGTAGGGGCATTAAAGAATATCTGTTCAATCCTGCTTGTGTATCTTTATACCTAGCATCAACCATGATTCTGATCAGTTCCATGTGAGTGTTGTGGTTGATTTCAGACAAATTCTTCTGAGCATGAAGGATGGGTTGCATTGATTTCCAAAGCTCATCAGCAATTTGCTAAGTGCTAGGTTGACTTTTAGAAATCCCCATCACCTGCTTCATCATGTCTTTCATTTCAGCAATATATGTTTCAATGGTCGACATTCTATCCGTCAAATCCTTATATCTTAATTCATCACCTAATTTAATAGGATCATCTGAATTCCCACCTGTGGTGGTTGTATTTGTTTTGATAATAGAACAAGACTCCATATCATCAGAAACAAATGCCCATTTTTCTTAAATCTGGGGACTTGGCATTGGAGCAGAGGTTACAGTTGTAGCCTTAACAGTGGTTGCCTTCAAGGGAGTCTTAATGATGTAACCACTGTCCAACTGATAACCAATGGGTTCGACAGTTGTAGTGGCTGCTCCACATGAACTACCACCAAGAGTTTCATAAAACTCAAGGGGTGTAACCTCCTCAACTGTTTGTGGGATAGCAGATTGAATTGGTTCAGACACAGTCATTTGTTGGATTATACACTCAGTAATGTGTTGGTGAGAAGGACTATTTTGAGTCTGAATTTCAATTGCTTCAAATAGTGGTAATATGGTTGGTGGAATTGGAGAAGAAGGTTGTGGTGTAGAAAGCAACATTACCCTGGTAGAAGGGCTTTTACGCATATTTTCAAATGAAATGTATGCTTCATTATGTGGTGTCCCTGTGCTTACAACAAGATCCTTTTGTGAGGATTCATGAAGAATTTGGATAGGTTGAGATCTTTCCAACAGCTGCGAGGAAGTAGCAACAGTGGTTTCAAGTGACATTTGTGTTGTCACTGGGTTAACCTCGGGGATCTCATCTTCCAGAGGACCTTTTTTATTTTATTTGGTTTTGGTGGGATTTTTGGATATTACAAGTTTCTTTTTGGGTTTTGCTGGTGTGGGTCCGGTTATGGTGTCATGATCACCAGGAGCAGTGGGCTCAGCAACAGAGGTTTGAGCAGCAGATGTGGACTCATCTAAAACATTCTCATCCCCCTTTGCTTGTGTTTTAGAAACAGTTGACTCTTTTGCCATAAGGCGAGTAAAAGGTTTAGAAGTAAGACTATTTATTTGAAAGGCTACTCCTTGTTGAAAATCTTTTTGTGAAACTTTTTTTTATAGGTGGTAGCTTAACAGTATGGGGGTACATAAAAAAAAACTTTATTTTGGCCCCTTTTGAACATTCTTCACATTTGTGACCAGGTCAGAAAACAGTTCTTGGGGGTAGTTAAAATCAGAGTTTGTTAAAATAGCATAACCCAAGTACTGAATTTTTAGTGGTATTTCATTGAAAGCAGTGGTCTTTGCAGAAAGACATGTCAAGAGGGTATGGAAAAAGAATTTCATTGGAGCAGGAAAATTTGGTTTATACATAGAAACTCCTTTTAACTGTCCTTCATACCCCCTCTCAGTAAATTCTGCATGAAGTTCATTTTTGTCAAAAGAGGTTTTACCTGCCAGGTCATTCAACCCAAATGTTGTTGATATGGTAGTAGGGGAAATTGCAACAAGGGTACCTTCGACTTTTGAAGTTATAGCATAAGGCACTTTCTTTTGAGATTGAATTTCAACATTTGCCTAAAAATCACGGAGTTTATCTTAATAGATTAGAGCATTGGCAGTCAGAATGGCTTTGTATTTTGATGATGTAAGAACATCAATTATTGAGTGATAGGAAGTGTTTTTGTCTATTTTCTTAAAAATGGGAAGATAGTTGTGGGGATTTTTGATTGTTAGAGCCATGGTCGGAAGAGAAATTAGCAAATGGTTGAAGAAGAAGTTTTGAAGAAGAAGATGGAAACCGTTTTGATGAATTTTGAATTCGAGACGGCAGTAAAGCTCTGTTTGGGGATGAAACATGGTTCTATAAAGTGAAAAGGTGAATGCTGACGTGGCAGCGGTTACAAAGATCAGACAGCAAACACCTATCCATGTGGAAACCTCTGTTGGAATAATGGAGGACAATTGTTTGGAAACCGCTGTTGGGCAACAATAGTGGTTGGGAACAGTGAACTAAGTAGTGGCTGCTTTTAGTCTATCAGTGGATAGACATCAGTGGTTGAGACCAACAGCTGTTTGATCAACAGTTGTCCAAGCAGTGGTAAATGGGAAACAGATGATACCTTTCAGCAGTGGATGAATTTTTAGCCAATCAGAGGTCTGAAAACAGTGGTTATGGACAGACTTTTAAGGATTTATAAAAAAATTTCATTTTAATCTATTTTAAGGATGAATTTTTGATTTTCTGATAACACTTTAATGCTTTTTATTCATGGAAAACAAAGTTTTGCCTTTTAATCCATGTTAAGCATGCCAATCCTAGAGATCAAGCTTTCAATGGTAGATGTGTCTAAAGCTTTTGTCAACACATCTGCCAGCTGATCCTTAGTTGGAACATGATGCAGAGAAATCAAACCTTTTTCATAGCAGTCCCTAATAAGGTGATGTCTGATGTCAATGTGTTTGGTGGTTGAATGGGATACTGGATTTTTAATGATGTTTTCAGCTGCTTGACTATCTAACATGAGAGGAGACTTTAGAGTAGTTACACCAAAATCCAGCAATTAGTTTTAAAGCCACAAAAGTTGGGCTGTACAGCTTGCAGCAGCAATATAATCAGCTTCAGCAGTGCATGTGGAAACAGTTGCTTGCTTTTTGCTTTGCCAAGATACTAAGCAATTGCCTAGAAATTGACACCCTCCTGATGTTGACTTCTGTGTTGTGTTACATCCAGCAAAATCACTATCTGAAAAACCTGAAAGCTTGATATTCCCATTAGCAGGATACCAGATACCAAGTGTGGGAGCACCTTTTATGTATCTGAATATTCTTTTTACAGCAATGAGATTAGACTTCCTAGGTGCTGACTGGAATCTTGCACAAACACTTGTTGCAAACATGATGTCTGGCCTTGATGCAGTTAGGTACAATAAAGACCCAATCATGCTTCTATATAATGTTTGATCAACCAAGTCATCCTTTTCATCAATAGTGACAAGCTTTGTGGTTGCCATCGGTGTACTACATGGACTACAATCATTCATCTCAAATTTTGTTAAAAGTTCTTTTACATATTTGCTTTGATGAATGAATGTTCCATTTTGCAACTGCTTAACTTGGAGACCAAGAAAGCATTGGAGTTCACCCGTGGCACTCATCTCAAACTCTACTATCATGAGTTTTCTGAACTCTTCACACATGGAAGTACATGTGGATCCAAAGATGATGTCATCAACATAAATTTGGACAATCATCAGATCCCTTCATTTCCATTTAAAAATAATGTTTTGTCAATTTTACCCATCGTAAACCCAATGGAAATTAGAAAGGTGGAAAGAGTTTCATACCAGGCTATAGGTGCTTGTTTCAAGCCATACAAAGCTTTGTTGAGCTTGTAGACATGATCAGGATAAATGGCATCATCAAAACTAGGAGGTTAACAAACATATACCTCTTCTTGAATCTTTCCATAAATAAAAGCACATTTTATATCCATCTGGTACACCTTGATGTTGTGGTTGACAGCAAAGGCTAAGAACAATCTGATGGCTTCAAGTCTTACCACAGGATCAAAGGTTTCATCATAATCTATGCCCTCTTCTTGTCTAAAGCCTTGAACCACTAACCTGGCTTTGTTTTTTACAACAATGCCCCTTTCATCAGTTTTGTTTTTGAAGACCCACTTTGTGCCAATTGGACATACATCCTTTGGCAGTGGTACAAGTTCCCATAGTTGTTGTCTTTTAAACTGTTGGAGCTCCTCTTGCATAGCTTCTACCCAACTGTTGTCTTTCAGTGCTTCTTAGTAGTTGTCTGGTTGGATAAGTGATAGAAAGCCAGCAAAAAGACAGATGTTTTGGGATTGACTTCTTGTGAGAACCCCTTCACTGATGTTTCCAATAACTTGGTCTGGTGGATGAGATTTAAGGAAGATTAGATCCCCCTTCTATGGAACAATGGCATTGAGAGGTGAAGGCTGAAGATGTGAATCATCTGAGCTAACATCTGTTGGCAATTTTGAAGAGCGAACATTTGTTGGAGATGGAGGTGGAGGAATAGGTGGAATGGGTGTGGCACAATGTTGACTTTTATCTAGAGATGATGGACTTTTATCAACAGAGGTTGGACTAGAAGAAGTGGCAGAGGTTTGATCAACAACTGTTGATGTAGTAGTGGCAGAGTTTTGGCAGCTGTTTTGAACATCTACTTCTCTGGTGGTGGAAGTGACTTTGTATTGTGGAATCACAATGTTAAATCCATGATCTTGAGAGAAAGATTGTGGTGTACCTACAAGGTTAGTCTTGACAGACACGTCTTCAAATTTAAATTTATCAAGGTTAAACAGTTCATCAGGATTTGCAGGGTTAGTCTTGACAGTCACATTCATCAGACCATGTAGGTTTGAATTGATATTTCTCAATTTCCTCAAAAGTTGATGATCCTTCTGGTTTTTCTAAAACAATTTTCTTTCCATTTTTATCAGTGACTTTTATTTCATGACAAGCCAGATTTGTGGGAATTACTTCAACAAAGCCAGATTCATTTTTAGCAGTGTTTTCAGAAACTTGGTCATTTTTTCTAAACCCAATGCCAAATTTCACATTGCTTTTGATCTGCATTTCAAGAATCAACTCATAACCTTTACAAGATTCTACCCATTTTTCACAAGTGATTTGGGTAGACTCAAGCTCCTTTTTACAACTCTGGTATTTTTCAACTATTGTTTGGAGTTGATCTTTGGTTATGCTTGATTCATGTTTTAGACTGCTGATTTCATTTTCTTTTTCGAACAATTTGGATTTTAACTCTTTAAAAGTTTTCGCAAATTGTACTTCATCATTTAACATCTTGTTTCTAAGGTTTTCATTCACCTCTTTGATGTTAGCAAAAGCAATAATGCATATATCTGAACATAAGTCTTTTAAAACTTGAGGTGATACCTTAGCAGCAGCCGTCATGGCACAATCATATTCACCATCACATACACTGGAATCCCATGGGTCATTCAGAGGTTCTAACAGAGGTTCAGCAACCTTTTCTTCTAACATCTGTTCACCAATATTTTCTGTTGTAACATCTGTTTTAGCATCTTCTTCTACCACTTCAGATTTGGACTCCACATCCTCATATTCAAGCCCTTCTAGTATTGTTTCTAGTGCCATAAAACAAAATTCATCAGGTAAAACATCATAATTAGCAACTAGAGCAAAATTTTCATTAGTTAAATCCTCAGGTAAGCTAATCCAATCAACAAAGCCTTGTGTAAAGAAGCTCTCTTGACTGGCCTCTGCTGGAGCAGATGTTTGTGCAGCGTGTGGTGCAGGTTGCACTTGAACCTATGGTGCAGGTTGCACTTGAACCTGTGGTGCTGGGGTTTGAACATATTGACTTTGAGGAACAGTGGTTTGGACATACTGGACAGGACCAGCGTTTACAGGGTGCGCAAAATGAGCAATGTTTTGTATTTGAGGAGCATGGGTATATTGGGAATAATGAATAGTGTTTTGGGTGTTTTGAGGTCTTGGACTGGGATGAGTGATTATAGGACCACTGTTTTGACTCCTACATTCCCTAGCAAAGTGACCAAGCTTGTTAGACTTATAACACTTAATCTTTGATTTATCCAACCCAACTTTCAAATTCTCATGCAACCCTGGAAACTTCCTACCGGTTCTTTTGTAAAACTTGCTTGTTCTTACACTCAACAAAGCAAGTTGATGTAAAATGTCCATTTCTTCCAAATTTGTGGGGTCAAAGTGTTGAAGGTCATTTAATTCAAAGGACAAGTTTTCAGAGATCTGGTTTTCTCCATTTGCTGTGAAAACATAATTGGGTGAGTAAGAATCAGAGTTGAATGCTCCACTGTGTTATGTCAATGAAATGATCATAACTCTGATCCTTACTACCACCAGATGATTCTTCCTGACCAAAAAGTGTTGTACTACCATGTCACACCCTGACTTTTACGGAAGCGTGATTATGGTGTGACTTTCTTAATATCATTGCATTCAATCATAACATCAACTGTATGATAAAAACCATAGGTTTGTCATACATTAAATAAGTTTAAAACATAACAACATTTCAGACTTCAAATTCAAGTTTTACAAACCGTACAAATTGTTTTTGAGTTCAATAAGGACTCGTCAAAAGATATTGAATAACACCAAGGTTTGGATGACGTGTCTCGTCCAGGAATAATACACATTACCCAAATCAAAGACCATGGATGACAGCTTTATTCTTAACGCATCATAAAAAATCCCAACGCCTGCCAGATCCACTTATAAATTCCCTGAAAAACATGTAGTTTGAAAACATCAACAAAAGTTGAGCGAGTTCATGTGTTCGTTTGTGTGTATGTATAAGCCTTTGAAACATTGTAAGTATGTACGTAAGTCCCTGGTATGTAGCAATAAGGAAAAAGAGATCGCCACTGGGTTGCAAACCAAAGGTATGTGTGAAGTGATGTAGGAAGACTCAAACCTAGCAGATTTCACACCGGGCTTCCGGCTGTAAGACATAGTCACCACATGGTCCACTCAGCGGACTCAGGAGTGGGGCTCGCTACAACCAAATAGATCTATCACTCATGCCCCCCAGTCCTACAACGAGGATTGATGGCCTTAATCGCCCTACCCATTCACATGATCTAGTAGTAAACCCTCCTTAAGCTAATCATACCATGTATAAAATGTCTGTAATAATTGTAACACGTATTTCACCCCAGAAGTATAAAACTGAAAACATTTAAGAGAAAAAGGGGACATGAACTCACAGTATTGCGTCTTCACAATTGTAACTCAAATCCCTTCGGCAAACACGACTACCTACAATGTACTGATGTCTATTAGACGGACGGGTCGTGCCTTGTTTTAGTATTTACGTGTTTGAGTTACGTTCCTTTTATGTTCCCAATATTATTCCAAGTTATAATTATTTGCTAAAATAATATTTATTTTAACTTTAATTTATATTTAGTTTTGGAATAATTGTTTAAACAACATCTTGTATCAATACTTCTCAAGTATTTTGTATTTGTATTTCCTTCCCAAGGATGGGAGTATCTCATACATGTACTTTCGTATTCTTGTCAAGTTTTGGCATCATATTCCGGTGTGTTATTCCAAAAGAATATATATTTTTAAGTCTCACTTAGAAATATATATATATATATATATATATATATATATATATAAACCTTATTTTTATTCAAAACAATACATTCCAAGGAAATATATATTTTTACTTTCCCAGAGATAATACATTTTCTCCTATCCAAAATATGATATAACTTGGTAAAAATCATACCTTTATTCTTTCCTATCCAAAATAGTATTTACCAAAAATATGTTTATGGCGGTATTCTTCGGAATATTTTGTAAGTTACATTTTATCGTTCGGTTCCGCAGTATTTTGTGTGTAACTTATATATATATTCCTGTGTATTTTTTGTATTATCTTGGATGTAAGTTCTTGATATTTGTTAAGTTATATTATTTTTCCCTAACATAATATAACTATTTCACAAAGTGTCCAAATATTCTCACAAGTGTTTTTGGTATAAAATATGTATTCTAAATATATATATTTATCCATCTTTATTTACAAAACCCAGCCTCCAATACTTGTATTTTTGTAACAAAATCTATGGCAAAGTTTATATCGAAAAACATAGTTTAAAACATACTTGTAAACACTTATCTAGAAAATATTTTCTAGGTGTTTGTATTTTTTTTGTTTTTTTGAAAATTTCGCCATAGTTTCCTTTGAAAATAGAGGTGTCCATGTTATTTAGCATATCATTTTCTTTTCGAAAATCATCACAACATTAATCAACAATCCAACCTAAACAATATTTTTCTTACCAAGTGTGAGAACAATACATTTTATATAACAATATGAACTTGATCGTTTCACAAAAACTTGTAGTAACTAGGTAAAGTGTTTAGTGGGTTTAATTATCCCTTAAAGTGTGTTTATTACTTTACAAAACTCATTCTTACAAAAACTAGGTGTTTAGAACTTGTTAGATGATCCTTCCAAAAATTATTCTTTTGAACTCTTCTTGTAAATAAAGTGTTCTTACCACTTATTTCATCACCAAAAATATTGTACATTTAAGTAAGAATCGAGTTCTACTAAAAATCATATTTTGAACTTGGTTTTCTTGGAAAATCATACATGAATCTTAGATTCATAAGATTACTAGCTCACTTTATTTACTATTTTTCAAGAAATCGTTTTATTTTCAAGTTCATGTTTATAAGTGAGGATGATCTTCTTGGGTTAACACATAATCATCCTCTAACTTGCTAGATCATGTGTTTAATCACAATCTAGCAAGCTCCTTATGATGATCAACATCATAATCTCAAGTAAATAACAATCTAGTGTCATGCATGTATTTAAACAACATTATTTCATCAATATATCATCATATGTAAGCTTCAAGTTCATGATTCAAGTTCAAGTCTTTTAGTGTTCTTGTGATTTATGACATAACATATCTTTTAACAAATCAAACTTAGAAGCAACAAAGGTTAAAAAGAATCTTACTACTAGCTCTAAGCTAGGGAAGAACACTAGTCAAAAAGATGATGAAAATGGTGGATGAAAGCAAGCAATGAAGGTTCTTCAAGTTCTACAAGCACCAAACTCCTTTGATCACCTTCTAACACTTGAAATGAGCTTGAAATTGAATGAATGATGGATGAACATGGTGGTTGCAAGGTGGTGGTGGTGGCGGCACCTCCTAGGGCCGAGAGGGAGAGAGAGAGAGTATGAGTAAGTGGTGAAGTGAAGATGATGGTGAGATCTTGTGTACTTATAATATTCAAGAGAAATCTAAAGAATATCCAAGGAAATCTATGCAAGATCTAACATATCTAATAAAATCCCATTATATCTTGCAAGATCAAGAAAAGATCTTGATGGTGGCGCCACTATCTTGTGACCGTAAATCATAATGGGGGGGGGGGGTATTGTGTAAATTTGATGGTAAGTGGGTAAATAGCTAGGGTGTTAAGTGTAAAGTCTAGTGTTTTATGTGTATGGCACATTATATAGTGTGTTAGGGTGTTCGGAGATCATAACCAGCCCAAAAATAATAAAACAATCTTTCTAGTAAAATTTTGGTGTTCCGGGTAATATCCGGTTGTTCGGTTAGATACCGGTTCGTTAAAGTGTCAAGTTATTCCGTTTAGTGTTCATTAAGTACCCTTTTTTGACACTTTTAATTCCTGACACTTAGGAAAGCATATAGGACCATTTAGTCAATTTTCTGCATAATACTAGTATGTTAAAGTGCTGAATTTTGCTGAAATATGCAGAATTCTGCACTTTTAGTAAGTTTTAGGCACTTTCCGGCACTTAAACTAGCACCTAGTGGCGCAGTTTTATGGTCCTTACTTCCCTACACTTCATACTAGTGTAGTACCTTGTCTCTGGCCCATATTGGGTCTTTAAACACTGTATGTCTATGTACTGAACATCGTCAGCATTTTCTGAGTTATCCTCTCACTGTGCTAACCGTGCTTTGTGCATCGTTTATGTCACTAAAGTTTGTATGTGATAAGTGGTGTGACAGTATGAAATGTGATGCACATGTATGTATGATACAGAAATCAGAAAACAGTTTAAGTCATCAGTTTTAATTAAGCACAGTCATTAAGCATAAATCAATATTAATTAATTGTACGGATGCATGCGAATTTGACGGTTGTCACATTCTTCCCCTGTTAAGAAAATTTCGTCCTCGAAATTTATACTACCTTCTCTCTTTAGGGTTACATTATGCGTATATGTATATGGATCATATTGAGGTAGGTAATCACAAAACCGAATCAAACCTTATTCAATTCAAGCGAAACCAAGGGTATCTTACTATAATCAGAACCCAACAGTTAAAAAATTATGTGTTTCAGGATTTGCTGTCAAATATACAAGACGTATTGACGTATAGTCTAGTGTAATCCAGTTACAGGGGTTCCACAAAAGAGGAGTTTTGACCAATAGGGTTCTCAAACGATTGGTCACAGTATGCAAACTTTCACAACCATAGCATCTGCTATATGAACTCAAAATCAACAACTTAGAGATGAAAATAACCTGTCAACTTTCGAATAAGTAAATGGTAAGGATTTGTGTCTTGACATTATCGAATCGCGAAACTGCACCGAATGAAGTACAAGCGAATCTGGTGTATCATTGTCTTAATTCGTAGATGTATCAGAAATGTTTAAATGACAAGTCAAACAAAAGTATATGTAGTTTTGTGTGAAACAGTTGACCATGATTAGCACAAGCTAATGACACCACAAGGTGTCGTAATGACGAGATTCAATAATAGTGGTGACTGAACAAGTTCACCGTACCTGAAAGCAAATGAAAGTGTACTGAGACAATCTGTAGATTTGATTTACACAATGTCATAAAGTTTTTAGTTAAATATGGAACATCAAGGAGCCACTGTTTTTTTATCAAAGGTGAAGAAGTATTAAGTACCGCAAGGTATTCGATTGACAATTAAAGAATCGTTAGGAGGTACATTGTGTTTATGAAATGAATCTATGTACCATTGCCCTAACACACAACTGTGTTGAGACTGCTTTAATCGTGATAAACAAGACGGATTTAGAGCAATTTAGTAAATAAATAATTAAATCCGTGTATGAAGTGGGTAACCAAATTAGCGCAAGCTTCAATTTCGTGAAAGTATCACCATAAGGTATCGAAACCACTCAAACGATTTAGTGGAGTCGTAGTCCAACCGAATCTTCTACGACTCGTAATGAAAGAATCTTTGAAAAAATATTTGAATATGATGCTCTCAATACATCATACAGCGTCTCAAAACGAACATGCGAAATGGATAAGTTCAAGCAATTAATCCTGGTTTCAGTGTAGCCCGACAATAAACGTATGTACCAACAAGGGAATTTCAGTGTGGTTACAAAAATAAACCATGAATGTGACTTGGACGAAAAGAAGTTTCAAGAAGGTGTGTTGACTTGATAACAAAAGAGCCAACAATTACAATAATGTAGGTCATTCAAATCACAAACCAGTAATTAGATTTAGCAACATAATATTTGAATGTCGATGAAGCGTTTGAAATGAAACCGCATGCATAGCAAATGGTGCATGCGTAACATATGAGTTTTCAAGTAATGAAACAATGAGTATGAAGAAATGACCAAGTATCGAAGCAAATGTGTGTTCGCTCTCAGCGAAGAAGATTAACGTGATGCAACTACCATTAAGGGGAGTAGAGATGCAAACATCTACTCGCTAGAAGCAAAAGTGAATATTTCAACAAATGAAATTTTAAGTATTTTCTGTTTTGTTAGCTGAAATGGCATATATGTCAGGGTAATGGTGTTTTATTGAGTTAACAGATATGGTTCCTAAGTAACAATCTTTACGAGTTTGGACCTGGGTTCCCAAAGGTCCTAAGCATATGTTTTCTAGATCCTCAAGGTTTCGTATTCTGTGTAACTCTGTTTTGTACATTGTTTAGGGAACACCATTTTTGTGTATGTTTAAAAACAAATTGTTGTCCCACAATCTCCCCGGTATACTTTATTCCCGAATTCACAGCTAATGACACTCGATCATCGATCACTCGTGTAATAGTAGTTGGATCCTCACAGTTAATTAAGTAAGAAATTCGTTAATTCTTAGCAAGAGTTATCGACTCTTGTTGGTTAGCTTGTTCGGCTCCTGGTAGTCGATGCTCGATTGAAAATCATCGTCCTTCTTCTTGATGAGCAGAACTAGGGTTACCCAAAATGGGAATCTTGGTCTGTTATCTTCCTTCTCTATCAAATACTGGAGCTACACTGTCAATCCTTGCATCTCCGGTGGTGTAAGTCGCTAAGGTGCATTGACTGCAGGCGCGACGCCTGGAATCCAATCGATGCGAAATTCGACTTGTCGATGAGGAGATAATTCTGGCAAGTCCTCGGGGAAGACTTCAGGATATTTCCTTGTCACAGAAATATCTTCGAGTTTCGGTTCTTCGGCTCCCTTGTCCCCGGCATGAGCCAAGAAAACAATACATCCTTTACGCAACAATTTTTGTGCCTTCAAGCAATTAGTAATTTGTAGAGGCATATCCTACTTCATGAGTCACGATCATTTCTTCGTTTGCCATCGGGATGCGGATATCAATCTCCGCTCGATCACTCGGTAATTAATCCATCCCAATTACCTCGTCGAAACCTCCCAACCCAACTGGCAGTAGATCAAGCGTAAACTTACGCTCTCCGGGTTCTATCTTGTCGTTTCTAGTTACTGTGTTGGCTTCCACTAGCTTCCCTTTAGCTAGTTCCATCGAGTGTGGGTTATCTAACTTACTTGCTACTAAACCAAGTATACTCTCAAGCTCTAGAGATGCGAAGTTAAAATTGCAACAGTAATTAGCAGCACAGATGCATAACGTTGCCTAATATGGGACGTACTGATATCCACGCTTGAATTCCTGGCGTGTCTTCCTAGCTCCGGTGTTGAGCTTTCATTCTTGTGCCTGGTCGTTTTTAGGGAAATATTTTATGAAATGCTTTTTGCTTCCACAATTAAAACAACCTTGAGCACGTTTCTGTCTGTCGCTCGTTCTGCCTTGATAATTGTCATTGTCGTTGTTTCCTCCGTGATTCTCACTACCATCTTGGCCTCCACTACTACGTTCAGTATCTTGCCTATAAGTTTCTTTAGAATGCCCCCTCTTGCAACAGTTATCACATTTTCCATATTTACATCGCCCGACATGATAACGTAGACAATGGTCGCACTTAGGTAGGATACCCATGTAGTCTTTTCCCTTTTTGGCCTTCTTCTTGTTACTCGCCCGAGTAATCTTTTTGAAATTTGCGAGCTTTCTCTTGTTATCTCCAGATGACTATACAAGAGTCTCCTCTTTCTCTTCCATAATGGAAAATTTTCCTAGTCTAACCGCTTCTTCAGTGAGCGCCACGCTTATGTCGATAGCCTCGGTGATCGTTGAAGGTTTAGATGTGGTTACCAGACTTAGAATCTGAGGTGCCAATCCCCCTATGAAACGTTCGACTCTCTTAAACTCTGGTCCCACCAGGAGCGTAGCAACTTGTGATAAATCGTTAAATCTCTGCACATATTCAGCTATCTTTGGTCACTCCATTTTCAAGTTCCACAGTTCCGTCTCTAACTTCTGGACTTCTGCCCTCGAGCAATATCTCTTACGCATCAGCTCTTTCAGTTCGTCCCACGTCAAAGCATACGCAGGGGTTTCGCTCATTATCTGCACATGAAGGTTCCACCATGACAGAGCCCCATCTAAAAATAGTCCAGCTATGTACGTGACCTGATGTTCTGGGCCACATTTGCTTAATCGTAAAACAGAATCCGTCTTCTCAACCCAACGCGCGAAGGCTAAGGCACCCCCAGTGCCGTTGAATTTTCGAGGTTGGTGGTCCAAGAACTACTTGTAGGTGCAGCCTTCGCTGTGTTCGGAGCGAAGGGCCTCGAGCGGTGCAATGGCCTGTGAGATGCGCTCTTGTAGTTCTGCCGTTGTTGTTGGCGGAGGGTTTTTGGTATCGACGTTCCCTTGTGTCGACATCTTCTAAAAAGAAGATTGGTTAGGTCAGGTCTTATTTGTTCAGTGAGTGCATATAGTTGTTTTAGGGGTCATATGTACACATACATTATCATATCAACCAATTTAGCAATAGCATAATCATAGCATAACCAAGTAATTTGGAAATTACGTTTAACGAGAGCATAGCAAGCGACCACGTAGCATTATAATTATAGCACACACATAAAGATCAACAATGTGCTTAATGAAGATATAGCAACTGAGCCTTCATTGTTATTGGCCACAAGGTATCGTCGCATGTTTAATGATGATTGGACCCTCATTATTCTCCGACCACAATTGCATTGTCTTACAAAATGTATCGCATCAAAAGGGACACAGGGTCACCCTACCCTTGTCCAACAAGTATATCAGTGTATCAAAATTACGTAGTCAGATGTGGTCTTCACAAGTCTCCACAATCTCGGCTTATCATTAGTGCCTTTACCCAACTGTAATGCAATCCGCATAATCTAGAAACCATTTACACTGGTGATCGAGGTGGAAGAGGAAAGAAAAGTAAATTGTAATCATGCTTGAACTCCACCTCGAGCTTGTATATATGCTGAAGTAATTAACTGATCTGCCGCTCGACAGTAAAGAAACGAGCATCAAAAACCTGGGAAAGGCGTAATAGCAGCAGGCGAGCGCGTAAAAGGAACCTTCGGTGAATGTGCAGGATCAAGGTATACTGGTAATAGACAGGGTGGAGGATGTGGTGTCAGCTCAAGCTCCAACATTCTACGACTTATAATTTAATACTGTAGCTGTTGTTACAGGAGTACTCATCCCGTGTGTAGCCTCCATATTGTGTGGGATGGTAAGGGTCTAAAATCAGCATAGTGTATTTATAGGAACCATCGTACTGGCTCGTCCAGCGATGTAGAGGTGAATGTAGCAAACGGTGCGGCCTGTGGGGTTGTAGAAAATGCTGCAGTAGCAATAGGATTCGTTATGCGGGTGCCGACCTGGAGTACCTTTCCGGGGTGCGGGTAGGTCCTAAAAGAAAGCGATAGGCATGCCAGTGCAATGGACGTCGGTCTCCATAGGGGAAGAGGAGTAACATCAGCGGTTGTGGGTACAAAAACAAATGTCTCAACAAAAGCGAAGATCATCAGGTGCAGGTATTGGTTTAGGTATAAGGGGTGCGTTGTCAGGTAAACCAAAAGGAACATGGTTAGGATCAGGAATCGGCTCAAGATCATTAGGCGTATCATCAGGCTGACCCAAAAAAGGTGCAGAAACTAGCTCAGGAGCAGGCTCTGGGTCGTATAACGGTGTGGTGCCTCGAGCAGGTGATAGTGCAGCAGTCGTAACGGCGTCGTCGTCCGTGTCAGTAGTAGGAAGCTGTAATTCGACTGTCTATAAGACTGCAGATGTCACAGACTCAAAGGAGTCTGAAATCAAAGGCATGTTAGAATCAGAGGATAGGTTGTTAACATGGGTCTCAAGAAGTGAAATTAGTAGCAACGTTCTCGTCTAACTTTCCATCATCATGGGTGTTATCAGAAGGACCATCAATAATATGTCAACGTCATCATCAAATATTCGTTGAGTAGCCAACCTTCGGAAGGAATGTCCACAGGAGGCGCATTGTCGAGGATCGGAGCCATGGTGGGTTCACCATCGGGATGACCACTGATGAAGTGGTCATGGACTGAAACAAGAGTGACAGGAGGATTCTTGTCGGAGAAGCCATCAGCAAGGGTAATCGTCACCAGAATCTGGGAGCGCGGACTGTTAAAAGTCGTCCTCGTCCTTGGTTAGCATATCAGGATCACTCTTAGTGTCTGGCGTAAATATCTCTGGCACAGATGTAATCCCATTATCTGTGGCGGTGGCCGTAGGGTTATCAATGTCTGACAACTCGTTTTCTAACCAAGGTGACATGTGTGCTGGTACATAATAGTCATAGTAGGTATGTCCATAGTAATCACTAACAATTAATGTATGCAAACAAGGTAATTTATCATGTAGTCACGTATACTCATTATTCCTCCTGAAACTTTCTATCCTTCCTAGTCTCCCAGACTAAACCAACCAGTCTCTCAGACTAATCACCCAGTCTCTCAGACTAAAACACCCAGTCTCTCAGACTAAAACACCCAGTCTCTAAGACTAAACTTCCCCAGCCTCTAAGACTGAACCTCCCCGGCCTCTAAGGCTGAACCTCCCCAACCTCCAAGACTAAACCTCCCCAGCCTCTAAGGCTGAACCTCCCTGGTCTCTAAGACTCATTTCCTTCAGTCTCTAAGACTGAACTCCCTCAGTTTCTAAGACTGAACCTCCCCAGTCTCTAAGACTGATCCTCCCTCAGTCTCTAAGACTGAACTTCCCAAGTCTCTAAGACTGAACCTCCCTGGTCTCTAAGACTCATTTCCCTAGACTGAACTCCCTCAGTCTCTAAGACTGAACCTCCCTGGTCTCTAAGACTCATTTCCCTCAGTCTCTAAGACTGAACCTCCCCAGTCTCTAAGACTGAATTATAAACGAATTCTTTGAAATTTGATTTGTGTCTTTTGTTTGTAAAACTGTTTGTTCCCTAGATCTGGACGTTTTGTGTATGCAATGAAAACATGTTGTAAAACATTTTCGTGAGAGCCCTAATGATCGTAGTCTAGATTCTAGAAAGAATCCTAGTTCGCTACGATCGAGGCTATGATACCAAGCTGTCACACCCTGACTTTTGCGGAAGCGTGATTATGGTGTGACTTTCTTAATCTCATTGCATTCAATCATAACATCAACTATATGATAAAAAACCATAGGTTTGTCATCCATTAAATAAGTTTAAAACATAACAACATTTCAGACTTCAAATTCAAGTTTAACAAATCGTACAAATTGTTTATGTGTTCATTAAGGACTCGTCAAAAGATATTGAATAACACCAAGGTTTGGATGACGTGTCTCGTCCAGGAATAAGACACATTACCCACATCAAAGACCATGGATGACAACTTTATTCTTAACGCAGCATAAAAGCTCCCAACGCCCGGCAGATCCACTTATAAATTCCCTGAAATACATGTAGTTTGAAAAACATCAACAAAAGTTGAGCGAGTTCATGTGTTCGTTTATGTGTATGTATAAGCCTTTGAAACATTGTAAGTATGTATGTAAGTCCCTGGTATGTAGCAATAACGAAAAAGAGATCGCCACTGGGTTGCAAAGCCAATGGTATGTGTGAAGTGATGCAGGAAGACTCAAACCTAGCAGATTTCGCACCGGGCTTCTGGCTGTAAGACATAGTCACCACATGGTCCACTCAGCGGACTCAGGAGTGGGGCTCGCTACACCCAACTAGATCTATCACTAATGCCCCTCGGTCCTACAACGAGGATTGATGGCCTTAATCGCCCTACCCGTTCACATGATCTAGTAGTAAACCCTCCTTAAGCTAATCATACCATGTATAAAATGTCTGTAATAATTGTAACAAGTATTTCACCCCCGAAGTATAAAACTGAAAACAGTTAAGAGAAAAGGGGGACATGAACTCACAGTATTGCGTCTTCACAATTGTAACTCAAATCCCTTCGGCAAACACGACTACCTACAATGTACTGATGTCTATTAGACGGACGGGTTGTGCCTTGTTTTAGTATTTACGTGTTTGAGTTACGTTCCTTTTATGTTCCCAATATTATTCCAAGTTATAATTATTTGCTAAAATAATAATTATTTTAACTTTAATTTATATTTAGTTTTGGAATAATTGTTTAAACAACATCGTGTATCAATACTTCTCAAGTATTTTGTATTTGTATTTCCTTCCCAAGGATGGGGGTATCTCATACATGTACTTTCGTATTCTTGTCAAGTTTTGGCGTCGTATTCCGGCGTTTTATTCCAAAAGAATATATATTTTTAAGTCTCACTTAGAAATATAAATATATATATATATATATATATATATATATATAAACCTTATTTTTATTCAAAACAATACATTCCAAGGAAATATATATTTTTACTTTCCCAAAGATAATACATTTTCTCCTATCCAAAATATGATATAACTTGGTAAAAATCATACCTTTATTCTTTCATATCCAAAATAGTATTTACCAAAAATATGTTTATAGCGGTATTCTCTGGAATATTTTGTAAGTTACATTTTATCGTTCGGTTCCACAATATTTTGTGTGTAACTTATATATATATATTCCTGTGTGATTTTTTGTATTATCTTGGATGGTAAGTTCTTGATATTTGTTAAGTTATGTTATTTTTCCCTAACATAATATAACTATTCCACAAAGTGTATAAACATTCACACAAGTGTTTTTGGTATAAAATATATATACTAAATATATATTTATCCATCTTTATTTACAAAACCCAACCTCCAATACTTGTATTTTTGTAACAAAATCTATGACAAAGTTTATATCGAAAAACATAGTTTAAAACATACTTGTAAACACTTGTCTAGAAAATATTTTCTAAGTGTTTGTATTTTTTTTTTTTTTTTTTGAAAATTTCGCCATAGTTTCCTTTGAAAATGGAGGTGTCCATGCTAGTTAGCATATCATTTTCTTTTCGAAAATCATCACAACATTAATCAACAATCCAACCTAAACAATATTTTTCTTACCAAGTGTGAGAACAATACATTTTATATAACAATATGAACTTGATCGTTTCACAAAAACTTGTAGTAACTAGGTAAAGTGTTTAGTGGGTTTAATGATCCCTTAAAGTGTGTTTATTACTTTACAAAACTCATTCTTACAAAAACTAGGTGTTTACAACTTGTTAGATGATCCTTCCAAAAATTATTCTTTTGAACTCTTCTTGTAAATAAGGTGTTCTTGCACTTATTTCATCACCAAAAATATTGTACATTTAAGTAAGAATCGAGTTCTACTAAAATTCATATTTTGAACTTGGTTTTCTTGGAAAATCATACATGAATCTTAGATTCTTAAGATTACTAGCTCACTTTATTTACTATTTTTCAAGAAATCGTTTTATTTTCAAGTTCATGTTTATAAGTGAGGATGATCTTCTTGGGTTAACACATAATCATCCTCTAACTTGCTAGATCATGTGTTTAATCACAATCTAGCAAGCTCCTTATGATGATCAATATCATAATCTCAAGTAAATAACAATCAAGTGTCATGCATGTATTTAAACAACATTATTTCCTCCATATATCATCATATGTAAGCTTCAAGTTCATGATTCAAGTTCAAGTCTTTTAGTGTTCTTGTGATTTATGACATATCATATCTTTTAACAAATCAAACTTAGAAGCAACAAAGATCAAAAAGAATCTTACTACTAGCTCTAAGCTAGGGAAGAACACTAGTGAAAAAGATGATGAAAATGGTGGATGAAAGCAAGCAATGAAGGTTCTTCAAGTTCTACAAGCACCAAACTCCTTTGATCACCTTCTAACACTTGAAATGAGCTTGAAATTGAATGAATGATGGATGAACATGGTGGTTGCAAGGTGGTGGTGGTGGCGGCACCTCCTAGGGCCAAGAGGGAGAGAGAGAGTATGAGTAAGTGGTGAAGTGAAGATGATGGTGAGATCTTGTGTACTTATAATATTAAAGAGAAATCTAAAGAATATCCAAGGAAATCTATGCAAGATCTAACATATCTAATAAAATCCCAATATATCTTGCAAGATCAAGAAAAGATCTTGATGGTGGGGCCACTATCTTGTGACCGTAAATCATAAAGGGGGGGGGGGGTTTGTGTAAATTTGATGGTAAGTGGGTAAATAGCTTGGGTGTTAAGTGTAAAGTCTAGTGTTTTATGTGTATGGCACATTATATAGTGTGTTAGGGTATTCGGGGATCATAACCAGTCCAAAAATAATAAAACAATGTTTCTAGTAAAATTTTGGTGTTCCGGGTAATGTCCGGTTGTTCGGTTAGATACCGGTTCGTTAAAGTGTCAAGTTATTTCGTTTAGTGTTCATTAAGTACCCTTTTGTGACACTTTTAATTCCCAACACTTAGGAAAGCATACATGACCATTTAGTCAATTTTCTGCATAATACCAGTATGTTAAAGTGCTGAATTTTGCTGAAATATGCAGAATTCTGCACTTTTAGTGGGTTTTAGGCACTTTCCGGCACTTAAACTAGCACCTAGTGGCGCCGTTTTATGGTCCTTACTTCCGTACACTCCATACTAGTGTAGTACCTTGTCTCTGGCCCATATTGGGTCTTTAAACACTGTCTGTCTATGTACTGAACATCGTCAGCATTTTCTGAGTTATCCTCTCACTGTGCTAACCGTGCTTTGTGCATCGTTTATGTCACTAAAGTTTGTATGTGATAAGTGGTGTGATAGTATGAAATGTGATGCACATGTATGTATGATACAGAAATCAGAAAACAGTTTAAGTTATCAGTTTTAATTAAGCACAGTCATTAAGCATAAATCAATATTAATTAATTGTACGGATGCATGCAAATTTGACGGTTGTCACATATCAAAAGAGTAGTCATCGGCCACTTTTCTTGACTCTTGTAACTTCTTTTTCTGGTTTAGCTCTCTCTAATAAGTGAGGAGCCTAACATGAAGTTGAGTCAAACTCATCTCCTTAAAACCCACAGAGTTTCTAGTAACGAAGGCTATAGTGTCCCATTTTTCGTGTAATGATCTAAGGAACCTACTATTCAAAGTTGAATTAGCATATTCTACATTAACCAGCTTTAGCTCACTTATTAGATAACTAAACCTTTCAAACTGTTGGGTTAATGACTTTCCTTTGACATGACAAAACGTTTCATATTGTTGGTTCAACACTTCTATGTTGTTCTCAATGACCTCTTCTGTACCACCGAATTCCTCTTTTAGTGCATCCCATAACTCTTTTGCAGTGTTACAATGTAACAGGCCAGCATAGATATCATTGGGTAGTGTTGTAGCAACTATACTGAATGCTTTAGCATCTAACTCAATTTTCTGAAAATCTTGCTCAGAGTAATTCTCAGGTTTCTTAGGTACTTGGACCTTGGGATCTTCTGCACTTGGCACAATCAGAACATGTGGTCTGAAGATAACTGATTTCCATCATCCGGTGTTTTGCTGTGCAAGTACATGACCCATCCTACGTTGCCAGGTATTGTATTTAGATCTGACAAGCATAGGTGGCTTATAAAGGGTGCTACTGGGGGGGGGGGGTTATTGCACGGACCTCCCGGCCGCTGGAGTGATCCCACTCCACAAGCTAGCAACGTCCCAATGCTGCCTGGCGGTGAATACCCCATCCCGAGCTGAGTCCGTTTCCCTCTGGGAAGAAGGTGGCAGAATACCCCCTGCCTGGACTCGAACCCGGGTCTCTGTGAAGAGTAGAGGTGGGACTGGCCAACTGGGACACCCCAGTTGGTTTATAAAGGGTGCTAGTGTTATGAGGATCTTGTGTGTTTTGAGACATTTTGGTTGTTTTACAAAGTTGTTTGTTTAAACTACTTTGAACGTGATTAAACTTTTAACTTTGTTTTTCAACTTACTACGAACAAACGATATCAATGAATTGAGCTGATCTTTTATATCAAATTGATTGTTAAATCGAATTTGATTGACCTAAGCTCCAATACCAAATGTTAGGATCTGAGTTTAATTGTTTGTGTATGTTTAAGATGAACAATGGAAGAAGATAACAAAGATGAACTAATTGCAACGAAATAAAAGTAAACTTTATAACACAAACAATGAGAGATTTGCTTTCATCATGAATACTTTGTACTGAATGATTGAATATTCCAACAATACACGTATGATGAATACGATCTCCCCCTCAGCCTTAGATCACTCTGTTTGTTCGTACAAAATGCTAAGTGTGTGAAGTGATCCAATAGAACTGTACATGCACTGCTCTATTTATAGTACAAACCAAACCACTGTGGAATCTATGCTGACATCACCTAGACAATGACATCTAACAACTTTAACCAACTCTAACATCTTCTAAACACTGATTACAACATCTGATGATCCAACCCTCTGATGAACTCTATCCACTGATGAAGCTTTAGCAAACCTTCTTCAAAGGGTGATCAGTCCTTTGCCTCTAGCAGACCTTTGTCTTCATTAACAGTTTAACTTTAGCAGACTTTGTGAACCATCAGACTTTAGCTTGTAGCAGACCTTAGGAAGCAGCAGTTGTTTGATGACTTGCCATTGAAGGAAGAATGTATTCAAGCACTATTATTTGAAGGATCAAATGTTTGCAGAACTATTTTGGCTTTCAATCATCTGTTCTTCAGGTGGGATCTACATGAGCCAACACAATTAGACGTCTTTTAATCTCAGGGACGAACTATAGTAATAATTTTGTTATGCAGTGGTGTAGATGGGTCCCTCTTATATGTAGTGTTTCCTCTTGACGAGCAAAGATGGATAGGATTCCTACAACTATGATTCATAGAAGAAGGAACATCTTCATCGATGACACTTCATATCCTTTATGCAACCTTGGAGAGGAGTCTGTTGACAATATCTTCACGTCTTGTATGGTGGCTTCGGTTTTATGGCATCATCTTAGCTCATGGTGTTGGGTGTCGTTCATGTATGCCTTTTCTTTTAGAGATCTCCTTGAGCTCCACAATTTTATAGGATTGTCGGTTTCGGCTAAGGAAGTTTTTCATGGTATTATCATTATCAGATGTTGGAGCATATGGAGGGCGAGGAACAGGTTAAAGTTTTCTAATAAATCAGTTCAGATTGAAGACATTATTAGAAAGTATAGACTATGAGGTTTCTTTGGTTAAAAAGTGAATCAAGGTTTAAAAATATATCTTAAGAAGATTGATGTAAATTTGTAATTATGTAGTCTTGTTTGTTGTGACCGCCCCGATTTAGTGCGGGTATGTCTTCTAATGAAATTCAATAAAAAAAAAGAAAAAAACTATATATTATTTAGAGATACAATAGCATCAAACCGCATAGATATATGGGTATGTTTGGTGATGCGTGTGAAGTGTGTATATAAATTTAAGTAAATTTTAAGCCCTTTTACACTTTCTTTAGCCAAGTTTTAAATTTATAAAACACGATATTTACTAACACTAAACACACATATGGGCAAGTGCACACATCGTGAGCGTAGTATAGTGTTGGCAAGATACCGAGGTCGTCCAAGGATACAAGAGCTTTTAGTACCGGTTTATCCTCAACGTCTAATCAAATCAAAAGTTTAGAAAAATGTTTTAAACTAAGAAAATAAAAACTAACTAAAATGCTGCAAAATAAAAATAAAAGAAAAACATATAGACAAGATGAATCACTTGGCTCCGACTCGTGTTTAGTGTAACCTTTGATTATTTCCGCACTTTTGCACTGTTTAAGAGATTATCTTAGTTATTGTAGTAGGCCCCTCTTTTGAAGGTGACGTTACCCTCAACCCAGTAGTTTGAGGCAGCAAGGATACAATCCTAAAGGGTCGGATTATTGAAAGATAATTAATTAAGTTATTAATGCATAATGTGGTAGGCCCCTCTTTTGAAGGCAACGTTACCCTCGGGTAAGTAGTCTGAGTCAGCAGGGATACAGTCCTAAGTAGCCGGGTTAAAGTTTAACTTATGAGGGGATCAAAGAGTTTGGACCCCCGCCATCCAATACCGTTAAGTATTGAAGGAGGTCCTACTAAATTTGACCCAGGTCCTTTGCAGAATCTATACACTGAACAATGGCAAGACTCTTACCAAACTGTTCCCTTAACCCCCGACCAGGTAGCCAACATACCCCCATATAGACCGTGGAGATATGAATGGTGAAAATCTTTTATTTTATATAGACAGTAAAATAATGCCAAGACACCACAGACAAACGATAAGGAAGAATCACCTTCAACATAAGAAACTAGTTATTAAAGTCATTAATACATAACCAATTAAAAAGTGAGAAAAGATTAAAAATAAAAAGTGTTACATTAGACACTTTGTCTTCACCAAGTGATGTAAGAGACTTAGGCAAACATGGCCTTGATTGTCAAGAAGTCTTACGATCAATCTTGGATCCCGAGACGACTCACACACTCTATGATGGACAATGGATGATGGTGGTGGATGATGGTGTTATGGTGGTGGTGGGTGGTGGGTGAAGTGTGAGAGAGGTGGTGTGCCAAGGGATGGTTTGAGCTTGAGCCAAGCACTCCTATTTATAGGCTGAACAGAACCTCGGGCACGGCCCCGTGTCTAGTGGGCACGGCCCCGTGTCCACATCCTTCTCTGTCTTCATTAATTGCTCTTGTCTTTATTAGTTGACCACGGCCCCGTGTCCGCTGGGCACGACCCCGTGTGCAGAAGCATATCTGTACTATCAAGATTTGCCTGGATTCTACGAATCTTATAGTTGACCACGACCCCGTGTCCGCTGAGCACGGCCCCGTGGTGGGCGATGGAAGCTTCTACAACTTTGTCTTTTATGCTGACACTTGGGCACGCCCCCGTGCTCATTGAGCACGGGGCGTGTTCAGCCTCCTGTTTTCTTGTTTTGCTTGGGAAGATGCTTTCGGGGAGGTCGGGCATGCCACGTTTATTCATTTTCTTGTATTTATGTTAGATTTAGCTGCCTTTTTGCTTCTTTTGTTAATTTGAGCTCATTTAATCCTGAAAATACAAAAGCAAGACAAAAACACACTTTTTCCAACATTAGTACTAAAAAAGGGTTAGTTTTATGCCACAATTGATGTAATTTATATGTTGCATTTTGCACACATCAAATACCCCCACACTTGAATCTTTGCTTGTACTCAAGCAAAACTCTTTATAATGTGGCTTTACACTCCCAAATGGAATTGGTAGAAAAGAAATTTTTTGGGCTTGTCATAGAGTGTCGGGATTTCCAAGATTCTTTATTTAGTTTTATTTTTATTTATTTACAATCCTATTCGTCATGATTTATTTAAAACTTTTCATAAGATAAATTACTTATTAGGGCATAACATGCCTCTTTAAAATTTTATTTATATACAAGTTCACATACCTCACAGGGGATCACTCAACACTCGGCCGAAGATGTATTTTACTGAATCACTCGAGAGCGGCATGGAACTTACTCCTACCATAGGCTTGCCAAGCAATCAATCCTCCTCCTTTTTAACTATATACCTTTGTAAATATCAAGAGGACTTTTGGGTGAAGGGTTAGGTTTGGGTTAAAGGTAGGTGGTTGGGTTAGTGGTTAGTAGAAAAGGGCGAAAAAGCGTAAAAAGCGTCGGTTTTCGAAAGACTTTTATTTTTGCAATTTTTATTTTGATGAAGCGATTATTCAAACGAGGTTATTTTTGATGAACTTGTTTGTTTATTTCTTTTGCTTCATCAACAAAACATAATTTTTTTTCCAAAGTCAAACGAAAACCGAGCTTGTTACTAAAACAAAGGGTTAAAAATAAAAAGGTTTTGGGGGGTGAAAGGGTGTTTGGTTTGGGTTAAGAAATGAAAAGTTTTAGGTTCAAAGGGGTTAACTAGGGGGATTTTGGGTAGGTGGTAAAAAAAAAGAAAAATAATGGTGTAGAAATAAAAAGGGTTAGTCCTAATGCCTCCATCATTTACTTACTCGGGTTTAAGTTGGTAAGGACCGGGAATGTATCGTCGTGGCAAGTTCTAGAGTTGTAAGAACCAAGCGGCTATTCACACAAGAAATGAAAAATGAGCATTTAATTTAAAGATATGTATTTGTATGCTCAATAAAGGCTCAAAACTCACTTTTGTGAGAATGGTTTTATGTGATCAAGTATATATAATTAAATTTTAACTAAGCTTGTCATGCCTTTTCATAATTTTCTTATGTTGGTTCTTTTTATCACGACGCTATCGGTTGTGAATTTGTAAAAATATAACCTTTTTAGAACTTGAAATTCCCAAATTAAACCTAGACAAGTAAAAAAATGAATTTTTTTTGGAAAAAAATTGGGGTGATTAGCGGTTCCAATAGAGTTTTGTGTAAGGCTTGTTATTAGGACTTGCAAGATTCAAGGTTTTAGCATCCCCCCCCACACTTAAATTACACATTGTCCTCAATGTGTCTCAAAAATAAGTTTTTAGGTTGATTGAATGTGTAAAAAGGTGTGAAAAAACAAAAATATGTGTTACTGGGCGCTGGACACGGCCTCGTGTTGTCCGGGCACGGCCACGTGTTCAAGTGCCAGTAACAAAAATTAAACAAAAGAAACAGAAGCCTGGACACGGGGGCGTGTTGGGTGAACATTAGTACTAAAAAATGGTTATTTTATGCCACAATTGATGTAATTTATATGTTGCATTTTGCACACATCATTTGGCAAAAGTGGTTGGTGGCTGGAAGCTAATGGCTCGTGGCTGGAAGCTGATGGCTGGTGGCTGTAGCTGGTAGTTTTTAGATATATTTAGCTATTTGGTAGAATAGCTAGGACATTTAATAAAATGTATAAAATGACCAAAATGAACATAACTAAAAAAAATATAATACTAAACGTGTCAATATATGTTTCTTTGGGTTTGTTTATTATTATTATTTTTGTTTTACATAACTACTATCGATAAAAAAAAATTTATTGGTCTTTAAATAGCTACTGACGATAAAAAAACACAAGTTAAGAGATATATTGTTTACAGTTTTTAAGTAAAAAAAATATCAATATTAACCGTTTAAGAAGGCTATTTCCGAAAATGTTTTAGAATTAACCAGGTTTTTCACCCTAGCCGCGTTGCGGCGAAATTCTTTTGTTATTTAGTCTGTATTTACATGTGATTTGAAGTCACTACGAGCGCGTTGCACGTGGAACCACTAACAAGAATAAAAATAAAATGTAAAAAACAGTAAAAAATAATCGAAAGAAAATCAATCAAAAAAGTTGTATGTTAATGATGTTGTTCGTATGAAACCCGTGGTCAGAGATGAGCAACCGGTACCGAATTTCTCAAACCGAAGGATCCTAAGTACCAATTCGGTACCGACTTTTGGTGTTCCTAGTACCGGTTCGCTACCGATTTTTACCTTCATATGCCGGTACCGTAACCGGTATTTTCGGTATCGGTTGCCACCGAGCTCATCCCTACCCCTGAAACTAAAAACATAAATCATTAAAATTTGAAGAAAATCAACAAGAAAAAGTTGTACCATACCGTTGTTGTTTGCACGACACCGTGATTAGGGATGAGCAAATGGTACCGTGTAGCAGTACTGAATTTCCCGAACTAAAAGATTTTCAAACTCAATCCGGTACCGACTTTTGGCATTTTCTATATCAGACTGGTGCCGATTTTTACCTTCATGTACCGATAATGAATCGGACCGTACATGTATTTTCGATAACAGTATGGTTGACACCAAGCTTATCCAACTGAGAAAGGAAAGAAAATAATAATAATAATTATTATACTAATATATTATTATAATATAATAAAATTACTGTTTATTTCATTTGTATTATTAATATATAGTAATAATATTAAAAGGATTACAGATAATATATTAAAAATACTAAATTAAAGATAACTAAAAATTTGATTTTTCGTTATCGTTAGAATTTTTTTTTTTTTAAAGTCGGTGCATTAAAAACTTAATTATCTTTAGAGGTTAAAATAATCATCTTTTTCTCTAAAAGTTTATAGCTCCTTACAAACGCTACTAGTAGGAGCGTTCAAAAAAAGAATCAAACTCTTAATCTAAAAGTTTCAAACTCTTTCAACAAAAAAAAAAAAAAAAAAAAAATCTTTTTATTGAGTAAAAGTTTTTTTCAAAAGCTTAAAGCTAGAAACTTTTAAAAGTTCCATATTAAACATACCCATAATAGATATATAGGTGTGAATCAACTTTAAGTATAAAATTAAGAACTTGCCAAGTCAAACTAATCAAGAGTATTTACGACGTGCACCGTACACAATAATATGATAAATGGCGTCCTTATAAAAATCAGAAAAAGAGCCATGTTAGGTTATATCACATGGAGGGCTACTTAAAATAGGTTATTTATATATTTATTTTAATTTGGCATCCAATGCCAAAACGTTATAAATGCAAGTATGTCATGTTACAACAATACTTCTAAACCAACGTTTGAATATTTCCTTCTGTTCTTTTAAGGCACATCACCTGGTATCCTACTTGTCAACTTTTCTTGTCAAGAAATGGCCATTATCCGGTTTCCTTCGTTTAGCAGCAAAGCCAAAAACTTCAGCAAATTGCAAGGACTATGCAACCGAAACAAGTTGGATGTACCGAAAGGTTATTTGGCCGTCTATGTTGGAGAAATTCAGAAGACTCGATTTGTGGTTCCGTTATCATTTCTTGAACATCCTCTATTTCAAGATTTGCTACGCCGGTCTGAAGAGGAGTTCGGGTTTGACCATCCTATGGGGGGTCTAACAATTTGTTGCCAAGAAGATGTCTTCACAGATCTAATCTCCAGATTGGCTGTTCCTTGATCCAAATTACTTAGGTTGGTAATTTTAGTAAACCATTAGGGAGAGAGCTTTTAAACCATGTAAAAATCCCCTGCCAACACTATTTTTATGTTACAAGGGGCCGGCTTCATCATTTTGAACAATTATTTAGTTGTTTATGATATCACAAGTTGTTGAAAGAATATACAATTATTTAGTTGTTTATGATATCACAAGTTGTTGAAAGAATATATAGTTATATTTTTTGAGCATGATCGATGCACTTAGTTGATCCCCTACTTCCAAATTATTCATTATATATTTTCTAATACATACATAGGTAAATGAGCTCGCATATGGGTATTACCTAAGCTTATAAAATCATCTAGTCAATACTTGATGCCAAACCAACAAAAAATGTGAAGTCGATGTCCGTGGTCACAAGCAAATATAACAAAATGAGAAGTCAGATAAAAAATTGCATGAAACCTCAAAATATGGCAGGGAATCGGATTTACCTTAAATATTTTGTAAATTATTTAGCTATAAAAATGCAAACATAATATACATTAGTGGTATATATTTCAAGCGATGCCCTATGGTAACAATTTTATTATTATTGTTTGAGTAAACTTCGTTTTGCTACGTGTGGTTTGGTTATTTTAACGGTTGTGCTTAAATCATTTAAAAAGAGCCATTTTACTCTCTGATTTATTTACCTTATATTCATTTCACTCTAAGCCTCTAACTCTGTCTAAAAAGTTTGTTAAAAGTAAGGGTATTATGGTAATTACATATGTGTATTTAAATTTAATTTTTATTTATTATTAACTCAAAAAATCCATTTCTATATATATAATATCTCTCATCCCTTTCTCCCTCTAAAAACAATACTGCATCAGCAACCACCATACCACCACCAATCAACAACCACCACAACCATCACCATAAACAACCTACCACCACTACCTCTCACCACAACCTGCCACCGCCATCACCATAAACAACCTACCACCTCCACCCTAACTCAACCGACACCATGGTTCATCAATCAACAACATGAATGGAGTAACAGGTCTGTTTGACAACGCCCTCGTTGTTCAGATTCATCACCATCGCCAACCACCACCTCGCTCCACCAGACCACCACCCCACCCCACCTAACCCACCCTATCCATTGGAGGATGGTATAATTTAAACCTAAACCACTAGATGGTCTAAACACCAAATTGAACCCTAATTGTGTCGTCTTCTATAACCCTTGACCGACCCTGGAATCGAAGCGCTACGGTCGTCTCTTGTGGTCAGATGATGTTGACGGTGGGGTGGGTGGGATGTTGCGGTGGTTGCGGTAGGTGACGGTGGGTTGCTCAGGTTGTTGCAGTCAGCAAGTGATGATGATAGTGGGGTGGTTAGAGAAAGAGAGAGATGGTGGTGGTGGTCGGCTCCAATTTCAAGTGGTGGTCGGATGGATGTTGATGGTGGTGGTCGGCTGGGATAGAGATGGTGGGGGTTGGTGGTGGCGACTAGGGTTAGGAAGAGTGATTTAGTTTATATATATATATGGTAGGATTCATGCGAGAACTACCTTTATTGCGAGAACCGCGAGAATCATTGTGAAAACAAAAATACCGAAAAAACACATTTTTTTTTAAAATCGCTATATTTCGTCACTAAAAAAATTCGAGTAACAATTATCGATGCACATGTGCATATGTATCATTTCTTTGACAAATTCCGTAACACACTACAAGTATTATAGAATTGCACTTTTATTTACACTATCATCTGTAATACACTACTTTTGACATTACCAATATTAAAAATGCACATGTACATCATTATGTATGACCATGATATAACGTGTTTTGGAACAAAAAGTTTGTATTTTGGTACCATCAACCACTAGATATAACTAACCAAAAACATGTATATGGGCCAAAATACGTTATATCATGGTCATACATAATGATGCACATGTGCATTTTTAATATTGGTAATGTAAAAAGTAGTGTATTACAGATAATAGCGTAAATGAAAGTGCAATTGTATAATACTGGTATTGTATTACGGAATTTGTTAAAAAAATGATACATATGCACATGTGCATCGATATTTGTTCCTTGAATTTTTTTAGTGTTGAAATATAGCAATTTTTAAAAAACGTATTAAAAAAATTGTGTCTTTTAGATTTTTTTAGATACTTTTTGGTTGTATTCACAATGGTTCTCGTAATAAAGTGTGGTCCTAACGGATCCTTATCCTATATATATAGGGTAGGGTTCATACGAGAACCCCCTATTTTTTGGTGTGTTTTTTAGCTATTTTTAGGTATTTTTGGTTGTATTGACATTGGTTCTCGCAATAAATGGTGGTTCCTAAATGATCATTGTCCTATATATATAGGGTAAGGATCCTAAGAGAAGTCCACCATATTTGAGAAACTTGAGAAGCAATCTGGACCACACATTTCCCTAAGCAAAAAATGCAATTTTTTTTTTTTTTTTTTTTTTTTGAAAAATCGGAGCTTTTTCTTTAAGGTTTTTTTTTTAATTTTTTTAGTGATTTGTACACATGTGTATATTTTTTATCTTTTAACTATACGTATGTGTATTTTGTGAATTATACATATATGTATATACATGTTCAAAATTGAAAAATAAGTATTATAAACCCTAAAACTTAAACCCTAAACCCTAATGCTAAACCATAAGCCCTAATGATAAACCCTAAAGCTAAACCCTAATGCTAAACGTTAAAGCTAAACCCTAATGCAAACCCTAAAGCTAAAGCTAAACCCAAAAGCTAAAGCTAAAGCTAAACCCTAATGCTAAACACAAAATCTAAAACATAATGCTAAACCCTAATGCTAAACCTTAAAGCTAAACCATAAATTCTAATGCTAAACCCTAAACCCTAATGCTAAACACTAAATACAATGTTAAACCCTAAATATTAATGCTAAACCCTAAATAACACTTATTTCTCAAGTTTCTCAATTAGTCTACTAATCTCACATGATCCTTATCATATATATATATATAGGATCACGCTAAAATGAGAACCACCTCGAGTTGTAAGAACCGCGAGAACTTTTTGATCCGGGCCTTGGTGGACCAAATTTTTTTTTCAGAAACGTAGATGCATGTATAAAAACAACATTTGTAAAAAAAAAATTCAAAAAAAATGTCGTGGGTGTAGTTTTGAGCAACACAAGTTTGTGTTTACGGGACCCGTAAATTTTCCGACCAGATTTACGGGTCCCGTAAACACAAACTTGTGGCGCTCAAAACTACACACACGACATTTTTTTTTAATTTTTTTTTTACAAATGGTGTTTTTATACATGCATCTACGTCTATGAAAAAAAAAATTGGTCCACCGCGCCCCCTACGGTGTAGTTCTCACGGTTCTTACAACTCGAGGTAGTTCTCATTTTAGCATCCCCCTAAGGATTTCAAATGGGGCGACTTGGGCTGACTAGGGCCGACTAGGGCGGCTTGGACCGGCTTTGACCGACTAGCGATTTTTTGACTGATTAGTGAAAAATTACTCAGTAGGAGGCCGACTAGCGACTAGTCGGCGATTAATCGCCGAGTAATCGCGATTTTTGCAACACTGAATATACATATTAAATGAAGTTAAGCCGATGAGCATATTAGAGTAAAAGTACCAACATCAGAAAAGAAAATGTCGGTTTTTAAATGATTATAACAAAACCACTAAAATGACCAAACTATAGGGAGCAAAACAGAAATTACTCTTAATTTTTACTGTCTTAAATAATGGATCTCATTTGTACTCTTGCAAATACATTAATTAATTATACCAATCATTAATGTAAAGGAACAGTTCATAAAATCCAAGTCAAATCTTCAAGTAAATAACGTAATTAATACTCCTCAAATATAGTGCCTGGCAATATATCTTGGATGAAGATACGCTACAACTCAAAACTCCTTCCATGTGAGTTTCTGAATGTCGACCGCTGGAAATTTGCAATCAGCAACAGTAGTTCATAATCCTTCCACATATAAAGTACAACAATTATAATTTTATATGATCTAGGAATAGTTTTAATATTCCCACTTGAATAAGGCATCAAGCTATACTTTTCGTCCATTTGTAAATGTCCTTCCATACATAATCCAATTACTTTTAATATTCCCACTTGAATAAGGTATCAAGCTATACTTTTCTTCCATTTGTAAGACCGCTCGTAGTGGGACGTTTTCTTTAAAAAATTTTCGAAAATAACGCCGCATAACGCCCCGGTCACCATTACAGGGGGCGTGACCGAGCGTTATTTTTCAAAAAAATTCGGTTTGGCGTTTTAAAAAAAACGCTGAAATTTGGCGAGGATCGAGGAAAAGGACCGTTGGCAAACGGTCAAAAGTTGTTTTTTTTTTAATTTAATAAATTACCCCACTATATATATCAACCCATTATTTATAAAAAAACCCACTTTATCTCCTACTCTCTCCCACTTTTCTTCTATTTTTTATAAAAAAAAACACCCACTTTCTCCTACATTTTTATACAATTATGCATCCATTTCGACCCCCTTTTGGTGTCCCCGCAAGACCCACGAACCCGAACACAACTCAACCGCAAAACCCGTATAACCTTCAAGACATGGACCCGAGCTTTTTAACGTACGCGGCTTACTTGAGTGGCGCCCCTCCGTTTGTGCCTCCCACTTTCGGCTATGGTCAAGCCGGCGGGTCTCAACCCGAATCCGAACCCGATGTCGAAGTCGTGCCGGAGACGCAGCCCGAACCGGTGCAAGAAACATCGAAACGCGGCAAAAGGTCGCATAAGAAGAAGGAAAAAGGCGCACCACGGCGTACAAAAAATATCATTAAATGGACGAAGGAAGAGGAATTCACGTTGACTCGGGCGTGGGTCGACGTTTCGGAGGACGAAGAAACGGGTAACTCTTTTATTATTATTTTTTTTACTTATTTTTTATTTATCTTTTTAACATACAACTTATTTGTTTACTTTTTTTAAATTTGTAGTAAACTTTCAAACATGTCCTGTTTTTTGGGGTAGGGTTCGTGCACTCTTTTTTAGCACCTTTGGTGAAGGCGAACATCGGGACAAAGATTCCATTTCTAGCAAATGGACCAACATCAACAACAAGTGTCACGCGTTCCAAGAAGTTTACCAACGTAACTACGATAATCGCCCGAGCGGTGAAAGTGACGTCGGGGTTTTAACGAGGACTTTGGAGGAGTTCGATAGGACGAAATGCCCTTTCACGTACTATAAGTGTTGGGAACTACTACGAAAAAGTCCAAAGTGGGCGCTAGTTAATCCAATGACGTCTAGTAGTAGACGTCGAGCTAAAAGGTCCAAAACATCATCCTCCGTTGACCCTTCAACTCCGACATCGGATGCCCGCAACGTCGATTTAAATGAGGTGGTGGACGTTGACGAGGAACTTCAAGAAGAGTTGAACCGACCACCCGGTAGAAGAAAGGATAGGCGAACCGGGAAAAAAAACGGTCGAGTCGTCTTCCGATCTCGAGTTAAAGAATGATTTCGAGAAGATGAACCGTCGTCTCCAAGACATTCGCGACCTCGGCCACAAACGTTGGGAGATTATGCAAGAACGAGTGGTCGAAACCAAAAAGTTTAACGAGATGCAAGAGGCGAGGCAAATGGAAAAGGACATTGAGTTTTTGTCCAAATCAATCGACCACCTCCAAGGCGACGCGTTGATCCTTGCGCAAATGCATCGACAAAAAATTTGAGAAAAATATGGACTCTAGATCATATTTTTATATTCGGTTTTTTTTTCTGTTTTTTTTATATTCGTTTTTTTTTTATTTTCGGTTTTTTTATTTTTCTGTTTTTTTATTTTCTATTTTTTTAATTTCAAGTAGTGTAATTTTTTTTTTAAATTAATGAACTTTTTTATGTTATTGGCATAATGCCCCACTACGACACTTTTGCTATAATGCCCCATCGCTGACTAGGACTCCACGTGTCGGATAATGCCCCATGGTGGGGGCATTATAACCCACTACCACTACACATGGTCTAAGCACTACTATAGAATACGATGTCCTTCCATACATAATCCAGTTATAAAAAAAGGACCTAATATTAATTATTAAAGTTCGAGTTTCAAAGGCATTTCGTGTTCATGCTCAGAATCTCCTTTCTTCTTAAATCTTTCAATACCTTTCCTGGTTTTTTTAACCTTCGTGGGTATGATTTAAAGCTCCCACATAGTTAAACTGCGACGTAGGCAGCACGCCTGGTCCACGTAGATAGAGAGCTTCAAGTAGCCAAACCGCTCACAAGCATAGTATGGAACAAATCTCCTTACATTTAATTAAAAGAAAAAAGGAAAGTGAAGCCCAGATTTGATCTTGTTTGTAAATGTAATAACAAGTGCGGAATCTAAGTTATGGCACAAACCAAGCAATACACAATCAATAACGCAATGATATACTCAATAAGATTTCATGTATTGATTTCAAGAGAGTTTTGTTACAGAATACAATGATAAGCTCTCAAAACTCTCTCACACAAAACCCTCTATTCAACAACAGCAACCCTAACGACATGGGTTTGGATCCAAACGACAAGCAGTGTCGTTTGGACCAAGGACCAAACGATATCCCATATGGTTTGAGTCCATAACCAAACAACAATAGGTATCGTTTGGACAAAGCCAAATGACAAGAACCTTCACACGACATCCAATGTTGTTTACATCTTGGTTTGTTGTTTGGATTAGACTGCCCAAGTCAAACAACAGGAGGATGTCGTTTAACTTTGGTCAACACACACAAAATCAAACTTTAAACGTTTATACGATGACTGAAAGGTATACATTAAGAAAAATTACAAGTTGCATACAAAAAATGCATCAACAAACTCCCCCTAGATGTAGCGTGTGATTCTTCGGTCTTTAAATCTTTGAGTCTTCTAAGTATCGTTGATGAGTCGACGTCCACTTGCTCCCAGAATTGATCTCGTAACAGTGGCATATTCGAACAACTTTTTGAAACTCTAAGGCTCGACTACATCGTAGTCTTCATAAAAGATCTAGTTGTTGAACAACGCTTGGATGTCCTTCTTCGACATGTACACAATCCACATTAAATCAAGGATCCGAACATTCGGTGTATCATCCCGAAATACAATCACAGCTTCGCCCGTCTCTGAGTTATAACACCACAGCTTCATGTTCCCGCAAAAAAAATCATGAGGCAACTTCATTAACGGAATCTTCTTCATCACTCTTGGAGCCTTGTATCTCAGCTTGTATCGACCAGTATTTGTCTCAGGATCCAGAGTAAAACGAATTTGAATCCTGTCTGGGAACTGAGGCTTGTAGAGCTCGTTATTCCATCCATTCCACTTCTCAAACCTTATCTTCTTCTAAAAAAATCACCCCAAAGTCATTGGAACGGTTGATTTTTTTGAACGGCCAACAAAAAACTTTATTATTTCAACTAGCAAGAAGCTAGACACCAAATATACATACAAGACGCCAATTACACCAAACGACCATTACCAAAAGCATCACCAATTACATTACAATACTACGTTACCATATCAAGTTAAAGCTTTGCCAATCACTCCAAGACCAATGCAATGACCTCGATCGATTCTTAACCCAATGATAGGCCATCGTTTTGGATTCCTCCACCACCTTCGCGACACTCAGAACGGCTTGACGAAATAAAGCCTCGTTTCTCATCTTCCATAGGCTCCAAATAACAACCTGAGATATACCATTGAGAACTTTCTTTCTCTTAGCATTTCCTTGAACCTGCGTATGTGAATCTAGGATATCCTTTAGGCTGAAGGCTATCACGGGAGGAGATTTGCACCACTGAGCCACAACTAACCATACTGATTGAGCGAAATGGCAAGAAACAAACAGGTGTTCGCTGGTCTCGTCGAAATCACCGCATAGAAGGCACCTGGAGTCACTGATAAAGATGTTCCTAGAAGCCAATGCCACTCTCATTGGCAACCGATCCAAAACAGCCCGCCATGAAACGATCCGAACTTTCTTAGGAAGGAATTTATACCATGCAAACTGATATTCAGGAGCGGTTCGTGAATTTGCAGCCGATATCCGTTTAATACTCGCAACCGAGAAAGCGTCTGAATCATCCAATCTCCATATCCACTTATCCGGTCCAGAAGAGGAGATGAAATCGCACAGCAGTAGCGACAATTCCAGCAATTCATCTATTTCATTATCAGCTAAGGACGACCGCTTCCAGCACCAAGACAGATTAATTGATTCAGGACCCCATACAACTCGGTCAGAAACTCTGCAGAGTTTCTCCTTTTCAAGAGCAAAAAGGAGAGGAAACTCATTATACAATGGCTGACCTCCGATCCAAGCGTCTAACCAAAAGGCCGTTGTCGATCCGCATCCCACATTACACCATAACAAATCAGGAACACTAATACCAAGACGATTCAGATGTGTTTGTATACCGACTATTTTCTTCCAAGGCCCAGCCAAAGAGACCTTTGCCGGAATCGGTGCCCAAGATCGATTATTATGATGAACCGCCCACACAACCCTTCTCCATAACCCTTCTTAGTCCGTTTTAAATCTCCACCACCACTTTGCCAACATAGCAAGGTTAGCATCTCTAATAGAACCGAATCCTAGACCGCCATAATCGACCGGAGCAATTTTCCCAAGCCATCCAACTCATATAAAAATTATCATCCGACCCGCCCCAAAAGAAAACCCGCCTCAACTTCTCAAGAATATCAATAACTTTTGTCGGGGCTTTGTACAAGGAGAAAAAGTATGTCGGCAACGAGTTCAAAACTGATTTAAGCAAGGTGAATCTTCTGCCATAAGAAAGATTTTTAGCCTTCCAAAGAGATAATCAATTTCTAAAAATTTCTATAATCGGTTTCCAATTACGAATAAGATTCATATTGGCCCCTACCACCAATCCTAAATGTTTAAAGGGAAAGGTACCTCTTTTGCAACCCATCAATTCCGCCATTTGCTGAACTTCTGTCTCATCTATACCAACCCCAAACAAGGAACACTTAGCGAGATTCACTTTTAATCCCGAGACCAAATAAAAGCATCTCAAGATTCTGCGTAGATTAAGTACATTCTCGCTCGACCAATCTCCAAGAAAGACAACATCATCCGCGTATATAAGATGAGATAATACCGGACCATGAGATGTACAACGCAAACCATTAAAAATACCTTCCGACATGGCCTTTTTCATTATTCCGGTAAGAGCCTCTATGGCTAAGACAAACAAGAAAGGTGATAACGGGTCCCCTTGTCGTAGTCCGCGAGAGCACTCAAACTTCATTGTTGGTGATCCATTCGACAAAACCGACGCTCGAGATGTAACAAGAGTAGCCATGATCCATGTTCTCCAACGATCCGGGAAATTCATTTGGGCCATAATCGAATCCAAATAGTTCCAATTTAGAGAATCATAAGCCTTGTTAATATTAACTTTAAAAATCATACCGGTCTTTTTCGCCTTCTTCAACCATGCTATAACTTCATTGAGAATCAAAGGGCCGTCCGAAATATTCCTTCCAGTCAAGAAGGCAGATTGTTCTTCCGACACAAGTCTACATACCACTCCTCTAATCCGATTAACCAGCACCTTTGAGATTGCTTTATTCACTACACCAATCAAGCTTATAGGCCGAAAATTTGATGGAGACGAAGGATCTTTAATTTTCGGAATAAGCGCAATAAACGACGACGCACAGCATCTATTGATGGTCCCTTTGACATAAAATTCCTGGAATAGCCTAATGAAATCTCCTTGGAAAAGATCCCAATTCTTTTTGATGAATTTAAAATTGAAGCCATCCGGTCCAGGCGCCCGATCCACAACACAACCCCAAATCGCCTCCTTAATTTCGACCGCTGAAAAAGGCATGACCAGGCTATCGGCATCTACTGCCGAGAGAGTAGCTAGGTTATGACAAGAGATGGCAGGCCGAGAACTCATAGGTTCCACAAATTGTTTGGCGAAAAAATCAAAGAAGGCCTCTTTAATTACCACTGGATTCGAATTCCAAGCACCATCGATCATAAGGCCATTGATACGATTATTACTAATATTGGAGTTAATAATATTATGGTAAAACGCTGAATTTTCATCTCCTTCGAGAGCCCATCTAGCACGCGACTTTTGTCTAGCATCCGATTGCTTTCTACGATCTGCATCCAAAATGGTATTAATACATTCAGCTCTTTCATGAAGCTCTTCCTCCTCCAAGGCTCTTTCCTCGACCAAACGCTCTAGTATACTAATCCGCTTCTTAGTATCCATGTACACTCCTTCCAACCTTGCTCGTTCAACTTTTAACCAGGCCTTAATTTGATTTTTCAACCACCTTAGTTTAACTGCTAGGGCCATATCCGCAGGGCCATCAAATACAAAAATCAAGCACAACTGTTTCACTAATTCCATAAATCCCAGCATTTCCATCCAAGAATTGTAACACCTGAACGGAATATGACCGAAATCCGAGGGAACAGTGGATAGAAGAATAGGCCTGTGATCAGATACATCCCGATTAAGAGCTAGAACTGTAGCAGTTGGCCATCTCTCCAAAAATCCTAGACAAACAAGAAAACGGTCCAACTTGCTCAATTTATCACCACGGTCTGAGATATATGTAAATTTACCACCCCCCATGTTGTATTCGCTAAGACCCGCAGCTAGGATAAAGTGGTTAAAAGCCTCCGCATTAGCCATATTGAACTCCGAATTGAACCTTTCCGTATCATCCCTAACTTCATTAAAGTCCCCCATGAAGACCCATAATCCTTGCATAGAATTCCTTAAAACCACCAACTTATCCCAAATAGACCTTCTAACAGAAGCGTCATTTGAAGCATAAATGTTCACCAGATTGATTCGAATACCAAGGTGATTCAAGTATCCAGACAGAGCCAAAAAATAACGGTCCTTAATAACATTGTCACAAGAAAACATACCCGGATTCCATAGGCAAGCAAGCCCCCCCGGATCTGCCCTCTGCATCAACAGTTTCCAATTGAAATGCTGACCTTCCCCAGAATCCATTGAACATAAACTTAGCCGCTGCCCCCAATTTAGTTTCTTGGATAGCAAGAAAGTGTACTCCATAAGAAGTCATAATACCCCTGATTCGATCAGATTTACGGGAATCCCGCACCCCCTTAAATTCACCGATTGAAAATTCATTGTAAACCTGTTGCTACACCTTCACCAATAATCAGAGATCTAGTCACTTCTTCATAACCTTGCAAATCAATTCCAACCTTCAAGCCAATCGCTGAGGTCGCTTGAACTTCTTCACTAATTCCCGGATTATCGTCTCCGGGGTCTTCCGGAACTCCCATTGGCACTTCTTGTATCTTGCCTGCAGAAGGAAAGTGCGACTGGCACTCCCCATCGTCATATTCACCATATCCAAAACCAGTAGCCGAAACAGGATTATTAAGATCAAAAGAGGACTCTTCGGTATTTGGGTTCTGGAAGAAGCCTCTAGTAGGAGGGCCTTGCATAGAATTGGTGGAAGGTGGGCTTCTATCATCCCTATTCCTTTTATGAAGCCCAATAATAGGTGTAGGCCCATCTTGATTTAAATTATCCATAAAACCAAACTCCTTTTCAACCGACTGATGGGGACCATTATTCGGTATATCAGCCGCCACATTTAATGTTCCTGTGTTGTCATTATTAAAGTCCAAGGGACTATTTATTTCCCCATGCAAATCATGCACTGACTCTTCGTTATCCAATGGTTCATTATCCGGCAACACTTCATTCACATTGGAAGTCGACGGTGATCGGACAACTATTTTCGGTACCGGAACATTAACTACCGGCGACCTGATATCTCCTTCCTATGCTTCATCATCCATATTGTCCCCGTCCTCACACTGGTTGCCAACGGAACCAGCATCTGAACTATCCGACGACTCCTGAATAGAATTTACATCCATAGACGAATTATAACCATGCAAATCCGGTTTCCACACAAATACGTTTTCAGTAACCCATGCGACGAATCTCCTATCCTCCCAGTTCAATACCACCGCTTCCTCGATTCTTTTACCGAGGGGAGCCAGAACTAACATGGAGCACTCCGAATTATCCGAATCCTCCCAGGAAAAAGAAGACTCTTGCACCACCTTACCAAACAGTCCCCCAATTTGATCATACACTGAGCTATCCCTTAAGTGGACCGGGACACCCGGAATACGGATAGATATAATGCATTCAGACGGTAAATCCTCCCCTTTCCAAACGTTAAATCTGCTGAAAGCTTTTGACAAACCCTCCAGATTTGCTGCCATGACCTCCTTCACCCTCTCAGGATTGCCAAGGGTTATTAATACACTGAGCCCACCCACATATGATAAGCCAAAATTCTTCAAACCACTCCTGCTTAGGATGCTATTCAGATTATTAAGAACATATAAATCTTTCACAACACCATGAATGGACCTATTAATACAGTGCAAAGGAGTGGAGCCTTTGAAGTTAATCGAAATTACTTTAGCACCTGTATTATATTCCTGACTTTCCTTCTAGAACAAGCTAGCAAAAGTTTTACCTGACTGAACCGCTGCCCCACCGGAGAAGGCACCATTATTAGACGGGGGAGCCATATTAGGCGGTTCCTTAGGTCTCCAAGTCTTCTCCCCCACTATTTTAGAGGTGTAAATGAACTTCTTATGGTTTTTATCGTATTTCGCCAGCGACACCGAGACCTTCGCTTCTAGGATCTTAACCTTATTCATGGCCGCCAAGGTTAAGTCCAGATTTTTGACACCCACATATCTAATAAACCCGACGCTGTTACCTCTTTTATCTCTTTAGAGGCCACATAAGCATCAGACACATAGCCAAACGGTTGGAACGCCCTCCTTAGCATCATCTTTGTTGTTTGATCAGGTAAATTCTGAACTATGAAGGTCAATTCTACACCATTACCACGACTTTTGCTTTGCTTATGGTACTGCACCTCTGTCCAAGGACCATCACCACCATAATCTTCACCCCCCCCATTCATTGTCGAATTCCATGGAAAAGATGGCACAGGGAAACAAGCACCGACTCCGGGCAGCGAATGGGAAGCAGGACAGGGGGTTAGGGATAGAGGTCAAGCCCGATACGACGACCTCACACACTAACACCGACTTACCCACACCGTCGAGCCGACCGGCAGTCAGAACATTAGAAGACGAAAAGGACGACAGGACTGCAGCCAGCGAATGGGAGAAAGGAAAGGGGAGTTAGGGATAGAGGTCAAACCGGAGAAGGCGACCTCACACACTAAAACCGGCTAACCTTCACCGTCGAGCCGACCAGCAGTCAGAGAGAGAAAGGAACAGAAGGGCGGAGACAACCCCGGCAAGCGAATGGGAGAAAGAAAGAGAAGTTAGGGATAGAGGTCAAGCTGGAGAAGGCGACCTCACACACTAACGCCGACTTACCTTCACCGTCGAGCCGGTCGGCGATTCAGAAGGGGGGGGGGAAAGAAGGATTTATATGTTGTTATTTAGAAACATTCTCGCAAGAGCAGACACGTCATAATGTGACAGCGAGAAAATGCTCAGCAAAGAATTGAAGTACTGAATTCTAGGTTCACGTTTAGCGACACCCGACAATTAATCTTTAATCCGCACGCTTTAATTGAACTAGTTAACATTAATTGTGTCACGGTTAAATTTAGTCTATATAAGTCTAGCAAAGTCAATTTAAATGCATAGGTTTGTATCTGATAAACAAAAATATTCGTCAAATCGTGTAACGGTAACTTTGTCCGAAATGAATGTTGGTGATAACCCGTTAAATTTTTATTGATTGGAATTGTTCTAATATGCGTAGAACATTAAAATATTTTCATTATTATGTGATTTAGTACAATTTTGTGTGAAATCCTATAAAATAATAATTAGACGTTTCATCGCCTGGTTTTCGCGCTTTCTTGTTAAATGTTTTAATATTTGAAGTTTTCGCACCCGAATAAATTTTAGGCTGTATATAAATTTTTGTTCAACAATATGTAATACATAAATAAATATTAGTGGCTTATTTTAACATTAAACCTCCTAATTTAACCCCTAAGCCTCCTAGATTTCTTCCTAATCTTTTCTACTACCTTACAAGTCACTAGTCACTAGATGACAAGAATTTAAATTATGGACTTCCCATTTCAGTGAATTCTGCCGTGAGGCTCCACCATATGCCCATACTACGTTTCCTTTAACTTGTTAAGACGGGGTTTTTGGCGTTTTTTTCATAAAAAAAGCCCAAACATCCCCTTCAACCGCCCTCATGGGCGTTTTTCTTGAAAAGAATGGTTTGAGCTTTCCAAATAAAATGTCGGGTCAAGAATGTTGGGCCAATCAGATGGTTCCAAATTAAATATCATTAGTTTTTAATTAAAAAAACAAAAAAAAATAATTAGGTAATCATTGATGGGGTATTATTGGGCATTATCCCACTACACCCGTTTATGAAAAAAAAGCCCAATAATGCTTCATTAGAGACTGGACTGCCACATGACGCAAAACGCCCAAGGGTGGAAGCATTATTTGAAAACAACACAAAACCCTCCTATATCTCTCTATCCATGACTGCTTTCTCTTTCTCTCTCTCTTTCTCTACACTATGAATTTCATTCACCAAACACTTAGAACACAAGCATAATTCAGCAAATTATGAAGAAGACATGAATTGTGTATGAACGCTCACCCTAATATACACCTAATTATGATTTTATACACATTAAAACACAAACGAATATATTAGATTACAACGACAAATACATGAATATGCAACAATCACAATTCGTTGAAAATCTCTATATAAACCACGTTAGTTGTTTTCACCCTTGATAAAGCAACATAGAATTGACCATGAGAGAAGACAGGTTGTTTCAAGTATAAACCAACACTTGAAAGTGATTGGCCTTGACTTTTGTTGGTTGTCATTGCAAAACATACGGCCAGTGGAAATTGCCTCCTTTAACACTTAAAATAATATGTAAAAGCACATAAAGCATGTGTAATAATTTCAAGATATAATAGAATTTGACAGTTACATTAGCAAACTATAGTTATATATAACTGTAAAAACCCGACCTTTCGGGTCGTTATAATAAGAAATGACAGATCTACCATTTCTCGCTTAATTATTGCTCATCTATTGCTTAATTGCCTTGTACTCTCGAGATTCCGATTATCGCTAAGGGTTTTCGCTACATTTTTAAACTATGTTTTACAACGCATTCACAACGCTTAATCAAAACACAGTTATCGCATCTAACGCAGTTTACAACGCATATTATTTAACGCATTTTATCGCATATTACATCGCATGTTTATAGTAAACACTATCAAATCGCAATCGCAATGCAATCTCATCGCAAACTCGAACCGTAGATTTACTTTTATGCATTTTATGTGTTACGTGTGTTAATTGTGTGATTACTTGTTTAAATGTTATGTGGTTATCTCATCGTAACGCTTACTCGCAACTCGCTTAAACACAACGCAACGCTCAACGCACGAAACCAAAGTTGGAAAACCAACTCGCAAGAGCCGTCTGATCGAATGACCATTCGATAGAATGGACATCCGTCCGGATGACCATCCGATCGGATGGCCATCTGATCGACTGGCCATCCGACACTTAACTTGCACCGCCTTATCCTCTCTCACCCTATAAATACCCACTTGTCACATCACTGTTCACTGATGTGACAGCTCAATCCGACCCAGATGCTTCCAAGTCCCTTTCAAGCACTATTTCACTCGATCCAAGGCCATTCCGTAAGTATTACTCCCTAAATCTTGTACTTCCATCATCACTACACACATCTTCATCATCTTCTCCATCAAAATCATTGACTTTCACCATGAAATCACCTGATTTAGACTTCTCTAAAGTGACGTCATCTTGGTTTCTTATGAAAACTGTAGTGTGACATCATCTCATCAAGATTTGTCCAGATCTAAAGGATTTCCACATTATTTTACACGAGTCTCAACAAAACTTCAGAATTTATCAACTGATTTCAACTTTTCTTCACTTTTTCACTCAAGACCGATGGAATCTAGACTCGTTCAGGCCCTCTACTCATTCTCTAGTTGAGAACGGAATTCTATCGAAGAGATGACTGATTTACGGGTTGAACTTGAAATCCCAACAAGAACAGTTATTCAGATCGAATGGGGTGATTCCCCTCCGATCGAATGAGCTGGACTTGGAGTGTTTTCCATTGTTTGACACGTCGTCACGCCGTCTCCGTTAAACTTCAAAACTTTTTAACTTAGAAAAATTTCAAGTTTTCAAACAAACAGGACACCCACTCGAATGGCCATCCGATCGGATGACCATCCGATCGAATGGTTATCCGTTTGAGTAACTTGTCCCTTCATAATCTTCAATACTTAAACAATTTTACAAAAACTTCAAACTACCAACTCCTCGATCGAGTAGCCATCTGATCGAATGGCCATCCGTCCGGATGACCATCCGACCGGATGACTTGTTTAAATGCTACAACGAAAACTTGAAAAGTTTTGAAACGATTTGCAAACACACTCACTCATTCGAATGACCAACCGTTCGAATGGTCATCCGTCCGGATGACCATCCGTTCGACTCACCATTCGACACTTATCTCATCCAACGCACTGTTTACACGCTGTTCAATGCTTACGCTATTGTTCTATGCTCAGGCTAATCTCCACGCGCACCCTTCAATCCAAGTACTGTGTTTATTAGCTAAACACGAACTGTGAGTATACTTGAACCCATTTCCTTTTAAAGCACTTTGGGTGTTACATACGTTAGCTATAACAACATACACCAACACACAACGCAAATACTTTAAACGCCAACTGCTCTCGCATGTTATACGTTAACTTGAATGCTTGTTACTATGCTTAGACAGTGTTACACGGTACCGCCTCTAGCAACGAGAGTATTATAGTTTGGACTCAGCACCTGTCGTGGACAGGGGTTGCTAGGGATCACATCACTTTACTTCACTAGTCCGTTGGACATGTGTCACGCATACTATACAACGCAGTCTTGTGGTTAAGTGTGAACATAGTTTTGATAGTTACTTCCTTCGCCCGTTACGTGATACATGCTGGTTATGCGTAAACGTTTTTGCTATACTATATGCTAATCAAACTTGTGTACTCACCTTTACACTCTGTGTATTGACATATTTTATAGTATGTGAGAGGTTGATAGGATGTTGTGCTATGGAAACAAGCTAGGGAGTCTAGAAAGAAACTAAATAAATCTGAGTTGTTTTTGAGACTATATTTGTAATGACTGTTTGCTTTATATGTTTGATGGTATGGGACGTTAAATGTTAAATATAATGAAATTAATAGTTGTTATGGATTCTCTTGAACAATCTATTTCGCTCAGTGCCACGCCCTGATGTTTCCACCATCGGTTGGGGTGTGACAGATTGGTATCAGAGCCATAACTATAGGGAATTAGGAAAGACACGACCTAGTCCGGGTTGATGTCTTAGGATCGACCTAGTCTATAGTCTAAGTACCAACAGACCAGCTCTGTCCGAACCCAGCAGGGGTCTTGCATGAGCCTACTATTGTTACTCTCGTTCGAACTTGCTAAAACTACATCTTCGTGCGAACACCGCATACTACAGCTTCGCGCGAAGGATGCCTTCCCTAAGGCCGGAAACTACTTAGCCTTTCCTAACGCTAACACAATACACACGTTTTCAAAAACACTCGCATAACACAAACGAGTGATTTGCTCGAGATTAGGTGTGAAAACCAAGAACTCTTGATGAAATCGCTCACTCTACACGAAATTTTCACTCTCAGCATGAGAATCTTTCGTTGAGTCAGGAGTGAAATCCCATCTCTACGAAATTCTCCCTCTCTATCTCGTGGCTTTGCCACTCCATCAGGAATGAAGTTGTTAAGTTAGGGGTGAAACCTGCATCTTAATAACTAGTCCTATTCTCTATTTGGATTTTTACAAAACTCTCACAAAAGTCTCAATGGATTCCAATGACTCGATTTACGTAAGTAACCTGAAGGATGAGTGTCGTTCTCCATATTTTGGTGAGAGCACAGTATAGTAGGCCAAAGCGTGTACTCGAAGTCATTGTTGATAGTCGAATCACTTTGGGTAGTCGATGTCTAACACGCAAGACATTCTGTTTTGATTCTGAGCTCGCAGCCGCTGATTCTTCGATTTTATGTGCTTTTATGTCTTATATGGTTCGATTTTTGGAGATCATATTCTCTTTTCCACTCATCGCTTCACTAAAACACGCAAAACACGCACAGCTTCTCGAATCTAAAACGCTAACTAATCGCAACTCGAACTCACGCACGCAATGTTACTTGCAACCCTACTCGCTATCGTTATCGTTATCGCCACTCGCAACTCTCGAACGTGCTCGCGCACTTGAAAGAAAGGTGAATACGTGCAAAATATGTAGGGGAATACGTGCAAAATATAGGTGAATACGTGCAAAATGTGTGCTTACATGGATTTTGTGCTTATGTGCTAATGTGCCTATGTGCCTATGTGGTTTATGTGCCTATGTGACTCTGTGCCTACGTGTTTGACATGTTCCTTGGCTTTTCCTAATAATAATACTAAGGATGTTTTACGCGAAACTTTACAAAACAAAACCCGATATAATCAAATCTCGCCTAAATCATACGACGATGTCTGCTGCAGACAATGTCTTCCCTTGGTTCTCACACTCGCTGAAATGCTCAGAGAAGCAGAGATGACAAGCGCATCGCTTCTCTCGTCACCAAGGAAATGGCTAAAGTCATACCTCAGATCTTCAGTGAGATCAATGAGGTTAGCAGCAAGTCGTCTGTCGAATCGAAGAGCGACTCACCTAAAGCTCCTTTCAGTTTGAAGCAATTTAAGGCCTGCGGTCCTGCTAGCTTCACTGGTGAAGAAGGACCCAGTGCTATGTTCCAGTGGTTTGACTCGACCGAAGTCACCCTTCGTTAAAGCGGATGCCCAGACAACCTCCGCATTGTGAATGCTACTGGAGTTTTTCAGTCCAGGGCCCTGGACTGGAGGACTGCGGAGCGTAACAGGCGTGGTAACGATGCAGCCTATGGTCTCTCTTGGGAGGAACTGAAGGAAATCATGATGAAAGAATTATGTCCCCCACATGAACTCCATAAGCTAGAAAACGAGGTTTGGGGTATCAAGCAAGAAGGAGGTGGCAACGCTGGTCTCACCGCTCGCTTCAAGCAGCTTAGCATCATCTGTCCTAGCCAAGTATCAACACTAGACATCACGATCAAGAAGCATATTCGAGCCTTACCCGATTATGTAGCTGACTTTGTTCAGGCAGTTAAGCCTTCTACCATTGAGGAAACTTACCAACTCGCCGCTGAGAACAATGATAAGTGAGTTTTGGCCGGTTATTTCAAAACCTCAACCAAGAGTCTGAATCAAGCAACCGCTACTCCCATTCCTGAAACTACAATATCTCAAGGTTCTAAGTCTTCACGCCAGAATCGCAAGCGCAAGGGTAACAACAACAAGAACTACGCTGCTACCGCCGCTCCTCTCAACTCTGTTCCTGTCCAACCCAATCAAAATCAGAACCGTCAAATCGCAGCACCAGTGACCAACTCACCGCCAGCTAAGCGTGCGTATACCGGTACTCATCCTCTGTGCGCTACTTGCACCTACCATCACCCTGCTGGGGTGAATTGTCGTTTTTGTGCCAATTGCAATATCTATGGGCATTTTACCTCTCACTGCCGTTTAGGTCCGCATCAACAAGCTCAAGCTCCTCCAGCACCACCCGCTCAACCTCTCGCAATTCAGGGTAACCAAGCAGCTCATGTTCCTGTTGCTCATGCGCGAGCCTGCTATTCTTCTGGTGACCCTAATCACTTTGCTAATGTCTGCCCGAATCGCGTGGTGAAACAAGAACCGCAGCAACCACCACAGCAGCAACAGCAACAACAGCAGCAGCAGCAACCATAGCAAGCCACCCGCGGACGAGCTTTCAACATTAATGTCCGCCAAGCTCAAACTGACAACAACGTTGTCAATGGTACGTTTCTTGTTAACGGTATTTATGCTTCGTGTTTATTTAATACTGGAGCCGATAACTATTTTGTGTCATTTGAATTCGAAAAGCTCCTAAACCGTAAACGCGCTAACCTCCCAACGACGTTCATGTAGAAATTGCCACCGGAAGAACCGTCACCGTTAGTTATGTTCTCCGTGATTGTACTCTCGAACTCAACAATCGCGTTTTCCCGATCGATCTCATCCCGATGCAACTTGGTAGTTTCGATATCATAGTAGGCATGGATTTTCTTCGTGAAAATCGTGCTTAAGTCGTTTGTTTCAAAAAGATGATCCATTTCTCTCTTTCAAATGGTGATCAACTCTGTGTCTATGGCGAAGTATCTTCGAAGGAACTCAAACTCATGTCGTGCATTCAAGCAAGCAAGTATCTCCGAAAGGAATACATGGCTTTGTTGGCGCATATCGTAGTAGCGGAGAAGGAAATGGAAAAAGGTACTTGTGGTTCGTGATTTTCCTAATGTCTTTCCTGACGATCTACCTGGTCTACCCCCGAGTTATGATATTGGTTTTCGTATCGACCTCATTCCTAGAGCTAACCCTGTCGCTAAATCCCCTTATCACCTCGCTCCGTCCGAAATGCATGAACTTTCTAGTCAACTCCAGGAATTACTCGATAAAGGCTTCATACGCCCTAGCACATCTCCATGGGGCGTACTTGTCCTTTTCGTGAAAAAGAAGGGTGGATCGTTTCGAATGTGCATCGATTATAGGGAACTCAACAAGCTTACTATCAAGGAGGGCTACCCTCTACCTCGAATCGACGATTTATTTGATCAACTACAGGGCGCTACGTGTTTCTCTAAGATCGATTTACGCTCTGGTTACCATCAACTGCGAATTCAGGAGGAAGATATCCCTAAAACCGCTTTTCGAACCCGCTACGGCCATTATAAATTTTTCGTAATGCCCTTTGGTCTTACCAACGCACCCGCAGTTTTCATGGATTTGATGAATCGCGTGTGGAAACCCTTTCTCGACCGCTTCATCAACGTGTTTATCGATGATATACTTATCTATTCAAAGTCGAAAGCCGAACATGTGCAACATCTCTGTTTGGTTCTCGAGCTTCTCCAAGGGAATCTCCTCTACGCCAAGTTCTGTGCGAATTTTGGCTTGAGGAGGTTAAATTCCTCAGTCACATCGTTAACAGTCAAGGTATTCACATCGATCCCTTGGAGATTGAAGCAGTTAAGAGTTGTATTACACCGAAAACCCCGTCCGAAGTTCGTTCTTTTTTTGGATTGGCGGGCAATTACCGCCGATTTATCGCTGATTTCTCTAAAATCGCCGTTCCTCTAACCTCTCTGACGCGTAAAGACAAAACTTTTGTTTGGGGAACCGAACAAGATGATGCCTTTCAAACTCTCAAGCGTAGGCTTTGTGACGCTCCTATACTCGCGCTACCCGATGGAAACGACGACTTTGTAGTATATTACGATGCCTCTAACCTAGGTCTTGGTTGTGTCCTTATGCAACGAGCAAGGTTATCGCGTATGCTTCTCGACTGCTCAAGGTTCACGAGAAGAACTACACAACCCACGATCTCGAACTCGGTGCAATTGTTTTTGCGTTAAAGATTTGGTGACACTACCTTACGGTACCAAGTGTACGGTCTGCACCGACCATAAGAGCCTACAACACATCTTGAACCAGAAAGAGCTGAATATGCGCCAACGTAGATAGGTAGAACTTCTCAATGACTATGACTGTGAGATACGTTACCACCTAGGCAATGCAAATGTCGTTACCGACGCTCTTAGCTGACGAAGCTATTTACATAGTGTTCGTAATGTTCAAGCCCAACACGACCTCGAAGCTCTCATTCGCGACGCTCAACACGCCTGTTTTCTCGAGAACACTTTGAAGGATGAACGAATTCTTGAATCCGAAAACCAACTAGTGAATAAACCGAATGGTATATTTCACTGTCTCGATCGCATTTAGATTCCTAGTCGCAATAATCTCCGTGAGATTTTGCTGACTGAAGCCCATAAGTCTCGGTATTCCATTCATCCAGGTGCCGACAAGATGTACCAGGACATCCGTGCCAGGTATTGGTGGCGTGGAATGAAGAAGGATATCGCTCTCTATGTGTGGAAATGCCTAACTTGCTCGAAAGTTAAGGCCGGACATCAACGACCCTCTGGCTTACTCGTACAACCTGAAATTCCGATGTGGAAATGGGAAAGTATAGCCATGGATTTCATTACGAACCGTCCGCGCACGCCATCAGGTCACGATAGCATTTGGGTTATCGTTGATCGTCTTACAAAATCTGCTCACTTTCTACCGATACGGGAAGACTATAAGGTTGAACGATTAGCACAAATCTATACCAACGAACTCATTTGTCGACATGGGACACCTCGTGATATCATTTCTAACCACGATGGTCGATTTACCCCGCGCCTTTGGGAAACTTTTCAATCTACTCTCGGTACTACTCTTATTCTCAGTACCGCTTTCTATCCCCAGACCGACGGTCAGACTGAACGCATGATTCGCACCCTTGAAGACATTCTTCGTTCGTGTGTTACAGATTTTGGTGGTAATTGGGATTCGCATTTACCTTTAGTCAAATTCTCGTACAACAACAGTTATCACTCTAGCATTCAAATGGCACCCTTTGAGGCATTATATAGGAGAAAATGTCGATCGCCTATTGTATGGCACGAGATCGTAGACGCGCAAATTACCGGTCCTGAGTTATTACACGAAACGACTGACAAGATCCTCCAGATACGAGACAATCTCTTGAAAGCTCGGAGTCGTCAAAAGAGTTACGCCGATAAACGCCGCAAGCCCCTTGAGTTCGAAGTTGGTGATCACGTACTCCTAAAGGTCTCACCTTGGAAGGGTGTGATCCGATTCGGCAAGAAAGGAAAGCTAGCGCCTAGATACGTTGGACCTTTAAGATTCTGGAATGAATTGGCAAAGTTGCCTACCGACTCGAATTACTGGAGGAACTCAACAACGTACATCCGACTTTCCACGTTTTGAACCTCAAGAAATGCCTAGCCGAAGAAAACCTGTATGTCCCTCTTGAGGATTTGCAAGTTAACGAAACTCTACACTTTGTGGAAAAGCCAGTAATAAATCATCGACCGAGAGACCAAGAAACTCCGACGCTCTCGCATTCCTAAAGTGAAGGTTCGCTGGGAAGGCAAACGCGGCGCCGAGTTCACTTTGGAACTCGAAAGTGATATGAAAGCTAAATACCCACAACTCTTCGTTACGCATGCGCCTTATTTTCGGGACAAAATTCCCTAAAGTAGGGGAAGCTGTAACAACCCGACCTTTCGAGTCGTTATAATAACAAATGACAGATCTACCATTTCTTGCTTAATTATTGCTCATCTATTGCTTAATTGCCTTGTACTCTCGAGATTCTGATTATCGCTAAGGGTTTTAGCTACATTTTTAAACTATGTTTTACAACGCAATCACAACGCCTAATCAAAACACAGTTATCGCATTTAACGCAGTTTACAATGCAAATTATTTAACGCATATTACATCGCATGTTTATAGTAAACGGTATCACATCGCAATCGCAACGCAATCTCATCGCAAACTCGAACCGTGGATTTACTTTTATGCATTTTATGTGTTACGTGTATTAATTTTGTGATTACTTGTTTAAATGTTATGTGGTTATCTCATTGCAATGCTTACTCGCAACTCTCTTAAACACAACGCAACGCTCAACGCATGAAACAAAAGTTGGAAAACCAACTCGCACAAGCCGTTTGATCGAATGACCATTCGATCGAATGGACATCCGTCCGGATGACCATCCGATCGGATGGCCATCCGATCGACTGGCCATCCGACACTTAACTTGCACCGCCCTATCCTCTCTCACCCTATAAATACCCACCTGTCACATTACTGTTCACTGATGTGACAGCTCTATCCGACCCAGATGCTTCAAATTCTCTTTCAAGCACTATTTCACTCGATCCAAGGCCATTCCGTAAGTATTTCTCCCTAAATCTTGTACTTCCATCATCACTACACACATCTTCATCATCTTCTCCATCAAAATCACCAACTTTCACCATGAAATCACCTGATTTAGACTTCTTTAAGGTGACGTCATCTCGGTTTCTTATGAAAACTGTAGTGTGACATCATCTCATCAAGATTTGTCCAGATCTAAAGGATTTCCACATTATTTTACACGAGTCTCAACAAAACTTCAACATTTATCAACTGATATCAACTTTTCTTCAACTTTTCTTCACTTTTTCACTCAAGACCGATGGAATCTAGACTCGTTCAGACCCTCTACTCATTCTCTAGTTGAGAAACGGTCTGAGAACGGAATTCTATCGGAGAGAAGACTGATTTACGGGTTGAACATGAAATCCCAACAAGAACAGTTATTCAGATCGAATGGGGTGATTCCTATCCGATCGAATGAGCTGGACTTGGAGTGTTTTCCGTTGTTTGACACGTTGTCACGCCGTCTCCGTTAAACTTCAAAACTTTTTAACTTAGAAAACTTGAAGTTTTCAAACAAACAGGACACCCACTCGAATAGCCATCTGATCGGATGACCATCCGATCGAATGGTTATCCGTTTGAGTAACATGTCCATTCATAATCTTCAAAACTTAACCAATTTTACATAAAACTTCAAACTATCAACTCCTCGATCGAGTAGCCATCCGATCGAATGGCCATCCATCCGGATGACCATCCGACCGGATGACTTGTTTAAATGCTACAACGAAAACTTCAAAAGTTTTGAAATGATTTGCAAACACACTCACTCATTCGAATGATCAACCATTCGAATGGTCATCCGTCCGGATGACCAGTCGTTCGACTCACCATTCGACACTTATCTCATCTGACGCACTGTTTACACGCTGTTCAACGTTTACGCTACAGTTTTATGCTCAGGCTAATCTCCATGTGCTCCCTTCAATCCAAGTACTGTGTTTACTAGCTAAACACGAACTGTGAGTATACTTGAACCCATTTCCTTTTAAAGCACTTTGGGTGTTTCACACGTTCGCTATAACAACATACACCAACACACAACGCAAACACTTTTAACATTAACCGCTCCCGCATGTTATACGTGAACTTGAATGCTTGTTACTATGCTTAGACAGTGTTACATGGTACCGCCTCTAGCAACGATAGTACTATAGTTTGGACTCAGCACCTGTCGTGGACAGGGGTTGCTAGGGATCACATCACTTTACTTCACTTGTCCGCTGGACATGTGTCGTGCATACTCTTCAACGCAGTCTTGTGGTTAAGTGTGAACATAGTTTTGATAGTTACTTGCTTCGCCCTTTACGTGATACATGTTGGTTATGCATAAACGCTTTCGCTATACTATATGCTAATCAAACTTGTGTACTCACCTTTACACTCTGTATATTGACTTATTTTAACGTATGTGACAGGTTGATAGGATGATGTGCTATAGAAACAAGCTAGGGAGTCTAGAAACAAACTAAATAAATCTGAGTTGTTGGAACATCTTATTTGTTTTTGAGACTATATCTGTAATGACTGTTTGCTTTATATGTTTGATGGTATGGGACGTTAAGCGTTAAATATAATGACATTAATAGTTGTTATCAATTCTGTTGAACGACCTGTTTCGCTCAGTGTCACGCCCTAATGTTTCCGCCATCGGTTGGGTGTGACAATAACATTGCAAATAAAAAACCAAAAATATCTATCTCCGATTTTGTTGTGGAAAGTAAAATGTTCAAAATTTGTGTTGGTGCACTTGTGTCTGTACTTTGTCTGTATATTGTCATGATACAAAACGATGTCTTGTGTTAGTCTAAGTTACGTCTTAGGTTTGTTATTATGTGTGTTCAATGTAAGTTTGACCAAGTCAACCATCCTCCTGGTTTGACTTGACCAAACAGTTAGAGCATGGTTTGTAATATGTTGTGTCGAAGGATGAGTCATCGAAGGATTGTTTATATCCTTCGATGAGCTCGAAGGATAAACCTTCGATGGATATAGATGGACCTCGAAGGTTTATCCTTCGAGCTCATCGAAGGATATAAACAATCCTTCGATGACTCATCCTTCGACACAACATATTACAAACCATGCTCTAACTGTTTGGTCAAGTCAAACCAGGAGGATGGTTGACTTGGTCAAACTTACATCAAACACACATATTAACACACCTAAGACGTAAACCAGACTAACACAAGACATCGTTTTGTATCATGACAAAATACAGACAAAGTACAGACACAAGTGAACCAACAAACTCCCCCTTGGCTGTAGCTTTGTCTCGATCTTCGTGTCTTCAAGTCTTTGACGTCCTTTCAAGTCTTCAATGTCGGAGGATCTTTAAAGTCTTCACGTCTTGAAAGCAGAAAGTGTATCAACAAACTCCCCGTTTCATGTAGGAAGAGTGTTGACAAACTCCCCCTTAACATAAGCTCCCCCTTGAGTTATGCTCGTGAATGACTTGATCTTCAGTACTTGAGATCCTTGTGGTGTTGATGATGGCCAGTAGCAACTCGATCATCTTCATCATTTGAGTGCCTTCCCGTTGTGTCTTCATTCCGAAGCTTGTCATCGACCATGTTCTCCTTTCCTTTAGAATCTGCACATGCAAGAAATCTAAACGCGTAATGAGAACAACTGCTTGGAATATAGTTAACATTTAAACAAAAGACACATATGAGATCAAATCTCAATCAAACACCAACCGACAACAGTTTGAAAGTTTAGAAAATGTACAATTTTAATCTTTTAACTTTCAAAATGTGTTAACTTCGACCATTTATGAAGGTGCAATTGTTTTCCGGCTTATAATCAGGATTTTGGGTAGGATAGACTCGAGTTCCAACATCAGTCAATCAAAAATAAACTAGAAGCAAAATCTTTTTGGATTTTATAAAGTTTATATTAAAAGACACCTAAAATCTTTTTGGAATTTTCATTTTTCAAAAGTAAAGACGGAAAGCAATAAATAAATATATACAAAGATGCAGAAACGAAAGCAGTAAACAAATATTTACAGACATTCTTTTTGCGAGTTTCGAGGGTAAGAGAATCATATCAGTGAACGGTCACGTCAAAACGCTCTTGTTGTTCAATTAGTTAACATTAAGATAAGCATCCTATAACAATTATCGGTATTGTTGTCCACTTAAGCTCAACTTATCAGATGTAATCATGGCGAGGGGATATGTTAAGGTATGATTTATACTTACCGACCGGTGTTCATCCACACACGACACATTCCCGTATCAAGATATGCACGAGAATTCATCTTACCGGTGAGTATACCGATTATCATCTGTTTAACCGTATATGATGTGAGATTCTCAGTTATTTTGATTTGAAAACAAGCCCTATGTGATAGAATCACTTATTGATGAGGAACTTGATTTTCGATGCATGAGGGCACAGGAGCAAGTCCGTGAACAGGTCAGTACTTTCGTACAGCAGAGAGACGAACTTGACTCCCGGATAGATGTGATATATTATCACTTATTTTGAGGGACATGTGATTGTTTATCACTTATTGAGGTCGTATGCAGTATGTACACGTATGTATAGTATCATGGAAGATCTAGACTTGCGTCCCCGTTATTTTTTTCGGTAAAAGATACAACCATGATACCCAGATGATAAGCAGCATAAAGACCGAATATCTCAGAACCTCGGCAATCTCTCAAACGAAATTTCGGTACTAAGACCATATGCCAATGAATGGTTCCCACATGGTCTTCAGTCGATTTAAGATTTATATCACCCTGCACACTTTAAAATGATTGTGAGCCTACCGATACATCTTATATAGAGCTGCTTATCATTTTTCATTTTAGGTTTAAAGAGGTTTAGACAGACCACTGATGTACTATCACTTTCTCTTTTGCTCGCCAGGAAACTCATTTTTGCTTTTCTATTGTTTTTGTGTTTTTGAAATTTTTCGATGTTTTTGGATTTTTCAAATTTTGGATTTACTCCCCCTAAAATCAATAAACTAAGATAAATTTAAAACACAAAGGTATTTACAAAAATGATTTTCCGATGTTGGTTAACTCATGTTTTACCTCAATGCCGTTTACCAAAATTAATTTTGAATCAGAAATGATGTATCGAATTTGTGGAAAAATCAGTTGGCATGTCGGTAAGCGGTGCGGACCATGACAGCATTGATGAGTTTCATAGTGAAACAATCACGTGTGAGGTGATATTCGAGATCAACGTGTCTGGTCAAAGAGTGCTACAAGAGGATAACAATTTATAAAGCAGCTTAAATATCGACAAGTATAGGAGAGATTAGAAATTTAAAACCGTATCCCGCAACTGCTTCGTGCATTGCCAGGAATCTGAGTGCTCTCCCAAACTGGATATCCACCCGGTGTGGATTTCAAAGTCGATTTTTGTAGCTACTTCACTTAATCCTAGATAGCTCCACACAGCAACAAGATCATAAACCTCCGGGTCCGGCTGGTCTTCCACATTGCACCAGCGAAGGTCTTTGTCTTTCTCTTTGAGAAGTAGTGTGCGGTTGTTCAATCCAAGCCAAGGCATCCGCACACCCGGTTGGTTTGTTCAACGAACACATTTTCATCAATCACACCGCAAAGAAATGTACACTGCACGTTCATTTTGTCGATTGTGAACTTCAGACGTGCTGCAAGTGCGTTCATTTTTATTTGAATCTATCCCAGGGACCCGATCAAAGCCTTTAACAATCACACTTTTGGAATGATTTTCATTTTGTCGAAGTTATCAATTTCTTTCGACAGACAACTTTGTTTCCCCTTTCCTTTTCTCTCCATCAAAAGCAACAATTTCTTCTGTCGCCTATCTTGTGCAAGGACGCTCCACTATCAACAATCCTACACACTCACTCAGAGATTAGTTGGAGAGAGGGACCCAAGCCTTTGTGGACTTGGGTCGTCCTTGATCATCAAGGAAAGTGATTTCAATCACTTGATGATTAGGAAAAAGAACCTGTGGTGCTCCCCCTGATTGAATTACCTGCTTTTGCTTCCAATCTGTTTGTCCTTTACCAGTATTTGAATTTATTGTTTTAGCATTTACTGGTTTTACAGTTTTAGATTTTGCTTGTACAGGGTTTTCTTCTTTGACCTCTGATTTTAAGGCCTTTTCAATTACCTTTTGATTCTTTTGCTTTAACTTATTTTCCCTTTCTTTCAAGACACGTGGGTCTTGTTTCGGGGAAACTGATCGTTTTCGGTAATCGATTTCTTGGGGAGCACTCGTTTTTTACTTCAGCTTTTGCACGTGTGGGCAATATCTTACAATATGCCCAACTGTCCCACATTCAAAACATGTTCTCCGCTCTACAAACTTTGGAGAAACATGTTGATGACCAGACGGAAAACCAGACAATGAACTTTGTGATCTAGACGTGCTTGGACCTAAATCACATCCGTTGGTGTGTTGGGTGTAATTATTCTGATCATTTCGTTTTAAAATTCTAACTTGTTTTACAAAATCAACGTTAGATTTATCCTGAAATGTTTCAAGTTTGTCTGAACCCGTGGACCCAACAAAGTTCATTTTCGGTTCTCGTTTCTTAACAGGAGCTCTTTTGTTTTGCACCTTTTGTTGTTGAACCTTAAGTTGCTCAACCTTTGATTGTTGAATTTTAGGTTGTGCAGCCTTAGGTTGAGTAGCCTTAGACTGTTCAACTTTAGGTTGTTGAACCTTTGGTTGTTCAGTCTTAGGTTGCTGAACTTTAGGTGCTTGAACATTCTTGTTCTGAGCCTTCTTTCCCTGTACCTTACCCTTTCCGGAGTTGACTTGTTGTTTTCGCTCAATTGGTAGTTTTTGGTTTCCGTATTGTTTTCTAATTTGTTCACACAGAATTGGATCAGATTGAGTGACGGTAACTTTGCCACTTTTGTTCCCCAAAAACTTATCAGTGCATCCTTCAAAAATTTGCTCAATTAAATCTTGATTTACATTTTTAATTGGAAAATCTTTGTTAGAGTAGATTTTGCTATCTCCTTTGAGCGTGTACAACAAATTATTCCCTTCACGGCTAGATACAAGGGACTCCATTGCTTTTGACATTTCAGTCTTACTCGGTTTCACTGGTGGATCACACAGGATGTGATTCTCGATTGGAATATCTGTTGTAACCGAGTTAGACTGTTGTTTCACAATTTCTTCAGATTCATCATCCGAAGAATCAGCATCCTCAACAATGGGAGGACTCTGTTCCTTAACACACGATGAATCTGTCACATTCTCAGATTCTGATTGACCCGAGGATGATGTACCAGTTGTGAACCCGAGGCCTGCTGCAAAGTCATCTAGACCGAGTGGCACAGTAGGTTCAAAACGGGGCATATCCTCGTCATCAGGCAATTTGGAGTAATTGTGATTCATTGGGGGAGGACATGATTTGAATCCAATACATTGTGCATCCCCCTTTTTCTTTTGAACGTCAATGATGTGATCCAATACATAGCGGGAATTGGAATAGCTTTCCAGTTTCTGCTTAATTGTCTCACATTCACATCGAGCTGTTGCCAACTCTACCATTTGCTTTTCAATTGTGTCAATAAGATTATTGTTAGCATGTTGTTTTCGCAAAACAGCCTTTTGTAATTCTGAAACATCATGTCTTAATGACGCAATTGTTGCTTTAAATTCCTTTTCATTTCTGGTTAAAAACAAGTTAGCTTCAGTTGCTTTAGAAAGATCTACAATCAATTCTTGATTGTGTTTGTATGTGATTTCAAACTGACTTTCCTTTTCAGCATATTTTAAACACTTTGCACATTCAATAGGAACAGAAATAGAGTCAGAATTAGTATCACATACCTGAGAAGTCTGACCTTCTACGTGAGCCATAAAGGCTGTATGAAAAGAAAAAGATCCATCTTCAGAGAAGAACTGAGCAAGCTTCTCGGAAGTTCCAACAGATTTCTGGCAAAGAATAGATCTCCTCTTGCATAATGCTTCAGCTTCAGCCAAAAGCTCATCAACTTCCAAATCTAAAGCATCACTTGATAAATCACCAGCATCAAGTGATTCCCCATCCATGCTCCCACTATAACCCGAACTATCTTCATCTTCTGAAGATTCACCAGCAGACACGGGTTCTACTACCTTCTCAATCACTTTAGCATAACATGCTGTTCCACCATTTCCTCCTTCTCCAAGCTGAAGGTTCCAATTGCAGATTTCATCAGCTTGAACAACCAATCCTCTGTGGGGATTAGTGTTTGTGGATCCAGATGCATTTCCTCCAACGGGAACTATTGATCTGTCAGAATTCTTGTTCAGTTGCTGTTATGGCTGTCCTTGATTCCTGAAGGGATTCTGATTTCCTTGCTTAGGTGGCTTCTGACACTCCCGCTTGAAGTGACCCTTTTCACCACAATTGAAGCAAGTGACAACATTCTTATCAAAACCATACTTGGTGTTGTTGTTGCTATTCAAGTTGGTTCTCCCCGTCCTTTCCATAAACTCCTTTGCTCTTCGAATTGCACTAGCAAGAGCCCATTTGATATCCATCATTTCAAACTCTTCTCTATCCACTTGCTGATAATCTTCATTGGTTAGATTGATATTCCCAATCTGACCTGCGACCAATCCACAATAAGCACTAACCAAGGTGTTCAACATCTCCATATGCTCCTTGGCTATTTCGACACTGACTTTGGAAAAGTTGGAAGTGTCTAATCTGACTGTGTTCGGATTGGAAGTGGCTTGAAAGTTTGAAGAGCTTCCATAAAACCCTTGCTGTTGCGGTTGTTACTGCTGAGCTCTGCTTGGGTCTAAGAAAGGCGGTGGTGTGAATTGCTGAGCTGTCGGTTGCACATCCTGTTGTAGAGAAGAAGAATATGGTCTTGAATACATCGTGTATGCTGAAGGATCAAACTGATTTGTTGTGGAAGGTCCGGTGTTTGAGATGAAGGCTGTTTGAAGCTTCGCATGTTGAGAGGCTGGTTTTTATCCACTGATACCTCCTGCAATCCCATAGTACATCTCTGGATTTTGAGGAGTTAGTGTTCTTTTTGCCTTAAGCTTTTCTTCTACATCCTTGTTCTCCAATTTTTGAATTAACTCATAAACGGTGATTGTGTCTAGAACACCATTTTCTTTGAGAATCTCAAGATAACTGCTCCACTTTGCTGGTAAGCTATCAGGGAATCTCTTCACCATTTCTTGTGGAGTGGCAGTGACTCTAAAAGCAAACATCTCGCTCAAAAAGTGATGGAACCTTGTAGATAACTCTGCCAAAGTCTCATTCTCCATACACGTGAATCCTTCAAACTCTTTCTTCAGTAATTCTTGCTTGATCTTTCTAGATTGAGCATTTCCTTCACATCGTAACGTGAGCATATCCCACAAGCTTTTAGTAGTCGTGCAGTAAACAAACTGGTGGTAAATGTCTCTGTGAAGAGCTTGTGTGAGAATCATGAATGCTTTCTTTTCTAACTCAAATTTCTTCTTATCATCCTCAGACATAGTGCTGTAAGTTTGTGGATTAGATCCTGCAACTTCCAAATCATTGTCAAATGCGGTGAAGAAGCACATCCATAGATCTTGACCTTGCCCTTGAACATAAGTTCTCAGCCTTTCTTTCCACCATCCCCAATCATTGATGTGATTTAGCTTTGGCGGTTTTGTGCTTGTACCAGTTTCACTGCCGTTCTGCATCATAACTTGAATGCTGCTGCTTTGATTTGTGACCAATGCCCATTGATTTGCAGTTATCATTGCAGCTTGAGGTGGGGCAATAGCCTGCATCCATGCAGTTTTGTTGAAATCTGACGCAGATTGCGTAGCTGATGATTGTGGAGTCAAAGTTGTTTGAGTCCACGCGGTTGGATCCCACTGACTGTTTGTTCCCATTTTGTAAAGAAAATTAATATATTAAGTGAAAATTGATTTAAAATTTGAAAACAAGTTTTCCCTTTTTAAAAATTTAATTTTCACAAACTATGTTAATATCTCGAATGATAACAACCAGCCGAAGGATCCTTGATCGAAAGACCTGAAAAACACAAACTTGTTAAACTTAAACAGACTAGAATCGAAGGAACAGAACTTGTTCGAAGGATCAACAGTGTTCGAAAGATCACTGTTGAGTTTCGAAAGACTCTTCAATCGTAGGATCCTTATCTTTCGAATAAGAGCTGTAGATCAAAAGATATATCCTTTGAAAAGATTCCTTGGATCGAAGGATAAGTCACAGACTTCGAAGGATGTTCGAAGGATGATTATCTATCGAACCTCCTTTGATCGAAAGATGATCTTTCGACTTCGAAGGATATCCTTCGATCTGTACTGATACAGTTGACAAAAGTGACAGGTTGGTGAAAAGGTGATTGGTTGGTAGAAAGCTTTTGGCAGAAGGTATGTTCAGACCATACTTTCTACCAAAACAGATTTGACCAATAAAATATTACCTAAAAAGAAGGTTCTTATCCAGAAAACCGGTCACCGGAGTAAGCCGAAATTTGGCCGGAAATTACCAAACTTCTTAAAAACAAGTTTTTAAGTTACCCAACCCGTCCTTTAACACACCCGGTTAGTTTAGAACACGTTTTTACGTCTAGAAATGCGAGAAAAACACTAAAAACGGGTGCTAAACCATGTGAGTTTTTGTCCAAACACTCCAAAGTCTTGTATAAACTCGGTTTTTAACAAGGAAAAGAGCCACGGCTCTGATACCACTTGTAGGTCCCTCGGAGGTTGAGGTTAAACCTTATCCTTGTTATGTTTAACACACTAGCAAGTGCGGAATCCAAGCTAGAATGCAAACCGGTAGTTTATATGAGAACACAAGCTACAAAGAGAAAGGTAGACACACGAGATATCAAAGTTTTCTCTTGTATTTCAGTGGACACGGTTACAGCCCTTGACCAAACTGAAAATACGCTCTCTACAAGACTAAGTTCACTCACACCTCACACACACAATGAAGTGAACACATTACATGAGTATATATACCCAAACCAGGTCGTCTGGTCGAAGGATCAGATAGTCTGATCGAAGGATCATCTATCGAACTGAAAACTATCGAAAGATCCACATGTACCTCGAAGGATGATATCCTTCGAGGTCCATCTATATCCATCGAAGGTTTATCCTTCGAGCTCATCGAAGGATATAAACAATCCTTCGATGACTCATCCTTCGACACAACATATTACAAACCATGCTCTAACTGTTTGGTCAAGTCAAACCAGGAGGATGGTTGACTTGGTCAAACTTACATCAAACACACATATTAACACACCTAAGACGTAAACCAGACTAACACAAGACATCGTTTTGTATCATGACAAAATACAGACAAAGTACAGACACAAGTGCACCAACAATTTGAATATCCTTCGTATTGAAATAAAAGGAGTATCAAATGCAGGACATATAATGCTTCCATGTATGGACATCCCTTTTCCTTTTAAGCTCAAAAATCACTTCGAATGTTGGCGATCGATATAAGAGTTTCAAAAACAAAGGTTTCTGCACAAAATTCACCATTATCATCACAAGGAACAGATTTTCGATTCTTTGGTTAAAATTATCAAGTTCTAATACCTTATTAGATGGTTGGATGCTTTATAAAGAATCTTGTTTTAGCTTTTAATTAATAATAAAGATGTAGCTTGTATGTAATTTTGTTCACACATCCTCCTTGTACATCATTTTAATAGAAAAGATTCAATAGTGATACTATTTTACTACTGTAACCAAGTATAGATTATAAAACTTCAAAAAATTGGGACAAAAAATGTTTCGCCTCAACCCGGTTTGCTTCGACCCGCATATGATAATGACTCATCTTGACTCATTACGCAACCCACCCTACCCATGTCTAAATCTGTAGTAATTGTATGGATGGATTAAAAGCATATCTCATTGTTATATGTAAATAAAAAACATACGGGGTAATAACTTTCAGCAATTGGTTGATTCATCTCAAGATCCAAGTAAACTATATGTAGTCTCGAATCTGTAACAAAAATGTAACTTCGGTGTATTTCTTGAAAGTATGCCTAATTCATTCAAATGTAACTTCAGCAAAAACCATTTTCATCCAACTCACCAACTTCATCCAAAATTTTGAGTTAGATAAAGGGGTATTTATATCATTTTATATATATATTAATACAAAATAAAATACTAAAACTAAATATAGAGTAAATTGCCATTTTGGTCCCTGAGGTTTGGTCACTTTTGCCATTTTAGTCCAAATTTAAAACCTTTTGCATCTGGGTCCATGTTGTTTCATTTTTATTGCCATTTTGGTCCAAAAAAAGTCAGCTCAGATTTCTAAAAGAGTAAACTGCAGTTTTGGTCCATGAGGTTTGGCCAGTTTTGCCTCTTTAGTCCAAATTTCAAACCTTTTGTATCTAGGGCCCTGTGGTTTCGTTTTTGTTGCCATTTTAGTCCAAAAGTTAAATTTGGCCAGATTCCCCAACTTAAACCCTGATATTTTGTCCTTATCCTCAAGGGTATTTTAGTCATTGTAGATTTATTATAACTCAATATTGATTAAAAATAATAAAACTCAAAAATCATAGTCAACGACTTTTAAAGTACGAACTAAACTAAGTTATTTGAAGATGTATATCATTAAATTAAACTAAAAATTTTAGTCAAACAAAAAGAAAAATATGTTAATCGAAGTTCATACCAAAAAGGGTAGGACTAATTCAATTACAAAGTCAACTTCTCAAGAAGAGGAATCTCTAACAGGAAAGAGTTGGCATTCTGACCAATTCCATACCATGGCTACTTGAAGATATATATAACTAAATTAAACATCCATGTATATATCTTCATATAATCTTTTTCCCATTGCACCCACAAACACATTCAAGAACTAAGATGGATTAAGGGTTCAAGAATTTCAGTCACTTGCACAACCTGACCATGCATCAGATACAAACGCCCATCCTCTTTTTATTACCACCACCACCACCTGCCACCATCATCACCACCACCCTCCTCCTCCAGTCCACACCCGTACTCATTCAAGGCTTCCACCACCTGTACCGGCCACCATCTCTAAAATCATATTTGATTCGTTCATCATCCATCATCTTCATCTCCCTTCTCTCAAGCTTCAACCAACCCTCACCCCCACCTGTGACCGCCACCACCGACCATTATCTTCATCGCACTACCACCTCTGACTGTCACCATCAACCACCAACTCTAAAATCAGATCTGATTTGTTAATCGCACAAATCTTCATCTCCCCCTCTCTAGCTTCGTTCATCACTGACCACCAGATTCGTTGCAGATCTAAAAATGCTTGATGACGGTGAAGAAGACACAACGGGTGGAGGTGGTGGCTAATTACGCACATACCACCATTGATGATGCTTAGGTACAGAGGAATTAGGGTTTGGATTAGGGTTTTTGAACAGGTGAAGTTGGGTGAAATGAGGGAGATTAGTGCTTTAAATAGGGTCAAACGATTTTTGGGTTTTATTAATTTTAATTAATATTGAGTTATAATAAATCTAGAATGACTAATACCCCTGAGGATAAAGACAAAAAAATCAAGGTTTAAGTTGGGGAATCTAGCAAAATTTAACTTTTGGACTAAAATGGCAACAAAAACGAAACCACAGGGCCCAAGATGCAAAAGGTTTGAAATTTGGACTAAAGTGGCAAAACTGGCCAAACCTCATGGACCAAAATGGCAGTTTACTCTTTCTAAAAAAACCCTGGTTTTTTGTCCTTTTCTGAAGGGCATTTTGGTCATTTTGCACACCTGCCCAACTACCCACCCCACCCCTCTCCTTATTTTCTTTCCCCCTTCTGTTGCACCTCACTCCCTCTCTCTATAAATACACACAGATAACTTTTTCCCTCAATTTTGCAATCATCTTCTTTATCCAATTGGGTATCTCAAGAAACACACTTAGAAGCTCTATGTATCAAATCATCAAAGTTCTGATAAATCTGGTCAAACTCCACAACATGCATAGATTCTTACCTCTGTTCTTGGCTCTGAAACATGACCATGGTTTGTCTGACCTTTTTAAGGATAGAAAAAAGCTCTGGTGGGGTATCTTCTGGGCAGGTTTAGGTAGAGATTTCATCAAGCTTCTGCTTTTCTTCCATGTTGACTGTTTTGATCACAGATATTGCTGCTTCAACCTCTTCTATTGTGGGTCTTGGTGGAAGTGATTTGTATGTTTTCATGATTTCTTGTATAGTTTTTGTATATGTATTTGATAACTTTTTTCCTAATGTAACTGCCATGGAGATCTCTCTCTCTGCTTACCGGTCACCGAAGCCGGCGGCGCCGATCTTGTGGTTGTTGTTAATGATATTGATGATAGTGATGACTGGGTTACGATTCACGAGTTCGGGTTACAACAGTGGAGGTGTTTAGTTGGGTGGGGTAGCGGTGGCGGTGGTATGTTTCCGACAAGCTTTTCTGGTAAACCCTCACCTCCTCACACATATCTCTTCCCCTGTTTCATTTATTTTTCTGATGATTGAAGATGATGATGATGATTATGTCTATCATGGTAATGAACGATGATGATCATTGATGTTGATGACGGCAGTGCCGTCCGGCGCCGATGGTGCTCATGGTTCAGATCCGGGTCAACTCAGTTCGATTTCAGTCAAGTTGGTCAAACATCAGTTTCAGTTAACTTGTTCACTTTTTCCATTTTGTTGTGGTGGCAGTGGATGGTTGTGGTGGGAGGTGGGAGATAGTGGTGGTGGTAGATCGATCAAGGTTGAGATAGAGAGAAATAGTTGTGTTTATAGAGAGAGAGAGAGAGAGAAATAGTTCACCGGTAGAAAGGGGAAAGAAGAAAAGGGGTGGGGGTGGGGGTGGGGTTGGTAGTTGCTCAAGTGGGTAAAATGACCAAAATGCCCTTCATAAAAGGACAAAAAACCAGGGTTTTTTTTTAAATCTGAGCTGACTTTGCTTTTGAACCAAAATATAAAATGACCAGATGCAAAAGGTTTCAAATTTGGACTAAAGTGGCAAACGTGACCAAACCTCAGGGACTAAAATGACAGTTTACTCCTAAATATAATATAAAATAACATGTATAAATTAAACCCACCCATTTATAGCCTCACATGCTCTTTGGCATTTTACTCCTGATCATCAGCCTCCACTTGGTTCGTTTATGCTTAGTTGTAATCATTTTGACATGCTCCTCCACCTCCTTTTCCATCATTTCCTTATCTAACCAAGAAATAGCTTATGCATCTAAAAATTATAATAAATCAAAACCACTCTGGAAATATCTTAGTAGTTACCTGCCTTATTTCATGACACCAACAAACCCAGGATTCAAGCTGGAAGTGCCCCCTTCGTTGGATTCCAAGCGGCAATGCCCCTTTAGTATAACATAAGTGATGCGTGTCGGTGTTAATATATTTTTATGTATATTTTAAGCGCTTTTTAACACTTTAGTCAAGTTTTAAGTTTATAAAACACGATGTTTTACTAGTACTAAACACATATATGGGCAAGTGCACCCATCGTGAGCGTAGTATAGCGTTGGTAAGATACCGAGGTCGTCCAAGGACACAAGAGCTTTTCGTACCGATTTATTCTCAACGTCTAATCAAATCAAAATTTTAGCAAAAAGGTTTTAAACATGAAGAACAAAAACTAAAAATGTTGAAAATAAAATAAAATAAAACAGATAGACAAGTTGAATCACTTGGATCCGACTCGTCTTTAGTGTAACCTTTGATGAATTTCGCACTTTTGCACTTTTTAAGAGATTATCTTAGTTATAGTAGTAGGCCCCTCTTTTGAAGGTGACGTTACCCTCAACCCAGTAGTTTGAGTCAGCAACGATACAATCCTAAAGGGTTGGATTATTGAAAGATAATTAATTAAGTTATTAATACGTAATGTGGTAGGCCCCTCTTTTGAAGGTGACGTTACCCTCGGCGAAGTGGTTTGAGTCAGCAGGGATACAATCCCAAGTAGCCGGGTTAATGTAATAATAGTAGTTTACATATGAGGGGATCAAGCCATTCGCACCCCCGCCATCCAATACCAGTGGGTATTGAAGGAGGTCCTAGTAAGCTTGACCGAGGTCCTTGCAGGATCTATACACTGAACAAGGCAAGAACCTTACCAAACCATTCCCTTAACCCCCGACCAGGTAGCCAACATATCTCTATATAGACGGGAGAGATATGAATGGTGTAAATCTTTTATTTTATATAGACAGTAAAATAACGCCAAGACACCTAGGACAAATGATAAGGAAGTTTCACCTTCAATATAAGAAACTAGTTATTAATGTCATTTATACAAAACCAAATAAAAATTGTGAAAAGATTAAAAAACAAAAGTATTACACTAAATGCTTGTCTTCACCAAGTGATGTAAGAGACTTAGGCAAACATGGCCTTTGATTGTCAAGAACTCTTACTATCAATCTTGGATCCCGAGACTACTACACACACTCTATGATGGATGATTGATAATGGTGGTGGATGTGGGTTGTGATGGTGGTGGAGTGTGGGTGAAGTGTGAGAGAGGTGGTTTGCCAAGCGATGCCTTTGAAGTGAACCAAGCACCTCTATTTATAGCCTGTACAGAAGCCCGGACACAGCCCCGTGTCCATTGAGCACCGCCCCGTGCCCATCCACTTTCTCTTTCTTCATTAATTGTAGTTTGTCTGCATTAGTTGACCATGCCCCCGTGTCCGCTGGGCACGGCCCCGTGTGTAGAAGCGTATCTGTACTATCAAGATTTGCTTGGATTCTACGAATCTTAGCGTTGACCATGGCCCCGTGTGGAACTGGGCACGCCCCCATGTTGGGAAATAGAAGCTTCTACAGTTTGTCTTTTCTGCAATCACTTGGGCACACCCCGTGTCCGCTGGGCACGAGGCGTGTTCAGCCTTCTGATCTCTTGCTTTTGCTTGGGAAGATGTTGTCGAGGGGTCGGGCATGCCATGTTTATTCCTTTTCTTGTAATTATGTTAGATTTGGCTGTATGTTTGCTTCTTTTGTTCATTTAAGCCCATTTAATCCTGAAAATACAAAAGGAAAACAAAAGCACACTTTTTCCAACATTAGTACTAAAAAAGGGTTAGTTTTATGCCTTAATTGATGTAATTTATATGTTGCATTTTGCACACATCAAATACCCCCACACTTGAATCTTTGCTTGTCCTCAAATGGGATGGGTAGAAGAGAAGTTTTGGGCTTGTCTTGAGTGTCGGGATTCCAAGATCTTTATTAGGCTTTATGTTTATGTTATTTACAATCCTATTCGTTTTGATTTATTTAGAACGTTTCATAGGATAAATTACTTATTTGGGCATAACATGCCTTTTTTTAAATTCCATTTATATACAAGTTCACATACCTTGCGGGAGATCACTCAACACTCGGCTGAATATGTATTTTGTGAAACACTCGAGACCGGAATGGAACTTACTTCTACCATATGCTTGCAAGCAATCAATCCTCCTCCTTTTTAACTATACACCTTTGTAAATATCATGAGGACTTTGGGGAAGGGTTAGACTTAGGTTAAAGGTAGGTGGTTTTGGGTTAGTGGTTAGTAGAAAAGGGCGAAAGGCGTAAAAAGCGTCGGTTTTCGTAAAACTTTATTTTTGTGACTTTTTATTCAAACGAAGCATTTCTCAAACAAAGTTTCTTTTGAGGAACTTGTTTGTTTATTGCTAAACTTCATTTTTTTATAAGGAATGTCACATGAAAACCGAGCTTGTTACTAAAATAAAGGGTTAAAATAAAAAAGGTTTTGGTGGGTAAAGGGGTGTTTGTTTTGTGGGTTTAGAAATGAAAAGATTTAGGCTCAAATGGGTTAACTAGATGGATTTTGGGTAGGTGGTAAAAAAAAGAAAAATAATGCTGTTGAAAGAAAAAAAAAAGTTAGTCCTAATGCCTCCATCATTTACTTACTTGGGTTTAAGTTGGTAAGGACTGGGAATGTATTATCATGGCAAGTTCTAGAGTCGTAAGAAAACAAGCGGCTATTCAAACAAGAAACGAAAAATGAGCATTTAGTCTAAATATGTGTATTTGTATACTCAATAAAGGCTCAAAACTCACTTTTTGTGGGAATGGGTTTTTAATGTGATCAAGTATATATAATCAAATTTTAACTAGATTTGTCATGCCGTTTCATAATTGTCTTATGTTGGTTCTTTTTATCACGACGCTATCGATTGTAAATTTATAAAAATATAACATTTTTATAACTTGTTATTCCCAATTTAAACCAAGACAAGTAAAAAAATGAAAAGTTTTTTGAAAAAATTTGGGGTGATTAGCGGTTCCAATAGAGTTTTGTGTAAGACTTGTTATTAGGACTTTCAAGATTCAAGGTTTTAGCATCCCCCCCACACTTAAATTACACATTGTCCTCAATGTGTCCCAAAAATAAGTTTTTAGGTTGATTGAATGTGTAAAAGGTTTGTTAAAAACAAAAAAAATATGTTACTGGGCGTCTGGACACGGCCCCGTGTCGGATGAGCACGGCCCCGTGGTCAGATTGCCAATAACGAGAACTTACAGAAGGTGAACACGGGGGCGTGTCTGGTGAACACGACCCCGTGTTGGGCAAAAATCTGCATAAAATAGACAAACAACAGGTCTGGGCGGTGGGCACGGGGCGTGTCGGCTGGGCACGACCCCGTGTGGACAAACTGCAATCATTTAAAACAGGTTTCTGTCTTCGGTTCTGCTGTCCCGCCTTTTGTAGCACTAGTGTTTAGTGCTCTAAGCCTCGTAAGTACCTGTTTTACTAATAAACACCACACCAACAATAACAAACATCCTAATTTACCAAAGTTTCATCATCCATGTCACGAAATAAAAAGAAATGCAGAAAATTAAAAAGTGTTAAGAGAAGTAAATTGTTCAACAAATGGCACGCAGGCCATGCAATTGTTCATGAGATAAAGGAGTTAACATGTGAGACCTCCAACCGTGTGATGCTACCTCCAACTCCTCCCGCTCAATCCATGTCCTCATCTTCATCATCATCATCATCCCCTCCGTGGCCCGCCATATACTCCCGGATGTTCCCAATATCATCCTGCATGTCGGAGATGTTTCTTTCTATGACCCCGACCCGGGCGCATGTGTTGCTGGCCATGTTGTAGGTACACATGAGGTTTTCCTGTAATAAATCATGTAAGCTTTGAAAGTTAGGAAACCCACCTCCTTGAGAGGAGGATTGATCCGGATCACCATGGTGCTGGTAGTGGTACTAGGGAGGAGGACGGATGTGTGGAGCGTGAATGACGAGAGCTTCTTGAGGGTTCCATGCATGCCCTTTAACTGTCTGAAATCTGATCGTCCCGTCATCCGCTTCATTGATTAAGCTCAAGGAGAGACATATGACAAGGTCTACTTCCCCGACCATGGTCCCTTTTGAAAGGACGACATCCTTGGCACAAAGTGTAAGGACTTGCAAAAATCTCCCGAATCGACCCGTAATTAAAAAACCGGACCCCTGAAACCCTAACGTGCATGAAAAACTAAGAAAACAAGATTTTTGAGTTTCACGCGGGCCGCGTAAGAGTAAGCCTAGGCTTACGCGGGCCGCGACAGATCATAAAATCTCCGGATCAGCTTGCCAGGCCACGTGTCACGCACGTGGCAGACCTAGGTGTGACACGCTAGCCCTAGTCTACGCCTAGATGTCCCTCACGGGCCGCATAAGATTAAGAAAGGGTTTGCGCGGGCCGCGTAAACCCCATTTTTCAGCTATAAATTGATCCGATCATGAGCAGTTCACTGGTGTCGAAAATTTCAATCAAAAACGAAGTTCTACTGTCCGAAATCACAATTTCAAGTACAGACACGCTGCTACGATACAGGGTATTAACTTGATCGCTGCTACGATTCAATGTCCGATCGATTGAAACCAATTCGATGGATGTTTAAGTGCTGCCCACATTAGGGCTATACTTTGTCATTCGTCGTGAATTCGATGGATGTTTAAGTATTGCACTTTGTCATTCGTTGTGAGGGTTTTAATCTCGTGAGTTATCGTAAATGCTGTATTAGTTACTAACCTAGTTCGTGTGCATTATTGTTTAAATTAGGTTACAAGGCTTATTAGTAGGCTAAAACTCTGCCCGTTTAAATCTGCAATGTGAGTCATTCTCTTTTTATCAATAATGGTTTACAATACTCCATTTATTTTCAAAAGTTATAATTACAGGGATTAAGTCGTGGTTATCTTGAATCACTGGCAAGTGGGGTATTGTGCACATTACTAATTTCTCACGGTTAGGCTAATGAATCCTAATAGTGATAATCATCACTACTTGGGTGAAAGGACCCAATAGTGGTATGACCATCGTCACCAGGAGGTGACACGACGCCAGATAAAAATAAGATAGAAGCCATTGTAATCGCTCTTATGCTGTAATTTATAACTACGTGTCATTTTATCAAATTTGAATGACTCGCCAGTGTTTCCCCGCTGACAAAATTTTTTTTAAAACATGTTTCAGGCGACCTGTTGTGACTCAAGGAAAACGTGCTACGGAGCACTAACAAGCTTGAAGTGGTGGCTCTGATAAATAAATAAACATGTTTTGTAAATCAGGGAATTTTCTTCGGGAAATTCCTCTATTGTAAATTTCGGAGTTCATCCCAAATTATGAAATAAAATAATCGGGTATTTTCAAATTTAAAAGATCCTGTAAATCTTCCGCTGACAACTCAATTAATAAATACCACTGGTTTCTGTCCCGCAGCTCCTGGACCGGGTAAAACCGGGACGGGGGCCGTGACAGAAAAAGGTGGTATCAGAGCCATGCCACTGATTCAAGCCAAATAAGTGTTTTGCTGACCCTTAAGTTTTAAATTATGTGTTAGGAAATAATTTGTGTGAGTATGTGCTTTATGTTACAGTATGGTTAAGCAAAGAATTTCAGCCATCTATCGTCAATTAGATAGTTCACCAAAAGATAAGGGAACCTCATTTCAATCAAATTCCTCAAGATACTCAGCAGATACTGAGAAAGGAATATTTATTCATAAAGCACAGTTTGAGAAACCACTTACCCCTAAGAAAAGAAGTTGGATTATTAGAAAAAGCCAAGACAAAATAAGGAAGTCACAAATAAAAGGAGTGATAATTAATAAGGAGACTCGGGAAACAGGTAATAACCCACCATGGGAAGATAAAGTAGACAAACAATGGGAAAATCTTTACATGTTAGCCACTACAGCAGTAAATGCTAACTTATAGTTGAATCGCCAAACCAGTACCAGCACCTATGTCACCTACAAGCCAGAAACTTTAAAAGAACTTCATCCATTAGATAATCACTAATATATTTAGAATTTCAGTTGTAATTTATAATAGATATATATCGCAATATTTTGTTTTATTCAAATGGTTTGTATAAATCAGATATTTGTAATTAATATTTAATTTTTATGATTGCCATTATGTGTTTCTGTGAGAATTTAATCTACCAAATTTTAACTTAGAATTTTGTATGTTTCTTCAAGTATGTTAACAGCATGAATGAACTATCAGAAGCACTCCAAAACTTTTCTATCCATAGTTCAGATATGGATATCACCAGTACTTTTACTGACTACCAGGCTGACACTGAAGAGCCAATGGTATTCCAAGCCCAACCTCAGGAAAAACCTAAACCGAAGAAAAGAAGAAGACTAGTTGGCTGGAGGCGTGTGCGTAGGAAAAGGCCAGCAACACAAAAAGTTATAAAGACTAAAGATCCCAAAGATAAAGGCAAAGGAATTGAGATTGGGGAGAGTTCAGGGCAAGCTCAAGAAATGCCACCCTGGGAAGAGCTGGATCGCCAACTAGCAAATAGCGATCTCATCGGACCTGCCGATGAGACTCTTTTTAATTACCCAGCTGAAGCCCAACTTCCAATCAACCTGGAACCGGCTATTCCAGATCCCCTTGTTAACCCCCGACCTCTAGGAGAGCTGGAGGAGTGGTGGACCACTGACTGGCAGTTTCAAAATCTCCTAAATAACCCTAATACCTTTTCCCCCAATTTGATACGGAGCCTCCACTACACCCACCTATGAGCTCCGAGAACTTGGCTGAAGTCCGCCACTATGGCGAGGAGCTGATTGATGCGGGAAATCGAATTAGGGATGTGGAAGAAAGAATCTCATGGAAGTACGACAAAAGAGAACGTCGTTTCTGAAGTGCCAGCTGACGGGATCATATGTGGTTGTGGGAATAGGTGTTTAATAATAATAATATAATCATAAAAATAGAATTATGTGAAATAACTTAAAAATAAAACTTTTGTATGATAACCAGTGTGTACGGATGCCTATTATAATATATAAAATATCGAACGTCAAAAAATCGACAATTTTGGCTATACGTGTTGACATGATTATGTGCGATTGTTTTGTTATGTTTGGTTATTAAATATTTTATGCTAATCACTTATATAAATTAATTACCATATGGAACACGCTGGTAATGAACCCGTTAATGAAGTGCATCAATCTGAGTAAAACCATGAAGATCAATTTCTGAATAGGCAAGATATCGAAAATATCGTTGCTCAGGGAATAGCCAATGTTATTCCAGCAATCCTTGCTGCTGCCCGAAATCCAATTGAACCTCAACAAATTATTCCTGGCAAACGTACTCACAAAGACAACTTCAGTAATAGCGTAAATGGAGGTGGCAACAATAATAATAATGATAATGATGGGATGCAAGCCCCGTTCCTTAAAAGAATGAAAGCTGCAACGCCTGGTTGCACTTATAAGGAATTTCTTGCCTGTAAACCAGTTGAATTTGCAGGCAATGAGGGGGCGACTGCTGCACTGAATTGGTTAGAGAAAACCGAAGCAGTAATTAAAATAAGTAAATGTGCCGAGGAAGACAAGGTCATGTACGCGTCGCATCTTTTTAAAGAAGGGGCGCTAGAATGGTGGAATACGGTACTTCAAGCCAAGGGAAGTAATGTGGCATATGCCATGAGTTGGGAAGAATTTAAGCGGCTAGTAGAAAGAAAATTTTGTCCCGAATATGAGAAAGACAAAATGGCGAATAAATTCTTGAACCACCGGATGGTGGATGTAGACTGTCGAGGGTATACTTCGACATTCTTTGAGTATGCGAGAGTGGTACCAACCCTGGCTTCGCCAGAACCAGTGCTTATTTCCCGCTATATTTGGGGATTGATTGGCGAGATTCGGGATATCATCAAAGCTGCGAGACCCCGCACTATTGACAATGCTGTGGAATTAGCTAACACCCTAACTGACGGGCTGATACGCACAAGAGAAGAAAACCGGAAAAAGGAAGCGGCCTAGAAGATTACCCAAGGATTCCGTATGGGTAACAGAAGTAATTTTAAGAAAAAGGGAACTGGGCAATCTTCCACTGTTCTATTTTGCAATACTTGGAAAAGAAAGTATTTTGGTAGATGCAAAGGGTATTGTAATTTCTGCAAAATTCCGGGGCATCAAGAGGAAGACTGCAGGAGGAAGAAATCAACAATCTGCTACAACTGTGGAGAAGTTGGGCATTTTAGGCCAGACTGCCCAAAATTGGTCAAACCAGCTGATAACAAAGCCAAACCTGCAGATGGAACTACCAAGAAAAATGCAAGAGCCTTCCAGTTAACTACTCAGGAAGCAGAGCTAATCCCTGACGTGATAGCTGGTACGTTCCTAGTTCACGACGTTTATGCAAAAGTATTATTTGACTCTGGTGCAAACCAAAGTTTTATAAATACTTCATTCTGTCAAGCTCTTAATCTACCCTTAACCAACCTGAGACAATTTTTTTCGGTAGAAACGGCAGATGGGAATTCGGTTATCATAGATAAGGTTTTGCAAGAAGGAAAGATAGTATTTTTAGGCCATAAATTTTCTGCAAACCTGTTACCTATGAATTTAGCCGGATTCGATATTGTGTTAGGAATGGATTGGTTAGTAGCCAACCATGCTCGAATTCTCTGTGATAAAATTTCCATAGAAATTCGTACACCCACGGGAGAATTAGTGGTGATTACAGGAGATAAGCCACTGAAATTCATTTCAGTAATGAAGTTGGTCAGTTATTCAAGAAAACAAGGAATAGTGTATATGATTTCGGTAATCATTAACACTAAAGATAAGGAACTTAAGGAAATTCCAGTAGTATGAGAATACCCAGAGGTATTCCCAGAAGAACTACCTTGATTACCACCTGATAGGGAAGTAGAATTTAGAATTCATCTAATTCCTGGAACTACACCGATAGCCAATGCACCTTATCGGTTAGCACCCACCGAAATGCTAGAATTGAAAAAGCAATTAGATGAATTACTAAGCAAAGGATTTATACAACCCAGTTCATCCCCGTGGGGAGCGCCAGTATTGTTTGTGAAAAAAAGATGGTTCGATGCGAATCTGTATCGATTACAGGGAATTGAATAATGTTACCATTAAGAATCGATACCCATTACCTAGGATTGATGATCTTTTTTATCAACTCCAAGGAGCTAGATACTTTTCTAAGATAGATTTACGCTCCGGATACCATCAGTTGAAAGTACAAGAAGAAGACATACCTAAAACTGCTTTCAGAACTAGGTATGGTCATTACGAGTTTACAGTCATGCCCTTCGGACTAACAAATGCCCCTGCAGCATTTATGGACATGATGAATAGGATCTGTAAACCGTACTTGGATAAATTCGTAATTGTTTTCATCGACAATATACTTATTTATTCCAAAAGCCAGGAGGAACATTGTGAGCACCTGCATGTACTCTTAACTTTGTTAAGAAAAGAGAAGTTTTACGCCAAATTCTCAAAGTGTGAATTTTGGCTGCAAGAAGTGCAATTTTTAGGACACATGGTGAATCACGAAGGTATTCACGTAGATCCTTCTAAAATAGAAGCGATCACCAAATGGAAGGTCCCACAATCGGCTATGGAAATTAGGAGTTTTCTAGGGTTAGCCGGATACTATAGACGATTCATTAAGGATTTTTCTAAAATAGTTGTGCCATTAACTAAGCTAACATGTAAAGCAGTTAAGTTTGAATGGGGACCTAAGCAAGAAGAAGCTTTTAAGATTCTAAAGCAAAGGTTAACCAACACCCCAATCCTTGCCTTACCAGAAGGGACAGAAAATTTTGAAGTATAATGTGATGCTTCAAAACTAGGATTAGGGTGTGTGCTAATGCAACGCAAGAAGGTAATTGCGTATGCATCAAGGCAATTGAAAAAGCACGAGGAAAACTATACGACTCATGATTTAGAATTAGGAGCCATAATTTTTGCCCTTAAGATTTGAAGACATTATCTGTACGGAAGTAAGTTTATTGTCTATACAGATCATAAGAGTTTAAGATATGTATTTGGGCAAAAAGAATTAAACATGAGACAAAGAAGATGGATGGAAATCTTAAGTGACTACGACTGTGATATTCAATATCACGAAGGAAAAGCAAACGTAGTTGCTGATGCCTTAAGTCGTAAGTATCATGAGAAACAACAACGAGTTCGTGCTCTTAGACTAAGTCTACAATTAGACTTAATGGAACAACTGAAAATTATCCAAGAAACAACAATCAAGGATGATGCTGAAGGTATGAAAGGACGAATAAAGGAATTAGAGCAAGGAAGTGATAAAATTTGGAGATTCCACAAGGAAAGGATTTGGGTACCTAAGCAATGAGAGTTAAGAAATAAGATTTTAGAAGAAGCCCATAAATCTAGATATACCATACACCCGGGAAATAATAAGATGTACCAAGATTTAAGGAATAACTTCTGGTGGATAGGAATGAAAAAGGACATAGCTAGATATGTATCTAAGTGTCTAACTTGTTCACAAGTTAAGGCAGAACACTAGAAACCCTTAGGGTTACTACAACAACTAGAAATGCCGGTATGGAAATGGGAACTTATAACCATGGACTTTGTCACTAAGTTTCCCAAAACCAAAAAAGGTAATAACGCGATTTGGGTAATTGTGGATCGATTAACCAAATCAGCTCATTTTCTACCCATGAAAGAAACCTTTAGCATGGAAAGGTTGGCAAAGTTGTATGTAGATGAGGTAGTATCCTTACATGGAGTTCCACTCTCCAATGTATCGGATAGGGATAGTCGTTTCACTTCCCATTTCTGGACAAGTTTCCAAGAAGCAATGGGAACTCGACTAAATTTAAGCACTGCATACCATCCTCAAACAGACGGACAGAGTGAAAGGACAATCCAAACCTTGGAAGACATGCTGAGGGCATGTGTTATAGATTTTGGTGGAAACTGGGATAACCATTTACCTTTAATTGAATTTTCCTATAACAACAGTTATCATTCAAGCATTAAAGTTGCACCGTTTGAAGCACTATATGGACGTAAGTGTAGAACTCCAGTTTGTTGGGCAGAAATAGGAGAAAGTCAATTATCAGGTCCTGAAATCGTACAAGAGACCACCGACAAGATCACTCAAATCAAGGAAAGACTAAAGACGGCTCGAGATCTCCAGAAGAGTTATGAAGATAATCGACGTAAGCCACTAGAATTTCAAGTTAGAGACAAGGTACTCTTGAAAGTTTCTCCTTGAAATGAGTAGTTCGGTTCGGTAAGAAAGGAAAATTAAGTCCAAGAAACGTAGGACCATTCCCAGTAATCCAACGTATAGGACCAGTTGCTTATCGCTTACAACTACCAGAAGAACTAGCTGGGGTACATGACGTGTTTCATGTATCCAATCTCAAGATATGTCTATCGGATGAATCGTTAGTAATCCCTCTTCAAGACATACAGGTGAATGAGAAGTTGAAGTTTGTGGAGAAACCGCTTCAAATAGAAGACAGAAAGATTAAGTTTCTCAAGCACAAAAGACTAGTACTGGTCAAAGTCAAGTGGGATTCAAAAACAGGACCCGAATACACATGGGAACTGGAATCTGAGATGAAGCGAAAATATCCTCACTTATTTCAGTAAATCTCGAGGACGAGATTTTAAATAAGGTGGGGAGGATGTAAGGACTTGCAAAAATGTCCCGAATCGACCCGTAAGTAAAAACCCGGACCCCTGAAACCCTAACGTGCATGAAAAACTAAGAAAACAAGATTTTTGAGTTTCACGCGGGCCGCGTAAGAGTAAGCCTAGGCTTACGCGGGCTGCGACAGATCACAAAATCTCTGGATCAGCTTGCCAGGCCACGTGTCACACACGTGGCAGACCTAGGTGTGACACGCTAGCCCTAGTCTACGCCTAGATGGCCCTCGCGGGCCGCGTAAGATTAAGAAAGGGTTTACGCAAGCCACGTAAACCCCAATTTTCAGCTATAAATTGATCCGATCATGAGCAGTTCACTGGTGTCGAAAATTTTAATCAAAAACGAAGTTCTACTATCCGAAATCACAATTTCAAGTAGAGAAACGCTGCTACGATACAGGGTATTAACTTGATCGTTTCTACTTTTCAATGTCCGATCGATTGAAACCAATCTGATGGATGTTTAAGTGCTGCTCACATTAGGGCTATACTTTGTCATTCGTCGTGAATTCGATGGATGTTTAAGTATTGCACTTTGTCATTCGTTGTGAGGGTTTTAATCTCGTGAGTTATCGTAAATGCTGTATTAGTTACTGACCTAGTTCGTGTGCATTATTGTTTAAATTAGGTTACAAGGCTTATCAGTAGGCTAAACCTCTGTCCATTTAAATCTGCAATGTGAGTCATTCTCTTTTTATCAATAATGGTTTACAATACTCCATTTATTTTCAAAAGTTATAATTACAGGGATTAAGTCGTGGTTATCTTGAATCACTGGCAAGTGGGGTATTGTGCACATTACTAATTTCTCACGGTTAGGCTAATAAATCCTAATAGTGATAATCATCACTACTTGGGTGAAAGGACCCAATAGTGGTATGACCATCGTCACCAGGAGGTGACACGACGCCAGATAAAAATAAGATAGAAGCCATTGTAATCGCTCGTATGCTGTAATTTATAACTACATGTCATTTTATCAAATTTGAATGACTCGCCAGTATTTCCCCGCTGACAAAATATTTTTTAAAACATGTTTCAGGCGACCTGCTGTGACTCAAGGAAAACGTGCTACGGAGCACTAACAAGCTTGAAGTGGTGGCTCAGATAAATAAATAATCAGGTTTTGTAAATCAGTGAATTTCCTCGGGAAATTCCTCTATTGTAAATTTCGGAGTTCATCCCAAATTATGAAATAAAATAATCGTGCATTTTCAAGTTTAAAAGATCCTGTAAATCTTCTGCTGACAACTCAATTAATAAATGCCACGGGTTTCTGTCCCGCGGCTCCTGGACCGGGTTAAACCGGGACGGGGGCCGTGACACAAAGTGTTTGAAAAGGCGGTAAATCCACCCTCCAAAGAAGATAGGGGTCGGGGGAGTAACAAGTTGGTTCAAGTGCATGTTGTGGAGTAGTTGGTAGGGAATATCCAGGTTGATACAGTTGTGGATGCAATGGAGGACTAGCAGATCTCGCAACCCTACAACACCACCGCTGTCGTGCCTCTGGCTAAGAGAGTAGGTGAGGACCCTGTGGATGTAGCGGTAAAGAGGGTCCCTCAATGATGTTCTCTTAGTTTGGCTCGGGTTACAGTGGCCCTCCCCGATCTGAGCCCAAGCAGCTTGGCGTTGATCTTCTTGAAGCTCGCGGAGACAACCGGTGTTCTCTTCATCTCCGGCATCTTCTTTCGAGTACAAGCCTACAATTGCCCCCAAATTGTGTGATTGAGATCGAGTACTTAGTCCCTCCACAACGGAACTCTACCCCCTCGTTGTCAAACGGATCCGCTCTTGATTTGAAGACAAAGGTGCTGTAGAATTCCAGGTTGTATTCATGCACGGAGTGAAGCCGAGTGCAAAGGGCAGCTCGTAGTGGGCCGGTAACATTGTTGTTGAAGGGGTCTATTTGGTTCACTGTTTCTAGAAGATCCATGCACACTTGTCGGGGATCTTCCTCGGGCCTAGTTCTTAGCACATCATACCGCGCCTGAGCAGCCAACTCACTTGTTTTGAATCTGGTAAATTTCTTGGCCATCTGAAAGAAAACACCAAACAATTAGCGTGAAACAGTGAAAACAGTTGGCTGAACGTGTTCAGCGGTCACGCCCCATGTTTGCCTGAGATTGGCTAGATACGCCCCCGTGCTCGCTGAGCACGACCCCTTGTCCAGACGTCTATTTCCCAAAAATCCCATTTTTCGACCAGGTCCCAAAAACTTGAAAAATTTTGGTCCAGTAGGGGCGGTTTTCCCCGAAAATGAAACCCCAAGTGCCGTTTTTCCCAAAACAAACCGTTTACCCCATCAATTTCATCTTTTTCGGTTCAAAAACAAAGGTTTGGGGTTTTTGTGAGAAATCGGGCAAATCTACAAACAATACAAGTTGATTTACTTCCTATAACATGTATCTAAACTAATACTAATAGATCTAAGCAAAAATTTGGAGTTCGATTCGGTTCAAGTTGAAGAACCCTAGATTTTTCCCCAAATCTTAGTGTTAAACTACATGCAAGTACTTAGTCTAACTAATTATAAGGATAGAATCATACCTTGACGTTGTTAGAAGAAGGGGAAACGTAGAAATATGCAGGAATTTTCGTCCGAACCAGAGAGTTCTTGGGGAAACGGGGCGTGTGGAATGAAGGAACTGAATGAAAAAGGGGGTTTTATCCCGACAGTTGCCAGGACACCGCCCCGTGGGCGGGCAATTTTAAAAAAAAATTTTAAGTGCTCGTGTGAGTGCCCTGTTTCCCGAAACTTGGTTTAAGAAATCTTACCGATTTAGATGTTTTCCCGATGTTCGTAACTTACAAAGTATGATGTTGATGCTTGAACCTTCGTTTCATTGGTCGGCTGCTTGAAGCAAGATTTCCTCCTCTTCATCCTCAATAAATACTTGATATAGTTTCAGCCGTTGGCCATTGACTTTGAATGAGATTCCATTCCGAGATTTAATTTCGATTGCACCGTGTGGGAAAATATGGGTGATGGAAAAAGGTCCTGACCACCTAGACTTTAGTTTACCAAGAAATAATCGTTGTCGTGAATTAAACAACAGAACTTGATCTCCTACCCGAAATTCATTAGGTTTAATGTGTTTATCATGCAAATTCTTCATTCTTTCCTTATAAATTTCAGAGTTAGAGTATGCATAATTCCTTAATTCGTCTAATTAATTTAATTAACAGAATCGATTTTTACCGGCAATTTCTAAGTCTAAGTTTACGTTTTTAATTTCCCAGTAGGCTATGTGTGCTATTTCTACCGGCAAATGACAACTTTTTCCATAGACAAGCTTATATGGGGTTGTTCCTATAGTTGTTTTGTAAGCAGTTCGAAAAGCCCATAAAGCATCGTCTAATTTATCGGCCCATTCTTTTTTATTTAAACCTACGTTTTTTTTTTCAAGTATTCTTTTTAAACCTCTATTAGTCACTTCGGCTTGTCCGTTTGTTTGAGGGTGATATGCCATTGAGACCCGGTGATAGACCCCATACCTTGTTAAGAAAATTTCAAGTTAGATGATTACAAAAATGGGTACCTCTATAACTTATTAATGCTTTTGGTGTTCCAAAACAAGAGAATAATCTTTTTAGAAATCTTACCACGACTCTTCCATCATTTGTGGGAAGTGCCTCAGCCTCGGCCCATTTAGACAAGTAATCTACCGCCACAAGTATATATTTGTTTCCTTTTGATGGTGGGAAAGGTCCCATAAAGTCGAGTCCCCATACATCCAAAATTTCACAAACAAGAATGCCATTTTGTGGCATTTCGTTTTTGGAAGAAATATTACCTGATCTTTGGCAAGCGTCACATGTCTTTCTAAGACTTTGGGCGTCTTTGTAAATGGTTGGCCAATAAAATCCTGAATCAAATACCTTTCGTGCGGTACTAGCGGCACCATGATGTCCTCCGTATGGACCTTCATGACAATGGCGGAGAATTCTTCTTGCTTCACTACCATGTACGCATCGACGGATGAGTTGATCGGCACACATTTTAAAAAAGATAAGGATCTTCCCAAAAGTAATGCTTTCCATCGGCAAAGAATTTTTTCATTGATGATGTGGCCATCCTTTTGCGACTATACCGCTGGCTAGGTAGTTAGCATAGTCGGCGTACCATGGCTCTTCTCGGTATTCCACCATTTCCAGGGACTCCGTTGGGAACTTCTCATTGATTAGCTCGTCCCTGCTTGCCTCCAAAGCTGGGTCTTTCAAGCGGGAAAGATGATCTGTTGCGGTGTTTTCTACTCCTCTTTTGTCTTTTATTTCAATATCAAACTCTTGGAGGAGTAGAATCCACCGAATCAAACGTGGTTTAGCATCCTGTTTCTTGAAGAGATATCGAATGGCTGCATGATCCGTATAGACTATCGTTTTAGAAAGAACAAGATAAGAACGAAATTTATCAAAAGCAAATACCACGGCTAGTAATTCCTTTTATGTTGTTGTGTAATTTTCTTGTGTATCGTTAAGTGTTTTACTAGCGTAATAAATTGGGTGAAAATGCTTATCTTTTCTTTGTCCTAAGACAGCTCCAACTGCAAAGTCACTTGCATCACACATGATTTCGAAAGGTAATTACCAATCAGGCGCTATCATGATAGGTGTATTGACTAGTATTTCCTTTAGTGTTAGAAATGCTTGATTGCAATCCTTGTCAAAGATGAAAGGAGCATCTTTTTCAAGTAATTTTGTTAGAGGCCTTGAGATTTTAGAAAAGTCTTTGATAAATCGTCTATAAAATCTGGCATGCCCTAGGAAACTTCTGATAGCTCTAACCATGGTTGTAAAAGTCATTAGGCGCTCCCTAGTCGGTCGAATTGGGAGTTGAGAGTACTCGGCCTAGGCGGAGAGTACACTGGGAGTACTCGGAGATGCCAAATTATAAAGAAATTAGTTTTCGGAAATTAAATATATGTCAAATAACATAAATTTACTAATATTTATAACAAAATACACGAAATTGGTATTCATTCTTTAATATGATAGGCATAGAAATTATGTTTTATTTTATTTTAAGTCAAACTCGGCTCGAGTTGACCTACTAGATCCGATTTTCGCCAATGTTGACCGCATTTGATCGATTCCAAGTAATTAGTCGGAGTTGAATAAAGTCGCCTCGGCAGCCTACCTTGTAGCGACTACTCGGGGAGTACTCGGCCTTGGAGACCTTGTTTTACAACCATGGCTCTAACGGAGGATGGGGGTGGTAATCGAGAAATCGTGTCTATTTTTGCTCGATCAACCTCCATTCCTTCGCTTGAGATTTTGTGACCGAGTACTATTCCCTCTGTTACCATGAAATGGCATTTTTCCCAGTTAAGGGCGAGGTTTGTTTCCTCACATCGGGATAGCATTCGTTCAAGGTTATCGAGGCATTGGTCGTATGAATCTCCAAAGATAGAAAAGTCGTCCATGAAGACTTCCATTGTCTTTTCTATCATATCATGGAAAATGACCACCATGCAACGTTGAAAGGTTGCGGGGGAATTACATAGACCAAAAGGCATGCATCGATAAGCAAAAGTTCCATAGGGACATGTAAATGTTGTCTTTTCTTGGTCTTCGGGTGCTATCGGTATTTGAAAGTAATCTGAAAAACCATCTAAGAAACAATAAAATTTGTGACCGGATAATCTTTCTAACATTTGATCAATAAAAGGCAAAGGAAAGTGATCTTTCCTTGTTGCTTCATTATCGACGATAATCTATACATACCCTCCATCCTGTGACGGTTCTTGTTGGTATTAATTCACTTTTCTCATTAGTTATCACCGTCATACCTCCTTTCTTTGGAACTACTTGGACGGGACTTACCCAAGGACTATCGGAGATTGGGTAAATGAGTCCGGCGTCAAGTAATTTTATGACTTCATTTTTAACCACTTCCTGAACATTTGGATTTACTCTACGTTGTGGTTGTATTATCGATTTATAGTCATCATTTATTAAAATTTTGTGCGTGCACATGGAAGGACTTATTCCTTTAATATCTACAAGCTTCCAAGCGATCACGTTTTTGTGTTTTTTCAAAAGTGTAATTAATTTTTTTTCTAAACTAGTTAATTTTGACGAAATAATTACAGGTGATTTACCATCTTTGTCTAGAAAAGCATATTCGAAACCCTTTGGAAGTTCTTTGAGCTCAAGAGGTGGGTCTTTAGCAGACTCCTTATTTGGTTGCTCATTTCGGTCAAGAACCAAAAAGGTTTGTTCTATGGCGACCTATTCTTCAACAAAGTGGTCAATTTCTTCTCTTGTATCGGGTGGTTCATCTTCATCTTCAATTAGGGGGTCATTATTGCCAAATGGATATTTCATTGAACGCTCATGATCGACACTCTTTTTAAATGCCCCTAATTGAATAGATAAGTTGTTGTACTTCCGATTTTTCAAAGCTTCACGGGTCTTTACAAAAGGTCGTCCCAACACTAGAGGAGCGTCATCAAGGATGACAAAGTCGGTTGGGATTACCATTTGATTTGTTTGAACCAATACATCCTCAACTACCCCTATTGATTTTATTATTTTCCGATTAGATAGAAAAATGAGTATTTGAAGTGGAGAAAAATCACCAATACTTAATTTTTCGAAAATGTTGTTTGGCATTATATTAACGCAAAGATCTTTATCAATTGTAATATTACTAATAAAGGAATTTTGAAAAAAACATGGAACCGGTGTAATGTTAATTTCAAATGGATCTTCTTTTATTAGAGCAAATTGATCATTTGTTAACTTAATGCTTACCGTTTCGTAAATTTTAGTGTTAGTATTTAACTCTTTTAAAAACTTAGCATGAGTGGGAACTAAACAATGATTTTCGAAAGAAGGTGACAAGAGATTAATTTCTTTAAAATTAGACTCTTCTTGAATTTTAACGTTGTCGGACTCACCTCTTTCGTTGTTTAACTCATGTGTCGGTTTTTCACTTACTTGTTCTTCCATTTTTACCTCTTCAACTATCTCTTCTTTATTACACGTCAATTCTTCCCTTGCGCGTGACTCCTCTTCCCTTGCGCGGGCTTCTTTTATATAGCGCTCGATAGTTTTAAGGTGTTCTATTATCTTTTCAGCTACGGGTGAGATAGTTGGTGGTTCGTCAAATTGAGTTGAATAAGTATCATCAAAGCTTGAAGTCGGAAGTTCGATCCTTGGTTCCTCATAGTACTCATATGAAGTAGATGGTTCACACCATTGTTCCTCATTCTAAGTATATGATGGATAAGGGTCGTAACTTTGTTCTTTATAATACTCATATGAGGTTGGTTGTTCATGCCATGGTTCCTCATAGTAAGCATATGAAGGTGAAGTCTCATATCTTGGTTCCTCAAAGTATGAGTATGAAGGCTCATACCTTGGTTCATCAAAATATGAGTCTGAGGGAGAAGGTTCATACCTTGGGGCTTCATAGGATGTGTATGAAGTGGACGGCTTGTACCTGGGCTCCTCATAGTAGGTGTATGAAGTGGATGGTGCAAAAAGGTCACAATATTGTACCGAGTGAGGGTTACCACAAATGGTGCAATCGTCTTCCCTATAATCATCCTCCTCATAGGTGTAGTTGTAATCTCCTGAGTATTGATCCATAAGAATCACTCAGCGGACCACAACAGAGTCTCGAGACCAGAAAACAAAAATAAAAACGAAAACAGAGGCTGGACAAGGCCCCGTGTTCAGTGAGCATGGCCCTGTTCAGGTTCTGTATCTGGGTGTTTCAATAAAAGTAACTGATTTTGTGCAGAACGGGGGCGTGTTCAGTGAGCACGGCCCCCGTGCTCAGACTCTGTATCTGGGAGTTTTAAAAAAATGTGCAGCACGACCCCGTGTTCAGTGAGCACGGCCCGTGTTCAGGCTACTATAAATGCAAAAACTAACTAAAATGCAGAAAATGTGTGCTCGTTTAAAAAGGATTTGAAAAACTGATTAGGCCGTCGATTTTAAGATTTCTTTAAATCCTTGTTTCCCCGGAAACGGCGCCAAAAAGCTTGATGCATGTCGATGTTAATATATTTTTATGTATATTTTAAGCCCTTTTTAACACTTTAGTCAAGTTTTAAATTTATAAAACACGATATTTTACTAACACTAAACACACATATGGGCAAGTGCACCCATCGTGAGCGTAGTATAGCGTTTGTAAGATACCGAGGTCGTCCAAGGACACAAGAGCTTTTAGTACCGGTTTATCCTCAACGTCTAATCAAATCAAAATTTTAGAAAAAAGGTTTTGAACATGAAAAACAAAAACAAAAAATGCTGAAAATAAAAATAAAATAAAATAGATATACAAGATGAATCACTTGGATCCGACTCGCCTTTAGTGTAACCTTTGATGAATTTCGCACTTTTGCACTTTTTAAGAGATTATCTTAGTTATAGAAGTAGGGCCCTCTTTTGAAGGTGACGTTACCCTCAACCCAGTAGTTTGAGTCAGCAATGATACAATCCTAAAGGGTTGGATGATCGAAAGTTAATTAATCAAGTTATTAATGCGTAATGTGGTAGGCCCCTCTTTTGAAGGTGACGTTACCCTCGGCTAAGTGGTTTGAGTCAGCAGGGATACAATCCTAAGTAGCCGGGTTAATGTAATAATAGTAGTTTACATATGAGGGGATCAAGCCATTCGCACCCCCGCCATCAAATACCAGTGGGTATTGAAGGAGGTCCTAGTAAGCTTGACCCAGGTTCTTGCAGGATCTATACACTGAACAAGGCAAGAACCTTACCAAACCATTCCCTTAAACCCCCGACCAGGTAGCCAACATATCTCTATATAGACCGTAGAGATATGAATGGTGTAAATCTTTTATTTTATATAGACAGTAAAATAACGCCAAGACACCACTGACAAATAATAAGGAAGTTTCACCTTCAACATAAGAAACTAGTTATTAATGTTATTAATACAAAACTAAATAAAAAGTGCGAAAAGATTAAAAAACAAAAGTATTACACTAAATGCTTGTCTTCACCAAGTGATGTAAGAGACTTAGGCAAACATGGCCTTTGATTGTCAAGAACTCTTACTATCAATCTTGGATCCTGAGACTACTACACACACTCTATGATGGATGATGGATGATGGATGATGGTGGTGGATGTGGGTTGTGATGGTGGTGGAGTGAGGGTGAAGTGTGAGAAAGGTGGTTTGCCAAGAGATGCCTTTGAAGTGAACCAAGCACCTCTATTTATAGTCTGCACAGAAGCCCGGACAAGGCCCCGTGTCCATTGAGCACGGCCCCGTGTCCACTCACTTTCTCTTTCTTCATTAATTGGAGTTTGTCTGCATTAGTTGACCACGCCTCCGTGTCCGCTGGGCACGGCCCGTGGGCAGAAGCGTATCTGTACTATCAAGATTTGCTTGGATTCTGCAAATCCTGCGCTATGACCATTGCCCCGTGTGGAGCTGGGCACGCCCCCGTGTTGGGAAATAGAAGCTTCTACAGTTTGTCTTTTCTGCAATCACTTGGGCACGCCCCCGTGTCCGCTGGGCACGGGGCGTGTTCAGCCTTCTGATCTCTTGCTTTTTCTTGGGAAGATGCTGTCGAGGGGTCGAGCATGCCATGTTTATTCCTTTTCTTGTAATTATGTTAGATTTGGCTGTATTTTTGCTTCTTTTGTTCATTTAAGCTCATTTAATCCTGAAAATACAAAAGGAAGACAAAAGCACACATTTTCCAACATTAGTACTAAAAAGGGTTAGTTTTATGCCTTAATTGATGTAATTTATATGTTGTATTTTGTACACATCAATAAGAAAAAAAAATAACGCAAAGCCAGATAGAGCCAGAATTCGATCCCGAATCTCCACCCGGGAACCTTAATAGGTCAGTGTACAAACCACTCGACTAAAAACCATGATATGTTTTAGATTCGAATCAACTAATATATAAGTTATCAGCAGAACCCATCTTCCTTATTCCTTACGAACCTGAAATGCGAAAACCATCAAAAGTTTTTTTTTTTTTTTTTGAAAATACCATCAAAACAAGTTAATGAATACATTATTGAAATGTCATTTTAATGTGTTAATTAAACTTATTAATTGATTCAAATCAACAATTGACTCGAGATTAATGTTTTTGTGACCCTTAAACGACCTATAATCATGTATAACTCATGGATTAAATCCAAAACATTATCACCATTAAAGACCTATGAACCTCATAGTAGGTTTTCTTTTATTCGTAAAATTGCATCCCAATTCGTACACCATTACAATCTTCTACAAAAAAATCTAACAAAACCCCACTGGAATTACTTCATTTCATCAACCAAGTGTCACAAATTTGATCCGTGAATATTCTAGGGCTTGTAAATTAAAGCCTTGATTTCTCCTTCATTCTTTAACGAATTCAGGCAATTCCAAAGCCTAAACTATTTATTTTTTCGTACTCTACAAAATTTCTAATTCCGTTTCTATGATAGAGGGCATGTACAATTCAAATTTGATTCTTTATGATTTTAGGGTTTTTAGTTAAACAAATTTGGGGCTTTTGATCTTAGGTTACGTTTTTTCATTAAATTGATCTTGAGGTTATTGTTGTTGTTGTGTTGGTCAGGGTAGTCAATCAGTCGTTCGTTCAGTAGATCCACGACTGACTTTTCCTCATGACCTAGAGATGTTGGTATCGCCCCATTATTCTTGGGCTGACATTTCCTCCTAAGGATGGGATGTTATTATCGCCACGGTCACACCCTTTTTGAGTGTGGGACGCAAGCAAGTGTTTTTGGTTTTGGTGTCAGTCTTGGTCTTAGTCATTATACAATTACCATTCTATGCTCATATTACTTGTTGCATTACTTCCACATGAATATTCACATGTCTAATATTTGAATTAATATTTGAAATTATAAAAGGCAAAACATATTACTGTTACTTCTAAATTCAATATGGTAAACCTATTTTTACATTACTAAGGTTTACAAACCAGCACATTGTAGCTGACCGAAAAATGTTATTTTACAAATGATATGGGTATAGAGAATTAAAGACTGCACTGGATTAGAATCACATAGGAGCTTAGCCTTAGTAATTAAAAAGACATTTTTATGTATTTATTTGAATATTTGAACTTATATGAAATGTGTGAAATTTTTATTATGATACGTTTAACACCACCCACACCTTTCGCTACACCACCCAAATACCGAAACCACCTTGGCTATAAACCCACCCATTGATAATCCGCTCTCGTGCCAGGATAACTATACCAAATAATCTACTAAACCTTCACACTGCCACTAACAACATCTCTCCCCTACCCAAATCCTACAAGCCAGCCATGTCTAATCCAAACTGGCACTCGGCCATGGGAGCTAAATACATGGCGTTATTGGGAAACAACACATGGCAGTTTCTCCCCAGAAGTCTAGATGCTTACATTATCTGATATTTGTGGCTTTTCCTTCATAAATTTCAGGAGAACGGGACACTTCAACAACAAAAGTCTGGTTAGCAATCAATAGTACATGTCAACAAGTGGGGATCGACTGTAGTGAAACATTCAGTCTCGTGGTGAAACGCACCACAATCTGAATGGTTCTTAGCCTTGAGGATTCTCGCTCATGGCCAATACATCAACAAAATGCTATGAACACATTCTTACATAAGGATTTAAACGAAACTGTTTACATGTTTGGAACCCGGAAAACATTACACATGTTTGTCACTTGAAAAATATTTACATGGGTTGAAACAAGCACCAAAAGTTGGTATCAATGGTTTGCCACTTATATTCAAGAATGTGGTTTTCGTAGCACCGCCATGATAGCTCACTATTCATATATAGAAATGACACCCAATACCATGTAAGAATATCCCAACATGATGTATAATGGATGGCGGATGGCCTTAGTAAGTTGTTACAAACAGTGACGAAGCTTGAGATATCCGACCGGGGGGGGCGAAACGTATATACCAAAAATTTTGTATAGAACCGAGGGGTCGAAAACGTATATACCAAAAAATTTATATACGAAATCTATAATCATGTATAACTCATGGATTAAATCCAAAACATTATCACCATTAAAGACCTATGAACCTCAAAGTAGGTTTCCTTCTATTCGTAAAATTGCATCCCAATTCGTACACCATTACAATCTTCTACAAAAAAATCTAACAAAACCCCACTGGAATTACATCATTTCATCAACCGAGTGTCACAAATTTGATCCGTGAATATTCTAGGGCTTGTAACTTAAAGCCTTGATTTCTCCTTCATTCTTTAATGAATTCAGGCAATTCCAAAGCCTAAACTATTTATTTTTTGGTACTCTACAAAATTTCTAATACCGTTTCTATGATAGAGGGCATGTACAATTCAAATTTGATTCTTTATGATTTTAGCGTTTTTAGTTAAACAAATTTGGGGCTTTTGATCTTAGGTTATGGTTTTTCATTAAATTGATCTTGTTTTAATGTCACATATCATATTAGGATGTTCCATAAATATTTTGGGAATTTTAATAGTTGTTGGAAATTTGTATGAGTTAATATAGATATATTGCCATAAAAATCAATTAAAAATAGTTATAGACACAAATAAAATTATAAAAATATTTTATAAGTTATTACTGATATTAAAAGGTATTGGAATTTTTATGGATTTTCTCCATAATTTTTTATAATATCTTATTTTCAAAGGATTAGATAACTAGTTTAAGTAATTATATTTTTATATTAAATTAATGATTTTAAATAAAATTTTGTGATAACTATTAAATTTGAAAAAAAATATATATATTTTTAGATGAAAATAAATGATTATATAAATTTAAACTTTATTCCATGCTATATATATTTCTTGAGAAATTTATATAACTATTGTTTTTATTATACAAACTTAAATACCATATTAGTAATTATATTAATTAATTATTTTGATATAGTTAAGTCCAAAAATTTGAAGAACCTAATTCCTTAGAAATATTTGTGTTTATTTTCTTTCTTATAATTGTATATTTAGTATTTTGTTGGTTATATGTTTTATGCTGACTTGTGATATTACTCTTATTCGTGTGTTAACATTATTCTAAAGGATCAGCGCAAACACTGAGTAACTCTCTCCTCTTTTTATCATTTACTTTTTCGGGTGTATCAATGTGTTTCGATCAATGTGATTGCCGCTTTAATAGCTTCGTTTCGCGAAGGGGGCTCCATTGTAGAACTTTCATCATCTTCTTCATCGATATCATCTTTATTAATTCCAATAACGCTTTCAATAATGCTCTTGAGTGAGACTTGGATTATCCTTGTTGTGCTTGCATAATGCTCTTCGAATCTCGTCTGTCATTGTTGTTTTTTTCACACCTTTAAGATGGGAAGCCATGCTGTGTGTATGATTTGTTTGTGTTAACCTTTTTTGACCTTGTATTTATATAGAAAATATTTTTAATGTCCATAAAGTGATACATTGAACACAAGAAGCATAATAAGGTGGGAGATTGAAGGTTTCTTTCAAATTGGGCCGTTCATTTGATATACATGCATTGTATACAATAATTAAGTGGAAGCTTGAAAGGTGTTTGTAAACTAAGTATTCTACTATAAATTAATAAAATATTAATTAATATATAAATTAATAATTATTAATTTATCGATTAATTAATAACTCTTTTAGTTAATAAATTTTGGTGGTCCGAAGTTTATTATTTTATAGAGTTTCTACTGTATCTAAATATCAAGCATGCAATATTTGGTGTTTCGTAAATGCATTATGTGTGTTGTTTTTGATTGTTGAGGTTATTGTTGTTGTTGTGTTGGTCAGTGTAGTCAATCAGTCATTCGTTCAGTAGATCCACGACTGACCTTTCCTCATGACCTGGAGATGTTGGTATCACCCCATTAGTCTTGGGCTGACATTTCCTCCTAAGGATGGTATGTTATTATCGCCACAGTCACACCCTTTTTGGGTGTGGGACGCAAGCATATGTTTTTGGTTTTGGTGTCAATCTTGGTCTTAATCATTATACAATTACCATTTTATGCTCATATTACTTGTTGCATTACTTACTCATGAATATTCGCATGTCTAATATTTGAATTAATGTTTGAAATTATAAAAGGCAAAACATATTACTGTTACTTCTAAATTCAATATGGTAAACCTATTTTTACTTAACCAAGGTTTACAAACCAGCACATTGTAGTTGACCGAAAAATATTATTTTACAAATGATATGGGTATAGAGAATTAAAGACTGCACTAGATTAGAATCACATAGGAGCTTAGCCTTAGTAACTAAAAAGACATTTTTATGTATTTTTTTTGAATATTTGAACTTATATGAAATGTGTGATATTTTTATTATGATACGTTTAACATCCCCCACACCTTTCGCTACACCACCCAAATACCGAAACCACCTCGCCTATAAACCCACCCATTGATAATCCGCTCTCATGCCAGGATAACTATACCAAATAATCTACTAAACCTTCACACTGCCACTAACACCATCTCTCCCCTACCCAAATCCTACAAGCCAGCCATGTCTAATCCAAACTGGCACTCGACCATGGGAGCTAAATACTTGGCGTTATTGGGAAACAACACATGGGAGTTTGTCCCCAGAAGTCTAGATGCTTACATTATCTGATATTTGTGGCTTTTCCTTCATAAATTTCAGGAGAACGGGACACTTCAACAATAAAAGTCTGTTTAGTAATCAATAGTACATGTCAACAAGTGGGGATCGACTGTAGTGAAACATTCAGTCTCGTGGTGAAACGCATCACAATCTGAATGGTTCTTAGCCTTGAGGATTCTCGCTCATGGCCAATACATCAACAAGATGCTATGAACACGTTCTTACATAAGGATTTAAACGAAACTGTTTACATGTTTGGAACCCGGAAAACATTACACATGTATGTCACTTGAAAAATATTTACATGTGTTGAAACAGGCACGAAAAGTTGGTATCAATGGTTTGCCACTTATATTCAAGAATGCGGTTTTCGTAGCACCGCCATGATATCTCACTATTCATATATAGAAATGACACCCAATACCATGTAAGAATATCCCAACACGATGTATAATGGATGGCGGATGGCCTTAGTAAGTTGTTACAAACAGTGACGAAGCTTGAGATATCCGACCGGGAGGGAGGCGAAAACGTATATACCAAAAAATTTCTATAGAACCGAGGGGTCGAAAACGTATATACCCAAAAATTTATATACGAAAGCTACATACATAACATTACTGAGCGAAAAGTTCGGGGGTCCCCCCCCCCCCCCGGCCCTTTCTAACCTTCGCCCCTGGTTACAAAGCACAAGTAAATGGAGGAACAATTTTTTTTAATACTGGTCGATATGGTCTAAACTTACTCAGGGATATGGTCCATCAATGCCCATGTTATTACCGGACCGTGTGTGTCGGTACACCATAAAAAGATCAGTTTTGCGACATGTTTTAACTTTTAAATAACTAAAATTTGACTTGCTCAACATTCATTTAATACCTTACACACATGGTCCATAGAAAAGAACCTTGAAAATAGTATGAAATGGTTGATAGAACACATAATCAACGCACTTCAAATATACTTGTGGCTCCAACATGTGAGCTTCCGGATGATTTATGCGGCAGTCTATCAGAACGGCAGTTAATAAAAAGAATAAACATATAAGAAAAGTTGTAGTTGAATTTGTATAATAATACAATAATACATGTGAGTAATACCTCGTTCCTTGGCAATCTATGGGTAATAAAAATTAATCCATTTATCATCAAAATATACATAGGGTGGGATTTGGTAAAAAAATGGTTAGCCTGCGAATGATACAAATGATACAAACCAAAGAGTAATTTTGATTGAATAGTAATAATTATTTTTAGAGTAAAATGTCAAAATGGTTTTGAGTTTTAGCCACTTTTGTCACTTTAATTCAAAACTCAAACCTTTTAAAACAGTGTCCATGTGATTTCAATTTTGTTGTCATTTTTATCCAAAATCAAAATCTAATCAAATTTTTTAGTTAACATCGAGTTTTTTTTTTATCTTTTTTCCTCCCTTTTAATGAAGGACAAAATGGTCTTTTAACATTTATTATAACAAATTAAAAAATCTGACCATTTTGCCCTTCATTAAAAGGGAATAAAATGACAAAAAAACTAGATTTTAACTAAAAAAACTGACCATGTTTTACTTTTGGATCAAAATGGCAACACAATTGAAACCACAAGGACCCATATTCAAAAGATTTGAGTTTTGAACTAAAGTGACAAAAGTGACCAAACATTAGGGACCATTTTGGCAGTTTACTCTTATTATTAGAGTTAATTACTGTTTTCGTCCCTGTGGTTTGTCAAAAATCACTATTTCATTCCATTAGTTAAAAATTGCGATTTCAGTCCCTGTGTGAAGAAACACTAGATAAATGGTCGGAACCGAGATATCTAGAGGGTTTGAATCCGCATAAAAAGGTAGGTTTCCTCTCGTTTGATTCGATTACAACTGATCTCCTTCTCCGATAACTCTGCAAAAAAGAAGCACCGTTAGCCTCCCCAAGGGGAGAAAGGGGTTCTCTCCTTGACCCGACTCCGGTGTGAGAATAAGTATGGGTTATGAAGAAGAAAATGTATTTGAGAAGTGTGTGTCACTTGAATTTCATACCTGAGTAGTTCTCATATTTATAACCGGGAGTCGTTGGGCGGGAAAACCCGTTGGTGAAAAGTTGACGGAAGATGCTAACCCCGTAAGCGGTTACATTTCCTTCCGTCAAGCTTCTTGATCCGACGTGAGAGCACACGGATCGTGGCTTAGATCGAAGGTTGAGGATTTGCCACGTGTAAAGTGATCAAGTGGAGATTACTCTCCAATTGCATGCTTTCGTTGTGATTTCAGGGATGCCTGAGATGGTGACACGTGTCCAGACGGTTATAACCGTCTTGGTGGTGCACGATTGTATTTCTTCTAGAAGATTACTGCTGTAATCTGGTGTGGCATCTTATTGTGTGGAAACAGCTGAGTAAATAATATCCAAGTCTGGATATTATTTAAGCGGGAGTGCTAATTGGGATTTTTTATCCTTGTCTGTTATGAGAGAGGCGCAAGGATTTATATATCTCCTTTTGGCGCGCAGGTGTTGTTTGTCGTCTTTCTTCTGTGTCCTCTTTGTTGGACCAGTGCGCGGCCGCGCAAGGTCTAAAGAGGATTAAAGATGTTGTGGTTTTCCTCTTCTTTATTGGACCAGTGTGCAGCCGCGCAAGGTCTAAAGAAGGTTAGGAAATCGAGGTTGTGGTATGGTCTAAACGCTCGGAATGAGGTTTTTAGGACCTTACCCCTTCAAGTCCCCCTAGTCTAGTGTTGCTCTTATGCAAATAAGTGGAGCACTGGACTATGAGAGAGAAATGCTTTTTGCTGCAGGGTTTTTGGCGCGAAAGTGGAGAATTTTTTATGAGATAATACTCCAGCGCATTATCTTTTGTTTTTTTCGATAAATCTTTGGAGAAAACTTGTGAGTTTTCTTCTTTGTTCTGACCTGCTTCGTCATGATCTGGCGTTCATGACGTTACTTGAAAATAAAACATAAATATATGTAGTACCTTTTCGTCTTTTCTTTTTTCAGACGTTGTCATAATTCAATTAATGAGATATGGCGTGTTTCTGGTAACGCCGTTTTAGAGGAAGATGATTTGATAGTTAATCATTACGGGTTCTGTTGTCCTCTCTTGTCGATGTTTGAAGGAGTATCTTCCGGTTAACTGGAAAGATCAGCCTTAGCTTGCGTACCGGCGGCGTCGAAACAGGTGTTATTCTGATCCTTCCTTTGGGAATGAAGGGATACCAGTTGTTGATGGGGAGATTGAGCTAGCTGTTGTTCCCCCTTGTTAGGGTGTTCGGGGAAGTACTGTATACCTCTGATGAGGTTCAGTTATGTTTTTTGGCGTTTATTTTGTAAAGAACGTTTTGATGTCCTGCTGCTGTAAATGCTGCTAAAGGTGCCTTGCTGCACTAGTAACTTTCCTTTATTGATGCAATGTTATGCATTCATGTTTTGTGTTTATGTTTGAATTACAATATGTTGCATGTGTATAATTACTTTGTTTAGGTATAGCGAATGAAAATGGTATTGTGCTCATGTGCGAACGTAAGTCTAGACTGTGCACGGGGCTTGCTATTTTTTAGACCATTCATGAGGCTTACAATGTTCACCATACTGTTTTCGCGTATACCAAAGAAATTACATGCAATTTGTAACAAACAATAACATGTAAAGATAATTTTTGCATTAATAGGGCGTGGGCCCAATAAAGTGAAAAAATACCTTGCCTGTATAAGTCTGACTTGTTGAATAGCTTGGCTAGTTGCTGCGCGTTCCCGGTGTGAGGAATATTTGCTAGTTGTGTCTGTTTAACTTGGTGCTCGTTGATAGGTTGTACTAGCGTATTTCCATGGATTGCCAGGGTTGCGTGTTTGTGAAGGAGCAAGTGTATGTGTGTTCGCTCGTAAGTAAAGGAGTATACATGTATGGCGACTTAAAGGAGTATGCGCGGATAGCGACTTATGTGCTTAAATGTAAGGGAGCATGCGCGTATGGCGTCTTATGTGCTTGTATGTAAAGGACCAAACGCGGGTGACGACTCACGTGCTCAAATGTAAAGAAGTATGTGCGTATGGCGACTTACGTGCTTGTATGTAAGGGAGCAAGTGCTGATGGCGACTTACGTGCTCAAATGTATGGCGACTTACGTGCTTGTATGTAAGGGAGCAAGCGCGGATGGCGACTTACGTGCTCAAATGGAAAGAAGCATGCGCGTATGGCGACTTACGTTCTTGTATGTAAGGGAGCAAGCGCGGATGGCGACTTACGTGCTCAAATGTAAAGAAGCATGCGCGTATGGCGACTTACGTGCTTGTATGTAAAGGAGCAAGCGCGGATGGCGACTTACATGCTCAAATGTATGGCGACTTACGTGCTTGTATGTAAGGGAGCAAGCGCGGATGGCGACTTACGTGCTCAAATGTAAAGAAGCATGCGCGTATGGCGACTTACGTGCTTGTATGTAAGGGAGCAAGCGCGGATGGCGACTTACGTGCTCAAATGTAAAGAAGCATGCGCGTATGGCGACTTACGTGCTTGTATGTAAAGGAGCAAGCGCGGATGGAGACTTACGTGCTCAAATGTAAAGAAGCATACGCGTATGGCGACTTACGTGCTTGTATGTAAGGGAGCAAGCGCGGATGGCGACTTACGTGCTCAAATGTAAAGAAGCATGCGCGTATGGCGACTTACGTGCTTGTATGTAAAGGAGCAAGCGCGGATGGCGACTTGCGTGCTCAAATGTAAAGAAGCATGCACGTATGGCGTACGTGCTTGTATGTAAAGGAGCATCCGACTCGCATGGAGACTGACGTGCTCTTATCCTTAAATAAGGAGTATAAGTTTTACCAAAATTTTTGATGTGATTTTTCAATCGGTGGTATTATACCGCAACAATAGTATTTATACTGTTCCCATTATCTTGAAAAGATAACGGATTGCGTATGTCTTTTTTTAATGATTTCTTTCATCCATCAAATTTTAAGTACCAGTTGTATAGATATAGACGATCTAATTATGCTAGTCAATATAAATGCTTGTGCATATATATCCGTTATAGCTTTGATAAGTGTCAGGTTGTAACACTTTCATGTTGAAAAGTCATGGCACTTGAATTAGCATAAGTGCCAGTTTAAATGTTTATAAGTGATAGCACCAACTGTTTAGTGTATACTAGAAGGTGTTCACATTATGTAAAAGAATTCGGGGATTTGTTCTCTTTCCCCCATTTTGTTTAAGGAAAAATCAAAAGGATCTTTCAGAGGAATTTGTAGTACCTAGGTTTTGACGAAAACCGTTTTAGTCAAGGCTTATAGCCCCAAGAAGCAAAGCTCCGGAAGTTATGCGTTGTGCGACCTCAGACCTGCAGCTCGTTGATCATAGAGCTTAAATGAAACCCCCAAATCTGGAGTGTTTGTGCAAAATTTGGTTCATGGCGATCTGGAACCTGTCGAACCAGTACTCTGGAGTTTTTCTCCATGAAAATATCTGAACGGTTATGAACTCCCGTTTGCATTAGGGAAGTAATTCCTCCCGAATGACTGTTGTTGCTTTCTTGCCGAATATCAGATCTGATGTTTGGGGACTCAGGTCTGATAATTTGTGTGAAATTTTGGTTCAAAGCTTTCTGGAATCTGTCGATCCAGTATTCTGGAGCTCTCTCTATGAGTTGATCTGAGGAGTCCTTTTCGTTTGAGTGATTGTTACTTGTATGATTCCGTCGATCTTAGTATTTGGGGTTGTAGAACCCTTGAATTCAGACCGAGGACCTGATGGGTGAGGTGATGAATTCTCTGCCATGTGAAAACAGAGAAATGAGGGAAACTGAATCGAAACGAGACAAAACTGAAAAAACAGAGAAATCGGTGGGCGCCAATGAAGAAACACTAGATAAATGGTCGGAACCGAGATATCTAGAGGGTTTGAATCCGCATAAAAAGGTAGGTTTCCTCTCGTTTGATTCGATTACAAATGATCCCCTTCTCCGATAACTCTGCAAAAAAGAAGCACCGTTAGCCTCACCAAGGGGAGAAAGGGGTTCTCTCCTTGACCCGACTCCGGTGTGAGAATAAGTATGGGTTATGAAGAAGAAAATGTATTTGAGAAGTGTGTGTCACTTGAATTTCATACCTGAGTAGTTCTCATATTTATAACCGGGAGTCGTTGGGCGGGAAAACCCGTTGGTGAAAAGTTGACGGAAGATGCTAACCCCGTAAGCGGTTACATTTCCTTCTGTCAAGCTTCTTGATCCGACGTGAGAGCACACGGATCATGGCTTAGATCGAAGGTTGAGGATTTGCCACATGTAAAGTGATCATGTGGAGATTACTCTCCAATTGCATGCTTTCGTTGTGATTTCATGGATGCCTGAGATGGTGACACGTGTCCAGACGGTTATAACCATCTTGGTGGTGCACGAATGTATTTCTTCTAGAAGATTACTGTTGTAATCTGGTGTGGCATCTTATTGTGTGGAAACCGCTGAGTAAATAATATCCAAGTCTGGATATTATTTAAGCGAGAGTGCTAATTGGGATTTTTTATCCTTGTCTGTTATGAGAGAGGCGCAAGGATTTATATATCTCCTTTTGGCGCGCATGTGTTTTTTGTCGTCTTTCTTCTGTGTCCTCTTTGTTGGACCAGTGCGCGGCCGCGCAAGGTCTAAAGAGGATTAAAGATGTTGTGGTTTTCCTCTTCTTTATTGGACCAGTGTGCAGCCGCGCAAGGTCTAAAGAAGGTTAGGAAATCGAGGTTGTGGTATGGTCCAAACGCTCGGAACGAGGTTTTTGGGACCTTACCCCTTCACTGTGGTTTCACTTTCGTAACCATTTCAGTCCACCTCGTAACCATTTCAATCCCTGTACTAACATAATAAATGGATTGAAATTGTTAAGAAAGTGAAACCACAAGGACTGAAATGGTTACGAAAGTGAAACCACAGGGACTTAAATCGCAATTTTTAAACTAATAGACTGAAATAGTGATTTTTGACAAATCACAGGGATGAAAACAATAATTAACTCCTTATTATTATTATTATTATTATTATTATTATTATTATTATTATTATTATTTACTCGCGTAAAAATAATTATTCTATTTCTTACATATGGTTCTATTTATTTATACTATTCGTACATTAAAAGTTACAGTATTTGTATTTATTCAAACACTATATATGTGTACTTATTAAAAAATTAATTGTATATATTATAATTAGGTCATAAATTATGGGAGAGGGTAATTGAGAATAGACTAAGAAGAGAAACTCAGGTTTCGATAAACCAATTTGGTTTCATACCAGGGCGGTCAACTATAGAAGCAATACACATCATAAGGAGGTTGATGGAAAAGTATAGGGAAAAGAAGCGGATCTGCATATGGTGTTCATTGACCTTGAAAAGTCATATGATAGTGTACCACGTAGGCTAATTTGGTATAGTTTGGAGTGTAGAGGGGTTCCTGGGAAATATATAGACATCATTAGGGATATGTATGTTAGGAGTGAAACTAGTGTTCGTGCACCTATAGGGGATACGGATTTCTTCCCGGTTGAAGTAGGAATCCATCAGGGGTCTACGTTGAGTCCGTTTCTTTTTGTGATTGTCCTGGATGAGTTGTCAAAGTTGATTTAGGAGACAGTTCCATGGTGCTTGCTTTTTGAAAATGATATTGTGATAGTGGCAGAGAGTAAACAAAGTCTGAATGCAAGGCTAGAGGAGTGGCGTACAACTTTGGAGGGTAAAGGTTTAAGGAGGAATTACAGAGGGATTAAGTTGTTAGGTCATATTATGAAATTATTGGATAGGGTAAATGAGAATAGATTAAGAAGAGAAACTCAGGTTTCGGTATACCAATTTGATTTCATACCGGGGCGGTCAACTACAGAAGCAATACACATTCTAAGGAGATTGATGAAAAAGTATAGGGAAAAGAAACGGGATCTGCATATGGTGTTTATTGACCTTGAAAAGGCATATGACAGTGTACCACGCAGGCTAATTTGGGATAGTTTGGAGTGTAGAAGGGTTCCTGGGAAATATATAGACATCATTAGGGATATGTATGTTAGGAGTGAAACTAGTGTTCGTGTACCTATAGGGGATATGGATTTCTTCTCTGTGGAAGTAGGACTCCATCAAGGTTCTGCGTTGAGTTCGTTTCTTTTTGCGGTTGTCCTGGATGAGTTGTCAAAGTTGATTTAGGATATAGTTATGTGGTGCTTGCTTTTTGCAGATGATATTGTGTTAGTGGCAGAGAGTAAACAAAGTCTGAATGCAAGGCATTGAGTATCTTTACTGTGATTTCAGCGGTGCAGACGACGACCCGGACACCTAGATGACCATTGAGGGGCAAGTGGTTCCGGAGGTAACTAAATTCAAGTACATAGGATCGTTTGTACAAAATGATGGGGAGATAAATAGTGACGTCGCTTATCACGTTCAGGTCGGATGGCGTAGATGGAGAGTAGCTTCAGGGGTATTGTGCGACAAGAGATTCCCAGCTAAATTAAAAGGGAAGTTTTATAGGGTTGTTGTTAGGCCTGCTATGTTATACGGAACAGATTGGTGGGCCATCAAGAAGACACACGCGTGGAAGCTGGAGGTAGGAGAGATGAGGATGCTAAGGTGGATGTGTATGCATACTAGGATGGACAGGATAAGAAATAGGGTTTTTAGGGAAAGATTGGGAGTGGCTACTATCTCAGATAAAGTAAAGGAAGAGAGGTTGAGATGGTTTGGGCATGTAATGAGGAGAAACGTGACAACTACGGTTAGAACAATAGAAACTACGGTTAGACTTTCACCTCTCTGAGGACATGGTTGAGGATAGGAGTTTGTGAAAACGTAGGATAAAGGTTAAGGACTTGTAGGGGATGGGGGAGAGGCTCTCTTGTCTTAGGAACTTTAGCTTTTGTAGTTCTTTTTGGGGCTTTTTGGGGTGATTTTTTTTAACCAAATATGTTTTTTTTTAATTAATTAATTTATTTTTATTATTATTAATTCTTTTACTTTTTTTGGCGTAGATGCGTGCAGATGTATGATTTTATGACTATTATATGTTGATATGTCTTTGGAGCCGGGGATCTTGAAGGAAGCAGCCTCTCTATCTTATAGGATAGAGGTAAGGTGTGTCTACATTTTACTATTCTCATACCATATCAATAGTTTTTTAGCTATAGATGGGATAAACTAGGTAAGGTTGTTGTATTAGATATCTCTATACATGTATATTTTAGGGTTAATGGATTTAAACACCCCCAACTATGGCCATTTGGCCGGTGGCACTCTCAACTTTGACTTTGGCTCACACCACTCCCAACTTAACACTTGGGTTGCTGTATCACCCCGTCGTTAAATATTCACTAACTGGGTTAGTTCTTTTTGCTGACGTGGCCATTTTGTCCAACGTGGCAGGATGACGTGGCAAGTTAGTATGTGAGATAAAAAGTTTAAGCTTCATATTGAAACAAGCACTAAACTATAGGGGCCTGTTTTACAAAATCCTTTACTTCATCACAAATACCTAAACCCTATTTCACTTATTCAGTAGCCGCAAACCTTATCCTCCTTCTTCTCACTTCTACATCCACACCAAACACAAATCAAACAATGTCAATCCAAATTCAACACAAATCCAGATCACAACAACAACAAATTCAAACAAACAATCAAAAATTAACAAGAAACTGACCGGTCAACAGTTGTGTCTGGTAGTAACACCCACACAACACCCCTCGGTGACCAGAGGTCGGCTTCCATCCTCCGATGTAGCGGCAGCGACGTATGGCGGTGGTGGAGGTGGAGCCGGGTGTTTCCTGAAGAAATGATGCCTTCACCGGGTGTTTCCTTACCCCCGGATCCCCCAAACCCCTCGTCACTTCCTTTGCCAGCTGATACTCCACCATCCAGACTCATCTCCACCAGATCGTCATCTGCGAACCAAAACCCTAAAATTCAGTTGCCGCCCAAGTCCGCTGGATTAACAAATCAGAGCAGTAAGGGTGTTCAAAAACCTTCGATTGTGAATTGTGATGCTGATGGTTGATGGTGGCGGTGATGGTTGATGGTGGCAGTGATGTTGATGGTGGCGGTTGATGCTGATGGTGAGAGACTCGATGTGAGATTTACAGGAATATGATCAAAATCATACTCTGAAAACAATTGGCCTAATCACAATTCACTGCCAATGGTTGATGGTGGCGGTGGCGAACCAAAACCCTAAAATTCAGTTGCCGCCCAAGTCCGCTGGATTAACAAATCAGAGCAGTAAGGGTGTTCAAAAACCTTCGATTGTGAATTGTGATGCTGATGGTTGATGGTGGCGGTGATGGTTGATGGTGGCAGTGATGTTGATGGTGGCGGTTGATGGTGGCGGTGATGCTGATGGTGAGAGACTCGATGAGAGATTTGCAGGAATATGATCAAAATCATACTCTGAAAACAATTGGCCTAATCTTCAATCCCTACTATATATATCTATTATTAAATATAATAATTATTATATAGATTTGGCCACATCAGATTTAAATGACACATCACATATGCCACATCAGATAAAATTGCCACATAGGCTAAATTTACTAACCTGGTTAGTGAATATTTAACGACGGGGTGATACAGCAACCCAAGTGTTAAGTTGGGAGTGGTGTGAGCCAAAGTCAAAGTTAAGAGTGTCATCGGCCAAATGGCCATAGTTTGGGGTGTTTAAATCCATTAACCCTATATTTTAATACAATTACATAGTCATTGTTAAAACTATTGATGAGTAAATAAACACATACGTTCAATTATACATGCACACAGTGCTAATTGGGTTCCAAACGTGAACACTCATCTTTTACCAATCTTATCATTCAATCGTATAATAATACTTATTTTTTAGTTTCAATTAATTAATTTCCTTCGCAATATTAGTTGCTTTATTTACTCTATCTCCTCATTCCTCTCCACCACGTGACAAAGCATATAATGTAATTTCTCATAACATTCAATGTGAATTTTTTTTAAACAATTATAAGAATAATTAAATATGTGCATGTAAGTCAAACATGTTAAAAAACTAGTTGGATGCCCCGTCCGCGTTGCGGGGCGTTAAGCCGAATATTTCTTAGTTTAATAACATGTACGCATGTATTTTAGTTACTTGTGCATACTACTCATAACACGATCTCAAAGAAATTATATCGACTCAACCAATTAAACCAAAACATTGCCATAGTTGTGCTAAAAAAAGATGGCAACCCTAAGCTGGGGGCAAAATAGTAAATTGTCATAAACAATGAGCGGGTGTCAGACACCCGCTTGACAAAAAAATTAGATTGAGTAAACCATGTAAAATAAAAACTACTATAGTTTTGAAAAAAATAATTAAAACGATGGCAAGACTCCAGATTTTAACTGAGAGCAAAATCATAAGTTTTTAAAAAGGACAAACTCATAATTTTAAACTGAGGGCAAATTCGTAATTTTTAGCTGGGGGGCAAAACCAAAATTTTGTTTTGAACGGAGGGGGGGGGGGGGGGGGGTTGGTTAATCATAGTTTTGAACTAAGGACGAAATCGTAATTTTTAGCTGGGGACAAAAGCATAAATTTATTTTGAACTGAGGGCAAGAACGTAATTTTAAACTGGGGGCGATATCGTAATTTTTGAAAGGGGCAATTATAATTATATTATACTAACATTAATTAAATTAAAATTAAAAATGAAAAAAAATAGGGCAGCCGCCCATTTTCCACCAATGGGGTGGCAGAACTATTGCGGTCATGCTAAATGTATATGTAAGTAAACTAGGTGATGCCCCGCCCGCGTTGCGGGACGATGGCCGAATAATTCTCAATCAATTAAAAAACACTACTATAATTTTGCTAGGAAAAAAACTAAAATGATGTTAAGACTGTATTTTCGGCTCTGGGCAAAACTACAATTTTTCAGGACTAATGAGCAAGTGTTAGGCAGCTCCTGACACGGGAAAAAATTAAAACGGGTCAACCAATAAAAAAGTTTTCTACTTTTGCGGAAAAAAAACTAAAACGATTGGAAAACGTAATTTTGAACTGATGGCGAAATCATAATTTTTATTTAGGGATAAAATCGTAAACTAAATGGACCAATGGGGGAGTGTCAGGCAGCTGACGGCATGACTGTAAGTTTACACTTGGGGAAAATTGTAATTTAACCAGGAAAATAAACAAAAACGATGGAGAAAATGTAAATTTAATTTGAGGGCAAAATCGTAACGTGGTTGTGAGAAAAAAAAAACTAATGGCAAAATTGTAAATTTAAACGGTGCAAAATCGTAATTTTTAACCAAGGGCAAAATTGAATTTTTTAGCTGGGAGCGAAAGCGTAAATTTATTTTTAAGTGGGGGTAAAAACATATTTTTTAACTGATGGCGAAATCGTAATTTTAAGGGGAAAAAACTAATGGCAAAACTGTAAATTTAAACGGGGCAAAGTCATAATTTTGAACTCAGGGCAAAATCGAAATTTTTTAGCTGGTAACAAAAGCGTAAATTTGTTTTTAAGTGGGGTAAAAACATAACATTAAATTGATGGCAAAATCGTAATTTTAAAACGGGATAAAATCGTAAATTTATTGGACCAATAGGAGAGTGTCAGGCAGGTGCCGGCAAATCACAAAACAAAACTATTTAGAAAGCGAAAAAAAAAAACTGGCCGCCCATTTGACCCAATCATTGGAAAACACTATTACCAATCTTGAGAATGTAGATGTAGTAAATATGTGTGCGCTATCATATGTGCATGTTAACGAACCATATTTGAAAAAAAAAATCCTAAATTTCGAGGGAAAATTCCACAAAACGAAATTTACTTGTGACAATGAGCGACATGCATATACTATTTCGTTAACATGCACATCAAAAAGTACACATATGAGAACATCCTAAAGGTTTAGGACGTAAAGTAGAAAAAGTAACCAAACCTCAAGAACCATTTTAAGAGTTTACTCTTAAAAAAATAAGCACCTTAATCTTCAATCCAGTCATCCTCTCAACCTCCTTAAAATATTTAACCTTCTTTAACGCCTCCGATTTCATCTTCATGAATGCTAGCCAAACAAATTGAGAGTTTTTGTCAATGAAGGTGATCATCTACTCCATATCATTGAGAGACTTTCATTTAACTTGTCCAAACGCGTCGGGTATGTATGAGCTCGAGTGATCTCCGGGCTTTTTGTTTGGATCTTTCAAAGGGTAAGTCATAGGCTTTACTAGATTAACAACCTATAAATACTTAAGCCTCAATAACTTCAATTGTAGGTTCATAGTTTACTACCTCTTTAATTTTAATTGACATAAGTTCCAATTTGTCATACACTACCTCTTTAATTGACATAAGTTCCAATTCATAGTTTATGACGTTTTGTTTTGTCCACGTAAGCCGATTCAGCCAAAAGCACATAAACGATGTTTTTCTGCGGCCCTGTAAGATTTGGTATGGATTTAGGTGCTGTTTGTTTTTTCTGCAGGAGAAGGTCTGCAGTCTGAGGACCACATCTGCAGGCATCTGCAGGAGAAGAGGTGGACCAAAAGTCTGCAGTCTGCAAGAAGAAGAGGGTTTGTTTTTTTTTTCTACAAAAACCCTTGTCTTCTCTTCTCACACACAAACACTCACACACCACTACTCTCTCTCTCTCTGCCTTGAACTCTCTCTCTACAAACTCTCTCTCTACAATCTGTCACCACCACCGCCCTAAACTCTCAATTTGAAATCACAGACCAAACACGCACACAACTTGTCTGCTCTCATCTCCCTCACTTCTCCACAACCCTAGTCCACCTTCATTTCCTTCTGCAGCTCACTCCCAAATTCCCTGCAACTCATCTTCATCTACACAAACCACACTCACACAGCTGTTGCCTTCAATCGATGGGACGGCCGGCCACCACCACCGTCTGGTGGCGGCGCAGCGACTAGGCAGAGAGGCGGAGAGGGGGAGAGACAGAAATAGAGAAAGAGAGGCGGGTGTATGACAGCGGCGACGGCTGTGATCGACGGCGAACGGCGGCGACGAGCGGCTGAAGATGGTGACGATGTTGGTAGTGGTGGCCGACGGCGGAGCACACACCAAACACGCACATTTTGATCGACGGTGGGATGGGGTGCGACGGTGGGATGGTGGCAGCAGGTGGGAGGGTGGCAGCGGGTGGGAGGGTTTGATGGTGGCAGCAGGTGAGGTGAGGAGAAAGGGTGCGTGATGTGAAGAGGAGTGTTTAGAAAAGGTTAGAAGACATGGGTTGATGTCTGCGTGGGGAAGAGGTCTCGCAGGCCTTTTTTTAATGAAGGGTCTGCGAGAAAACAAACAAGCTGCAGGACCCAAAGGTCTACGCGCGTCTGCGCGACGCGGACATAAGTGGCCAGAAGTGCTTCTGGCCAAAAAAACAAACAACACCTTAGTCTTAATAAAATAGAACAAATATGTATAATCTTAAAAACAAAGGCTGGTGGTAAAACCACCTACCGGTTTTACACCACACTTTGCAATAATATTAAAAGTAACCCTCTAACTTTGTTAATGTCACCCACCCATTCAACCCTCAAACTTTGCTATAATGTCAAAAGTAACCTTCTAACTTTGTAAATGTCACTTTGATCCATCAAGTGTCTAAAGTTTCGAGTTTACCCTAAACTAATCTTACGTTTTTATTTTTATGTATTAGTCGATATAAATTTGAGTATGCTTTAATGTGATTTTTGTTTGGAAACGAATCGGTCAATTATTATTTTTTATTTTTTGTACGTTTTGAGTTCGACTGGGTTTTTGTGACAACCCTCATAATTACATGCATCCGTACGATTAATTAATATTAAATTGTGCTTAATGACTGTGCGTAATTACAACTGATGACGTAACTGCTTTATGATTTCTGCATTCTTCAGCAAAATTCAGCTTTTTAACATACTAGTCTTGTGCAGAAAATTGACTAAATGGTCCTGAATGCTTCCTTAAGTGTTGAGAATTAAAAGGGTTACAAATTGTTACATAAAAGACACTATACGGAATAACTTAGCACTTTAACGAAACGGTATCTAACCGAACAACCGGACATTACCTGGGTCACCAAAATTTTGTCAGAAACATGGTTTATTTATTTTTGGACTAGTTATGGTCCCCGAATACCCCAACACATTATATAATGCATCATACAAATAATACACTAGATATTACACTCAATACCCTAACCATTTACCTACTTACCCACAAAAATTACAAATAACCCCCCATCATTATTTACGGCCCATAAGTTGGACCCCACCACCAAGATTTGTTCCTATATTGTATTAGATTACTTGCTCCACCACCAAGACTTGTTCCTATATTGTATTAGATTACTTGCTCCACCACCAAGAATTGTTCCTACATTAGATTACTCTCACTTCAACACTCTTATAAGTATGGTGCCATGGATTGCAAGATCATTCACTCTCACTTCAACACTCAAACTCACCCAACTCCCTCAAACTCTCTCTCTCTCCCTCTCGGCCTTGTTTGTGCCACCACCACCACCATACAACCACCATATCCATCCATTTTCAAGCTTAATTCAAGTGTTAGAAGGTGATTCTTGGAGCTTGAAGCTTGTGGATCATCAAGGAGTTCTCTTACTTGCTTTTACACACCAAAATTCATCATCATTTTTCTCTAGTAATCTCCCCTAGCTTTGAGCAAGTTGTAAGTTCTTGATTAACCCTTGTTTACTTCTACTTTAATGGTTAAAAGATGTAGTATGATGATTATAAGTAGAACACTAAAAGAATTAAATCTTGAATCTTGAATCATGAGATGAAATATGATGATAAATGATGAAATATTGTTAAGATGATGTTGTTAGAAGGTGTTGTGATCATATGTGCGTGTTTTAGTAACGTTTAAAGCAATTAACAGCATGCTGAGTAACATTTACAGCCAACTTCAATTGGCTGTAAACGGACCGTTATAAATCGAAAAATTGATTTTCTGAAGTCTATGACGATTTATTTCGAAAAACGCTTCAAATGGCACTGGAATCATATTTTTTTGAGGTCGTTTGCTATTTTTAATGGTCCGCTTTGTACAGCAGCAAAAGCTACGTTTTTACTGCAGAAAATGTGTGTTATGTTTTTCGTCATAACTTGAAATATGTGTAGAATTAGCTCATGAAATTTGTACTGTAGATGACCACTGATGTCGTTGTAATTCTCCAACTGGAATTTCGTCAATCGGACTTACGATGAATTTTAAATGAATTTTTCCGTGGACTGCAGTCAGAAAGTGTCGAATCTGATTGCAGCCCGGTAAATGATTTTTTGTAAAAATAATTGGTAGTGAATTGGATCTCGAGATTTTTACACAATAATATTTGTATTGTTTAAATCATTCTGTAAAAATTTGGGAATTTTTGGAATAAGCTAACTATTTTATTAAAATACCCGAAAACAGCCCAGTTTTGGATGTTAAAGCTGAAATGACATAAGTAGTAATTTGCGTGTCTAAATGTCGGGTATGTTATCTGAGGATGATATAACATGTTATATGTCAATGAAAGTGTTATGTGCAATATCGTAGGTTTGCTTTTGAATGGTAATAGATGGGGAAGTTTATATGAGCGTGAACTGTTAAAGTGAGTACATGTTATGTGGTAGATACGTGTAGGAACTTTGTGCTCCATTTGAAACCACTAAATGACTAACTGGTAATCATATTAGGACGTGATTGACCGACCTTGACTGCTAGCTATTTTTCAGAGTCAAACCGAGCAACCAAAGGTGAGTTCACACTCTTTCTAAGGCATGGGATTCCCGGTGGTTGGGAATGGGTTAAAGAACTAAAACGGAACCTGCGTATCCTCCTTGGATAGGATATGTACCGCCATCCTCCATGGGTAGGATGCCAATATTAATCCTGCGTATTCTCCTTGGGTAGAATACGTGCGTTTGTCCTCCTTGGATAGGACAACAACCTTAAACTTACTAGACAAAACTCTATCATTAAGTCCCTCATTTTTATATCGACTTATTCGCCGGGCCAATGGCCAGCGGGTCGTTAGTTAATAGCGCTATTAGGGTTGACAAGCCTCACACCGTGCCGGTAGGACGGGCGTGTACTAATGGATCTGGGCACTCAGTCAATGATGATAGACATTGACTTAGGGCACAACTTACTTTCGTCAGTTGTCGATATGGCAATGGTCTAGTGGTTCACATGGGGAAGCCCCCACTGATTAAGATATGGTTTGGGGAAAAACAAAGATACTGGTTAACTCGTGGTTTACGAAACAACTTATGGTTTTCAAAACAAACTTTTAAAACTAAAACTGTGAACTCGCTCAACTTTGTTGTTGACTCCTTGTTACATGCCTTGCAGGTCGTTAGGTATCTATGGAGCTTGCACGAGCAGGAGGAGTCGTTGTGGGACATGGACCGTTGGGTGCCATGTTAAAGTTTATGAACTTGTGACTTATGTTTTGGTTTCACCTTTTTATGCTTCCGCTGTTTAAATTCGAATTTGGTTAACTTGTATCCGAACACCAATTATATTGTGTGGTTGAACTTTTATTTAATTTACTATATTGTTCAATATGATTGTTGGCTTGATCCTGGTCAGTCACGCCTCCATGCGGTGATACTTCGCTTGTGGATTTTGGGGGTGTGACAGATTGGTATCAGAGCCATTGGTTATAGTGAACTTGGTTTTAAAAAAGGGAAAAGCTTTTTGACAAAACCAGATTATAACCTGTACAGTGCTCAACGATCCACAACGACGCTTCGCTCCACGTGCAAGACTCGACACAATAGGTGGTATGATTTATGTTTATATTGAATGTTAGATAGTTCACATAGTGCATTAGTTAACGTGATAACTGCTGTTTGAACCTTGTGTGCTTACTCTCTTCTGTCATCCCACGCTTACGCACTTTCGCGACACTTTTCTCACTTACGTTGCTTCGTTGTGAAGATCATGAGTGGACGTTTGAACTTGACTCAAGCCCAGCTGACGACTCTAATCAACTAACGAGTGGCTATGGCACTCGCAGCTGTCCCTGTAGGAGGTCAACATGCTCAGCCTCCCGTATGTACATTCAAAACATTCATGGATTGCCGAGCTAGCACTTTCAGCGGCACAGAAGGAACTGTAGGTCTTCTTCACTGGTTCGAGAAGATTGAGTCTGTTTTTGAGATGTGTGAATGCCCTGAAGCACATAGGGTGAAATTTACTACTGGAACACTCGAAGGTGCTGCGTTAACCTGGTGGAAAGCACAGGTTCAACTGCTAGGGCTGGCGGTTGCTAATGCCACCCCATGGAATGACTTCAAAGATTTGATCAAAGAAGAGTACTGTAGTCGTGACGACATCCACAAGCTAGAGGTGGAATTTTTCAATTTGAAGATGACGGGGTCTGAAATCGAGGTAAACACAAAGAGATCGAACGAATTAGCTATCTTGTGTCCAACTATGGTGGATCCTCCTATCAAGCGTATCGAGCTGTACCTTAAGGGTTTAGTGCCAGAAATTCAGAGCCACGTGACCTCAGCTAACTTGGCACCATTCAGCAAATCATCATGTTGGCTCATCGTCTCACTGATCAGGCAGTTGAGCAGAACAAGCTGCCCAAGCGTATTAGCGCTACTACTACTTCTGATGCTCCCAGTGACAACAAGCGCAAGTGGGATGGAAATTCGGGCAAGGGTTCTACTTCAGTTCAGTCTCAGTCCCAGCAACGAAAGACAGATGAGTACAGGAGCCCCAGTCAGCAGTCTTCTGGGAATCAAGGTCAGGGTGGATACCAGGGAAATCACCCTAAGTGCAATCGATGTAATTTGCACCACAGCGGGCCGTGCAACAAGGGTCGTTGTCAGAGATGTAACAACCTGGGTCATGAAGCCAAGGATTGCAGGAGCTCACGTCCTGCGAATCAGAATCGTCAGCAGCAGCCACAAGCTCCACAGAATCAGTAGCAACAACAGCAGAGTAACAGGGGATGCTATCAGTGTGGTGCTAAAGGTCACTTCAAGAGAAACTGCCCCCAGTTGAACCAGAAACAGAACAACAATAATAATCAGGGGAACGGGAATAATAACGGGGGTAACAATAATGGCAATGGTGCAAGGGGACGTGTTTTCGTGCTGGGTCAGGGTGACGCGAGGAACGATCCCAACGTCGTGATGGGTAAGTTTCTTCCGGATGATTTCTTTGTTACTTTCTTTGTTACTGTTTTATTCGATTCGGGTGCCGATACTAGTTTTGTGTCCATAAAAGTTAGTCAAATGCTTAAGCGCACCCCAACACTTTTAACCACCAAACACATGGTAGAGCTAGCAAACGGTAAAAATTTAGAGGCCACACACATAGTTAAGGGTTGTAATCTTGTTCTTGCTGATCAGACCTTTTCTATCGACCTCATTCCTATCATTCTGGGTAGTTTCGACGTTATTATTGGGATGGATTGGTTATCTCATCAGCAAGAGGAAATTCTTTGCAACGAGAAGATTGTCCGCATCCCTCGTGCTGGTGAAGAATCACTCGTGATTCGTGGTGACAAGAGTGGTGTAGTTGTAGGCATCATCTCTTTCCTTAAGGCCCAGAAGTGTTTGCGAAAGGGCCACACTGCCATTCTAGCTGTCGTTACTCACGCATCAATGGAAGAGAAGAGAATTGAGGGCATTCCTATTGTACGCAATTTTCCTGAGGTATTCCCCGAGGAATTACCTAGTCTTCCGCCTCATCGACAAGTTCGAGTTTCAAATCGAACTAGCTCCTGGAGCAGCACCAATAGCTCGTGCACCTTATCGTTTAGCTCCATCAGAACTAGAAGAATTGTCCACCCAATTGCAAGACCTATTGGACAAGGGTTTTATTCGTCCTAGCTTTTCGCCCTGGGGAGCTCCAGTCTTGTTTGTGAAGAAGAAATACGGTACTTTCAGGATGTGTATTGACTATCACGAACTCAACAAGGTGACCGTGAAGAATCGTTATCCTCTTCCACGCATTGATGACTTATTCGACCAATTGCAAGGGTCGAGTTTCTATTCCAAGATTGACCTAAGGTCAGGTTACCATCAACTGAGAGTCCGAGATGAGGATATCTCTAAAACAACATTCAGGACTCGTTATGGGTATTACGAGTTTCTGGTTATGCCTTTCGGATTAACGAATGCACCTGCGGTCTTCATGGATCTCATGAACCGAGTGTGCAAACCTTACCTGGATAAGTTTGTCATAGTCTTCATCGACGACATTCTGATCTATTCTAAAAGTCAGGAGGAACACGCGCAGCATCTAAGACTTATTCTGGAACTTCTTTTAGCAAAGCAGCTTTACGCCAAGTTTTCAAAATGCGACTTTTGGCTTCGTGAAGTACATTTCCTAGGCCACGTGGTAAACAAGGATGGGATTCATGTGGATCCATCCAAGGTTGACTCGATCAAGAACTGGCCTGCACCCCGTACACCAACAGAAATCCGCCAATTCTTAGGTTTGGCGTGCTACTATAGAAGATTCATCAAGGATTTCTCTAAGATTGCGCAACCTCTCACCTCGCTAACTCAGAAGGATGTCACCTATTGTTGGGGTGATGCACAGAAATCTGCTTTTCAGTACTTAAAAGATAGACTTTGTAGCGCGTCTATCCTCTCATTGCCTGAAGGCACATATGATTTTGTGGTTTATTGCGACGCTTCCTTCCAAGGACTTGGTTGCGTGTTGATGCAACGTGACAAGGTCATTACCTACGCATCGCGCCAACTTAAAGTTCATGAAAGGAACTACACTACGCACGACTTGGAACTGGGAGCAGTTGTTTTCGCACTTAAGATATGGAGACATTACCTGTACGGTACCAAGTGCACCATTTACAATGATCACAGGGGTCTCGAGCATATCTTCAAGCAAAAGGAGTTAAACATGCGACAACGTCGATGGGTCGAGCTCTTGAATGATTACGAATGTGCGATCAGGTACCATCCGGGAAAAGCCAATGTTGTGGCTGACGCCCTCAATCGAAAGGATACTACACCTAAGCGAGTGCGCGCGTTACAACTTACCATCCAATCTAGTCTTCCTACTCAGATACGATATGCTCAGGTTGAAGCGTTGAAAGCAGAGAACATCAGGGCTGAGTCCTTACGAGGATCGAGGAAGCGGTTAGAACAAAAGGAAGACGGCGCCTACTATGTAACACGGCGCATCTGGGTCCCACTTTACAGAAACTTACGCGAGCTTGTGATGGATGAAGCGCACAAGTCTTGTTACTCAGTACATCCTGGTTCGGATAAGATGTACCACGACTTAAAGACTACATACTGGTGGCCTAGTATGAAAGCTAACATAGCAACCTACGTCAGTAAATGCTTGACTTGTGCTAGGGTCAAGGTCGAATACCAGAAACCATCAGGCCTACTCCAACAACCAGAGATCCCGACATGGAAATGGGAGCAAATTTCCATGGATTTCGTTACTGGCGTGCCTAGGTCTCAACGCGGAAATGATACCATTTGGGTGATCGTGGATCGACTGACCAAGTCCGCACATTTTCTGTCTATCAAGGAAACGGATAAGTTTTATACTCTAGCAGACATCTACCTAAAGGAAGTAGTATCAAGGCACGGAGTGCCAACCTCCATCATTTCTGATCGTGACTCACGTTTTACATCTGAATTGTGGCAAGCTATGCGCAAGTCCTTTGGCTCTCGATTAGACATGAGCACGGCATATCATCCACAGACGGATGGGCAATCTGAACGCACCATCCAAACCCTTGAAGACATGCTTAGGGCATGTGTAATCGACTTTGGTAATGGCTGGGAAAAACACCTCCCGTTAGTGGAGTTTTCGTATAACAACAGTTACCACACCAGTATCCAGGCCGTTCCGTTCGAGGCATTGTACGGACAGAAGTGCCGATCATCTCTTTGTTGGGCAGAGGTTGGCGACAGTCAAAGCACTGGCCCAGAACTTGTAGTAGATACAACCGAGAGGATTGCTCAGATACGACAACGAATGGCGGCAGCTCGTGACCGTCAGAAAAGCTATGCTGATAAGCGAAGGAAATGTGACAACCGGTAATTTACGCCCTTAATTACGTGATTAACTGGCGATTAACGCAATAATAAATAGTGTTTACGACGCTAATTAACCTAACCAGGCCCTTGGAGTGCCCCGAAATGTTTGTTCAGCTATACAGTACGCGTATGAGGATTCGCGTGGAATCTGCGAAACATCAAATGACAACGGACTGAAACCGTACGAAATACTGACGACACCGACAAAAATGGATGTCACACGAATACTTTTATGCTTATGGAGTATGGGTCGCGATATCAGGTCTCGTAGGAATTACGGGCCACTCACACATGAGATGGGCTTGTGGGCCCTGGGCCCAAGCCTAAACCCACACATAACATACAAGATCTCTAGGCAATACTTATAAGATCTTACAAAATATTTACAAGAGATTCTCAAAATCTCTACAATATCTCTATAAATCTTTCCAAGAGATTTATGTCTCAAAAATAGGGAACACAAGAAATATTTATGTGATCTCTAAGGATCTATATACAGGGGACATAAGGAAATTATTTTAGTCAATACCCACATGAAAGTCTATAAAACCCATACCCTTGTCACTTATACATGCACCTCATCCAAACACACACACACGCATACAACAACAGTACCCATCTTCCTTTCTCTGCATTCTTGAAGGAAACCCAAATTATATATAGCATACCATCTTCTTTTATCTCATCTTTACAAAAATGAGGCCCTAATCAGAATCACTACAACTCTCCCACACACCTCTACTCCCTCTCGGTTCTCTACACCCAAGCCAGCTGCCAAAGCCGATTAACCGGCCGGCTACCGACGATGATTTCTCCGGTGAGACGCCATAGCACCCCCTAACCTCCCCTCGACGCACACCCGGTGAAGTTCGGCGGCGGCATGACATCAAGAAAGGAGAGAGAGAGAAAGACCGAGAGAAGAGAGAGAGATGGAGGAAATCTCCGGCGGTCGGAGACTCGGACCGCCGGACATTGTCTTTATCCGGCGAAGTACACCGGTTTCGGGTCCGATTGGTTCAAGTTCAGGTTATTCAGGTAAGTTTCGGTTCAGATTAGATGCTTCAAAGTTTGGTTCAGTTCATGTTTGACTCGGGTGTTCAGGTTCGGGATAAGCGGATCCGATTTTGGCTCAACTCGGTTCGACTCGGAGTATTTCAGCTTAACTCGGTTCGACTTGGAGTATTTCAGCTTAACTCGGTTCGACTCGGTGTAACTCGGTTGACTCGGTCAACTCAACCGAGTCAACTCGGTCAAGGTCAGTCAATAAAAGTCAGCAGTCAACGGTCCGAGTCAACTCGGTCAACCCAGTCAACCCTTTCAGCAAACGACACTTGAGTTTTGGGTAATAGTTAAAGCCGTGATTTCGTTATATTATCTTTATAATTTTTATCTAACGTGACAAACGAGCTCGACCCGACTAACGGTTTTGCATTTAGTGAATTGATTTCCATATTGGGCATTTTGATATATTTCGCGTAAACTTTATATATAATATATGTTGAATTGTTGATTGATTGAACTTTAAAAATCGACACTTTAGTTATCAGGATCGTCCAAAAACAGAGGAAACTATGCCCGTTTTTCGAGAAAATCCGTAAAACAAAATGCGTTTTATTATAAAACGAACCATCGGATACGAATAATCTTTTATAAAACAAGATACAAATATAAAGTTTCTTTCGACGACGCTTTATCACATACGAAGATGACAATTCTTTTATAAAATAAATATATTTTATATATTTATTTCAAGCGCCAAACAAACTCGTTGATACTTTCGCAAAATAAATATAACTTTTTATATTTATTACAAACGCCGAAACGGCACCTACGTATATTTTGACAAATAGCATACAAGACGCAATATATATATATATATAATACAGGTTATTATATATTACTTTCGTACGAATAATCCTATATACACAAACGACTTCTCGGGGCGACAAAGTGTAACTTAATCATTTTTTTATTAAGTTAACAACTTATTGTCAACGATTCGGTAGAGCTCGGTAACACGTAGATTAGTTACCGCAATTGTTTAGAGACTTATTAAATATTCCATGTTAGGAATATTGTAGAATACACGCTAGCGAGTCTCGTCTTGGAAACGACATCACAAAGTCGTATATAGCACAGGAATATTCAGGTGAGTTCATAACCCCACCTTTTATGGTTTTACATTTTTGTAAATGTTTTCGGGGTGGAAAGACATGCACTTCTGCAAAGCATACAAGATTTTCAATATACATGAATTATATATTTCTAAACCATGTTACAAAGAACACAAATGGTTTACGAAAAGCTTATATTAGATACTGGTTTTACAAAACAAGTGAGTTCATGCTCCCCCTTTTCTTTAACTGTTTTCAGTTTTATAACTTCGGGGGTGGAATACATGTACAAATATTATAATGTTTATAAATGGTATGATAACAAGAAACGCACTTGGTGAGGACGAGAACCAAGTAGGATGCGTTATGAGAAATGATAACAAGAAATGCACTTGGTGAGGACGAGAACCAAGTAGGATGCGTTATGAGAAATGATACGAGAAATCGTATCACGAATAGGGTACATAAGCACCATTAATCAACAATATACCTAGACCACAGAACAAAAGGTTAGATCTAACGGGTGCCGGGCAGCCACACTCTCGGTGAGGGCGAGAATCGAGTAGTGCTTTTGTGTCTCAGAATATACCAATTAAATGCCTAAGGTTTGGTGACTTCCTATGTCGTGTCACATGTTAATGGCTTTGCAACCCATTAACAATCCTGATACTTACAGGAATACTTTATTTACAGAAAATTCATACCATACTAAAACTTGATTTATAACTTGAAGTACGTGGGGTACTCAAGAAAAACTTGATTTATAACTTGAGTACGTGGGGTACTCAAGAAAAACTTGATTTATAACTTGAAGTACGTGGGGTACTCAAGAAAACATGAATTATACTTGAGTACGTGGGGTACTCAAGAAAAACCTGAATTATACATAAGTACGTGGTGTACACATGAATACGTGATTTATATATGAAAATGATTTAAAATTCTTTTTCACAACAATACTTCAAAAACCGGTTATCCAAAAAGATTTATTTCAAATCTTTTACAAACAAACTATGGACTCGCTCAACTTTATGTTGATTTTTCGCATGTTTCTTTCTCAGGTTACCTTTCAAAGTTATGGCACGGTTGGAATAGGAGAACCATGAAGAGTGGAGTACTTAATGGGCGTTCAATTTCTAAAAGACTTAGCTTATTTGCTTCCGCTGTGCAATGAAGATACCAGTCCAGTCACGCCAATGCTCTGATATTTCAGGGTGTGACAGGAAACCACTTGAGTTCCAGGTTGGGGATCGAGTGCTACTTATAGTGTCACCTTGGAAAGGTGTAGTTCGTTTTGGCAAACGAGGCAAACTCAATCCGCGTTATGTCGGACCATTCGAAATCATTGAGAAAATTGGCAAAGTCGCTTACTAGTTGAATCTACCTGAAGAACTCAGCGGAGTTCACAATGTATTCCACGTGTCAAATCTGAAAAAGTGCCTGTCAGATGAGACACTCATAGTTCCCTTGAAAGAGCTCACTATCGACGATCAGTTGCGATTCGTCGAGGAACCAGTAGAGATTACTGATCGAGATGTTAAGGTTCTCAAGCGTACCAGAATACCTCTTGTTCGAGTTCGTTGGAACTCCCGTCGTGGCCCAGAGTATACCTGGGAACAAGAGGACCAAATGAAACTCAAGTATCCCCAGTTGTTTGAGAAAAGTACAACCACTACTGAGGCTGAAGCTACTGCGGAATTTCGGGACAAAATTCCAAACCAACAGGGGGATGATGTGACACCCCAGGAAACCACGCAACTTAACTAGCTTCCTCAGTAACCACGTGCTGAATTTCGGGACGAAATTTTCTTAACAGGGGGAGAATGTGACAACCCTCATAATTACATGCATTTGTATGATTAATTAATATTAAATTGTGCTTAATGACTGTGCGTAATTACAACTAATGACGTAACTGCTTTATGATTTCTGCATTCTTCAGCAAAATTCAGCTTTTTAACATACTAATCTTGTACAGAAAATTGACTAAATGGTCCTGAATGCTTCCTTAAGTGTTGAGAATTAAAAGGGTTACAAATTGTTACATAAAAGACACTATACGGAATAACTTAGCACTTTAACGAAACAGTATCTAACCGAACAACCGGACATTACCCGGGACATCAAAATTTTGTCAAAAACATGGTTTATTTATTTTTGGACTAGTTATGGTCCCCGAATACCCCAACACATTATATAATGCATCATACAAATAATACACTAGATATTACACTCAATACCCTAACAATTTACCTACTTACCCACAAAAATTACAAATAACTCCCCATCATTATTTACTGCCCATAAGTTGGACCCCACCACCAAGATTTGTTCCTATATTGTATTAGATTACTTGCTCCACCACCAAGACTTGTTCCTATATTGTATTAGATTACTTGCTCCACCACCAAGAATTGTTCCTACATTAGATTACTCTCACTTCAACACTCTTACAAGTACGGTGCCATGGATTGCAAGATCATTCACTCTCACTTCAACACTCAAACTCACCCAACTCCCTCAAACTCTCTCTCTCCCTCTCGGCCTTGTTTGTGCCACCACCACCACCATACAACCACCATATCCATCCATTTTCAAGCTTAACTCAAGTGTTAGAAGGTGATTCTTGGAGCTTGAAGCTTGTGGATCATCAAGGAGTTCTCTTACTTGCTTTTACACACCAAAATTCATCATCATTTTTCTCTAGTAATCTCCCCTAGCTTTGAGCTAGTTGTAAGTTCTTGATTAACCCTTGTTTACTTCTACTTTAATGGTTAAAAGATGTAGTATGATGATTATAACTAGAACACTAAAAGAATTAAGTCTTGAATCTTGAATCATGAGATGAAATATGATGATAAATGATGAAATATTGTTAAGATGATGTTGTTAGAAGGTGTTGTGATCATATGTGCGTGTTTTAGTAACGTTTAAAGCAATTAACAGCATGTTGAGTAACATTTACAGCCAACTTCAATTGGCTGTAAACGGACCGTTATAAATCAAAAAATTGATTTTCTGAAGTCTATGACGTGTTATTTTGAAAAACGCTTCAAATGGCACTGGAATCATATTTTTTTGAGGTCGTTTTCTATTCTTAATGGTTCGTTTTGTACAGCAGCAAAAGCTGCGTTTTTACTGCAGAAAATGTGTGTTATGTTTTTCGTCATAACTTGAAATATGTGTAGAATTAGCTCATGAAATTTGTACTGTAGATGACCACTGATGTCGTTGTAATTCTCCAACTAGAATTTTGTCAATCAGACTTACGATGAATTTTAAATGAATTTTTCCGTGGATTGCAGTCAGAAAGTGACGAATCTGATTGCAGCCCGGTAAATGATTTTTTGTAAAAATAATTGGTAGTGAATTGGATCTCGAGATTTTTACACAATAATATTTGGATTGTTTAAATCATTCTGTAAAAATTTGGGAATTTTTGGAATAAGCTAACTATTTTATTAAAAATGCCCGAAAACAGCCCAGTTTTGGATGTTAAAGCTGAAATGACATAAGTAGTAATTTGCGTGTCTAAATGTCGGATATGTTATCTGAGGATGACCTAACATGTTATATGTCAATGAAAGTGTTATGTGCAATATCGTATGTTTGCTTTTGAATGGTAATAGATGGGGAAGTTTATATGGGCGTGAACTGTTAAAGTGAGTACATGTTATGTGGTAGATACGTGTAGGAACTTTGTGCTCCATTTGAAACCACTAAATGACTAACTGGTAATCATATTAGGACGTGATTGACCGACCTTGACTGCTAGCTATTTTTCAGAGTCAAACCGAGCAACCAAAGGTGAGTTCACACTCTTTCTAAGGCATGGGATTCCCGGTGGTTGGGAATGGGTTAAAGAACTAAAACGGAACCTGCGTATCCTCCTTGGGTAGGATATGTACCGCCATCCTCCATGGGTAGGATGCTAATATCAATCCTGCGTATTCTCCTTGGGTAGAATACGTACGTTCGTCCTCCTTGGGTATGACAACAACCTTAAACTTTGTTGGTGCACACATCTGTCGTCTTCGTCTTGTATCAAGTCTCGGGTTCAGTGCGGATCTAAGCGAGTGTGATGTCATCATCTTTGATGATGACATCATCAATTTACATCATTTAGTGACATCACTCACTAAAAGACAAAACAGAATTGAAAATTCTTAAAAGTTTCGCTTGAACAGAATGTTTGTTAGTAGATTTCGCTTCAACCAAATGGTATGGCTTCAAGAGAAATATAGGATTATATATATAGGCCATTTGTCATTTCAGTTGTAATTTTTCTGATATTCTTCCGGTGAGCCACGAAGTGCTGCCGAAGTGTTGTTAGGTCTGTAATCGCATTCGTTATCAATACAACAACAGTTTAAAGTGAAATCTCGCTGAATTGAACTCGGTTTGTTTGTTTCCGCCGCTCAAACTGAGATAAACTCTTCTGAACGACTTGTTCGGGTCCGCAAACGATCCTACAATTGGTATCAGAGCTCAGGAGGAAGAGTTCATACCAATTCAGCCACGTTTTCTGATTTTCTACACCTTCTTTCAAAATTAATCAACTTTTTACGGTTCAAATCGGTTCAAACTTTCACATATTGTGCGAAAACATGTTTTAACAAATCCTTGAGAGTTTAAGAACCTAATTCGGCCATTTACACGTTCAATCAGATCAAAAAATGACCGAAAATGATGATGTCATGCTGGTTCGCTTGAGTTTATTTGATAATCTCATTTGAGTTTGAAGCGAAATAGAAGGTGTCGCTTGAAATATTCTGATTAAAATTGAAAAGCTGAAGCGAAATAGAAGGTGTCGCTTGAAATATCCTGAAAGTTTTGCTTGAATCTTCACTTAGATCTGAACTAGCTTGAAACGATCATTTGAATTAAATGACTGCTTGAATCATATTTCTGGTGAACAAGTTTGTGTTTAGTGTGAAATATACATCAAGTCATGTGAATGTATCGGTTTATATAGTACATGTGATTGTTATCCTTCCCGAGGTGGTTATCCTTGACTTATGTGAAAAATTAATAGAGATTGTCGGTTTGCATGGAATATACTTTAATCAAAGTTGTTTGTCAGTAACATGTGATCGAATTAATTGTGACATTATTTTTTTTAATAATCAGAATTGAAAATGATGTGAAAGTTGTCGGTTTGTCACGATTGTGCATTAATCAAGAATTGAATGTGATTGTGTTTGTCAAAGATAAAAGTCATCGATTATTGTGTTACATTCAATCTAAGTGCATGCTCGTAGTTTAAGTGATTGTGTATTAGACACATGTGAGTCTGTATATGTTTACGTGTGATATTCAATATTATTCAGAAGTCATATGGAAGATCAAATCAATGTGATGTAGTTGTGAGCATGTGAACGGTTCAATCAAAGTTGATTGATATCAAAAGTGTCGGCTATTATAAAATTGGTTTGCATGTGATTATTCATAGTTAAATGAGAATGTCAGTTACATATGATATTAGTTAATTGGATGTCATAGAGTCACGTGAATGTTTGACTTAGTCTTTGAGTTGGTTTATTGATACATGTGATAGTGTTTTGATATAATTGTGATCAAATATTAGTGTGTAGACAAATTATTTTGTGTTGTTATATTCGGTTTGTCAGCTCATATATTTGGTTGAAAGTTCATCTCGTGTTGTTAGATTGCAAGTATTTCAAAAACGGTTCAAATTTGTTGTTTGAAAATCGTCATGGTCTCTATTAGTTCACAAGATTTGGAGTGTTTGTCGGTTTGCACGGTGTGATCAGTACGTTTGTCAGTCAAGTCGTTTTACGTGGTCGAGTCGCGTGATAAAGTCCAGTTCATACGATTTGGAGTTCAAAGATTTCGAAGGGTCAGGTCAATTGAATTCGAACCGGGTCATATCAGTCCGCACAGTTGGTCAATATTCAGTCCGCACAGAAAATCATCAGTTCGAGTACCAGTTTTATTCAGTTAATTGATAAACGGTTAAACTGATTGTGGTTTGTTTGTTTTGTTGTTAGGTAATCGACAAGTATTTTACAAGGCGATACAGCTCATTTGAAAATCCGAAACATGGAGAACGAGTTCTACAATGCTTTTGCTAGTCCAGTTACAGTTACTCAGAGTGCTTTGCATGAAAATGAAACCGGGACGTCTCAGAAACCACCAAAACTCATGGATATTGATGATTACAATGGATGGTCCGAAAGGTTTGGAAATTGGGTTGAGGCGTATCACTTGGATGCGTGGGAACACACTGAAGAGCCGTATGTTAAACCCACAAAGGACAATGTTGTGAATGGTACTCCGTTGACACTTAGAGAAATGACTACTGTAGATAAAAAGAAATATCGAGATGAGAAATTGATGGTGAGTCTGCTTCAGCAAGCGATAAAAGAAGATATTTTGATACTGCTTCAACATGATGGAACTGCATATTCAATATGGACAGAGTTGGAAGCAAAGTTTACTGGAAGTGATGATATGCTCAGGAATAAGATGTCTCTCATGAAAAAGGAATTTGACTTATTTCGGGGATTGAAAAATGAGAGTGTCAAGCAATTAATTGATAGATATTGTAACTTGGTGAGAAATATGACGAAAGTTGGTGTTAAGAAAGATACTGATGAATTGGTTGAAAAACTTGCAGATGCGCTACCATATGAAACATGGGGAACATTTCTGATGATGTTGCGGTCAAACAAAACAGATTATAAGAAAATGACATTGGGAGATTTCATCAAACACCTGGAAGCTCAAGAAATGGAGCAAAGAAAGATTGCTAGGATGAAGAATTACGATGGAGAACAAGATATCAGCTTGTATTACAAGAGTGGTGTTACTGGAACAACAAATCATTCTCCAAAGATCGAAACTGCTTACAGTGTGAAAGATTCTTCTGAAAAGAGATCATCTCAGGGTTCAAGCAGCACAAGATTTTCATCATTTGATCCAAACATTTCAGCAACAAAGAACGGAAGAAAACTTCAGTGCAATATTGTTCTAAGTCTTGAAAATGATCAAGATTATACTGAAGAGGTTGCTAAAAATCAAATGTCTTTGTTGGGAATGGTGTTGGAATCCTATAGTAGTTTTGTGGCCGGAAAGATCGGTAATCCAATGCTCACGAAAGAAGATTACGATCAAATCGATGCTGAGGAAATGGAATTGATGGATATTAAATGGTGCATGGCTAGTGTAATGAGAAGAGCTGAGAAGTTTAAACAAATTACAGGAAGAAATGATTTTCTTGATGCAAGTGTTTCAAACTTAGGCTTTGATAAGTCCAAAGTTACATGTTTTCGTTGCAGGGAAAAGGGGCATTTCAAGAGAGAATGCAAAAATCGTGAAGCTACTGGAGCTCAGAATCCTTTTGGAAACAACGATTATCACAAAAAGGCGATTTATCATCAAATCACACCACCAGCACTGCATCAGGCACAAACTGCACATGGAATGATGGAGATTAAAGATTCAAAGAAAGCTTGTTTGGGAAAGGATAGTGGTTTTAGTTGGGATAAATATGTTCCAACAAATAGCAAATTGTGTTTGGCAGATCAAGACAATGAAAAATTAGCTGAAGGTTTCAGTTGGGACAATTTTTGCTCAGATCAAGAATTTATGGACAAAGAGATGTCCAAAGACACTTCAAATGTTAATGCTTTCTTTGCAAATGCTTATGATTTGAAATGTGCAGAAAGGTGCAGAAAAGTCATGGAAGCAGCTGAAGAAAGACGAAGAAAGAACGAAGAAGAGGAAGAAGAAGAAAAAAGATTAAAAGCTGAAGCTAAAGCTAAAGCTGAGAAAAAGAGAAGAGCTGAATTTTTACAATCAAACAGAACAGTCAAAGAAGTTCCTGAATTTGAGATCAAAGTTGATGCAGAATCTGTCAAAGATCCTGAAAAATGCATGAATTGTGATTCTTTAATCAAGCAAAACAATGAATTGCTGCACAACATAAACAGATTAAAAGAATCATATGATACAATGAACAGAGAAATCAACAAGTATACTGATTCAAACGGTGAACAAGCTGAAGCTATGAATACTTTGAAGATAGCTTATCTGAGACAGCTTGATACGGCAAACTATAACATTAAGAAATGTGCAGATCTCGAGCTTGAGTTGGCAACACAAAAGATAGAAACTGAAAAAGTTAAGAAATTATTAGACAGTTACTCATGTTCTACTTTTGTTGTTGACAGGATTTATCCGGTTGTGGAAGAATTGAAGACGTTTGAAGATGTGAAGATGTCCGAAGAAAAGAAATCCGTGACAAAAGATAAAGTGACAAGTTCTGGTAAGAAACCAAGTGTGGTTTACACTAGATGTCCGCCCCCGGTCGAAAATGGATTTTTACCTCGAAATCCAAATTCAGAAAGAATCGAAAAGGCAATAAACTTACAATGGGAGTCTGGGCTGTCGGATAACTTGCCAGAAAATATTGATGTCACGTACACGTCGTCCGATACTGATCATGAGTCAAAATTGATAAAAAGTGTGGTCGATCAGGTGTTAGACAAAGATGACATAGAGGAGTCAAAACCAGAGTCCAAATCCAAGTCAAAGTCTGAGTCCGATTCGTCAAAGTCAACAGTCAAAAAGGAGAAACGGGTTTATGATAAAGAGTTTTTGATATCAAAATTTAATTTGAATGATGAATCATTTAAAGTGGCATATACTTTGAAAGATTCTGACAAATTATATTCTGATGAAGATTTTCCATTAAGAGGTGTTAAAACTGAATTGATCAAAAAGGTTTTCAAATTAACAGAAATTAATATTTTTGAAATGAAAGATTTAAATCTTACTGATAAACCTAAAAAATACACCTCAAGAGTTCAACAAAGATTAAACAAGAAAAAGGGTTACAGTTCTGGTTATGGTTTTCAAAAGAAGCCAAACCAAAGCCGTAATTTCAAAAGAAATGGTTTAGGTTTTATACCACCGAAAAAGTATAAAAATGAGGAAATTTATAAACCAAAAACTGATTTTGTTTCAGGAACAAGTCAAGAGAAAGAACAAAAGAGTTCATTCTGGAAGGAGACAAATCAAGAATTCCTTGTCAAGAAGCAAGAAGAGTTAAAGAAAAATCATGTTCCAAAGAAGATAGAAACCAGAACCTGTTTTCAGTGCAAAACTGTTGGTCATGTTGCTAGGAATTGTCCGAAAACATTCAAACCAAAACAGGAAGTATCTGGTAAATTGAAAGAGAAAGTTGTGGAGAAAACTGAACTTACAACCAAACCATTTACTGGCTTTGAAAATTCGACCTTTGAGATTGGTGAATGTTCAAAGAATGTGATCAACAGAAAAGAAAATCTGATAAATCAAAAATGGGTTGTTAAGGGTTCAAGAAACAGTTCTGGTGATGAATCTGATTCCACAAAATCAGAAGAGCCAAAAGTTGTTAAAGAAAAAGTTGAAAAATCAGTTTTAAAAGTGGATGATGTGAATTTTCCATCTTTGAGTGCTGAAAATTTTAAAAAGAGAGTTGGGAAAGTTGAAATTTCAAATCAATTTTATTCTGACAAGAAAAAATTTGATGTTGATAAGGCTTTTAACGGAACTGTGAAACACATTTTTGGCAAAATGATCAATGGTAAGGTCAAAGGTGTTAAAGAATTTTACGCTGCCAAAAGAGGAGGTCACAGGTTAGTTGAAAGAAAAGATGATGAAGAGGTTGTTACACCCAAGGAAGGTCAGGCTTGGGTGGATATATTTTTCAAAGAGTAAAAACCTGACTTGCCGGAGATCCCAAGTTGGTAATCGTGGATCATGAATCGGCATCATTCTTATGTTGTTTGTTTGAAAATTGAAAATTTTTTGAGAATTTTTGCAGGAATTGCCGGAACTCCCAGGTTTGTAAGCGAGGAGTAGGAATCGGCACCTTGAGAATTCAATCAAAAGATGGTAAATTGGTTGAAAAACAGGTTTGAGTTGTATGTTTGTGTTGGTTACAAGTGGTAAATCAGGGACATTAAGTTGTATCTGATTTTCTACAAATGGTTGATAGACAATGTGATGAATCAAACCCCAATTTTACAAGTGATAAAATCAACAAAACTTATTTTCCGGAAAAACCATTTGATTAAAACAAACTTAAGTGTTTTGAAATCGATGGGAAAATAGTTTGTTGTGAGGGGGAGTTCTGATTGTTTATGCCAAGTGGATGGCGAATTGAGGCAATTCGATATCAGTTGTCATGTTCTTGTACAGTTTGTTTTCAATTTCCTTTAGATGTATTTGTATTTTAGGGGGAGTATAATTTCTGAAAAATACAAAAACATTAGAAAATTTGAAAAAGCCAAAAACATGATAAAATCAAAAATGAGTTTTGTTGCATAAAAGAGGAAATGATAGTACATCAGTGGACGATCACAGCATGCTAAAGAATTGGAAAGTAAAAATGTGATAAATGGTCTCACTGATGATGTGTCAGTAGGTTTTTGCACATTTAGTAAATTATGACGAGATATAAACCTAAATTTCAAACTTGCTTGTTCTGTGGGTTAACAACTTCTTGGATATATAGGTAACCCCTGAAATCTTGTTTGAAAGGTCCCTTATTCTGAGATACTAGGTCTTTATGCTCAGTGATATCTGGGGTATTATCCCGGGACTTCTGATTTTGCGGAAGCAATGGCCTAGTCCCCGGAGAATACTTTTTGCTTGCTTGAAAAATAGCACCACCCTCAGCTAAAAAATGATGAAACATTGAATAATGCTAATCATGGCTGTTGTAATTCAAAAGATCCTCTAAAGGGGACACACCTAAAAGTCAACTAGGCTCTCTGCTGAACGGAAGTTCTGACCTGAGCTATCACGGTTGCATAATTTATTCCCCTGACAGATATCATGTGACAACTGGCCCAAACCGGTAATTTCCGTACACATTAATTATTGCTTAATGACTGCAAGTATGTGCTTAATCGTCAGCAATGCCTGATTACATACTAAACAAGTGAATTCATGCATGTTGTATACTACAAAATATTGCTTTATGCATAAACAAGAGCGTTGCGTCAAAAATAATAGTAAACTCACCGGTAAGACACAATGTGTCAACAGAACTGCAGAAAGCAGTTAGACATCAGAATTGAGGCCTAGGTGTAGGTCCGACGACAAAAATACATTAAAACCCTAGAGTATGTGTAAGGGTTTAATTTATGGACATTGCGAAAGCAAAAATGAGCACTAAAAAGCACCCGAAACGCACTTTAAGTGCAGAATTTATACAAATCAGCAATAATTCAGCATTTAGACGTATAAATATTATGCAGAAATGTCGTTTTATTATCCAGAATATTTCCCTAAGTGTTGGGAATTGAAAGAGTACAGGAAAGGTACTTAAACGACACTAAAAAGTGTAATTTAGCACTTTAACGAATCGGTGTGTAACCAAACAACCGGACTTTACCCGGAACATGAAAATATTACTATTTTCACTAATTATATTTTTCTGAGCCAGTTAGGGTCTCTGATTTCCCTAACACCCGTCATAACACGCCATACTTAACTAACTAAGTTAAACACTTAGTTAACCTACTTAACTTAAACTTTATCCTAACTATCTACTTGTAATCGAACTAGACCCCCCCCCCCCCCCCACATTACAATCGGCCCCAACCAAGGGAACAAGCAAGTACTAATGATGATTATTTTATTAAGTGGTGCTTAAGATCTAGAGAACACAAGACCCATTGGGTATTAGCACCTTTGATTGTCTATAAAATAACACTTAGGCACATGATCATTTTCACTAAACACCACTCACCACAACATACTCTCTCCCTCCCTCAAGGCTCTCGGCCGAACCCTCTCCCACTCACCATCACACTTTCAAGTTTAGTTCTTGACATTTCAACAGCATACATACATCAAGGATCGCGTATTAGGAGCTCTTGTGCACTCGGAACGCGAAGGACCTCCACCGTTAGCTTTTATCCACGCATTTTTCATCAAAGATCTTCCCTAGCCTTGAGCTAGAGGTATAACACTTAAAACTTGTTTTTAAGCTTATCTAAGGTGGTTAAAAGGAATATTGTCGGTTAAATATCGTTAACTTACATTTTGAAGCTTTAAAGTCTAGTAAAAGTACTAAAATGGTGGTTAATAACATATGTGTTGTGTAAAAGCTGTAGTATTTGGAATATGAGATTTTTGAGACCCGATCTATGATGTGGTAGCTCGGATCATCGTTTAACCCGACTTTGTAAGATCATGGATCTTCACATAAGCTCGTTTTTGGTTACTACAAGGGTTAAAAGGCGAAACTCTACCACACTAGAGACATGAACTTGTGTAAAATATTTTACTTGTGTAAAAGTAATTTAACCTGTACATTAGTGTTTAAAACTAGCGGATCTACGTATCTGCAAGTGGTATTTTTGAAGAACCACACTTTAAAGAAATCACATGTTCTAAACCGGGTCTTACACAAACAAAAGTGGTTTTTGTAAATAAACAAGTGTATGGACACTTGTGTAACAAAAGTGTTAACAAAGAAATAGTTTTCGTAAAAACCAACTAGAAGTTGTAAAACTTCATATTCTTTAAAAATAAAGTTTCTATGAAATTAAACTTATTTTTAAAGATAACAAGACTTACTAAATGTGCTAGTAAGTTACTACACATTTTTGTAAATATTCAAGTTCATGAAATTAGTGATTATTGTTGATAAGTATGGTTGATAATTGTTGTTGATGATTATTGACGATTGATGATGATTTAAAAGAAAATAAACACACGTTTTGAAAACGTGGGAAACCTCCATTTTTAGGGGAAACTCTGTCAAAATTTTTATAAATTTTGACACTTAGAAAAATATAAGTTTTTGAGAAACTTATTCCCTAAAAATGTGTTTAAAAGTATTACTAAGGTTTCCCCTAATTTTTGATGACAAGAAATGGTGATTTCTTGAAGAATAAAAATGGATATTATGTATATATATTTTTGAGAGAAAAATATATATTATTTTATCACCAATTTTTGTGCTAAGTGTATATAGTATGTGTTATACGTGCTAGTGTATTAAGACTTAAAAATACACTGATTACTCATGAGGAATAGAAATATAAAAATACACATACAACATACAAGATACATAATTCGGGTGCAAAGTGCAAAACATAAAAGACTTATATTTATTTTTGGAGAAAATAATATAAGTAAGATACGTAGTTAAAAATATAGAATATTTTTAACACAAGAATATACACAAAAGAGAGTGACTGTACTTGTGCGACACAAGTCTAGTGACTAACGTTAAGAAAAGGCGTATAGGTTACGGCGTTAATTAAGCAAACCCGGTGGAGTTTACGACGCTAGGAACGCAAAGTTGTGAGTTCATGCTCCCCCTTTTCTCTTTAACTGTTTTCAGTTTTTATAACTTCGGGGGTGAAATACATGTACAAAAGTACAATATTTATAAATGGTATGATATAAATACAAGAAGTACACTTGGTGAGAACGAGAACCAAGTGTGACGAAATATAAAATACAAGAAGTACACTTGGTGAGAACGAGAACCAAGTGTGACGAAATACAAGAGTATGAGAAGCGCATTTGGTGAGACAAGAACCAAGTATAAGGCGCAATGAGAAATGATAACAAGAAACGCGCTTGGTGAGGACGAGAACCAAGTAGGATGCGTTATGAGAAATAGTGTCACGAATATGGTACAAAAGCACCATTAATCAACGTATACATTCAGACCGCAGAACAAAAGGTTAGATCTAACGGGTGCCTGGCAGCCTCACACTCGGTCGGGGCGAGAATCGAGTGGTGCTTTTGTGTCTCAGAATATACCAATTAAATGCCTTAGGTTTGGTGACTTCCTATGACGTGCCACAGGTTAATGGCTTTGCAACCCATTAACAATCTGATAATTACAGAAATACTGTATTTACATAAAATTCATACCATACAAAATTGATATATAACTTGAAGTACGTGGGGTACTCAAGAAGATTGAATTATACTTGAAGTACGTGGGGTACTCAAGAGAATGAGAATTAAACTTGAGTACGTGGGGTACTCAAGAAGAAATTGAATTATACAGATGTACGTGGTGTACACATGAAACTGGATTTACATATGAAAACTTGATTTACTCACAAACTATGTTTTCATACAAAGTATACAAACATGAAATACAAAACCGCATGAATTCACACCAACTTTATGTTGACGTTTTTCCAAAAACTCACATGTATTTCAGGTAACTAGGATGGATGTGCGCGTGGTCTTGCTTATGCTCGTGGATGTCGCTTGTGTTTAACTTTAAATAAAGTTGTAAACTTTTAAGACAATGCTTTATGCGACTTAGCGATGTAAACGCTAACGTATGTTTTCAAATTATGGTATTTGAAGTTATTTTCTTGAGCATGTAGCATGTTTACTCTTCGTATGCAATGAGAACCTTTCATGATCACACCTCGTGCTTCCGCCGTAGAAAGGGGTGTGACAGATTGGTATCAGAGCTGCGATTGTAGTGAACCAGGATTCCTTCTCGAGTCTAGTCTACAATCTCTAGGATCCATTCACGAAAACAATTTTCAAAGAGTTTTCATTGCATAAAACGTCCCGCGACATCCACTGCCTGAAACTGTCTACATGAGTCTAGAAAAGACACTACAATACTTTGAGTGCACTTGAGTAGCACTTGTCGTTGACTAGAAACTACTTGCAATTATGTGTGATAATTAGCATGTACTAGAAGTAGAATGTCACGAGCATACGTGACTTTACCTGAAAGCGATGGCCCATCTGAAGGAAGAAATACGAGGATGAAACGAACTGTGCGGACTGTGCAAGGAGTTACGTAATTATGGATGCATACATAATTATGGAATTCAGTGCACAAAAATCACAGCAAGTCTTGTCACGTGTAGATTCCCTCAGTGCAAGCCTACTAAGTACTCTGCTAGAGTAATAATTGTTTGATGTCACTTATGTGGTATATATACCTGTGAATATATGATACTACTGTCTAGTGTGACGATATCAAACCAATGTCTAACCCTGCTGTGTTATGTTTTGTCAGAACATGGCACCCAGGAAAACTGTGAATGCTCGCAATGATGATCTACCTCCTCCTCCCCCACTGCCAAGAACTGCTGAAGAGCTGGATGCTCTACTGGAGGAAAGGATCTCCGCTGCTATCGCCCAGTACGAGGCGAACCGAACTCAAGACAGTGGAGGACCAAGCAACGCTAGGCGTAATGGGAATGGAGATTCGTCTGGAGGCAATGCAGCTCAAGGTAACCTTGAGACACTGTACTAAGCATGAGGAAATTTATGAACGGTCTTTGTTTCATTGTTTCTTCAATTACTCACACGTGAATTGGTTGAATCAATTCCAGGCTGCACTTTCAAGCAGTTCCTCGACTGCAAGCCGATAAACTATGACGGCACAGGAGGTGCAGTAGCATTTGTGCGCTGGACGGAGAAGACTGAAGCTACTTTCCGCATGAGCAAGTGTACCACGGATCAACAAGTCACTTTTGCTACTGGGTTATTCGTCGATGAAGCTCTGACTTGGTGGAACCTGCAAGCCCAAACCTTGGGTGATGACGCCGCTTATGGCCTCACTTGGGAGGAACTGAAGGAAAGGATGAGAGAGAAGTACTGCTCTCGTGCAGAACTCCAAAGACTGGAAACAGAGTTCTGGCACTTAACTATGGAAGGTGCTGACATCAATGGTTACACTCGAAGGTTCCACGACCTGTCGAGAGTACTTCCCTACATGGTGACTCCTGAATTTAAGCGTGTGGAACGCTACATTTGGGGACTGGCCTCAGAGTTTCGTGGCATGGTGACGTCGGCCAAACCACAAACAATCACCGAGGCTGTAACTCTGGCTGTCAGCCTGACTGAAGATTGTGTTCGTATGAAGAAGCTCTCACTGAACCCAACAGAAAATGCCGAGACGCATGCTGAGTCGTCTGGCAACAAGAAAAGGAAACATGCAAACTTGAATCAAGCAACTCGCAACAACAAGGGTTTCAGCAAGAAGCGTGACGCTAACACGTCCCAGGAGGCGAAAACCCATGCAACCAAAGCATATCAAGGCTCCATGCCTAGATGCCAAAAGTGTAAGTATCATCATGATGGAGCTTGTCGCATTCCAAGGTGCGACAAATGTGGTAAATTGGGTCATCAAACAGAAGACTGTTGGGGAAAAGGAAAGAACCGAAATGGAAACGGTGCTGGTAATAAGAATGGCAACGGGAAAGGGCAGAACCAAGGATGCTTCAAGTGTGGAAGCAATGATCACTTCATGAAGAACTGCCCAAAGAGAAACAACGCTCCGGCTCGAGCATTTGTGATTGGAGCAAGAGACGCACGCGAGGACCCTAACGTGGTCACCGGTACGTTTCTCATTAACAATCACTTTGCATCCATATTATTCGACACTGGCGCCGATTATAGCTTCATGTCTGTGGAATTTAAACGCATACTCGGAATAGAATCTAGTAGATTAGAAATTCCTTATTCCATAGAACTAGCCAATGGTAAACTTGTTGAGTCGGGCGAAGTTGTTAGAGGCTGCACACTGGAACTTGGCGAACAAAAATTTAGCATCGATCTCTTGCCTATTCAATTGGGCAGCTTCGATGTAGTAGTCGGGATGGACTGGTTGTCCAAGAACAAAGCTGAAGTTATTTGCCATGAGAAAATCATTCGCATCCCTTTAGCGAATGGTGAAACTCTCATCGTGCATGGAGAAAAACGAGACGCGCCTCTTCGAATCATCAGTTGCATGAAGGCACAGAAGTGCTTGAGGAAAGGATGTGTCGCTTTCCTAGCACACGTTATAGACAAGAAGGCTGTGGAGCCGAAACTCGAAGACATTCCTGTGGTGAAGGAATTTCCTGATGTGTTCCCTGAAGATCTGCCAGGACTACCTCCGCAACGACAAGTCGAATTCCGTATAGACTTGGTTCCAGGAGCTGCTCCTGTAGCCAAGGCACCCTATCGACTTGCACCATCCGAAATGCAAGAATTATCTACACAGCTCCAGGAGTTATTGGATAAAGGATTCATAAGGCCAAGCTTCTCACCCTGGGGAGCTCCAGTATTATTCGTGAAGAAGAAGGATGGAACACTGCGGATGTGTATCGATTACAGGGAACTGAACAAGCTCACAATCAAGAATCGGTATCCGCTACCGAGGATTGATGACTTATTTGATCAACTACAAGGATCAAGCTACTATTCCAAGATCGACCTTCGATCTGGATACCATCAGCTGAGAATCCAAGATGAAAGCGTGCCAAAGACTGCATTCAGAACGCGATATGGGCACTACGAATTTCTTGTGATGCCGTTTGGATTGACGAACGCGCCAGCGGTCTTTATGGATCTAATGAACCGCGTATGTAAACCATATCTCGATAAATTCGTGATTGTATTTATCGATGATATCCTGATTTACTCGCAAACGAAAGAAGAGCACGAGCAACATCTCAGAACTATTCTGGAACTACTGAAGAAAGAGAAACTTTATGCAAAGTTCTCGAAGTGCGAATTCTGGATTCGCGAAGTACAATTTCTTGGTCACGTGGTGAATGAGAAGGGCATTCATGTAGACCCGTCCAAGATTGAAGCGATAAAGAACTGGGAAGCTCCCAAAACCCCAACTGAAGTTCGACAATTTTTGGGCTTAGCGGGCTATTATCGGCGATTCATCGAGAATTTCTCAAAAATAGCTCAACCGCTAACGACCCTTACTCAGAAAGACAAGAAGTACGACTGGGGTCACAATCAAGAAGAAGCCTTCCAGTTACTGAAGAGCAAGCTATGTGATGCACCCATACTATCACTACCCGAAGGCACTGAAGACTTCGTGGTATACTGCGACGCCTCACGACAAGGCTTGGGTTGCGTGCTCATGCAACGCCAAAAAGTCATCGCTTATGCTTCAAGACAACTGAAGGTTCACGAGAGAAATTATACCACTCACGACCTAGAGTTGGGCGCAGTGGTATTCGCCTTGAAGATTTGGCGACATTATTTATATGGTACTCGATGTACAATCTTCACAGATCACAAAAGCTTACAACACATATTTGATCAGAAAGAATTGAATATGCGCCAGCGACGTTGGGTCGAGCTGCTGAACGATTATGACTGTGAGATTAAGTACCATCCTGGAAAGGCAAACGTTGTAGCAGACGCGTTGAGCCGAAAAGAAAGGGTTAAGACCCTAAGGGTTCGAGCATTGGAAATGACGATTCGAACGAACCTCACTGCACGCATTCGAGATGCACAACAAGAAGCTCTTAAAGAAGAGAACCGTAAGGCTGAATACCTCCGGGGTGCATTGAATTACATGGTGCCAAATGAAGAGGGAGCCTTATACTTCAAGAAGCGTATCTGGGTTCCACTCTGTGGTGGCATACGTGAGGTCATCCTTAATGAAGCCCACAAATCGAGATATTCGATCCATCCAGGATCGGACAAGATGTACCAAGACTTGAAAGAGTACTATTGGTGGCCGAGACTCAAAAGCGACGTTGCTGTCTATGTTGGAAAATGCCTAACCTGTGCGAAGGTTAAAGCCGAATATCAGAAACCGTCAGGCCTACTACAACAACCAGAGATTCCCGTATGGAAGTGGGAACAAATCTCGATGGACTTCATAACAAAATTACCCAGGACCCCGAGAGGGCACGATATGATATGGGTAATAGTTGATCGATTGACGAAGTCTGCGCATTTCCTACCAATCCGAGAGAAGGATAGCACTGGAAAGCTTGCAGAGATATACTTAAGAGAAATTGTGGCACGACATGGAGTGCCAATCTCAATCATTTCAGATAGAGATGGACGCTTTGTCTCAAGAATCTGGCAATCATTTCAGGAAGCCTTTGGATCTCAGTTAGATCTGAGCACGGCATTCCATCCACAAACAGACGGCCAGAGCGAACGGACTATACAAACATTAGAAGATATGCTCCGTGCATGTGTCATGGATCTAGGCGGCAGCTGGGATACTCATCTACCTTTAGTTGAGTTTTCCTACAATAACAGTTATCATACGAGCATAAAAGCCGCGCCGTTCGAAGCTCTGTATGGCCGCAAATGCCGGTCGCCCTTATGTTGGGCAGACGCTGGAGATAAGCGTATGGTTGGTCCGGAACTTGTACAAGAGACAACCGACAAGATTGCGCAGATCCGAGAGCACATTAAGGCGGCTCGAGAGCGACAAAAGAGCTACGCGGATCCAAATAGAAAATCGGTAGATTTCAAGGTGGGAGACAAAGTGTTGTTAAAAGTCTCACCATGGAAGGGCGTAGTCAGATTTGGAAAACGTGGAAAGCTGAATCCACGATACATCGGACCATTCAGAATTTTGAGAAGAATTGGTACCGTGGCATACAAGTTGGAGTTACCGGAAGAACTTAATGGAGTACATGATACGTTTCATGTATCCAACCTGAAGAAGAGTCCAACACAAGAAAACGTAATCATCCCGATGGATGAAGTGCATATTGATGAAGCCCTCCGATTTACAGAGCAACCCGTTGAGGTTACCGACTGGAAAGTCAACAAGACCAGGAGGAGCAGTGTGAAGCTTGTCAAGGTACGTTGGAGCTCTAAGCACGGACCCGAGTACACATGGGAACGTGAAGACCAGTTCAAGAAAAAGTATCCCCACCTATTCAAGAAGACTCCAGCGAGAGTGAGTTCAGTCTGAATTTCGGGACGAAATTCTTTTAACGGGGGGAGACTGTGACAACTGGCCCAAACCGGTAATTTCCGTACACATTAATTATTGCTTAATGACTGCAAGTATGTGCTTAATCGTCAGCAATGCCTGATTACATACTAAACAAGTGAATTCATGCATGTTGTATACTACAAAATATTGCTTTATGCATAAACAAGAGCGTTGCGTCAAAAATAATAGTAAACTCACCGGTAAGACACAATGTGTCAACAGAACTGCAGAAAGCAGTTAGACATCAGAATTGAGGCCTAGGTGTAGGTCCGACGACAAAAATACATTAAAACCCTAGAGTATGTGTAAGGGTTTAATTTATGGACATTGCGAAAGCAAAAATGAGCACTAAAAAGCACCCGAAACGCACTTTAAGTGCATAATTTATACAAATCAGCAATAATTCAGCATTTAGACGTATAAATATTATGCAGAAATGTCGTTTTATTATCCAGAATATTTCCCTAAGTGTTGGGAATTGAAAGAGTACAGGAAAGGTACTTAAACGACACTAAAAAGTGTAATTTAGCACTTTAACGAATCGGTGTGTAACCAAACAACCGGACTTTACCCGGAACATGAAAATATTACTATTTTCACTAATTATATTTTTCTGAGCCAGTTAGGGTCTCTGATTTCCCTAACACCCGTCATAACACGCCATACTTAACTAACTAAGTTAAACACTTAGTTAACCTACTTAACTTAAACTTTATCCTAACTATCTACTTGTAATCGAACTAGACCCCCCCCCCCCCCCACATTACAATCGGCCCCAACAAAGGGAACAAGCAAGTACTAATGATGATTATTTTATTAAGTGGTGCTTAAGATCTAGAGAACACAAGACCCATTGGGTATTAGCACCTTTGATTGTCTATAAAATAACACTTAGGCACATGATCATTTTCACTAAACACCACTCACCACAACATACTCTCTCCCTCCCTCAAGGCTCTCGGCCGAACCCTCTCCCACTCACCATCACACTTTCAAGTTTAGTTCTTGACATTTCAACAGCATACATACATCAAGGATCGCGTATTAGGAGCTCTTGTGCACTCGGAACGCGAAGGACCTCCACCGTTAGCTTTTATCCACGCATTTTTCATCAAAGATCTTCCCTAGCCTTGAGCTAGAGGTATAACACTTAAAACTTGTTTTTAAGCTTATCTAAGGTGGTTAAAAGGAATATTGTCGGTTAAATATCGTTAACTTACATTTTGAAGCTTTAAAGTCTGGTAAAAGTACTAAAATGGTGGTTAATAACATATGTGTTGTGTAAAAGCTGTAGTATTTGGAATATGAGATTTTTGAGACCCGATCTATGATGTGGTAGCTCGGATCATCGTTTAACCCGACTTTGTAAGATCATGGATCTTCACATAAGCTCGTTTTTGGTTACTACAAGGGTTAAAAGGCGAAACTCTACCACACTAGAGACATGAACTTGTGTAAAATATTTTACTTGTGTAAAAGTAATTTAACCTGTACATTAGTGTTTAAAACTAGCGGATCTACGTATCTGCAAGTGGTATTTTTGAAGAACCACACTTTAAAGAAATCACATGTTCTAAACCGGGTCTTACACAAACAAAAGTGGTTTTTGTAAATAAACAAGTGTATGGACACTTGTGTAACAAAAGTGTTAACAAAGAAATAGTTTTCGTAAAAACCAACTAGAAGTTGTAAAACTTCATATTCTTTAAAAATAAAGTTTCTATGAAATTAAACTTATTTTTAAAGATAACAAGACTTACTAAATGTGCTAGTAAGTTACTACACATTTTTGTAAATATTCAAGTTCATGAAATTAGTGATTATTGTTGATAAGTATGGTTGATAATTGTTGTTGATGATTATTGACGATTGATGATGATTTAAAAGAAAATAAACACACGTTTTGAAAACGTGGGAAACCTCCATTTTTAGGGGAAACTCTGTCAAAATTTTTATAAATTTTGACACTTAGAAAAATATAAGTTTTTGAGAAACTTATTCCCTAAAAATGTGTTTAAAAGTATTACTAAGGTTTCCCCTAATTTTTGATGACAAGAAATGGTGATTTCTTGAAGAATAAAAATGGATATTATGTATATATATTTTTGAGAGAAAAATATATATTATTTTATCACCAATTTTTGTGCTAAGTGTATATAGTATGTGTTATACGTGCTAGTGTATTAAGACTTAAAAATACACTGATTACTCATGAGGAATAGAAATATAAAAATACACATACAACATACAAGATACATAATTCGGGTGCAAAGTGCAAAACATAAAAGACTTATATTTATTTTTGGAGAAAATAATATAAGTAAGATACGTAGTTAAAAATATAGAATATTTTTAACACAAGAATATACACAAAAGAGAGTGACTGTACTTGTGCGACACAAGTCTAGTGACTAACGTTAAGAAAACGCGTATTGGTTACGACGTTAATTAAGCAAACCCGGTGGAGTTTACGACGCTAGGAACGCAAAGTTGTGAGTTCATGCTCCCCCTTTTCTCTTTAACTGTTTTCAGTTTTTATAACTTCGGGGGTGAAATACATGTACAAAAGTACAATATTTATAAATGGTATGATATAAATACAAGAAGTACACTTGGTGAGAACGAGAACCAAGTGTGACGAAATATAAAATACAAGAAGTACACTTGGTGAGAACGAGAACCAAGTGTGACGAAATACAAGAGTATGAGAAGCGCATTTGGTGAGACAAGAACCAAGTATAAGGCGCAATGAGAAATGATAACAAGAAACGCGCTTGGTGAGGACGAGAACCAAGTAGGATGCGTTATGAGAAATAGTGTCACGAATAGGGTACAGAAGCACCATTAATCAACGTATACATTCAGACCGCAGAACAAAAGGTTAGATCTAACGGGTGCCTGGCAGCCTCACACTCGGTCGGGGCGAGAATCGAGTGGTGCTTTTGTGTCTCAGAATATACCAATTAAATGCCTTAGGTTTGGTGACTTCCTATGACGTGCCACAGGTTAATGGCTTTGCAACCCATTAACAATCTGATAATTACAGAAATACTGTATTTACATAAAATTCATACCATACAAAATTGATATATAACTTGAAGTACGTGGGGTACTCAAGAAGATTGAATTATACTTGAAGTACGTGGGGTACTCAAGAGAATGAGAATTAAACTTGAGTACGTGGGGTACTCAAGAAGAAATTGAATTATACAGATGTACGTGGTGTACACATGAAACTGGATTTACATATGAAAACTTGATTTACTCACAAACTATGTTTTCATACAAAGTATACAAACATGAAATACAAAACCGCATGAATTCACACCAACTTTATGTTGACGTTTTTCCAAAAACTCACATGTATTTCAGGTAACTAGGATGGATGTGCGCGTGGTCTTGCTTATGCTCGTGGATGTCGCTTGTGTTTAACTTTAAATAAAGTTGTAAACTTTTAAGACAATGCTTTATGCGACTTAGCGATGTAAACGCTAACGTATGTTTTCAAATTATGGTATTTGAAGTTATTTTCTTGAGCATGTAGCATGTTTACTCTTCGTATGCAATGAGAACCTTTCATGATCACACCTCGTGCTTCCGCCGTAGAAAGGGGTGTGACATATCATCTGTGGTATACTCACCTGTAAGACTGAATATTGGGATCTGGATACGGGAGTATATTCAAGTAGTGGGACACACGAATAAGTTCAAGTGCTTAAAACATTAATCTCATATCTCGGATCAATTGAACTTTGTGTGAAAATTTAAGTGGATCAGTATACTGACAATCTAAGTGAATCGTTTAGAACTTAAAATGATTTAAAGCTTAACGGTGTTGGTGATTTGTCTTAAAAAACTGATATGATCCTCTTGCACGAACTCACAAAAATATTGTTTGTAAATATTTCATTTTTGCATTTATTTTCTTTCAGAAAATCCAAAAAGATTTTAGTGTGTTTTAGCATAAAGTTTGAAAAATTCAAAAAGATTTTCGACAACTGGTGTTGAAGAGCTGATTTTCAAAAAATTCCAAGTGCTAAACATGATGAACAAATGGTTTGGGTGAAAGTGTTTGAAGAATATTGAAATGAAATGAAAAAATGTTTTGAAATATAAATGTTATTCCTGCAAGTGGTAAATTAGACTTGAAAATTTTATCCACAAAATGGTTATCAGAAAATTTATTTTTGGGTAGAGTTTATGCAGGTTAGCCAGGTTCTGAAACCCGAGTTTGATAGAGTGCCAGATTACGATCTAAGAATCTGTGGAAAGTGAATTTCAGACTACGATCCCAGCAGATTGAGAGGGGGAGTCTGAAGACATCAAGACTTGTCAACATTTGAGAGAGAGGAGTTTGTTGATGTTAAAGATAGAGAATGAGGATTCTTGCAATGACAAATACTTCAGAGAAAGATCAAAGACTGATAAAGACTGAAGATGCAAAGACTCGACACTTAAGACTCGTCAACATCTGAGGGGGAGTCTGTTGGTGCACACATCTGTCGTCTTCGTCTTGTATCGAGTCTCGGGTTCAGTGCGGATCTAAGCGAGTGTGATGTCATCATCTTTGATGATGACATCATCAATTTACATCATTTAGTGACATCACTCACTAAAAGACAAAACAGAATTGAAAATTCTTAAAAGTTTCGCTTGAACAGAATGTTTGTTAGTAGATTTCGCTTCAACCAAATGGTATGGCTTCAAGCGAAATATAGGATTATATATATAGGCCATTTGTCATTTCAGTTGTAATTTTTCTGATATTCTTCCGGTGAGCCACGAAGTGCTGCCGAAGTGTTGTTAGGTCTATAATCGCATTCGTTATCAATACAACAACAGTTTAAAGTGAAATCTCGCTGAATTGAACTCGGTTTGTTTGTTTCCGCCGCTCAAACTGAGATAAACTCTTCTGAACGACTCGTTCGGGTCCGCAAACGATCCTACAAACTTACTAGACAAAACTCTATCATTAGGTCCCTCATTTTTATATCGACTTAATCGCCGGGCCAATGGCGAGCGGGTCATTAGTTAATAGCGCTATTAGGGTTGACAAGCCTCACACCGTGCCGGTAGGACGGGCGTGTACTAATGGATATGGGCACTCAGTCAATGATGATAGACATTGACTTAGGGCACAACTTACCTTCGTCAGTTGTCGATATGGCAATGGTCTAGTGGTTCACATGGGGAAGCCCCCACTGATTAAGATATGGTTTGGGGAAAAACAAAGATACTGGTTAACTCGTGGTTTACGAAACAACTTATGGTTTTCAAAACAAACTTTTAAAACTAAAACTGTGAACTCGCTCAACTTTGTTGTTGACTCCTTGTTACATGCCTTGCAGGTCGTTAGGTATCTATGGAGCTTGCACGAGCAGGAGGAGTCGTTGTGGGACATGGACCGTTGGGTGCCATGTTAAACTTTATGAACTTGTGACTTATATTTTGGTTTTACCTTTTTATGTTTCCGCTGTTTAAATTCGAATTTGGTTACCTTGTATCCGAACACCAATTATATTGTGTGGTTGAACTTTTATTTAATTTACTATATTGTTCAATATGATTGGTGGCTTGATCCTGGTCAGTCACGCCTCCATGCGGTGATACTCCGCTTGTGGATTTTGGGGGTGTGACAGTTTTGACGTATGTTTTGTTTGGAAGCAGATCAGGTCAAATATAATACGTTTTCATTCGATAGTATAAATTTGAGTTATTATAGGTTTCGACGTAAATTTAGTTAGGAAACGAGTCGAGTCGATTGTAGTCTATACTTTATAACTCCGTGTACAATGCCACCACACGTGTGTATTTTATATACGCTTTGCGTTGGTCTAAGTTTCGACGTAAATTATGTTTGGAAACAAGTCAGTTCAAATATAATACGTTTTCATTCAACTGTATGAATTTAGATTACTCCACACTTCAACGTAAATTTAGTTAGGAAACGAGTGGGGTTGATTGTAATCTATAAATCATCACGTCGCGTACGGCGCTGCCGCAACGCACGATGGGTAACAAAACTTGTAATATGTTAAAAATAAATATAATAAATATGGTATAAGGTTTTGTATTATAAATAATCTAGTTATTTCCGGGCTTTTAGCATAACCAAAGATCTGTATACTAATATATAAAAATAAAGTACACGTGGATGGTTTTCAGTCCCCCTTCTTTTATTTTTGCCACTTATCAATTACTTTTGTCATGTTGTGAGCATCCTCATTTTACAAAGGTTTTCATTATTTTTACATACATAAATCTTATTGTCATATTCATTTTCACTCCCTTTTACAAATCCTATTATATACTCCTTGATTGGTTTAGTTGATTTTATATTTATACTAAAAAATATTTTTCTTCCCAAAATTTAGGGATTTTTAAAACATGGTCAACATTCAGATTTAACTAATGTATTTACTATAAATCAATTGTAATTAATTTGTGTATTATTTTTTATTTAATTTTTCTTTTTTAAATACCACAATAGATATTAATATGTAATTATCTATGCATAACTTTTTGTTATATCCAAAGTTTAAAAATAGGTTGATACACTTTTTTTATATTTTAAATGTGTTCATATACATTTTTATATTTATATAATGCTTTAAAAAATGAACGTCAACAATTAACATTACATTTTTATATAATATTAAAAAAAAATAACTGCTAAATTTTTGGAAGAGTAAATTACAAGTTTTGTCCTTTATGTTTACACCAAATTGCAGGTGTTGTCTTTTACCGTAAAAGTTGATGAGTTGTGTACTTTATGTTTTAAAATCTTGCACGATTTATCCTTTGAGCCTAATTTAGTCAGATTATTTGGTTAAGTATGGTCATGTACCTTGCACATGAGAACATACTTGTCATTTCTCCTTCCCAGGAGTTATTTGGTAAACACTTCACCACCCCACAAGAATTGTAGTAAAAATATTAGTAGAAAAATCATTACAATCTTAAAAGATGATGCATCATATGAGACCGAAGAAAAAAAGTTTTAGAATGCAACAATACATGAGAAATGTACAACAACAATTGTAGGAGTTATAATGTTGACATTATTTGATTGTGAGGCTAACAAAATAATTTAGAAATGCAAATGAGTTAGTTGAAAAATATGTGGAGGTATACTTTTATACTTTCTTTTTATTTTTCGTTAAACTGTTTTAAAAAAATATACTTTTAGAATCATGCTTTATAAGTATATAAATTTTACACGGTGGTCATAAGAGACTCCTTCTTGATGCGTTTGATGAATTGGCAAGCTATATATTGCATTTTATATAAATAGGTATTTGAAAACTTATGACATATTGTTATACCTCATCTTTTACCATTATTAAATGTAATAATATGTAATTTCAGTAATGAGATGTTTGATAAAAGAATTCGTATTATATTATTTTTAATGTATAAACCCGTGTAATATACGAGTTTTTAACCTAGTTAGATATAAACCAGAGTGTGATCACCCGTGAATAATGACCATTTCTAATAGTGTAGCCTAAATAATACAAGTTTTTAACCTAGTTAGATATAACCTAGTTACATTTTTTATTCTCTAATACAAGTGTTTATAAAACCATTAAAATAATAGTGTAGTCTAAATTATTTTCCTTTACATTTAAAGTTTAAAACACTAATAAAAGCGTATAAGTCGTGTCACAGAGGCAGTATATGTAGGGGTGTTCATGAGTCGATCCGATCCGATCAATGGTCTGCTCATGCTCGGATTGAATTACAACTGATCCGATCCGAGCGGATCAAATTTGTAAAACCGAGCGCAAAAGTGATGCTCATGCTCGAATTGAATTTGAATCGATCGGCTCGGTTTCGCTCGGTTTTATCAAATCCTAAAAAAAAAATCGAGCGGATCGTTTTCGCTCGATTGAATGATAAGGCTTCGTTCAACCAAAACAAATTCTAACTTAATTAAAACATGTCCAACACTTTACTAACAAAAGCAATACATAACTCAAATCATGATTCTAAAAATGTTCTTAACAATATCAAGAAACACAGGAGCGGCGATATGTTGCAGATTGAAGACTGGAGCGACTCACTTGTTTGATACGACTGAATAGTGAATACTCTTTTAGGAATAGGATTTAGGGTTAGATTTCATATTAAATATTAAGTTGGGTTGAATGTTATTTGGGCTTTTAATTTTTTTTGGGCTATTATATTTTTTTGGGTTTGTAATCTATAAAATCTATAATATATATATAATATTTACAGAACTCCTAATAAACAATCTTTTTATTTATATATTTTTATGTTTAGGATAATTTTATCATTTATTATGTGTATTTTTATGATTACATACATTGTAAGAGTAATTTTATCAATTTTTATATGTAATTTTATAATTACACATATGTAAACTGGTTTTTTTACATATATGTAATTAGTTATTACACATATATATAATTTGGCTATTAAACATATGTAAACTACTTTTAACATGTATGTAATCACAAAAATACATATAATAGAAGATAAAAAGACCCTAAATACAAAAAAATATATATAAAATGATTGTTTATTATGAGTTCTGAAAGTTCTGCAATTATTTAGAGTTCTGAAATGAACCCAACCATATATATATATATATATATATATATATATATTAATTATTAATAAAAATAATTCGAGCGAAACCGAGCGATCGACGAGCGAGCGGAGCTTTGCTCATGCTCGGCTCATTTACAAACTGAGCGGGAATCAAACGAGCATTTTTCGAGCGATCGTCGAGCGATCTTCGATCGTCGAGCAGTTTGAACAGCCCGGTATATGTGAACCAATGATTAAATATAGATTAATATATTTTCTTATTATGCGTACTCATCATTACATATGCCTCCGACTTATACGCGTTGAAAAAGATATGATTGGCTAGCCATGTGATGCTCGACTCGATCATCCTACACAGCATGCCATTATGCCAAGCAAGCTATAAATACATGCCAAAATCCCTCTTCACAGTAGTACAAAGCCTAAATTAGTAAATTGTACATCCTTTCCGCGATCTCCATCTTCTAAACAAATGGGTTTTATGCGGTTGTCTTCTTCGTTGATTTCAAATATGAAAAGGTATAGAAGATTGAACTCTATACGCCGTAGAACTAGAAACCATCCAAGGGATGTGCCAAAAGGTCATCTAGCAGTGTATGTTGGTGAAAAACAGAAGAGGCGATTTGTCATTCCGATATCATTTTTGGAACAACCATTATTTCAAGAATTGTTACATGAGTCAGAGGAAGAATTTGGGTTTGATCATCCGATGGGGGGCCTAACCATTTCATGCCAACTGGATGTGTTTTTCCATCTCATAGCCATATTGCGTTCTTTATGATGTATTCTGGATAAATAATGTGTCTACATTTACCGAATGGTTGATAAGTTTCTTCCTTGGTTTGAGCTAACTATATGCAATGTCATCTTTTAGAATTCAAATGTAAATATGAAAGGCTTCCAAAAAATGCATTGAAATTTTCTCTTGCAATGTAATCTTACATAAGGGTATAAGGAGTGGTTAGACACTTAAGAGTGGCAAACTAAAAAATCAACCAATCAGAGTGCGTCACGTCAATCAGTGAAAAATGTTTCAACTATGCTGAAAAGTGTTGGTAATGGTTAGACACTCGGTGAAATGATAAACTTTAAAAAAAAGGAAAAAGATGTGATTGGTTGAGAGATGGCATGGACCCCACCACACACACACACCCTCTCTCTCCTTCCTCCCCTCACCGCAGCGGCATCCCTTCACCGATCAAGATTGAAACCGAGCGGCAAAGGGAGGTCGGCGGCGGCGTTCCCGCGCGTCGCCCTAAATGCTAGAACTAATTTTAAAGGTAAGTTCTAAAGGTGAAGGTTTGGGTGTACACTCACTCATTGCTAAAGTCAAAGAGAAGACCCAAACCTTTTCTTGTGAATCGTTGTTCTGACATTTCTTCTTTATTTCCCTATTCATTTATTTTGTGAGTTGGGTTTTTGTCGTAGCATAATTTCAATTTCTTACGGCATTACTTTCGTTTTCCTTGTATGGCTTTATTCGTAGTGTCAAATTGTTTATTAACTTGCCGTTCAAATAAAAAAACTTTGTTTTTTAACATTGACATCATTGATGGCATATTGAAGAAGAAAACATTTACTAGCTGATGAGTATTGTTAATAACTAGTTTTTGCCTCGTCCGTAGGGTTGTAAATGAACCGAACGTTCAGCGAACAGTTCGTGAACCGTTCGGCGGGAAGTTCGTTTATGTTCGTTCGATTAGCTTAACGAACGAACACGAACAAAAAATTTCGTTCGGTTAGCTTAGCGAACGAACAGGAACATAGGTCTCGTTTGTTCGACTGCGTTCGTGAACGTTCGGTAATATGTTTGGTTACGTTCGTCCGTGTTCGTTTGATTATATTAAAAAATAATAAATAATAAACTTTTTATCTAAACATATTGAAAACTTGAAACCCTATTTTTTCTAAGTTAGCTAAAATTTGGACATGCTAAGACATTTTTGAGGATATTTATCTCTAAGTTAGTTAAAGTTGATTCATCGTTTGGTGGTATATTAGACTTCTTGTGTTTTGATTTATCATTTGATGGTTGTATTTACTACTTATATCCAATGTTTAATGATAACAATATTTTTATTTTTTTTATTTTCAAGTTAAATGTTCGTTTGCGTTCTTTTTTATTTGATTGCGTTCGTTTGTGTTCGCTTGCGTTCATTTGTGTTCGAGACCAGTGTTCACGAACTGTTAGTGAACAACTGAATTTTCTTAACGAACGAACATGAACATAAACTTATGTTCGGTATGCGTTCGTGAACAGTTCGCGAACATGTTAATTTCCTTAACGAACGAACACGAACATGGCCTTGCTCGTGTTCGTTCGGTTCGTTTACAGCCCTACTCGTCCGTGTTGCGTGGCATTAAACCAAATATTATTCTCTCATAACATGCACCTTTGTTTTTCGGTTACTTGTACATAGAGAGGTGCAACCCTAAACCGGGTTAGGAACCGAACCCGACAAAACTACCCAACCCGAACCCGGTTTGAACCCGATCTCTAGCCAACCTGGTTTGGACCCGTTTCAACCCATAGGGTAGGACTCGGTTTGGGTATTTCACAGACAAACCGGTTTCAACCCGACAATTCACAACCCGGTCACTCAACCCGATTAGAGAACCCAGTTTGAACCCAATATCTCGAACCCGTCCAGATGCGTTGAACTAGCATTTACCCAATGGCTATTGAATGACTTTTTGACTATCACAGTACATTTAATGTCGATTTTTTAATCTTTTTTCATCCCATATTTTAGAATAAATATGCATTAATGGTGTTGGTTAAATCAGAACACTCAAAAACACAAAAAATAAAATAAAATAATAAACGCTCCCAAAACTCGAAAGCGGACATTCATATGTTAATATGGGGTTGTTCCTCTACTAAACTTACTAAAGATGATGAATAAAATATAAAAAAAAAAATTGTATTTCGCGTCATAATTTTTTTTAATGAAATTATATTTTCGTTAACTTATTATAGTTCGAAAATAAAGTAAGAATTTTTAAATAATTTATGTTTATTATTATTTTTGAGAATTTTGTATTAATAGAGTAGAACAATAGGGTTGAATCCGGTTTGAAAACTCAACCCGATCCCAACCCAACCTGAATTGGTTTCATAGGGTTTGGTTCTCTGGTCTCCCAACCCGAGTAGAACCCAACCCGGTTTGAGTGCCAACCCGGTTTAAATATTTGTAACCTAAGCCAAACCAGGTTTGAAAACGAATAAAAAAACAAAATGATGGAAACACTATAATTTTTAACTAGGGGCAAATTTGTAATTTTTCAGGACAAATGAGCGTGTGCCAGACAGACGCCTGAAACGAATAAAAAATACACCGATTCAACCAATTAAAACAAAAAACTACCATAATTTTGTCAAAAATAAACTTCAACGATTGCATGACTGTAATTTTACACTGGGGCAAAATCATAATTTGATAGGAAAAAACAAAAACGATGGCAAAAATGTAAATTTGAACTGAGGGCAAAATCGTAATTTGGCTGGGAGGGGAAAAAACTAAAACCAATGACAAAACTTTAAAAATATAAATGGGAGAAAATCGTAATTTGGCCTGACCAATGGAGAAGCGCCAGCCAGGCAACTGGTCGCCCATTTCCTCCAATGGCAGGGAAACACTATTCCCTGCTATTAAGAAACATGATATGTTAATCAAATGAACAAACAAGAGAAATAGCGACAAAATCAGGTGACAAAATCTTATTAAACCAACCCAAATTGATTACCCCCAAGAATCCTAGATCTTACAAATTGTATGATCCGTAAACGATACAAGGTATAGAAATCGGATGATCATCTATACAAATACAAATCAATCTCTCTGACATACAGACGAGAGATTTTAACAACAATCTTACTACAACAAACCCTAACAACTAACAAAGAGAAAACATGTGCGAGTAAAGAGAGGGAGGGGTGAATGACTGAGTTTCTCAGTCAACATCTCTTATATTTGTTCAACTCAAGAAGTTACATCCAAGACCCTCAAGAATGCTCCAAAATGATCGCACCCCCTATAATATTTCACATAAGCCCCTCAGAGTTGCATATGAGTCCCTCATAATATTAACCCTGAACAAACTAGTCAAAAGTATGAGTAGTCATAATATAACACATAAAAATGTCATAAACCAATTATGAAACAATATGAATGATAAGTTATGAGACAATATGAATGTTAAGTCCAGTAGTGCTATACATTAACATCCCCCTTCATTCATTTGTGTGAAACAAATCAACCAAACCCAGTTTTTTACAAAAAAAACTCATGTTGATTAACATTAAGACCTTTAGTAAACACATCAGCCAGATGACTTTCAGAGTCAGCTTTCTCTGTACTTATAAAGCCACTTAACACCTTCTCTCTCAAAAAATACAAGTCAATTTCAAAGTGTTTTGTTCTCTCATGAAAAACTGGATTAGCTGCTATGGAAATAACAGCACTCCTATCACAAAACAATTTTATTGGCAACTAACACTCAACATTCAACTCCTTTAACACATTAACAATCCAAGCAAGTTCACAGGTAGCTGAACACATAACTCTGTATTTAGCCTCCCCCATTGACCTAGAAACAATACTTTGTTTCTTACTTTTCCAGGAAACAAGATTTCCCCCTAGAAATATGCAAACACCAGTGACAGATTTTCTAGGCCCAGTCTAAATCAACAAAGTATGTTAATTCAGACTCAACTCTCCTTTTAAACATGAGACCTTTACCTGGACTTAACTTTAAATACCTCAACAATCTTAAAGCAATATTAAGATATGCCTCTAATGGATTATGCATAAATTGATTTAAGTACTAAACAGCATAACTAATGTCAGGACGAGTCAATAACAAATAGATCAATTTCCCTATAGGTTATGCGGTTATACGCTTTATAGAATTTCGTTAATATTACGTATAGATTTGTGTTGAATAACTAAGATAAAATCAAGAAATTCGGCTTGTTCTTAAGCGGTGGATTCCGTATGAATGAACCGAATGAATAAATTCAAAAACAAAAGAGTCTGTTTGTCAAAAGTGAAGGATTTCACTAAAACACCCAAACGGATCGAAATGACGAAATTATGAAAAGTTTGTTTGGATTGCGTTACAATTGATTATGAAAATGTTATTTTGAGTTGCGTTAATCCACATGAAAGACGGATATGCCTTGTAACCAAAAGGACATTACCATACTTTCTTGGTAATACTAACAAATTGTTAAAGTATGAGTAATGCTCAAGTAATTATCGAAACCAAGTCCATGGGGTTAAACCCAAGGAACTACGTAAGAAAGGTTTCGAGGACGAAACCTCTTTAAGGGGGTAGACTTGTAACACCCCGAAAACGAGTTTGGTAATCAAACCACGTTAATATTAAAGAGCGGGTAAAATACCGTTAGTGGTAAAAATTAACCCAACAAATATTAGTATTTAAACAAATAAACCTAATATTAAATAAAAGGAGAACAAATGCTTTTGAGAAGATAAAGTTTACAAGAGGCCCAAGTTAACTGGACTTAAAATAAAACGGGTTGTAATCTTTCCGAACCCATTAAGCTAACTAGAAATGTTTGACTTAGTTAATAAGAGGAAATATTGTTGGAACTAAGTAGGTTGTGGCGTACTTAATAACTAACCAAACATGAGGGGCCAAAGAGGGATAAATTGAAAAAGTTAATAATAAAAATAAGAACAAAAACACAACACACACACTAGGTGTGTGTGCGTGTATCGATCAGGAGAAAGGAAAAAGAGCCAAAACCCTAGTTGAACAAGAATCATCAAATTGAAGGGCTAATTGGAGCTCAAATTCATGAATGGACATGAATTAATGATCACCAACACAAGGGGATCATGAGGTATGTTTTAAAACTTAGGTTGGTGAAACTTGAAATTTGAGACAAGTAGGTTACTTGCAAATAAATTGATGGATTATGATTCAAAGATGAAATTAGAGGTATATATATGCTTAATTTCGTTAGAAATGATGAAATTATGAAGTACTTGATGAAATGTTACTTGTAAGTGATTAACAAGTAAATTATGAAGTGGGTTTTGGTTATATAGTACAGATGATGATATACATGTGCTTAGAATCATCATATTTGATAGTAGAAACAAGATACTTGAACAATTTATAAGTCTGAGTGCATGTTCATACATGACTTGAAATGGGTCTTGTATGTTATGATGAAATTGGTAATTATGTTCATGAAAATAGATGTCTAAAATGATGTTATCTATTAGTTGATATGTAGAACTTGATATTAATGATCACTTGAATATGTTAAAGTGATAGAATTGAGATGAACTTGGTTAGAAATTTAGTTAAGACGGTGTCCTAGGAATAACGCCTACCGGGTAAATGGTGGAATGCCAAAATAAGTTATTAAACTTAGTTGTGCATTTCATATGATTAAAGGCAGTTGACTTTTGAAAGTCAAACTGGCCCATAATACGATCGAATGATGATTTAGATATAAAGTCCATAAGATGGAATAGTCGTGATATTTGATGACTAATCTAACCATCTTGCGAATTATAAATGATAGTTTGACGCTTGACAAGCTAGGTGGAAGCTTGAAGAAGAAGCGGGTCAAACGGATCATGAATGAAGGAAAAGCGTATTTGAATGCAAGGTAAGTAGAGCTTACATCCCTTAGATAGAATATCTATTCGTGTATTTGGGTTAAAGACCAAGGTGACTTAGTATTCGAAATGAGTCTTTGAATTATGACATTCTGATACGAATTAATATGGGTCGGGATGAATAAAAATGGTAGGAAACCATTTTTGATGATAAAAGGGAAAATGGTACATTAGTCACGCGTTGACAAATAAACAATAAGCCGTGAAAAGATTCACGTTATGGTGTAAACAATAATGATGAATGGGTAAAATGGTCATTTAGACCCAATGGGTCAAATGCAGTGGCGAAGCTTGAAAATTTCCACCGGGGGGTCGGAAGTCACCGGACCTAAAGGTATATACCTAAAAGAGTTATTTTTTATAAAACTGGGGGCTCGAAAACGTATATACCTAAAAAATTCTATACGAAACGTACATACATAGCACTACTGAACGAAAAGTTCGGGGGGTCGGGCGCCCCCTCCGGCCCCTTCATATCTGTGCCACTTGTTATCACCGTTTGATGATGACGACTAATGTTTGCTTGTCAAGTCTTATGCTCACATGAACAAATAGAGTATGAGAATTTGCGTTGCTATGAATTAGCAACAAATTTGATGTGGTATTAAAAACGGGTCAATACTTTGACCCGAGCTAGGTATGTGTAAATGAGATTATAGCTAAAATGTGCGATTTGGTCAAACATGTTTTTGAAAGTCCTTCGTGTAAAAGAAGGGACTAAAGTTGACCAAAACGCCCTTAAATGATAAACCGACAAATGACCCTTAAGGGTTGTTTGAAAGTAAGTTTTACGATCGAGTAGGTCTTTTGATAAGTGTAAAAGTTTACGATATAAGCCTTTATGGTCAAATGCCATGAAACGAGTCTTTTTGTAAATTTACCATATCGAAGGGTAGAATTCAGAATAAATAGTTCACTATATTAAATCCGCCACAAATATAGTTGTGGTGGAAGATAAGTAGATAACTTAATGTGGAAATGGGATGTGTGAGAAGAAAGTGCGAGATTTAAGATTAAATGCTTAAATCCTCTAAACGGGTTAAACTGAATTATGTGCATAACTTGGGTAATGTCTGCGTAATTCATAAAAGATTGATCACGAGTTAAAGATTTTGTGTTAAATATGTAGTCCATGATTTTATGATGATTTAGAAACAAGTTTATTTAATAAATCATGAAACAGGTCATAAGTTTAATAATTGAATTTTAAGCCGAGGGATTAAAATCTAGAATTTTATTAATTCAGATGTCGGATTTTGACTCCATATGATGGAGAATCGAATTACGATCACGTAGGAAGAAACGGATCGTAAAACGGATAAAAATTGAGCGAGTTATGAAGGTTTATGTGAAAAATGGTATTGCTAGGAGTATGCAGCTCCCAGTAGCAAACCTTCTGTCGAAATAAGTTTCCCGCGCCCCGCGACGGGTGAACAAGCTTTCGATCATGGCCCGCCACAGGCTACAGAACTGTGAAAAATTGTTTGTTTTAGTGTTTTGTCTTATGAACTTGTTTAGACATGTTTTAAACTGCGTATGACTAACTCATTTCATGATTTATGAAATGTAGGTCTATCTTGAAGTGCCGGATGACGATCAAGCTCAACGAAGAACCGAACACGATCAAAGTTTCAAGCTTCCGCATTACGTTTCGTCGTCACGTTTTAAACGGCGATATATATATATATATATATATATATATATATATATATATATATATATTATGTTGAAATGTTTTAAGAAACTCGTATTTTCTAATGTATGTGTAATCGTATAAACACATTTAAATGCGAAAATTATATGAAATATAGTTAAATTAAGTAAGGGTGTTACAGTAGTGTCATACCTTGTAAAAACACGGCCCCGTGTGTCAACGGCACGGCCGTGGCTAATGTACTTGTTGTACTATCTCAGATTCTACAAATCTTAGAGTTAACCATGCCCCGTGTTGCCTTAGCACGGCCTCGTGTTGAGTTTTGAATTTGTCTTTTGTTATCTTTTCTTCTGCAGAGAATTCTTACTAGGCATGGCCCATGCTTGGTGGGCACGGCCCCGTGCCAAAGCTTCTGATCTTGTTATTTCCTAGGTTTGGATGTGGACGGGGGCTTGGCGAGTTGTGTCAATCCCTCTTCATTGTATTTTATGTTGGTTTTTGCTGTTAGTTTGCTCCTTTTGTGCATTTAAGCTCTTTTGACCCCTGTTAATTAAAAAGGAACAAAGAAACGAGCTTTTTCCAACATTAGTATCGAAAAAGGGTTGATTTTACGCCGTATTTGATATAATTTATATGTTGTATTTTAAGCACATCAAATACCAACACACTTGAATCTTTGCTTGTCCTCAAGCAAAACTCTTTATTGTGGCTTACACACCCAAACATAATTGGTAAAAGAGAAGGTTTTGGACTTATGTTTAGAGTGTCGGGAATCAAAGTTCTAATTTTATTATGTTTTTATTTTATTTACAGTCTTATTCGTCATAATTCATTTACAACTCAATGTAAGAAAAATTATTTGTTTTTGGCCATAACATGCCTTTATAAAATTCTTTTTAATTATATACAAGTTTTACACACCTCATAATTAATCACTCAACACTCGGCTGAAGATGTATAAGTAAAGACGATCATACCCGGTTTGGAATTTACTCCTACTATTGGCTTGACAAGCAATCAAACCTCCTTCTTTTTGACATTTTAATCCTTGTAAGTATCAAGAGGACTTTTTAAAGGGTAGGTTGTGGCTCGGGTTGTTGTGTTTTATTTAAAGTGCCGCATTTACTGAAAATAAGGGGCGTGAAAAATAAAAAGGATAGGTTTTGGGGTGATAGGTGGTTGTTTTTGCAAAATTATATTTTTGCGGGTTTTCGAAATGAAAGGTTTAAGGCTCAACAGGGTTTATCTAGGGGGAATATTTTTGAAAAAGAAAAATAAAGGTTTTTAAATGAAAAGCAGGTTTAGTCCTAATGCCTCTGTCATTTACATACTTGGATTAGTGTCGGTAAGGACTTGGAGCATATTGCTTTGGCAAGTTCTAGATTTGTAAGAACCAACCGGGCTATTCACACAAGAAACGAAAATTTGAGCAATTAGTATAGATGTGTATTTATTCTCGATAAAGGCTCAAAACTTACTTTTGTGGGAAAAAGGGTTGTAGTGTAGTAATCAAATTTTACAAAGATTTGTTAGGCCCATTTTTATAATTTTCTTAATTGGTTCTTTTTATCAGACGCAATCAGGTGTAAATTAGTAAAAAACATAATTTTAGAACTTATTTTACCCAACTAAACCAAGACAAGTAAAAGAAAAAAATAAAGTTTTTTGAAAAAGTTTGGGGTGGTTAGCGGTTTCCAAAGCAAGTTTTGTGCAAGGCTTGCTTTTTAGGACAAACGATTCAAGGTTTTAACATCTCTCCCCCCCCCCCCCCACTTAAATTACACATTGCCCTCAATGTGTCCCCAAAAGGATTTATTTTGTTTGATTGTGTAAAAAGTGCGTAAGATAACAAAAAATTACAGCTACTAGGATCTAGACACGGGGGCGTGTTGGATGAACACGGCCCGTGGTCACAGTGCCAGTAACTGAGTTTTGAGAAAACTTACAGTGAAGTGAGCACAGGGTCGTGCCTGGCGAGCACGGCCCGTTACACTTTCTGAGGAGAAATTTTTGGCATCAGTGGGTTGGGCACGGGGGTGTGTCTGGTGAGCACGGCCCCGTGGCGCTTGTCTGTTTCAGGTAAAAATTCAGGTTTTGTCGTTTGGCTTCTGTTTTCCGGGATTAGGGACCACTATTCTTAGTGTGTCCAAGCCTCCCATGGTACATGTGAGCTTATAATACTACCACAATCCAACACAATACAACATAACCATAATACAACCTAAATTATGATAGTTTTAAGTTATTCACCACCACATCACAAAAGAAAAGAAAATAAAGTGCAGAAAAGTAAATAGTTCAAGGAAAGTAAATTGTCGGAACGGGACGCAGCCCGGGGAATACCATCAAGTTCAAAAGTCAGAGAGAGTTAACCTGAAAGACCATCACGTCGCCTGCTGCCACCATCGCCTAATATGAATCCATATCATGTCCCTCCTCATCTTCCTCCTCCTCCTCGTCTTGAATCACCATGTGGTCCCGGATGTATGTAATGTTGTTCTGCATGGTTATGATGTTGTGTTCCATGCTACCAAACCGGGAGCTCGAGCTTTGAACCAAGCTATTGGCGTTCTTGGAGACTTGGAGGGTTTCCTGCATAATATTATATAAATTGATGAGGTTAGGAAAATCACTCCCTCCTTGGGATGAGGATCCTGGGAATGGTCCGGGACGAGGACGGTTTGGGACATCTTCGATTGCCAAGATCTCATCCGGCTCATTTGGGTTCCAAACCCGACCACTTGCATCCTTGAAGCGCATAGACCCGTCGGGGCAATCGATGATCAGATTCATACTTCGACACACCACGAGATCAACTTTTGTTGTACCAACACCCTTATTAAACACCGTCGGGGTTCGCCTAATATAATTTTTGCACAACTTGGTGATCCATCCCCCGCAAAAGATGGGTGTTCGGGTGTCTGCGGTGGCGTTGGTAGCCACGTTCCATAGAAGCATGTGGGTGACGTCGATGGGTTGGTGGGTTACGAGACAGTAAAGCCAAGTAAGCTCTCGTAAGTTCACCACCCCACCGCTGTCCTTTCTTTGACACAAGGCACCACTAAGGACCCAATGGATGTAGCGGAAAAGTGGGTCCCCGATTTTGGTGCTCTTTGTGGAGCTCGGGTTGTAGTTGCCATCTCCAATTATTGCCCATGCAGCTTGTCGCAGGTTATCTGGTAATTCTCTGATAGATTCGGTGAATTCTGGTTCCTCAGCATCCTCCTCGGTATAGAGTCCAATGTTGATACCGAGGACCAGTTACAAGAGCATCGTATCTCTCCCGCTACCCTAGTGTTTCAAGTGTTTCGAAGCAGACTTGCCTTGGAGGTTCTTCGTGCCTCACTTGCAGAGTTTCATACCGAGTTTGGTACTCAAGTTCAGAGGTTTTAAACCTTAGGAATTTGTGCGGCGCCATTCCTGCAAGAAAGAACCAATAAGACAGTTGATACGTTGAAAAATTAGCAAAAATTTGTAATCATGTTGTTTGGACACGGCCCCGTATCTGGGGTCTTAGTTGGACACGGCCCCGTATCGAATCGTATGTTTCTTCAAAAATTAAAGTTTTCGAATTGGCTTCGAAAAATTCAAAATTTTTGGTCCATTGGGTGCGGTTTACCCCGAAAATCAAACCCCAACTATCATTTTTGCATAAAACACTTGTTTACCCTTTCGATTTTAAGGTTTTTGGTTAAGAACAAAAGTTTGTTAAACAGTCTGAACAATCTGATTTTCCCAACAACGTTCAGTGATTTACTTCCAAAAACTCTAATGCTAACTACTATTAACAAGATCTAAACAAAAATTCAAGGTTGGCATGGGTCTAGTTCAAGAACCCTAGATTAAACCTGAATTTTTGGTGTTACACTACATGCAAATGGTTAAACTAACTACTATGATGTTAGAATCATAGCTTGTAGTCGGATTAGGTTAATCGATCGTTGAAATCCATTGGAAAATCGGCAGGAACCAGGGTCTCCAGAGAAACGGGTCGTGTTTTGTGTTGAAAAAGTGAAGACAGTGTCTTATATAGTCTGTCTGCACGTCGGCCATTGCCCTGTGCTGATTCAGCATGGCCCCGTGCCCTGTTTATTATTTTTAATATATCTAGGCATTTAGGCACGGGGGCGTGTCAGGTGGGCACGGCCCCATGTTCAAAGTTCCAGTAACCTTAATTTTTTATCCGTGCACGTGTCTGTGACCGTTTCTCCTTGGTTCCTTTTGTACTTACCTGTTTCTCGTCAAGTCTTCAAAGATGATGCTTCCCAATTGTTCCTACAAGATGATTAAAAAAGAAAAATATGCATATTTACAATAAACATTTGATCGTTTTACCGATCACGTACCTACCTCTTGAAGATCCATTTCAACTTTCTCATCCTCAATGAAACCTCAGTAGAACTTAAGCCTTTGTCCGTTTACCTTAAATGGTTCTCTGTTTGGAGGCTTAATTTCTACCACTCCATGTGGAAAGATTTGGGTAATGGAAAAAGGTCCTGTCCACCTTGAGTTAAGCTTTCCCGGAAATAATCGAAGCCTTGAGTTAAACAACAGCACTTGATCCCCCTCCCGAAATTCTTTAGGTTTGCTATTTTATCGTGTATATTTTTCATGCGTTCCTTATAAATTTCAGAGTTAGAGTATGTTTGATTTCTCAATTCATCTAATTCGTTTAACTGATAGAATCGATTTTTACGGCAAGTTCTTGGTCTAGGTTTACGCTTTTTAACGCCCAGTAGGCCTTGTGAGCAATTTCTACCTGGAGGTGACATTTTTTTCCATAGACGAGCTTACATGGCGTGGTGCCTATTGGTGTTTTGTAGGCGGTTCGGAATGCCCATAAAGCATCGTCTAGTTTATCCGCATAATATTGATTAACAAGTTCTTGATACCTACAATTAGTGTGATTTCCAAATTGAAGCTCTAGGTTACTAATTTAAAGTATAATGGTTAACTTTGCACAGTGGGCCACATAAAAATAGTGTACAGATTGGTTATTAATTAATGGTGGATGCTTAAAGTTTGGTTAAAATTTCAGGTCAAGTGTAGTCATCAAAGTCAACCTGATACTATTGAGTTATAGCTGGTTTGGAGTTGTGTCCAGCCCCTAATTGTGTTGCAAATCACATACTCCTTCAGTAAAATTAATGGCAAAACAGTTCTTCCAAATCCAATTTTTGTCAGAAGTTAGATGCTCTTTTAGACTTTTTTTTTTTACTGAAATGTCACAGGTTATAGGCTGCTTTGGGTGTGAATTATGATTGTTGATTTACAGGAGACTTAAGACTGTTTTCAGACATTTTTAAGGCTATGGGATTGCAACTGAGGGATGTGTATTGCAACTCGGTATTTTGTTGTCTATATTTATATGAGTTTGATCATTTCCGTGCTATGATGATCCGTTTTAAGTTTTAGAGGAAGGTGATATTTTTTTAGTCTATTAGCGGGGTATTCAGTCACTTTTTCTTCTGATAAATTCAGAATACTCATATCAAGATCTAACCCCAACCGCCATCTTCGTTCTGATTTCAACGCAAACTGCAGGTACCCATCTTTGATTTCGGTGAATCGGTCATTGTTTTTTTCCAATAATGTTTTCTTTTAATTTGATGTTTGAATGAATATTCAATTGTTTGGTGTTTTATGTTGCAGTGATTGTGGGTGAAAAGGGTGATAAGTGTAATCAAAGGGGGTCTATGTAATAATCATGGATATGATATTTTCAAAAAGGTTATATATATGTTTGTGATATAAACTCTTCAATAGTTTTTTTTTTGAAAAGGGTGATAAGTGTAATCAAAGGGGGTCTATGTAATAATCATGGATATGATATTTTCAAAAAGGTTATATATATGTTTGTGATATAAATTCTTCAATAGTTTTTTTTTAACTGTAGTGAGCTTATTAGGCTGCTGTAGCATATTTTTTAGATTTTATATGGCAATAAAGAATATTTTCCTTTTGTTCAAGTGTTCAATTGATTCTAGTGGGACACTTTTGAACTACCCAAAATTCTCCAACCGAAACAAACATCTCCATTACATTTATTAATATCAAAAGGGAATTTCAAATTCAAAGGAAAATGGAAAATAAAATGTTATGCTTGTAACAACCAATACTTTTGCACTGTAAACCAAGGTATTAACTAAGGTAAAACCACTTACATTATGTAAGTGGTTTTGTTGATGGTCCTAAAAGTGCCTTTTGAAACGAGTTGCCATATCTTAGTGTCGGGCCTTTTGATACAAAGTCGCCATATCTTAGCATCGCACTCGCGGGGTCTTTGTGCTACGTGGCACTGTGTTATGCCCTCGCCACATCGTGGCGGGTCTGGTAAATCTAGTTTAAAATAAAAAAAACATGTTTGATATGTTAGTTGTGTTTGATAGGCATGTAATGTGTAAGACTTTTGAATGGTAGGCTTGGTAGAAGTTAAGATTATTATTCAATCAAGTGTAAAAGTGCTTCGAATAATATTGTAACACATGCCAATGTTAATGTCAAAAGTGTGGCATTTTGGATATTTGCTTCTTTTATGTCTAGATTGTTATAAGCGTTAATTATTTGTTTATCGATTTCGATGAGTTAAATTATTAGCATAGCTCTACACACTCTACAGTCTGCGGACCACATCTGCAGGCATCTGTAGGAGAAGAGGTGGACCAAAGGTCTGCAAGGAGAACAGGGTTTGTTTTTTTACTTCTACAAAAACCTTTTTCTCTTCTCACAACACACACAAAACAGTACACTCCTCTCTCTCTACCATCATCCCCACCAAAATCACAGTCCACCACCACCGTTCCACCCCCACTGCCGAGATCCGTCCACCACCACCGTCCCACCCCCACTGCCGACATCCTTCCACCACCACCTACCCTTTAACTTTCCCTCTCTAAACAAAACAACTCAACATCAGATCTGTACCATCTAAACCATCAGATCTGACAAAACAACTCAACATCAGAGGTGGTGTTGCGGTGTTGGTGGAGGTGGTTATGCAGTGGTGATGGTGGTGGAGGTGGTGCGTTAGGGTTTCGGGCGGAACTGAACATCTACCTCCTCGGTCTCTCTCTCTCTTGCATCTCTCTCTCCACCTCTCTGTACCGTCGCCGCCGCCACCAAATGGGGGTGATGGTGGCCGGCCGTTCATTGATTTGAAGGGAGAAGGTGGGGTGTGCTTTGTCGACGGAATGAACCGCCGGAGAACCAGATGACCGGAAGCCGAGATGGGTGAGGGGGTTTTGTCGGTGGAGGAGATGGGTGAACGTGGGGGTGGAGGTGGTGGCGGAGATGTGGTGGTGGAGGTGATGCAGAGAAGATGTGGTGGTGGTAGTCTGTTTTGAATGGCAGAGAGAAGAGGTTTGAAGACTTGGGTTCATGTCTGCTTGGGGAAGAGGTGGGAAAGAGGTTTTTGGTGAGAAGCTCTTCAAGAAAACAAACAAGCTGCAGGACCCAAAGGTCTGCGCGTGTCTGCGCGACGCAGACATAAGTGGCCAGAAGAGCTTTTCTTAAAAAAACATAAGCTGTAGGGACAATAACTTCTAGACCAGAAGACGATTTAAAAAAAATATAATGCTTTCAAGATTGTTTGTGTGAAAAAAAAGTTGCCCTCATTAATATGTTGAAAATGGGTTATTTATATTCATGCTTAATGAAAATTGGATCATAAAAATTGCTCTCACTAATAGTTAAAATTTATATTAATACATATTTGATGAGCTTGGAGGAATGGATGTTGAGCTTATGTTAGAAAAAAACATATTAAAGTTCATTTTGGGGATTAATGCCATGGCACTCGAGGTATAATTTTAACACTGCATGTCTTTGTTTAGTTTATTTACTTTTTTTATTTACGAAGTCTTTTTCTCGTGTTGGAATTAAGTAGTTTGTTGAGGCTCGTGCAATTGCAGTTGACACACGTGCATGAAGGATTTACGCCATGTGGCAAAGGCAATTGCTGCAACTCTGGTAAAAATCTCAGCTTGATCTTTGTTATTTATTTATTTTATATCCAAATATATCTCTAAATTTGTAATATTTACACCTGGTGTCAACATTTACATTTGCTGATACGGAAGGAGGAAGCATACGATTCATCATTTCTTAAACATGCTGATGAAGCGGTCGAGGAGCACATTTTAGATGTGATTGAAGCTACAATAAGCAAACTAAAATACTACAGGTAGTTTTAAAAAAGAAACCTTCATTAGAGGTGCACTTTAGTTAGACCGCTTTAATTATAAATGGGCTAATTTGGGTTTTGGGTTATGTTCCATTTCAGATTGGTTAAATGCTAATAGCTAAAAGAGAATGGGTCAAATAGACATTAATATCAAGATGCAATTGTTCAAATATACATGTAAGTCATTCTCTTGGACTATTAGAATTTGCTCAAAAATATTTGGTTCTGTGTGGCATTTTATATTCAATATGTTTAGCTTTTTTATTTTTATTTTTTCTTTAACATTGATTTTAGAAGTAATACTTTTTGACTTAACGCATGTGAGATATTTGTCCAAAAACGGAGCACATGTCATACGCAACTATGCTATTCACACATTTATTCCGAGTTAGGTTGCACATTCTAAAAAAGACACAGTCGAAAGCTTGATTCTCGATCCTAACAGTTTTAATGAATTGTTAGGGGGTGGTTTTCCTAGGGATGGCCTACTATGTTCAAGGAGTTGTTAACCGGTTGCGTGGTCCAGTGTTTGTGACCACATTCAGTCCACTATGCATGATCACAACCGCGGTTCTTGGGGCTATCGTGTTGTCCGAGCAAGTTCATCTTGGAAGGTAATTGTTTACATGCTTTTGAATCAACTTAACTACATTAGTTATAATAGATATCTTTGTTTCATACATGCACTAGAACTCAACTTCATTTTGTGACATGTGATAACAGATTGATAGGGGTCATTATCATAGTGATGGGGCTTTACTCGGTGGTGTGGGGTAAAAGAAAAGATCATCTACTAAACTAACATTGGAGAAAGGTACGGCTCACGAGTTACCAACCTTCGACAAGCGCCATCTCCCAATATGTGACACCTTGGATGAACCAATTAAGGTCTCAGAAAAGGTTCCACAAGAGCCATGATTCCTCTCACAATATCTCTTGACAAGTACTTTATGTGTCCCTTCAAGATTCTTCTGGCAAGCTATAACCTATATATATCCCTTTATTGTTATTATGCAACCCAATTAAAGGTTAATTCAGAATGTGAGTTACAAAATTATCTTTTTGCAACTTGAAATGAAACATTCTTAGTTTGTGACTACTTTTGCTATATATAATAGATATGATAAAGGAGCATCCCACAAGTTTTGTTTATTGGGTCATTTTATTAAAATATGTTTTTTCGTATATTACACATAATAAAAAACGAGAATCAGATATCGCATAACGTTAACAAATGCTCAGTGGTCTCACCTGACCCTGCCACCAAGCTCCTAATAATGACAGTACATAAAATTATAAATAACAAGTAAATGGAAACGGGTGAAATGATGATAACAAAGTTTAAACTATATGCATCGCATCTATCATCACTAAATATCACTACCACAAACAAGGCTTTATTGACAAAGATATCCATTAGTAATAAAGATTACAAAATGATTCTTGTCATAAATGCTTGCTCGTAATTTCCTTCCTACTATATTACCAACAGAACTTCTGGTTCTCAATGAATTCTTCTATAGGCAGAAAATTTCTCAAAAGGAAATCTTTGTTTGGAAAAGAAGGCGGAATGAAGCTCTAGTTATCGTAACAAACTAACGATGGGTTTTAGCGACATGGAACCAGGGGCAGAACCACATTAATGTTAGGAGCCGTAGCACCGGCTACCCTCAACCCCGTATTCCTAGTGTTTTTTTTCCGGTTTTATACAAAGGATACCCCTAAAACATATGAGGATACTCCTAACCAAAAAATAGGATACTTGATATTACTAAAATCTCATTTTTTTATAAGCCCAAACATTTTACAACCCGAAAACTTGTATAATAATTAAGCTTGAATGATAAAATAAGCCCGGATTAACAAAAATAGAATTGAAAGAAGACCCTAAATATAATTGATAAAGTTAACCCAAGACCCAAAACAATATTATAATTGAATAAGTGATCTTGCTCGTTTTATGGTGGAAACCGGAACACATAGTTCTTGTCCTTTAATTTATCGGGTAGTGAAGCTAGCTTTGATTTTACCGGTTGTAACCGCAACCGTTCAAAGATGTTTTTTTTTCTAAATTAAATCTTGTTAAGACTGATTTACGCGATCGAATGGGCCCGGAATATTTAAACAATGTTATGATTTGTGTGGTTGAAAAAGAAACTTTTGATAAAGCAAAAGACAACGATTTAATGGAACGATTTTAAGCTATGAAAAAAAAAGAGGACAAATCTATTAGCTATTTGTTCTACTTTATTGATTATCGTTTTTTTATTGTATGGTTATGTAGGATCGTTTTCACGACCAAAACGAGTCGTTCGGAAGAGTTCTTGTCAATACGAGAGGCGGAATTCAATCGTATTGAAGTTGTTTCAGCTGATTTGCACAAGAATCACTTTAAACTATCTCGAATATTGAAAACACAAAGTTTTACAGGCTAGAGACACTTCGGCAGCACTTCGGCACCGGAATCAGAACCTTTTAAATGACAAGGCACAACCTAGTATTTATAGGCATGACTATTTCGCACGAAACTGTTCATGCGAAATCAACTTCACACGAAATGACTATTTCGTGCGAAATAACCAGTTGATTTCGTGCGAAATGACAGTTTGTCATTTTGTGCAAAATTCCCCTACAATACATATTTCTCATATTCTCGAATAACGTGCCCTGGTCTATCTAAACACAAACAAGACTCGATAGAAGACGAAGTCGACAGACATATGCACCAACAGACTCCCCCTTGGATGTCGACGAGTCTTCAGTACCAATCTTCATAAAGTCGAATCTTCAATCTTTATCAGTCTTTGTGCTCTCTCCAAAGTATCTAACAATGTAAAGTATCCTCAATCTCTAACTCTTCTTCTCTTTCTCTCTTCCAGAATCTCAATCTGACTCTATCTTCTTTCTAATTCTCTTGATCAGATCTCTTGATTCCTTAAGTTCTTCAGCATTAGCAACTTGCATGAACTCTAGAACCAAACTTGACTCTTGCATCTTCAGACTCCCTCTTGATATCCTCAAACTCCCCCTTTCAATAAGCTGGGATCACAGTCTGAAATAGTTCTAGTTCCAAGATTGTGACCTGGCTCTCATTCAGCTCAGGTATCGGAACCTAACTAACCTGTACATTCTCTACCCAATAATAAATTTCACAAATTTAAAATTTGACAAATTTAATCTCTGGTTATCGCATAAAAAATCAATCTCAAACAATCACTTTTATTTTGAGGTAGAATTATTTATAACAATTTTTCATTTCAAAATCAACTCTCCCAAACCTTTTCATCATGTTTAGCACTCGGAATTTTGAAAATCAGCTCTCCAACATCAGTTATCGAAAATCTTTTTGAATTTTCAAAATTTATGCTAAAACACACTCAAAATCTTTTTGGATTTCCAAATTAAAGAATTGCAGTAAAAAAAATTTACAGACAATATTTTTGTGAGTTTGTGTAAGAGAATCATATCAGTTTCTGAGACAAATCACTAACACCGTTAAGCTTTAATAATTTTAAGTTCTAAACGATTCACTTAGATTGCCAGTATACTGATCCACTTAAATTTTCACACAAAGTTCAACTGTTTCGAGATACGAGATTAATGTTTTAGAGACTTTAACTTATACGCATGTCCCACCTCAGAATATACTCCCGTATCCAGATCCCAATATTCAGTCTTACAGGTGAGTATACCTAGATGATATCTGTAAAGGTTAAATGTGAGGGCCATGAGAGATCAGGCTATTGCTTCCGCAAAATCAGAGAGATGATGGCTTCGACTTTAGGTGTGTTCCCTTTAGAGAATCTTTTATTCAACAGCACATGATTAGCATTTTTCAATGTTTCATCATTTTTTATGCTAAGGGGATTGCTATTATTTCAAGCAAGCGAAAAGTATTATACGGGGACTAGGCCATTGCTTCCGCAAAATCAGAAGTCTCGGGATAATACCCCAGATACCACTAAGCATAAAGACCTAGTATCTCAGAAAGAGGGATCTTTCAAACAAGATTTCGGGGGTTACCCATATATCCGAGAGATGTTCCCCACGAGATAAGTAAGTTTGAAATATAGGTTTATATCTCGAACACAATCTACTAAGTGTGCAAAAACCTACTGGCATATCATCAGTGAGACTGTTTATCACATTTATCTTTCTAATTCTTTAGCTTGCTGTGATAGTCCACTGATGTACTATCATTTCCCATTTTTCACAACAAAACTCATTTTGAATTTTATCATGTTTTTGACTTTTTCAAATTTTCTAATGTTTTTGGATTTTCTGAAAATTCTTACTCCCCCTAAAATTCAAAATCATTAAAAGGAAATTTGAAAACAAACTGTACACATAAAATGACAACTGTTGTGAATTGCTTCAATTCGCCATCCACTTGGCATAAACAATCAGAACTCCTCCTTACAACAAACTATTTTCCCATTATGATTTCAAAACACTTAAGTTTGTTTTAATCAAATGGTTTTTCCGGAAAATAAGTTTTGTTGGATTTCACAAATCATTTGTAGGTTAGGGGTTAAACTCATCACATTGTTTTTCAATCACTTAAATGAAGGGTAAATCAAATTCAACTTAATGACCTTGATTAACCACATGTAAGTTTACCAAACAAACATTTCAAGAATGATGCCGATTCCTGCTCCACGATTACCAACTTGGAAGCTCCGGCAAGTCCAGAGTTTAATCATAATAGGTTCTATCCCAGTTACCAACCTGGGATGACCTATCTTCACTTTGTCTCTTCGTTTTCTTTTCATAGAATTCCTTTACCCCTTTGACCTTCCCGTCAACCATTTTTCCAAAAATATTTTGAACTTTGGGGCTAAAGGCCTTTTCAACATCAAAATATTTCTTTTCAAGAAAAAATTGATTTGAAATTTCAACTTTTCCAACTTTTTGTTTCAAATTTTCAGCCCGCAATGGTGGAAAATTTGCATCATCCATTGGCGGAACCGAATTTTTACCCTTTTTCTCAACCTGTGGCTCCTCTGACTTTATGGAATCAGATTCATCGCCAGAACTATCATCATATTTTTTAACAACCCACTTGTGGTTGTCAAGATTCACTTTTCTTCTGTAAAAACTTTTTGAACATTTACCAACCTCAAACTTTGAATTTTTGAAAACTTTAAATTGTTTGGTTGGTGGTTCATTCTCAACCATCTTTTCTTTTAGTTTAAGAGAAACTCCCTGTTTTGTTTGGATTGCCTTTTGACAATTCCTAGCAATATGACCAACTATTTTGCATTGAAAACAGGTTCTCATTTCCTTTTTCTGAGCAACTTCATTCTTCATTTCTTCTTGCTTTTTAGCAAGGAATTCTTTGTTTGTTTGCTTTCTGAACAATTGCTCTTTTTCTTCTTCAGATGATGTTCCTGAAATAAACACAGTATTTGTTTTAGAAATTTTCTCATTTTTATAATTTTCTGGTGGAACAAAACCAAATCCTTTCTTTTTGAAATTACCGTTATGGTTTGGTTTCTTTCGATAACCCGAACCAGAACTGTAACCCTTTTTTCTTGTTTTCTCTTTGTTGAACTCTTGAGGTGTATTTTTTAGGTTTTTCAGAAAGATTCACATCTTTTATTTCAGAAATATTAATTTCTGTTAATTTGAAAACCTTTTTGATCATTTCAGTTTTGACACCTCTTATTAGAAATTCTTCATCAGAATATAATTTGTTAGAATCATTCAAAGTATAAGCTAATTTGAATGTTTCATCATTCAAATTAGATTATGATAACAAAAACTCTTTATTGTAAACCCGTTTGCCCTTTTTGACTGTTGGACTTGACGTTTCAGACTTTGACTCTGAATTTGACTCCGACTTTAACTCCTCGGTTTCATCTTTATCCAACACCTGATCGACCACTTTCTTTATTAACTCTGACTCATGCTCAGTATCAGATGAAGTGAAAGTGACATCAATATTGTCTGGCAAATTATCGGAAGACTCAGATTCCCACTGTAAATTGGTTGCCTTTTTTACTCTTTCCAAATTAGGATTTCGTGGAGAATATCCATTTTCAAACGGAGGCGGACACTTGGTATAACTGGCACTAGGTTTCTTACCAGAATGCTTTTCTTCAGTATCCTCTTCTTCAAAAGCCTTCATGCCTTCAACGGTTGGATAAATCCTGTCAATAACATAAGAAGTACATGAGTAACTTTTTAACAACCTGTTTACCCTTTCTGTTTCAATCCTCTGGGTTTCCAATTTCTGTTCCAGCACAGCACACTTTTCAATGTAATTATTGACAATTTTCTGCTTTGTCATGAAAGCTCCTTGAAGTGTCTTCATAGCTGTTGCTTGTTCACTGCTTGATTGATTGTATTGATTCATGGCTTTGTTTAGAACATCATAAGATTCTTTCAATCTATTCATGTTGTGAATCAATGTGTTGTTTTGCTTCTTCACTGTTTCACAGGTTTCACATTTCACAGGAATCTTTTGTGCATCAGCTTCTGCTTCAACTGTGAAAGCTGGAATTTCTTTTACCTTTTTCTTTATCACAGGAACTTCTTCATCATCAGTGCTAACTTGTTTTTTAACTTTCTTCTTTTTCTTTCGAACTTTTCCATCATCACTGTCACTCTCCTCTAACATTCTTAAATGCTCTTTCATTCTGTTTGCATAATAATCATTATCATTATCACTGTCTTCAACAACTCGAGCAACAAAATCTTTAGCCAAGAATTCTTTATCTGGACCAACTAAAACCTTCTGGTAATCTTTCATCATCTTGATCGATCAATTTGCTCATCAAATATGCTTTATTTGATTCTTCAATCTCCTTCTTAGCATGAGCAATTTGTGATTGTTGTTGATGTGGTTGCTGAGCAACTTGATGATAGATCGCTTTCCGATAGTAATCATTGTTGTTGAACGGATTTTGAGCTCCACATGCTTCACGGTTTGTGCATTCACGCTTGAAATGCCCTTTTTCCTTGCAATGAAAACAAGTAACTTTAGATTTATCAAAACCTAAAGTAGAAACAATTGCATCACGAAAATCATCTCTTCCTGTTATCTGTTTGAATTTCTCCGCTCTTCTCAACACACTAGCCATACACCACTTTATATCCATTAATTCCATTTCTTCAGCATCAATCTGATCGTAATCCTCTTTTGTCAACATTGGATTTCCGATCCTTCCTGCTACTAAACTCCCATACGACTCTAACACAGTCACTAACAAAGACATGTGACTTTTTGCAACTTCTTCCGAGTAGTTTTGATCATTCTCAAGATTTAGTGGAATGTTGCATTGAAGTACTTTGCCACTCTTGGTTTCTGAAAAGTTTGGATCAAATGATGGATATGAAGAAAAACTCATTTTGTTGTTTGATCCTTTAGATGACACTCCAGAAGAATTTTTAGCATTGAAGGCAGTTTCGATCTTTGGTGACATGTTGGTCTTATCACTAATACCTCCTTTGTAATATAAACCGAAATCTTGTTCACCATCAAAATCCTTCATTCTTGAGATTTTCCGTTGTTCCATTTCTTGAGCTTCAAGTTTTTCAATAAACTTACTCAGTGTTAAATTTCCAAAATCTTTTTTATTCCTCAACATCATGAGGTATGTGCCCCAAACCTCATGTGGCAACGCATCAACCAGCTTTTCAATCAATTCTTCATTATCTTTTGTGATGCTTAATCTCTTCATGTTAACAATCAAATTGCAATATCTTTTGATGATCTGCTTGGTGCTTTCTGTTCTTAAACCACGAAATAGATCAAATTCTTTCTTCAAAAGCGATTTTTTGTTCTGTCTTTACTTCCAACAAACTTTGATTTTAAAGCTTTCCAAATTGAGTATGCAGTTCCATTGTGTTGCAATAGAACCAAGATATCTTCCTTAACAGTTTGATGCAATAAACTAGTCATCATCTTTTCATCTTTATATTCCTTTTTCTCTTCAGCACTTAGATTTTTAATTACAATAACCTTTTCATCATTTACCGGTCTTACATATTTTGTTTCAATACATTCCCAAGCATCCAAGTAATTTGCTCGAACCCAATTTTCGAATCGTTCCTCCCAACCCTTATACTCCTCAATATTCATGAGCTTTGGCGGTTTTTGCATGGTGCCCGTTTCATTTTCTAACATTGTGTTATGTGCAATGGTAATCGGAGTAGCAAATGCGTTGTAAAATTCTTCTTCCATGATTCGGTATCAAAATTTTACAAATTCAGACTTTCAAACGAAATGAAGATTCTCAAACGAAATACTTTCAAACGGAATGAACTTTTATGCGAAATAGCACTCTCAAACGAAATACTGATTTCGTGAGAAACGGTTCAAACGAAATGACAACTTGGTACGAAATAAGCTGATTTCGTACGAAATGAAAATTTTGATGTGAAGTTTCAAGCGAAATGCCCTTTTCGTGCGAAATGGAAGTAACCCAAGCTATTTCGTGCGAAATGAGTGTGGTATTTCGTGCGAAATGGATAAAACTGATGCTATTCCGTGCGAAATACTGCTGATGTCATCATATCGACCAGAAAATTGTCAAATTGAACAGGTTTTAGTCCAATTTTAGATCTAATTCTTTCAAGGCTTTGTTAAAACACAGTTTCGCATAAAATGTGTGAAAATTAAGCCATTTTAACCATGAAAACTTGTTTAATTTTGAAAAGAAGGTGTAGAAAACAGAAATTTCAGCAAAAATGGTATGAACTCTTCCTCCTGAGCTCTGATACCACTTGTAGGATCGTTTTCACGACCAAAACGAGTCATTCAGAAGACTTCCTGTCAATACGAGAGGCGGAATTCAATCGTATTGAAGTTGTTTCAGCTGATTTGCACAAGAATCACTTTAAACTATCTCGAATATTGAAAACACAAAGTTTTACAGGCTAGAGACACTTCGGCACCGGAATCAGAACCTTTTAAATGACAAGGCACAACCTAGTATTTATAGGCATGACTATTTCGCACGAAACTGTTCATGCGAAATCAACTTCACACGAAATGACTATTTCGTGCGAAATAACCAGTTGATTTCGTGCGAAATGACAGTTTGTCATTTCGTGCGAAATACCCGTACAATACATATTTCTCATATTCTCGAATAACGTGCCCTGATCTATCTAAACACAAACAAGACTCGATAGAAGACGAAGTCGACAGACATATGCACCAACAGATTACACGGTAAAAAAGATTTGGGATACCTCAAAATTAGTGGACTAGCTCCGCCACTGCATGGAACTGACATGAAGCCTTTTGTGGCAGATTAGTGGCAGACAATTCCGATTTAAACGCCCACTTTTAAAACTGGATTTAAAGGACCACACACATGTTGTGTCTGTCATATTTTAGCTCAAACACCATGAGCAATAAAGGGTTGTTTTCTATCTTACCATATGATTCAAAATCATTAAGTTAAACGATTCTAATTAATACATAGGGGATAAATTTATTCATTTGAAGGAAAACAATCAAGTTGAATAACGTAACCTGTTTATTAAATAGATCAATCCAAATACATTTTGTTTAATAAACAAGTTAACTTATACTCAACCCGTTTGATAAATAGTTTGATTCGCTAACCTATTTAATAAACATGATGAATTTTTATAAAGTTACTATTTATACTTTAGAGAGAATTCAATACTTTGATTTTTAATTTCTCTATAACTATTACTAAATTCCTCTTAATCTTTCATCAATTCTTTATTTTCACAATCTTTATTCATTATTCCCCGTTACTTATTTTTCACTATCTCATTCTCTGATCATTTCTATCTTGTTCCTTTAATTTTGAGATAAACACATAAATCATTAAACCCAAGTTTGTTAAGACAATGAATGATAAAAAAACAAAAATTATTAAAAAGACAAAATTTACCATGAAAAAAAAGAGGTTCATTTTTTAACGTCACCGTATTCGGGCTTAGTGGCATGCCTCTTCATAGTCCAGATATACATCCATACCTCAGACAGAACCACAACGGTCCATTGTTAGTTTGACACTCAAGGATAGCGCCAAACCTTTTGAAGAGGAACTGACTAGCTCGTAAAACCCCTTGATTTGCTTTCGAGGAGAAATTCGCAAGCAACAAGATTTGAATTTGGGCCTCCCCTTTTAGAGAAACATGGAGTGCATTTAAGTTGGAGTTGTTCGGGATTTAAATCGTAGCGAACGTTGAAAAGAACTTGGATGCGATTCACTCCAGGTCTACCAAGTACCAAGCATGCAATGCATGTATATTTATACGTGTTTTTAAGGCCCATTTCTTAGGGATTAATTTGCTTTGTAGGATATAATATTTGTGGTTTGTTTATATTAATTAAAATAATAATTTGCTAGTTGAGGTTTTGATAATTTTATTTCATTCGATCAAATGACATGTCTTATACAGTAGATTCAACAATTCTTGGACTAGAAGAATAAACGGAATTACTAGAAACTTAATTGACATTTAATCTTCTTGCCATATAAGGGTGCATTACTACTTCTGCTTCTTGCCATATAAGGGTGCATTACTACTTTTGGTTGAGAGAGAGGGAAAAAATGGACAGTCTGGATTGTAATCTGTGTGATGTAGTGTATGACAATGTAAGGTGAAGATTGTGATCCGTGTAGTGTGTTTGTTGGTGTTTGAACAGTTGTACAATATTGTTAGGATCTGAGTTTCTTTGATTGCAGCGGAAATGGAAAGTAAACTTTATAACACAATCACAAGAGAATAGTTTTTAGTATACATGATTTCATTAATCGAATGATTGTATGAATTACAAGATTCAATTATGCATGCATGCAACACTAAACTTCCCCTTAGCCTGAGCTCACAGTTAGTTCGTACAAGATGAATGTGAGCAAAAGAGCTAATAGAGCAGTACAGGTACTATTCTATTTATAGTACAATCCTAACCACTGAGCATCTAATGCTGACATCACCTAGACAGTGGCATCTAACAGACTAACAACCTCTAAATATGTACTGATCTAAACTAAACACTGTTACATTAAACAACTGATACATAAAATACTGATGTTGCTTTCCACTGTTGTTGCCTAAGCATTGATGTTGAATATCAGTGCTTTCTTCAATAGTTGATCAGGCCTTGAATCAGCAGTGCTTTGTCTTCATTAGTACTTTGACAAACAGCAGTTGTTAGGTCTTCAGTCTTTACAATCAGCTGTTCTTTGAAGAGCAGTTGTTGAGAGATCAGTACTTGAAGTCATCAGTTGATAGAAACACTGCCATTAGAGGGAACTTAGGTCATGCATTGCTTATTGGTGATCAACTGTTGAGAACCAGTTTTGGCTTTCAGTATCATCTGTTTTTCTAGGTTTGATTACATGGGCCAACAACCTCCCCCTAGAACAGATGATGCCAAAACACTTCATTATTAATGATCTTTATTCTCTCATCAATTTCTTCCTGATTTTCCCTTTGAATTGTAATTCAAAGTTCATGGAGTCATCATCATCCTCATCCCTGTGAAGTTGAAGTTCTAAAAGATCTAGGAGATCAGCTGCATCCAGGCCTAATGCATCCTCCCTAGAAATGTGTTCAACTCTACCATTGGAATTGAGCAAAGTCAATACATGGGTCTTTCTATCAGACTTCCACTTTAGTATTTTTTTAGTCCAAAAGGGTTTCTGGGGAGAGACTTTATTTGTGATAAGTTTGGTGAAGGAGGTCTGCTTGTCAGCCTTTGAACTGTTACAGCAAGTTGAGCTTGAAGTTTTAATGAGGCATCATCCAAGCCATACAAGATCTGGTTCTTGATAAATTCTTTCATGATATCAGTTTCTCTCTTTGCATCTTCCTCATCCGTCTGCTTTTGTCTTTTTCTTTGATCTAAGACATGGGTGGATAAGTCAGAGGATGTGAACAGTGTTTTCAGAGAGAGGGCCTGTTGTTCTGGCTTATCAGTGGTTTTGTCTTTGTATACTGCTTCTTTGGAGCTATAGGATCAGTTTCTCTTAGTTTTTCCAGCTTGTCATAGATTTGATCAACATACTGCATGGACCATCTTGAAATGGTCTTTGCAGACTGCAACCAACTCAGCTTTCTTCCTCTTGTATTCTAAAGTAAGCTCTGCACTGGATTTCTTGAACCTGTTCCAGTTTGGTGCAGACTTCTTCATCTGAGGATCATTCTTTATTCTTTCAATCTTGTTTACTTCTACTTTGAGAGTTGTGAGTGGCCAGTCTTTGAATTGTTCTACTTTGGCAGGGTAAAATTTGTCTCTCATGATAAGCTCTAAGAGATCTTTCCTTAGCTTCTTTTGAAGATCAGCCTTTGGTGGCAGATTTGACATCTCCTTGCTCAAGTCTCTTGCATAGTCTTCCAGTTTCCTGACTTTACTTAACCCATGCTGCATTCGACTTGATATATTGGTGTCACCTTTCCCTTTACCCTCTTGCTTAGCAATATATTCAACTTGCTTGGCTTTGAGTTTCAGTTAATCATCCATGTTCTTTGGAGTTCTGATGCCATGAAGAGATGGGAAAGTTCTTTTAGATGGATCATCCTCTGTATAGAATTGCCTCATTTCAGCTTTCAATGCATGCAATTCCAGAGGATAATTTACTGCCAATGGGATGGTTCTTGAAGGATCTTGACCTTCAAGTGTTTGTGGTTAAACAAGTGGATTGGACGTTGGTGATGATGGAGGATTAAAAGGTTCAGGGTTGGTTTGAATGAATGGTGAAGATGATATTGGAGTAGGTGCAGGTATATCATCATCATTCACCTGGAATTTTCTTTTCCTTGTATAAACAGATTTAGGAGAGGGAGTTTTTGTTGGAGAGTTGGAAAAAACAATGAAGATTGCTTGGGAAGGAAATTGGAAAGTACTGATTGGTTGACTAACAGCTGTTGACACAACTGGTGTCTCAACCGCTGTTGTCATAACAACTGTTGAAGTGTCATATTTGTTGCAGTGTTGGATGGTATTGTTTTCTGCTTTTTGGCAGGTTGGTTTTGTGGTGGTGGTATTGGTTTAGGTGTAACAGTGGGTGTCTTTTCTGAACCAGCAGTGGTTTTGAGACCAGCAGTGGTTTGCCTTTTAGGTGTTTGTTTTTGTGGTTGTGGTTTTGAAAATGTGGCAAGTGGTGGTTTATTATGTTTGAATGATTTCTTCCTGTTGGAAGTGCCAAGATCCTTTGTTTTGATTTCCCAATCCTTCATTGCCTTTTGTTCCTTCTTTCAAATCCTTTCCTTTGTTGCATTCTGATTTTGGACAGTTTTTTTGTTTGCAGCCTCTTCATCTGCTTGAATGTTCAGGGTTTCATCAATTCCCTTTTCCTTTTCTTTGAAAGATGTTTTAGCAGTGGTTGCAGAAGACTTCTTTTCAGGCTCTGACTTTTGAGTTGGCTTTTGCCTTGGAGTAGGTCTGCCAAACTTCTTCATATCATGTTTCTCCCCCTTTTTGGCATCATCTTGATCATCATCATCTTCAAAGATAGGTGCAGGGGCAGTGCCAGTCATTTTTGTCGAGGCCTGTTTGATAGCCCTGATTTCAGCCTAAGTATCTTTATACCTTACTTCAACCATATTTCTGATCAATGTCATATGTGTATTTTGTTGAATTTCTGCAAGTTCCCTTTGAGTAGTAAGAATGGGCTGGACTGAGTTCCAAAGCTCTTGGGATAATTGTTGATGTGTTGGTTTACTTTTGGAAGCTTCTACCAGAGTTTGTATTGATTGATTCATGGTGAGAACAGTGGTTTTAATGGAAGATAACCTCTCCGTCAAATCTTGGTATTTTAAACCATCAGCCAAATAAATGGAATCATCTGATTTCCCACCAGTGGTGGTTGTATCAGCTTTTGAACCAGGAGGAGTCTCCAAAGTTTCATCAAGTGATGCCCCTTTTTCTTGGTTATGGTTGTATCTGTAAGAGCATAAAAACTGAATTAACCGAACCAAAATGACACTAAAACAAAATCTTTATAAATAATATGTAATATGTAAAAAGAAGTTTGTTATAAATTTATGTAAATAACTTGTTAGTCGACTCTTATCCTCCTATAAAAATAAAATGTTGCTAATATTTTATTTGACCAAGATATAATAGAATTAATTAATTGAAATTAGCTTGAATACACCAAAGTCATTAGTAAACTTCCGGCGGAAATAAATAGCCCACTACTCATCTCCATCTTTGCGAGAAACATTACTATAGTCACTGTTTGAAGTTCCATCGAATAACCCAACACCCATTTCCGGCAATAGCATCGATCAAGTTCTATTTTACTAGAGAAAAGTTACTAAAAATAATTAAGTATTCATTTTTATCAATATATAGGATTAGTTAGTTGCTCCATTTTCTACTAATTAACGAACGAACCGGTTAAAACTTAAAACCAAAAAGAAGAAAGATGGAGTTGGTTACTTTTTTTTTTTTGAAAGGTAAACTTCATTCAAAAAACACCACAAGCTATTTAAGTGGTTACTTGATAACCAATATAACTAGTTTAATACCCGTCCGGTGGACGGGTTACGTTCAACAGCGTAAAAAAAAGATAATCAATAATAAGTATACACAAATTTAAACAACATTACAAACAAAAACACATTCTTCAGTTTATAAAAGAAAACGAACGTCAACACTTTAATACCTGTGCGTTACACCTTTTTAATATTGTGATGTTAAAGGATAAAAGAAACGTACCTCTTCCCAATCTTAAAGGACGTGTTTAGATATCTACAAAGAATAAAAGCAATCCTTGTAGGATCACTTGGTGATGTGCTCTATCATTAAAGCAGAGAGATACAAATGAGAAATGTGGCGTGGAATGAGAAAAACGAGAAAAAAAAAATAATAGTATCAACCTATGGGTTTTCAATGCTACTTGACACATATTGGCTCTGTATTCAGTGCTCAATGTTGATCCTTCAATAATTTGTAACTGGACCAAGAGCATAGAATATTGAAGACAAGAAAAAAGAGACCAAAAACTCAAAATTATAAGGACAGTTAACTGTAATAATATGGACATTTTGGCAACATTCTATTTGGAGAATAATTGAACTAAATGATAGGGGGTATTTAAATTATGAATAACTTAATTTGGTAAGCAACTTTATGGGAGATGGGGAGTATGAATTATAAATTGTAACTTGTGATTAAGTTTCGATTTATTAGTACCTTTTTTCATATGTCCATCAAACTCCTAGACAATGACTCGTTAATTAAGAAAATAAAGGTGGATAGCTACATAATGAGGCCTGAAAACACTAGTTAAGCGCATACACACATACAAAAAAAAAAAAAAAAAAAAAAAAAAAAAAAAAAAAAAAAAACTCAGCTAGCCAAGAGCATATAAGCATTTAACATCCTCATAATTTGTAAGCCTCAACTTCTTTTTGCAGAATATAGTATGCGCACCATTTATCACAACTTAACATAGCTTGAGTTAAAATACCCATTTTCTGCTAAGAAAGCCTCTCTTATTTGCCATGTGAAAATCACCTGGCTTGCAGCTATATAACTGACTTTATGCCCTGAACAAAAAATTACTTGATTAAGTAGTCTCTATCGTCTCATTTTAGACATGATTCATAGACAAAAGTGTATAATAAGCATTAAAGTATATACCTTTCCATGGCAAGCCTCTGTTCGGTTTTTGCTAGAAGATAGTTTCTCCTATCAAAACAACATTAAAACCCTTAAAACATGGAACCAATGATAAAATTTGTGAATCTACAATATTTGTGATCTACATACTATAAGATTTAGGGTTAAAGCAACTTACAGTTCTGTAGAATACTTGTTATCTTCATTCAACCTGGTACAAGCATATTTCTATCCCTATAAGAGCATTTTTCACAGCCTTATATGGCTATATAACAACCCATATACAACGAAAATATTCCAGCCCCGTATGGGTATAATTCCCAGCCATGTACGACTGTTATAAAACAGGTTCAAAGTCATACAAAAAATATTCTATATAGATTAATAAAGCAAAATTAAGATTATTACTATCTTTCATACTAACACTTAACACAGTGATAAAAAGTAAACGAATAAAATAGCTTTTACCTGACCCAACCAATTTTGATTTGTACTATTAAGAAAATTCCATGTTTTGACTGGGCATGCACATGTTGAAACTGCACCAACTTTGGACGTAACAGTACAAACCTCATCAAGTTAGATGCAACCAGTTGTTAATTGGGATCACTTTCATCAATCATCCGATGTAATAGCTTATCAAATCATTTTTCATACCATCGCCCAACCATCCCCATTTTCCTTTTCAATATCTTCAAAAGAAATTTCATATGTACTTATGTTCTTCATCATCATGTCATCTTTTGATGTATTTTACTTTCATGAACAAAGGCAAGAGCACCTTGTGAGGCTGCACATGCAGTTCATTGTGTTCTTCCACATAAAATACAAGATTCAAAGTAAATGATAACTGAAATGTTTTATCATTTTTAAAAATAAAATAAAATAACTTGCTATACTCTCTTTCTAGCCATAACAATATCTTGTGTTGATACTGGTCTAAAGACCACCTAATATTTCTACTGTAGACTTTAAAGGCCATACCATTTACCACATGCTTTCAAGAAAAGTAAGACGATTTAAATTTAAAAAATAAAAACAAAAGAACAGTTGATGTACATTGCACTAACCGTTTCTGTCAGGCGGTTGTCTGGAAGTTGGATGACTGCAATCACAGAAATCCCAGGATGTTTTATATCACAGTTTCTACCTACATTAAACCCAAGTTCAAAATATTAACACCTGCTAATATGGAACTTCCTATTTATCTATAACAAACTTCACTCTGATTTTGTCGTACTAAATACCATTGAATTTCAATCTTTTATTTTACCACTCAAATCAACATTCTTAGTTTGTTGGTTCACTTGATTCTTACCTCTTCATGATATATATTTTGCCCACCCTGATACACCCTTTTATGTACCTAATGAGCCATAAATTACCATGATCGCTTATCCGTCCTATATCACCCGTTTCATGCCAGCCTTCATCGCCATGATTTTCTTTTGTTTGAATCTGGTCCCAATACCTGATCATTAGGGGGACGCCCCTTTGTTAACTCCATGTACGGTGTAGGCTTTCCAACACACACATCCTCTTGTTGATTGTCCACATCTAACTTGTTTTCAACAGTTTGCTCAATAGGATCTTGAAGGGTCATAAAAGTTACAAACGAACAACCCTCCCGCATCCCTTTCAATACAAAAATAAAAAGAAATAAAAAATTAAATAAATAAAGCAATAAAAAGCAAAGGACTGAACTTTATAATTTACATATAACTTGGAGGTTAACAAATATAGATAGAAATATAAACCAACCATAAGCTAGGAAAAGTCTAGCATTATATAAAAGCTATATCATCTAAGATGCATTCATAATACCTTAACAGAAAAAGAATGCAAAAGTAAATCAAGTTGGGAAAAGGATAAACCACAATGGTCACGGGACAACAAACAAACACTCACACTTAATGAGGTGGAAAATGGGTCAAGATGTGTAACCTTTCAATACAGGTTTGGTTGACCAGCCAACACAATTTTGTCTATTTCTTTTCAGTTTTAGATAATCAATGTATTAATTGTGATTAAAAAAAAGTCTACTACAAAAACAATAATCCATCCTTTATAATAAAATATTATAGGAGGTTATAAAAATATGGTAGCAAATACTCCTTTACATTTTAGCAACAATAGTTTACAACAGTTACCCGTTTAACCCATTAGAGATAAAATAAATAAACCAAATCAACTACTGATATGGTTTGAAATTCCTCGGATAACAGAAAACATGTAATGGTCGAGCTGCCAGAAAGTTCAGCTTATTAGATTTATCAGTGCACAACGAAGCAATTTATCAACCATGTTTCAAATTTGATTTATAGAAAACCAACCTTTATATCAATTAGAACTTACAGCATATAGTTGTTCCAAAGGAACCAAGGCTCAGCCTATGGAAAAAAAAACAGCAGAGTTTATAAATAAATAGAAATGGAAAATATATGCCAAAAGCAACCGTATATATTTAGTATATGTGGAGATCTATGAAACGGAATCAAGTCTAGATACAATTAACTCAATATAAAGAATTTCAATTGAAGACAACACATGCCTGCCTCCAAAGAGGAAGATGCCTTGATTCATCACCCAGGATTTTCAATCGCTGTGAACTGCAAGCAGAAAATGGAACCAAACAAAAAAATGGTCAAATGGTAAGTTTTATGCCAAAGTCATAGTCCAAACTGAATATCATGCTCATTGTGAATAATACTGAAATAATGAACAATGCATAAGAACAATATAACTCACAACGTAGTTCTAAAGTATAGAAGGTTTCGTAAAGGTTTGTCAGCGACTAATTCAAAGTGATTAATCTAAATCAAGAACCCGTTAAACGAAGAACTTGACGAAATCAAAGAACAAACAGAAATTTGAGTTGAATTTCACAATTATTTCAAAAAAACCAAACAGCACTTAAACAGATTACGATGGTTAGCAATCAATATAATAAACAATCACTAAAAGCTTACGAGAATAAAATAGAAGGGTTAAAATACCTCTTGAAATAATTGATAAGGAAACAATGATGGTTCTTCAATCAACTATTAAAGCGATGATACAAGGGTGATTCTTCAATCAACAATTGAAACCGGGATGGTATTTGTTGGAAGAGGATCTGGTGGTGGTGCATGCCTCCGGCGGTACCGCGACCTCCAGGATGCTTACGGTGCACGCCTATGTTCCCAAGTGTAGTGATGATTGCAGGGCTATGATTCACAATTACGTCGTGCATCTGATGTCGATAGATAGTGGATGAATCGCACCATCTAATGCAATCAAGGTTCAGAAAAAAGCCCTAATACAGATGTGAGAGATGGAGTGATTTTTTTGGATGTAACTGCATTATATAACAATACTATTCAACTGAATTGAGGGCACTACCAATGTTTGTAGGAGGCTTGAATTGTGAAGATAATGGGCAGAAAAAGACGCTGGTAACCATTTGATGAAGAAACTGTAAAGAAATGCCATCATGGAAGTTATTTTTGTGAGTTATTTTTGTGAGTTTAAGTGGCTGAGATTTCATTTCAGCAAGATCTAATGGTGGAGAATGATTTGAAAAACAGTTACACTTAATGGTATCCATATATATATATAATAAATAAAGAATTCATTTAAGTGGGGTCATGGCTATTTAATTAATTTACTACTAATAAATTAATATCATTGTAAATATTAAAACTGTTTTACGTAGCATTTTTATTAAAACGGTTTTTGTATAACATGTTCGTCGATAAATGATAAGAATATATATAGTAGAATTACTTGTTAAAAGTTATATAAGAATATTTTGAAATACAATTATTGCAGGGTATGTCAACATATTTTCCTCATTAGTGTTCTCTTGATTTAAAAAGGGAGAATTTGTTTATAGTTTTTGTGAAATCCTTTTAAAAATATTTCTTTATATAAATATAAATTTTAGATATTCCTATTAAATATAAATTAATTAATGAGTAAACTGCCATTTTGGTTCCTGTGGTTTGGGAACTTTTGCCATTTTAGTCCAAATCTCAAACTTTTTACACCCGGGTCCCTGTGGTTTGCATTTTGTTGCCATTTTAGTCCAAAATCCAAAAACCCTCTACTTTGACCGTTGAAAACTGATTATTTTGTCCTTTAGTGCAAGGGCATTTTGGTCATTTATGTTTAGTTTTTTTTAGATCTGTTATTGGGGGCATAAATCATCATCATCCCCAACATAATCACATCTCTCTCTCTCTCTCTCTCTTCTCTCTCTCTCTCTCTATAGCACCACACCGCCACCTCCTCCATCTCTCTCTTCTCTCTCTGTATAGCACCACCACCGCCACCTCCCCCCTTCTCACCACCGCCACTCCGGCGTCGTCCCATCCAACAGTCACACCCACTCCGGCGTCGTCCCCCTTCTCACCACCGACACTACATAATCAGCTCTCTCTCTCTCTCTCTCTCACTTCTTCTCTCTCTCGCTGATGAAGGAGGTTCGAAGTTTCCCCAAATAAATCATCATCATCCCCAAATAAAACCCTAACTAGAAAGAAACTCAGCAGCAGACTGATTCTGCTCTTCCGGCGACTGATTCTGCTCTTCCGGTAATGTTTCAGGCGGTGAAAGATTGTTGTGTTCATCAATCTGAAAGATTTGCAGGTTTTTGTGTTGTTGATCGACTGGTTTTGCAGATTGTTGTTTCTGATTAAGAAGGAGTAGGAAGTCAAATCGATTTGGTTGTTGTTTTGTGAGAATCGTATAGTTTACAGGTTTGATTATTGCAGAAATTTATCGAAGTTACAGGTCAGTATTGTTGTTTGCTGTTGCAACGAAGAAGAACACAAGTTACAGATTTTGTTTGCGCTGATGTACTGAAAAAGACGTAGAATTGCTGAACGTTGTTGTGTTACTTAATTATTCAGATCTGATATTGAGTGTATTGCTGAATTTCCAGATCTTGATATCATAGAGTGTATTGCTGAATTGCAAGATTGTTGTGTTCATCGATGTGCAGGTTTTAGAGAGAGAGAGAGTTCACGGGGATGGTGGTGTTGGCGGCAGTGGGATGGTGGTGGTGGGGATGATGCGGTGGTGGGGTGGTGGGGTGGTGGTAGTTCAGAGAAGAGAGAGAGAGTAGAGTGTATATGTATGTATGTATATATATATATATATATATATATATATTAATTTTTGAATTGAGAAAATGTTAAATGAAAAGCAAAATGACCAAAATGCCCCTGAACTAAAAGACAAAATAGGAGGTTGCAACAGTCAAAAAATATGGTTTTTAAATTTTGGACTAAAATGGCAACAAAATGCAAACCACAGGAACCCAGATGTAAAAAGTTTGAGATTTGGACTAAAATGGCAAAACTGACCAAACCACAGGGACCAAAATGGCAGTTTACTCTTAATTAATTACTAGTAATATTTAATTGTTTTCATAAAGTCTTCATTTTTCTGACACTTTATGCCACGTTATTATTATTTAGCCAATATTCTTCTATATATTAAAAAGGGAATGCTTTGAACAGTAATAATAATAATAATATAATATAAGTATAATATAATAATATAATAAGTATATTAAAAAGACAACTTAAAAAGGCAATGTTTTGAATAGTAAGATCGTGGGGTATGGTGGGGCAGGGGTTTACGACATGGGTTGACACGTGGAGTTCGAGCCCCCCACTGGTGAGTGACGTGTCCGTGGGGTATGATGGGGCGTGGCTAGCCCGGCGTGGCTTGGCCAGGTGGGGCGGGGGTTTACGACATGGGTTGACACGCGGAGTTCGAGCCCCCCACTGGTGAGTGACGTGTCCGTAGGGTATGGTGGGGCATGGGTTGACACGTGGAATTCGAGCCCCCCCCCACTGGTGAGTGACTTGTCCGTGGGGTATGATGGGGCGTGGCTAGCCCGTCGTGGCTTGGCCAGGTGGGGCTGGGGTTTACGGCATGGGTTGACACGCGGAGTTCGAGCCCCCCACTGGTGAGTGACGTGTCCGTGGGGTATGGTGGGGCGTGGCTAGCCCGGCGTGGCTTGGCCAGGTGTATTAAAATAAAAAATGGCCCGCTATGCCCTAGCCAACAAGCCAATAAGAGCCGGCCACATTAGAGTGCTAGCATGCCCAGGGCCGGCCTTAAACTCCCGCCCAAGTGGCCACGCTCAAACCCAAGCCCACCCGGGGTGGTGACTTGGGCGTTTCTCTCCAACCCACGCCCCAACCTCCGCCCCATACCCCATAGTCTAAGTAGAAAAAGACAATGTTTTGAACCGTAACTAGAAAAGGTTATAATAATAAATATAGTTTTTTTTAATTATTTTTATTATCTTCTTTACTTTTTAAGTTAGATAAATTTATGTTAACTGGTACTGGTATCGTAAATACCAATACGGTTATCGGTACATAAAGGTAAAAACCGATACCAGCATATTACATAAAACACCAAAAGTCGGTATCGAATTGATTTTGAAAATATTTTAGTTCGGAATATTCGGTACTGCTACCCGGTACCATTTGCTCATCCCTGATCACGGGTGTCGTACAAACAACAACGGTATCGTGCAACTTTTTTTGTTGATTTTTTTCAACTTTTAATGATTTCTTTTTTTAGTTTCAGAGGTAGGGATGAGCTCGGTGCCAACCAATACTGAATCGGTACTGGTACCGAAAATACCAGTTACGGTACCGGTATATGAAGGTAAAAAACGGTAGCGAACCGGTAGCAGGAACGCCAAAAGTCGTACCGAATTGGTACTTAAGATCTTTCGGTTCAGGAAATTCGGTACCCAGTATCATTTGCTTATCTCTGACCACAGGTTTCATACGAACAACATTATTACCATACAACTTTTTTGGTTGATTTTCTTTTGGTTATCTTTTAGTGTTTTTTCCTATATTTTCTTTTTATTCTTGTGAACGGTTTCGTGCGCAACCCGCTTGTAGTGATTTCAAAACACATGTAAACACAGATTAAACAACAAAAGGTGTTCGCCGCAACGCGACGATAGTAAAAAACTAGTTTATAATCAAAATTTGAAGTGTCCAACTTTGTATTACTAACAACTGTACTTTGAATAAAGTATATATGTAGCTATAGGGGAAGGTTCTATGCAGAACACTAAATATTGCCAGAACACGCAAAACAAAATGAATCACTCATTTTTTCAATCCCAAAAACCTAAAAAGTAAATTAAAATGTTATAAATGTAAGATTTATTGTTTATCACACTAGAATTTAAAACAAAATATGAAAAATCTTCAGTTTTTAAATAACCTACAGACATGTACGTTATGTGTAGGCTAAATTACCTATATGTATGTAGACTATGTATATGAAAAATATATGATTTTTTTTTGTGTATAATACACATATGAATGTAAGAAACATAAAATTAAAGAAATATGAACCTGAAATCCCAAAATTTAGTGATTTAGAGTTGTTCTTTTTGTTCTCGCAATAATTAGTGTTCTGTAATGATCCTTATCCTGTAGCTATAAGTACATTATGTACATAGGTTAGGTAATTAAAGAAGTTTCATTCGACGTCTTATGTAATTGTGTGTTTGAAAATGAAGTTTGCTACTTATTATTGGTTTAGAAATAAGTATATCACATACACACCCAAGTGATACTGGATTTTTGGATATTTCGGATATCCGAAATACCCGAAAATTTTTAGAATCACTAACCGAATTCGAATCCGAAAATTTGCATATCCGATATTTATGATATCCGAATTTTCGGATATTTCGGATTCGGATAATTCGGATCGGATTTTCGGATGCGGATAGTTTTGAACACCCCTAATTATGACTAACCACCACTACTCACCATCGTAAACCACTACTTTCAAACACCACAGTTCGCCGGCAGCGTCTAAACCATCACACCAACGGTTTTTTTAAAAGAAACATTATTCTCTTAAATTATGGTTATAAAGGGGCTAAATAGGTAAAATAAGCGGTTTGTGACCACTGATATGATATTCGACCTAGCTCGTTTAGCCAACCTATCTCAGTTTCAAAACATAACTCCAAATACATGACAATCACACACTCCTTTAGCAAGCAAAATATATTGACAAATCACCCAAGATTTATGTTTAATCGCAGCTGAGATACTCACACTGAAGCATACGTGAAAACAATAACCAAAACCAGGCATATCCTCTGAGAACAACGGGATTGTTGGGTTTTGTTGTCTAACCTCCATCCACAACAATGATGTATGTTCATGGCCAGACCAAAGCACCGAAACCATAATATTGCAAGAATAAACTCAACAGCTCCTATTAAACCAACCGACTGTAGATAATGTCATCAAACAATAGAAAGAACGACACCAACAAATTAACTATCGAAAGAAACTTACTGCCTAGTCTTTTTTATCGGTAATGTCCCATCCACCTTGACACCGTTTTAAATGGTTAAGAATGTCCGGCCTCTTTGTTCCTGACCCTGCCAAAAGAAATTGAGAGTAGCATCTTTTTTGTCTTCTAGTTTGGGCTTCACCTGAGCGTCTTTTGTATTATCTCGTTAACCCCATCGCTGATAAAGGACTTTGCCACCCGGACCCAATAAAAAACAAACCCCAAAAGAAAATATATGTTTGGAAAAGAAGGCGGAATGAAGCTCTAGTGATCGTAACAAACCAACAATGGGTTTTAGCGACATGGAACTGTCATAAAGCCTTTTGTGGAGGATTATTGGTAGACAATTCCGATTAAAACTCCCACTTTTAAAACTAAATTTACAGGACCACACACATGTTGTGTGTGTCATATTTTAGCTCAAACACCATGAGCAATAAAGGGTTGGTTGTTTTCTATCTTACCATATGATTCAAAATCATTAAGTTAAACGATTCTAATTAATACATAGGGGATAAATTTATTCATTTGAAAGAAAACAATCAAGTTAAATAACGTAACCTGTTTATTCAATAGATCAATCCAAATACATTTTGTTTAATAAACAAGTTAACTTATACACAACCCGTTTGATAAATTGTTTGATTCGCTAACCTATTTAATAAACGTGATAAATTTTAAAAAAGTTACTATTTATACGAATACGAATACGAATCCAAAAAAATTTAAAATCACTATCCGAATACGAATCCGAAAATTCGCATATCCGAAATTTCTGATATCCGAATTTTCGGATGCGGATAGTTTTGAACCCCCCTAATTATGACTGACCACCACTACTCACCATTGTAAACCACTACTTTCAAACACCACAGTTCGTCGGCAGCGTCTAAACCATCATACCAACGGTTTTTTTAAAGAAACATTATTCTCTTAAATCTTGATAATAAAAGGGGTAAATAGGTAACATAAGCGGTTTGCGACCACTGATATGATATTCGACCTAGCTCGTTTAGCCAACCTATCTCAGTTTCAAAACACAACTCCAAATACATGACAATCACACACTCCTTTAGCAAGCATAATAAATTGAAAAACAACCCAAGATTTATGTTTAATCACAGCTGAGAAACTCACACTGGAGCATACGTGAAAACAATAACCAAAACCAGGCATATCGTCTGAGAACAACGGGATTGTTGGGTTTTGTTGTCTAACCTCCATCCACAACGATGATGTATGATCATGGCTAGACCAAAGCACCAAAACCATAATATTGCAAGAAGAAACTCAACAGCTCCTGTTAAACCAACCGACTGTAGATAATGTCATCAAACAATAGAAAGAATGACACCAACAAATTAACTATCGAAAGAAACTTACTGCCAAATATTTTTTACCGATAATGTCCCATCCACCTTGAGACCGTTTTAAATGGTTAGTAATGTCCGACCTCTTTGTTCCTGACCCTGCCAAAAGAAATTGAGAGTAGCATCTTTTTTGTCTTCTAGTTTGGGCTTCACCTGAGCTTCTTTTGTATTATCTCGTTAACCCCATCCCCGATAAAGGACTTTGCCACCCGGACCCAATATAAAACCAGAACCCAAAAGGAAATTTTTGTTTGGAAAAGAAGGCGGAATGAAGCTCTAGTGATCGTAACAAACTAACAATGGGTTTTAGCGACATGGAACTGTCATAAAGCCTTTTGTGGAGGATTAGTGGTAGACAATTCCGATTTAAACGCCCACTTTTAAAACTGAATTTACAGGACCACACACATGTTGTGTGTGTCATATTTTAGCTCAAACACCATGATTAATAAAGGTTTGGTTGTTTTCTATCTTACCATATGATTCAAAATCATTAAGTTAAACGATTCTAATTAATACATAGGGGATAAATTTATTCATTTGAAAGAAAACAATCAAGTTGAATAACGTAACCTGTTTATTCAATAGATCAATCCAAATACATTTTGTTTAATAAACAAGTTAACTTATACTCAACCCGTTTGATAAATAGTTTGATTCGCTAACCTATTTAATAAACATGATAAATTTTTAAAAGAGTAAACTGCAATTTTACCCCCTGGGGTTTAACCCAATTGGCACCCTGACCCCCTCCATGGAAATAATTGCAATTCCCCCCCCCCCCCAATGTTGATTTTATGTCGCAATTTTACCCCCTCGAGCATCTTTCCGTCAGTTATCAACGTTTGTTGTTAATGGTCAAAGGGCATAATGGTAAATTGACCCTATTCTTTACCTGCATCCTTATATAATTCACATTTCATCACTTTGAAACCCTCAAGCTAACCTGCATCCTCTAAAATCAAGTCTGTACATGGCGATCAGTCCCACTTGAAGAATTTCAATCGATTAGAACCCTGTTACGAGCATGGATCTTTGACTATGGAAGGTTAGAGCTGAAGATCAGTATTTCGAACCGGAAGAAATGTACCGTAAGTGACATGCAAGCTCAGAGGGTCTGATTTAGGTAAATTTGAACCTTTTTCTGTGTTAATTTGTTATTGATGTTTGTTTACAGGTGAAACCCAAAGTCAATTTACCATTAAATTTCACCATGGAGGTAATTTTGTAGAAAACCCAAATAGGGAATACTTTGGTGGGAAGATGAACTACATTGATCATGTAGATTATCGAGTGTTGACTACGGATGTTTTAGAGCAGATGGTTAAGAAAATAGGATACAATGATGGTCTCTTTTACTGCATTCATTACAAGGAACCCTACTATTCTTTGGATTTTGGTCTTAGGACATTAAAATGTGATGTTGACTTAGAACCTATGTTTGATCATGTGCATCAAGGAGTCTACATGATAGACATGTATGTTGAACACCGGAGGTCAACAATCTTCATGGAGTCCAGTGAAGTTCCTGTAGGGCCATGTAAAGCAATTGTTCCAGCATCATTTCTAATAAATAATCAGAATGAAAGTTTGAATGAAGATGAGGAAGAAATTGAATATCATAATGAAGAGAGTCAAGAAAGTGATCCTGATTATGAGTATATTGAGGAAGATAATATGGTTTATGAAATAGAAGTCGATATGCAGAGGTTCAGGGCTAATGTTGATTTAATTTACTAGGGAAGAACTAGATGGTTTAAGTGATGGGGATCATGATGATGGGAGAAGCGAAGAAGGTCATCTGCCTGTAGACCTGGAGGACTTTGAAAGTGGGTCTGATGACAATTCAAGTCTTAGAGATAAGGTTGCCCGGAAGATATGGAGGAAAAGGAAGGCTGGTCTAAAAGGTCCAAATGATCTGCCATTCTTTGTTGGTCAGCTTATTGATGACAAGAATAAGATTAATCAGATGGTCAAAGATTATGCTCTTAAGGTAAGGATGGATGTGTTTATCCTAAAAAACGAATTGTTAAGGTATAGGGTAGTATGTTTTGGAAGTAATCCACAACTACTTGGTCCTGTAAAAAAAAGGAGTTGATGGGCAAAATAGTAAATGCAACAAAGTAGGGCAAAAATACAAGAACCTTAAAAGGCATACAAAGCCCACCTGCCCTTGGGCAGTTCACATCTCAAGGCATACGGCTAAGGAGAAGTGGTGTGTGAAGACCATTCATAATCAACATACTTGTTTGACAACACGGGACGTTTCATTGTACACAATGAGTTCTATTGCCAGAGAGATCCAACCTATGATTGAAAGCAATCCAGACATGCCAATTCATGCAATTCAAAGTCAACTGCTTAGGAAGCATCAGCTAGAAATATCATTACATAAGGTCTTCAGAGCCAAGAGGATAGCAACAACGAGGATTTATGGTGATTATCAAGAACAGTATGGTCTGCTAAGGTCATACTGTGATGAACTTCTAAAAGCCAACCCAGGTAGTACAATTAAAATTGATGTGGAGCCATGTGGTAACTCAGGTAGTCCTACAAGGCAGTTTCACAGGATTTATGTTTGTTTTGCCTCTATGATGAGAGGATTTAAGATGAATGGAAGACCGTTGCTGGGTGTCAATGGTTGTTTCATGAAAGGTCTATTTCCTAGATAGATCCTTAGTGCTGTTGGTATAGATGGGAACAATAGCATATAACCAGTTTGTTATGCCCTTGTTAAGGCAGAAACAACACAAAGCTGGAAATGGCTTTTGCAACTGTTGAGAGATGACCTAGGGTGTACGGCTGAGTCTTGTTTCACCTTCATCAGTGACAGACAAAAGGTAATCACTTGTTAAGTGTTAATTCATAACTTTCAATTAACTTTGCTTGCAAAATATTAGGATTAATTGCAATTTGTATCACAGGGTCTGATTCCAGCAATGCTAGCTGTTTTTCCTAATGCTGAGCACATATTTTGTTTGAGGCACATCCATGAGAACATGAAATCCAAGTGGCGTGGAGATCTTTACAAGAATTTGCTTTGGTCAGCCGGAAGGAAGACATCTATTCCATATTTTTAACAAAGCTATGGAAGAAATTAAGACAACAGAACGATCTATGTATGACTGGCTGAATGAGATCCCATACACTGCTTGGTTAAGAGCATATTTTTTCTGGAAGAGCTAAATGTGATATGTTGTTGAACAACATATGTGAAGTTTTTAACAGATAAATCATAGGAGCAAGGGACAAGCCGATTATCACATGCCTAGAATTCATTAGGGAGTACATGACCAAGAGGATAGTGAATGTCAAGAAATTGCAAGCAAAGTGTATGGGGCCACTGATACCTTATGCCACTGAGGTCTTCGATGAGATCAAGAAACAGGCTTCTGAAATGTCTGTTTTAATGATTGATACAGACATGTATCAAGTAACAGGTCCGAGATCACAGTGTGTTGTGAATGTTAAACATAAAACTTCTGCACGCAGGAAGTGCGATTTGACAGGGATGCCTTGCAAACATGCAGTTGCAGCCATATGGGATATGTCAAGGAATAGTGTACACCTCGTAAAATCATACCCAATGAAATAAATACACGTGTCATGTTAAATAAACGTGTCAGGAACCCGGGTCAAATTAGAAGATGTAAGGTAGGATTTAAAAAGTGTCGACATGTTAATAAACACCTCTGAGCGACCTAATTATAAATCCCAAGACCCTAATCAATATGATAAAACATCTGATCTATTTAGAGCCGGTTATTCCATAATAAGTAAATTCAGTTAATAAAGAATTGGGTTTTAAAATAATGTTACGACAAGAGAATTCAAATCTATACAAATACATGGCAAGACTTTCCCACAAGAATCCAAGGCAACATAAGTGCATGGCTAGGCATGCATGCCCTTTTCAGAACTGATCATGGTCCCTACACTGAAAAGAAAGCATGAGATTCGGAATTTACAAAGTTGCATGGTCAAGACCTCAAAGTTAAACAAGTTTTTGTCTTCTGGTCAACGGTTACGGACCCAAAGGGTCCACCTTACGGTCCGTAAGGTGGCAAAGCTGGACGGAGATAATTAATAAAAAGCAGATACAGACCGCAAAGCCAAAGGCTTATGGTCCGCAAGGCTGTAACTGGGCATCACAGATCAAGGTCGGTTACGGACCGCAAAGCCAAGAGCTTACGGTCCGTAAGACCGTCGCTGCCAGCAGAAAATGGACAGATGCCTGTTCAGCCTGTTGCACTGCCTTATTTGAGTGGTTTTCGAATTCAGGGGCCTTGCAACTGATTTTGGCATTATAGGGACACATGGATACATCTGTGTTCAGTCCTAGACTATTGTGGCAAGATCTTATGACTTATTCTTGAGTATATAAGGAGTTGAAGTTGCAACAAAGGGAACTTGCTCATTCAAACTCACTTCAAGGACTTCTCTGGAGCTCCACTGATCAGCAACAAGTTTCCTTAGGCTACCTAATCGTGCTTAGGACATTTGTAAGTGTCCTTAACTTCCTGAATTCAGTTTTAATTAGCTTAATGACTATAAGTCAAACCTATCGTAATTAAGGTTTGACTTCGAGATTAATCAATAATTGTCCAGTCAAATCTTGAATTAAAATTACCTATAAGTAGGTAATTATGTGGGTAATAAACCCTTAAAAGGGTACTCTCTGATTCCCACTCTAACTAGGTCAATTGTCGGGTCAAACTTGATATTAAAAAGTCAACAGAAAGCTTAATTTCAAATTAATACATAATTAGCAATGTAGAAGCTATGCAACCTGTTTTATCATTAATATAACTTGGTAATTATTGTAAGGACATGTCGAAACATGTTCAGCCCGACAATTTCCAGTTTAGGCTCGGTTCGGAACCGAAAGTCGCATAATTTGACTTCTGCTTTGACTTTCAGTTCTGACCCGTTTGAGCATGTTTTAGAAATGCCTTAGAGCCCTATTAGAACCAAGTTTCATGTTAGTATGACCCTCTGTGATTATACACCTTGGTTCAATAGTTATCCGGTTCATATGCATGTTCCCGTTAATTGCTTATATGTTGACTAGTATGCCCATATGACTTTAAAACGTGATTTTTGAAAATATAAAAGAGTGGAAACCTTAGTTACTGATTTATAAACTTGAACCTAAAATTTGACATCAGTTTGAGGTATAGATTTAGAGTTATGCTCATTAGCGTAATTAGAAAGCTTTTTAGTAATTAAACGGTGTAATTAGCGTATAGCCTATCTAAACCCGATTTTTGATACCAAACTTTTACCCACTGATATAAAATAATATTTTGGGATTTTTGGAGATTTTTAGACTAAGCATAACATAGAGTTCTAAGCTTGATCCGGTAATTGTCGGTTTTGCCCTTTTAAGCTATAAAATGAGTTTTACAAATCCGTTTGATCCCAAACCTTTTGCTACTGATCCAATATGATGAATAGAATATTTTAAGCCTTCTGGAATAATAAAAATATTAGCTTTTCCTTTAAAACCCGAAAATCGCTTTAAACCGCCTTTTTACGCGTTTTAAGCGCATAGTATGTATTAAGATCATTTTAGATATATAAGACTTGATACCTACTAATGTTTTAAGTGAAATTCTATACTTTAACAGTAAGCAAAAGTTTTAAGCTTAGATTTCCAGATTTGACCTTTAAACCTTAAGTGAAATTACCAAAATGCCCCTTCGGTGCATAGTATGGTTAGAATTGATAAATTTCACATATAGGTTATACCCTACTGATATAACTTAGTAAATTAAGTATTTTTACTAATTACATCATACCCGAAACTTAGAATTATATTTAAACTCTTTTATAACCTTTTAAATGACCAAAATGCCCTTACGGGGCATAAATTGAGTTTAAATTCATATGGGGCATAATAGAAGATATCTTACTGATGTCACAACATTTTTAAGGCATAATAACTTAGGAAACCTGCATATGACTCATATGGTTACCCGTTACGCACTTTTCGCGTTCGGATCGACTTATGTAACTAGTTTGCAAATATTAGCCGAAACGGGTCAAACCATATCGTTTTCATCTCAAAATCCAGAATGTGTCTAAGTTACCCATATTAAACAAGCATACAAGCTTGTCGGGTCAAAACCACATTCTAAACCGGTCTTCACTTTATCATGCGTTCGAACCGTGTCTTCCTTTTGAAAACTAATCGGTCTAAGTCTAAGCATAATTAAAGACCCGTTAGGATTCTAATAGGTTATTAAAAACCTTCGTTCTAGATTACGAGCCCAATAAAAGCTACCTGTACTTGCTTGGTGGTGTACAGCTGGGATAAATTGTATAAATTTGCTCAGGTAAATACTCTTAACTTATTTTCCCTATACGGGCTTGGGATACGGTATTATAATAATACCGCTTGGTCGGGTATGTAGTCATTTAAATCGGATTGTGATTAATGTATTTACATAACTCGTTTTATTCTGTATTATTTGGTGTATGGCCTTTGGGGGTTAAATGACCATGTCCTGGATATCCTTGGCATCATTCAAAGAAATGTCCACGACCTAAGCACGGGGTGTAGGTTTACACCTGACAGATGCATTATGTAAAAACTGGTAATCCACTTTAAGGAAATAATCCTTGTGGGCATTATATCTGTGGCGTGTCAATTAATCTAGACCGGCCCTACAAACCGGCCCTAATGGACGACAAATAAATAAAACTGTATACAAGATTATTTTTAAATAATTGTCCCAAGTTATAAAATATATTTTTGCCTAAGTGCATTCAAATTAATTTTCAAACTTTTTTCAAAATGAGTCAGTTAAGTTGTATTTACCAGTGTAAACTGACGTATTTTCCAAAAAGGCTAAGTGCAGGTACTATACGTAATAGGCTGGCTACTCCAGGCATCAATAATCAAGTTTCGCAAGCTCTAGATGTCAAAGTCTGCTGAACAGTTTTCCTTTTTATTTGATCCGCCTGTGGATCTGTTTCAACTATTTTGTGATACTTAATATTACAATTTTATTCGGTTGAAATGAATCTATCTTTTGCTTCCGCTGTGCATTTATATATTGTGTTGTTTGACCATGATGATATCAACTACGTCACGATACTCCCCACCGGGCCCACCGATAATACGTGGAAATATCGGGGTGTGACAAATAGAATTGATGCTGGCATACTAGAAGAGTGGGTTTCTGATGTGTATTGGCTGTCAACATGGAAGAAAGTTTATGAGAATGTGCTAGAGCCAATCAATGGGCCAGAGATGTGGACTCCTTCACAGTGTCCAACAACACTCATCCCACCAAAGCATCATACACAAGTTGGAAGGCCAAAGAAGAAACGAAAGAAGGCATTTGGTGAAAAAGAGCTTGAGCAGGAGTTCGACAAAGGAGGTAAAATGACCAGAAAGGGAATAAGCATCAAGTGTGGTAAATGTGGGAACATGGGTCACAATGTCAGGAGCTGCAAAGGACAAGGGGGTGAACAATCCATTGCTTCACAGGAATCACACACTGCCACTCAAGGTGCACCAGTTTACAATCTTTATGAGTGACGGAAGTTTGTTTATGGTTTGTAGTTTCTGTACTTGTTTGGTTGTTTGTCAAGTTTGTTAAAGACAATATTTCTTTTCATTTTTGCACGTTTGACTATGGTTTGTAACTTTAGACTATGCTTGTAAGTTTATTATGTTATCATGAAGATGTTTTGTTGTTTGCATACGGTTTGTAACTTTAAACAAAATTTCGGCGGAAAGTGATTCGATTACATTGCAAATGTTAGTACAAATTCCTTAATTTAGTGGTCCAAAATACAACATACAACAAAACAAATCTATATGTTGCTTTCTACCATATTTCCAGTGACAATCATCCAAACAAGACCAATCCGAATCAGAACCATGCACCCCTTCATATGGATTGTGGTACCAATCATCCTCTTCATCCCAATAGGTGTAATCCCATGCATATTCCAGCACTTCAAGGTCATAATCCTTTATCGGATCTCCGAATATCTTTTCATTATCTGTTTCTTGCTCCAAGTAAGGTCTGAGTATCTCAGAGTCTTGATCCTCAAAGTATACATAACTGTCTGGTTCTTCGGCTGTAACGACGTCTTCATCCTTAGCAATATCCTTCTCATTCTCAGCTATATCTTCCTCATTCTCAGCAATACCTACAGCATTACAATCAAGCTACCAAAACAGAGATAAAGTAAGAACTTGAAAAGGACCATTGCATAAACTGGAAAACTCATAACTCAAATACAATTAGGGTCAAAATACATAAACTAATCCAATTTCTATACATTTAACTACTTAAGCAAATAAACTAGAACAATCAAGACCCAAGTAATCCCTAAGTACATCTTCAATTTGAGCACATCGCCATTCTTGTACTGAACCAACTGGTCTTTGCACTTAGCCAACTCATCCTTATCTTTAATGCTTGGAATTAAAGCAGGCATTACCTCTCGACAAATCAGATATCCCTGTTCTTCACCAACATCAGCCCATCTGAGGAATCCACATCCTCCAACCTATAATCGGACAACATTAGCAACACCCCAACTCAGTTAATCACAGAAGTAGTTTCAATAAGCATACAACAGAATTCACTTACACATCGACGATACCATCTTCCAGGATTAGCCTTCGTTTCTGATTGTTTGTAAACAGTTTGCCCACCACAAGGACATATAATATCTGAGGGTTGAGTTTTGGCCATTGTTTACTTCGATCGAAGCACAGAGGAAGAGGAGCTAGACATGTTCAGCAACAACGAATTAAAGAGGGCTTGCAGATTTAGGGGGGGGGGGGATTGAATAATTAGGGCATATGAGTTGAACCGTAGCGATGGTTGAAGAGAACATCGATGGAATTAAGGCAAATGAGCTGGGTTGGGTTCTTAAATGAGGAAGACGAAGGGCAAAATGAACAATTCAACAAGGACTAACGGTAATATTATCGTTGGCTGGACGGAGGGGGTAAAATTGCGACATAAAATCAACGTTAGGGGGGGGGATTGCAATTATTTCCATGGAGGGGGTCAGGGTGCCAATTGGGTTAAACCCCAGAGGGTAAAATTGCAGTTTACTCTTTTTAAAAAGTTACTATTTATACTTTAGAGAGAATTCAATACTTCCATTTTTAATGTCTCTACAACTATTACTAAATTCCTCTTAATCTTTCATCAATTCTTTATTTTCATAATCTTTATTCATTATTTCCCGTTACTTATTTTTCCCTTTCTCATTCTCTGATCATTTCTATCTGCTTCCTCTAATTTTGAGATAAACACATAAACCATTAAACCCAAGTTTGTTAAGACAATGAATGATAAAAAAACAAAAATTATTAAAAAGACACCATTTATGATGAAAAAAAGAGAGGTTCATTTTTTAACGCCGCCGTATTCGGGCTCAGTGGCATGCCTCCTCATAGTCCAGATATACATCCATACCTCGGACAGAACCACAACGGTCCATTGTTAGTTTGACGCTCAAGCATGGCGCCAAATCTTTTCAAGATGAACCTGACTAGCTCGTAAAACCCCTTGACTTGCTTTCTAGGAGAACTTCGCAAGCAACAAGATTTGAATTTGGGCCTCCCCTTTTAGAGAAACACGGAGTGCATTTAAGTTGGAGTTGTTCGAGATTTAAATCATAGCGAACGTTGAAAAAATTTGGATGCGATATACTCCAGGCCTACCAAGTACCAAGCATACAATGCATGTGGCCCTATACTGGCCCAATTAGTGACTGTATTTATACGTGTTTTTAAGGCCAATTTCTTAGGGATTAAGTGACTTTGTAGGATATAATATTTGTGGTTTGTTTATATTAATTAAAATAATAATTTGCTAGTTGAGGTTTTGATAATTTTATTTCATTCGATCAAATGACATGTCTTATACAGTAGATTCAACAATTCTAGGACTAGAAGAATAAACGGAATTACCAGGAACTTAATTGACATTTAATCTTCTTGCCATATAAGGGTGCATTACTACTTCTGCTTCTTGCCATATAAGGGTGCATTACTACTTTTGGTTGAGAGAGAGGGAAAAAATGGACGATCTGGATTGTAATATGTGTGATGTAGTGTATGAAAATGTAGGGTGGAGATTGTGATCCGTGTAGTGTGTTTGTTGGTGTTTGAATAGTTGAACAATATGCATCAAGAGTTGTATCCGTACAAATAAAGAGATGGGTGCAATGTGATGTTGTACGTTGTGCTATACGAATTGTAAACTCCATTATATTTTGTCCTACTACGAATAAACTCCATTATATATACGTTGTGCTATATATATATATATATATATATATATATATATATAGGGTAAGGTTCATTTGAGAACCACCTTTATTGTGAGAACCGCGAGAACCAATGTGAACACAAAATAAAATTTAAAAAAAAAATCAAAAAAGCACTCAAAATTTTTTTTTTAATATTTTTTTGAAAAAAAATCGCTATATTTCGTTACAAAAAAAAACACACACACACTCTTTTTTTCGAGTAACAGTTGTCCATGCACATGTGCATATGTATCATTACTTCGACAAATTCCGTAATACATTATCAGTAATAGTCAATTGCACTTTAATTTACAATACCATCCGTAATACACTAATTTTTACATTAACGATATTCAAAATGCACATGTGCATCATTATGTATAACCATGATATAACGTGTTTTGGTACAAAAAGTTTGTGAATTTGAATGGAGAAGTAGGCCCATATACAATGTTTTTTGTTAGTTATGTCTATTGGTTGATGCTTTGGTTATAGTTGTCACTTTATGATGTAATATGTTGATTGGATTGTATAAATGGTGTTGATATACATGTAATAAAGTGAAAATATCGGTAATAGTATTGTATTATGGATGGTAGGAGGTAATGGTAGTGTACTATGGATGGTATGATAGATGAAAGTGAAAGTGTATTCAAAGTAGTGTACCAAAACACCTTATTTCATATTGATATATATAGATGCACATGTGCATTTCTAATATTGGTAATGTAAAAAGTAGTGTATTACATACGGTAGTGTAAATAAAAGTGCAATTGTCTAATATTTGTAATGAATTACCGAATTTGTCAAAGAAATGATACATATGCACATGTGCATGGATAACTGTTACTCGAAAAAAAATGTTTTTTTTATTATTGACGAAATATAGCGATTTTAAAAAAAAAATAGTAAAAAAAAAAATTGGGTGTTTTTTAGATTCTCATTGGTTCTCGCAATAAAGGGTGGTTCCTAACTGATCCTTCTCCTATATATATATATATATATAGGGAGCCGCTAGAATGAGAACCACCACGAGTTATGAGAACCACGAGAACCGCGCCCTGCGGGTGGCCGTCGGCGACGAAATTTTTTTTACACCTAGATCCGTATATTTTAGTGGGGGGTTTAAATTTTCGGTTCAAACGGCGCGCCCGAGGGGGTAGTTTTTTACGCCCAAAGTTTGGTAAAAAAAAAAAAGAAAAATTAAAAAAATTAAAAAAACCCAAACTTTGGGCGTAAAAAACTACCCCCTCGGGCGCGCCGTTTGAACCGAAAATTTAAACCCCCCACTAAAATATACGGATCTAGGTGTAAAAAAAATTTCGTCGCCGACGGCCACCCGCGGGGCGCGGTTCTCGTGGTTCTCATAACTCGTGGTGGTTCTCATTCTAGCGATCCCCTATATATATATATATATATATATAAAAGTGACCGCTAAAATGAGAACCACCTCGAGTTGTAAGAACCGTGAGAACTTTTTTATCCGGGGCGAGGTGGATCAAATTTTTTTTTAATAAACGTAGATACATGTATTATAAACACAATTGTAAAAAAATTCAAAAAAAAATGTCGTGTGTGTAGTTTTGAGCACCACAAGTTTGTGTTTACGGGTACCGTAAATTTTCCGGTAAGATTTACGGTACCCGTAAACACAAACCTGTGGTGCTCAAAACTACACACACGACATTTTTTCTTTTTTTGAATTTTTTTTACAAATGTTTTTATAATACACGTATCTACGTTTATGAAAAAAAAAATTTGGTCCACCTCGCCCCGTACGGTGTAGTTCTCACGGTTCTTACAACTCGAGGTGGTTCTCATTTTAGCGGTCCCCTATATATATATATATATATATATATATACATATACCTGTGTGTGTATAGTATTTTTGTCCAACTATATATATATATAGGATTAGGTTCAATAGTGAACACTTGTGTAACTTGCGAACTGAGTGAACTAGTCCTGGCCATACACGTGTGTAGATCAATGGCCAGGATTTGATGTTGAAATACACTAGTGTATTTTACAATTTGATGATGAGATCCTCGCCATACACGTATGTAGATCAATGGTCAGGATTTGTTCACTCAGTTCGCAAATACACTAGTATTCACTCTAGAACCCCACCCTATATATATAGGGTCAGGATTTAGAGAAAATGGTAGAAAGTGTGAGAACGGTAAGAACGCTTGTGGATAGTCAGATCAAAACAATCTATGGACTAGATTGACGCGGTGGTGTTTTCGTAAATAACATCAATTTTATTACGTGGAAGCGCTTCATTAAGGGTAAAAGGGTCTTTTGACTTCTCCACACAAAACGCCATCTCATGAAAATAAAACGCCACACAAATATCACACACCATTCTAACTAAAAACGCCATTAGATATAAAACGCCAAACTTAATTATAATAAAATCCCGCCTAAAAAAACCGCCAAAAAATCCTATATATACAACAATATCAGACCTTCAATTAAAAACACACACAAAACCCCAAACGCCATACTTAATATATACCGTTTCTCTTACAAATGCCAAAAAACCCAAACATCAAATATCTTCTAAACCAAAACGTTTTTTGAAATTCAGTTTGGTTGTGTGTAAGCTTTCGCTCAATGTAATGGACAAAATCCTTAAGTGAGGATATTGTCCATTTCATTGAGTAAAATCTTTTGACTTATCCTCAACTTCCATCCGATTTATAACGCCAAAACATACAAAAACATTATTGAGGTTTGTTGTCAATAAAGTTTAGATGTATGGGTTGGACAACAATGTCAGTTATCTTTCTTAACCGAGGATTAACAATGTTGTCCATCACCAAACAGCAAAACGTTATTGATTTTAGCATGATCAAATTTAGAGTTTTAAGATGGTTTATTTAGTGGCGTTCTTTTTCTCGGTAAAACGCCAAAAAGGTTAAAAAATCAAACATCATTCAATGGAAATTCAAGGATTGTTGGCTGAAAATGTGTAAACTCAATAACATTTTGCTGCATGAGATGGACAAATATTATAGAAAAAGAGGCTAATTTCAGACTTTGTGCTTCCACACGGCGACAAAAAAACTACTTCGAAAAAAAATATCATACGAAAGTCGAAACATCTAGTGAAGATGCTTCAAAAGAAGAAAGAGACTGTTGACAGTGAAGATTTGGAAGATCAATATATATTTTTTTTAATTTTCTTTTTCAGATGATTGTTATATAATAACAACGCCATATGTAATAAAAACGCCACAAAGCAAAATGCTTGTCAAAACGCCAACATGTCATAAAACGCCCAAAAAACTACCAAACAATAATAAAATTACTTTGGAAAAGTATTATAAAAAACCCAAAAAATAAAAAAAAAAATAAAATAAAATAAAAAACAAACTTGAAAATGTAACTACAAACAGTAACTACAAATCAGTAATACTGAAGAGAGGGAAAATTTATTATATTAGAATCTAAAACGCCAAACTTGAAAGATGGGACGTGTTACAGACTTCAGAGATAAAGCTTATCAAAAACAATAATTACAAACAGTAACTGAAACGACGAATACTTTATTATAATAATGCACCGCTTAACTTACGCGCCAAAAAGACATCCTATAAAATGATACGTCTCAGCAACTTCCATTTGATCAAACCAAAAAACAAACGCCAATACTACTAAATACCACTCACTGTAAAACGCAAAAAAATTAAAAAATCAAAGGTGGCTAATATGCTTTCTTGGATATTCAGTATTGTTCTTGGTGAAGTTTCATTGAATGAATTGTTAGCAGAGGGGAGTAACTCAGTAAGATTTTGCTGCATGAGATAGACAAAAATTCAAGAAAAAAATATTGATGACAGTCATATGGCATTTTGTATTTTTTTGTTCTTGAAAAAGGATTGGATGAGGAGAAGAGATCAATGACACTGAAGAGTGGGATGATTATAAAGATGAAGATCAAGATGAAGATGAAGAAAAAGCGAAAAACCTACCCACACGTCATAGATCTATGTCCCCAAACATCCACAAAAAGCCACTTCAATAGACGAGCAGGCAAAACAATCAAACCGATGGGTTTGTTAAGTTTTACAAAAAACGCCAAATATTTGGTGACAATTCTTGTACTATTAAAGAAGAGAGAGACTGATGACAGTGAAGATTGTGAAGAGAGATCCGATTAGGATTTTTAATTTATTTTCTTCGCTTGTATTTTTTCCTGTGGTTGAAATATAATCTAACAATTGTAAAACCCCAAGATACCACAAACGCCAAAATGTATATAAAAAATAATAGAACAATAGGCCATCTTGTTTAAAACGCCTTGAAAAACGCCATTAAGATAGATTTCCTGACCCCCTGAGTTCCAATGGCATACGATTTGAATAAACGCCATAAACGCTAAAATGTTAATACAATGAAACCATTAAACGTCATTAATTATTGAATTTGGTTAACGCCAAAAATCTTAAACCCCAAAAATTAAAACAATATTGGGAAAAGTGGAACTGCACAGAAGATGAAAGGACAAAAAAGCCCCTCCACCCTTCTCTATGCCGCGTGACACGTGTTAGGCCAGGATGCGTTCTCACCGTTCTCACATTTTTGAGCGTTTTCTCCTGATCCCGTTTATATATATATATATATATATATATATGTGTGTGTGTGTGTGTGTATAGTATTTTTGTCCAACTACGAATACAAATGGCATCAAGGAAATCGAAGAGCTCCAAAACCGGAGGTAAGAAATCCACGGGGGGAACCGGTGCTTCCAAACATCTGGCCGATGTTTGAACATCAACGGAGCTGCATTGTATACAAAGAGAAAGTTGAAGCAAAAGCAACCGCCGCCGCCGCCGCCGCCGCCGCCGCTAAAGATCCACCTCCGGCCCGCAACTAAACGTTGTTGTCCCAAACTGTCGCATGAAACATTTAGCCATAAGTACATTATGTACATAGGTTAGGTAATTAAAGAAGTTTCATTCAGCGTCTTATGTAATTGTGTTTTTGAAAATGGAGTTTGCTACTTATTATTGGTTTAGAAATAAGTATATCATATACACACCCAAGTGATACTGGATTTTTGGATATTTCGGATAAAAAATTTAAAATCACTATCCGAATCCGAATCTGAATCCGAAAATTCGCATATAAAAATTTCTGATATCCGAATTTTAGGATATTTTGGATTCGGATAATTCGGATCGGATTTTCGGATGCGGATAGTTTTGAACACCCCTAGTTATGACTTACCACCACTACTCACCATTGTAAACCACTACTTTCAAGCACCACAGTTCGCCGGCAGCGCCTAAACCATCATACCAACGGTTTTTTAAAAGAGACATTATTCTCTTAAATTCTGATAATAAAAGGGGTAAATAGGTAACATAAGCGGTTTGCGGCCACTGATATGATATTCGACCTAGCTCGTTTAGCCAACTATCTCAGTTTCGAAACATAACTCCAAATACATGACAATCACACACTCCTTTAGCAAGCATAATATATTGACAAATAACCCAAGATTTAGAGTGAATTGCAATGATTGTCCTTTATCATTATGCCTATTTGCAGGCGTTGTCCTTTATGTTTAAAATTGACGAGTTTTGTCCTTTATGTTTTCAAATCATACACGTTTTGTCCTTTAGCCCTAACCCAGTTAGTTTTTTCTGTCAAATCTGGTCATGTGCAATGCACATGAGGGTAAAATTGTCTTTTCACCCTATTCTTTAAAAATACATAAAAAAGAAAAAAAATATTATCCTTTCTCTCACTAAACCTTCCTCATCTCTCACTAAACCTATTTTTTTATATAGGTTTAGTGAGAGAGGATAATATTTTTTTTCTTTTTTATGTATTTTTAAAGAATAGGGTGAAAAGACAATTTTTCACTCATGTGCATTGCACATGACCAGATTTGACAGAAAAAACTAACTGGGTTAGGGCTAAAGGACAAAACGTGTATGATTTGAAAACATAAAGGACAAAACTCGTCAATTTTAAACATAAAGGACAGCGCCTGCAAATAGGTATAAAGATAAAGGACAATCCTTGCAATTCACTCCCAAGATTTATGTTTAATCACAGCTGAGATACTCACACTGAAGCATGCGTGAAAACAATAACCAAAACCAAGCATATCCTCTGTGAACAACAGGATTGTTGGGTTTTGTTGTCTAACCTCCATCCACAACAATGATGTATGTTCATGGCCAGACCAAAGCACCGAAACCATAATATTGCAAGAATAAACTGAACAGCTCCTGTTAAACCAACCGATTGTAGATAATGTCATCAAACAATAGAAAGAATGACACCAACAAATTAACTATCGAAAGAAACTTACTGCCCAGTCTTGTGTATCAGTAATGTCCCATCCACCTTGAGACCGTTTGAAATGGTTAAGAATGTCCGGCCTCTTTGTTCTTTACCCTGCCAATAGAAATTGAGAGTAGCATCTTTTTTGTCTTCTAGTTCGGGCTTCACCTGAGCGTCTTTTGTATTATCTCGTTAACCCCATCCCCGATAAAGGACTTTGCCACCCGGACCCAATAGTATCCGGTAAGTCCTAAAAAGGCACGCTAATCCATAAGTGTCTTCAGAGAGGGCCAAGCTTGGATGTTATCCAACTTCGCCTGTTCGGCTTGAACTCCAAATGCTGAAATGCGATGACCCAGGAATGGCAACTCAGATGCGCCAAAAATGCATTTAGGTCCTTTAGCATGATAGTGATTTGCCAATAGAGTTTGTGACAACAGCTAAACGGTCTATGGGTCGAAGTGAGAAGACGACCAATGTCATAGATTGTTTTATAAGCCTAAGATGTGGCCCGTTTGGACACATGACTAATACTAAGTCAATAGCAGGCTGATGGGCTTGTCTTACACAGAGTCAGTAACCAGGCTCTGAAGATGAAGAGGATCCAACGGTTCAGATGATATATGGAGAGATGAAGGCGCGGATGGTCAAGTTTGTGACTGGGTTCAATCGGGTCACAGTCATCATAGCTTGCTAAGCGTTGGATTGAGCGTCTGTGAACTCTGAAAGTGGCAATTGAGTTGTCAAGAATTTGGATAGAGGGGTAGTGGTTTGGTTGCTATAGAGAAAACTGCAAGGTGGGAGCTTTAAGTTTCGCGGCAGGTGGGTCCACTGGGCGCGACATATGGGACAAGTGACCCTACCTTGGCGGACGTTGGACGCGATACAGTCAAAATGCAAAGCATGAGAGCATTGGGCTTTCAATATAGCCTGGCCTGGAGCTGTGCAAGCATTGTGGTTCAGGGCTTCTAGACAGATTGCACACTTGGTCTGCATTTGAAAAAACAAAGAGCAACTGCGAATCTCTTCAAACTAGGGGTGAAAAGAGAAACCGAATAACCGAAAATACCAAAGCAGTTGAGTAACAGATGGTTTGGTAATTTGGTTATTATTTTTTTGCAACTGGTTTTTATTGTTCGGTAAATTAGTTATGGTTTCATGTGTTTAAACAACTGAAATTAAAACCGAATCTTTGTATTTTTATTTTTTATAAATAGTTTGTTATAGACAGATTATACATATGGCCTGCATTTGAAGAAGCAAATAACAAAAGAATTTTTGAGCTAGAAAATCATCAAACTAGGGGTGAGAAGAAAAACCGAACCATAACAGAAAAACCCAAACTGAAATAACTGAACCGATTGAAGATTGAATAACAAATGATTTGGGTATGATTTTCTTGTTAACTGATTTATATGGTACTATTAATCGGTTATGGTTGTATCTGTAAAAGCATAAAAACTGAGTTAACCAAACCAAAATGACACTAAAACAAAATCTTTATAAATAATATGTAGAGTTAAGTTCCCGTGAAAATAAAATAAACGTACGAAGCGTACGAATTGAAAGAAAAGTCAAAAAATGGCGGTGGCATTTTGGTAATTATGAGCAACTTCAAAATTACTCTAGTAGAGTAATTTTGAGCTTCTGTAGAGTAATTTTGTAAATGTTCATGTAGAGTAATTTTGGTCGTGTAGGGTAATTATCAAAATTACACTAACCCCCCACCCCCCAAAAACCTAAAAAAACCTAAACCATTGTAAATGTTCATGTAGAGTAATTTTGGTCGTGTAGGGTAATTATCAAAATTGTAGGGTAATTATCAAAATTACACTAACCCCCCCCCCCCCCCCCCCCCCAACTAAAAGCTAAAAACTAAACCATAAAGCTAAACCCCATAACTAAATGCTAACAAAATTACTCTACAAGACATTTTCTAAAATTACTCTACTAGAGTAATTTGATAATTACCCTACATTTCCCAAAATTACTCTACAGATGCTCAAAATTACTCTACAAGACACTTTTTGCTTTTTCCCCATTAATTTTGAAGTTGCTGATAATTACCAAAATGACACCGCCACTTTTTTGCTTTTTCCCCCAATTCGTATGTTTCGTACGTTAATTTTATTTTTATTTGATCCTTTACCATAATTTGTAATATGTAAAAAGAAAAAAAAAACAAGAAGTTTTTGTTATAAATTTATGTAAATAACTTGTTAGTTGACTCTTATCCTCCTATAAAAATAAAATGTTAGCTAATATTTTGTTTGACCAAGATATAACAGAATTAATTAATTGAAATTGGCTTGAATACACCAAAGTTATTAGTAAACTTCCGGCGGAAATAAATAGCCCACTACTCATCTCCATCTTTGCAAGAAACATTACTATAGTCACTGTTTGAAGTTCCATCGAAAAACCCAACACCCATTTTCTGGCGGAAAAAAAACTCGGAAGGAGCCCGTTTCGGGCAATAGCATCGATCAAGTTCTATTTTACTTGAGAAAAGGTACTAAAAATAATTAAGTATTCATGTTTATCAATATATAGGATTAGTTGTATATATTAGTTGCTCGGAGCCGTTTCAACGTTTTTGTAGACCCTAAGCGGACTACGAAATGGAGGCCCTTTTGCAAAACATATAGAGATAATAGAAAATTTAGCTGCTAAAGTTAACCTACGTTTAGTAATTAGCCCTAATTTTGCCCACAAATTCTCCTCCAATCCCGACAGACCCGACACCATGAGTGATTACCGTTAGTGATAGCCGATAACCTAGAAAATCGAACAAGCAGGTTGCGATAGGAGGTAGGAACGATGACTGCGGCTCAATTTTAGGGATTTTTGGCGCCGATTCACGGAATTCGAATAAGGTCGAGTGGTAGATGGTTGCTACAGACTGCAGTTATGTTTGTGGTTTAATTTCGAAACTGGGTCTTGAATGTGAGCCTTTTTTTCCTAAACAATTTTTATCTGTGTAACTTTATTAAAAAAACATGTTTTAGTTTTGCTTTTTGTTTGAGCCTGATACATATACGATATATAAAACTTTCCTAAAAATTGGAGGCCCTTAATTTTTGGTGGCCCTAGGCCCGTGCCTAGATTGGTAAGCCTAACGGACCGTCCCCATTTTCTACTAAAACGAACGAACTAGTTAAAACTTAAAACCAAAAAGAAGAAAGATGGAGTTGGTAACTTGAAGTATCAAACTTTGTATTTACTAACAACTGTACTTTGAATATAAAGTATATATGTAGCTATAAGCATTTGATGTCCTAACTATTTCAGTGTGTGATGTATACCAAAACAAATAAAGCATTCCACAGTCAGTAATGAAAGATATTTCACTGCCACCTATGTGACACCGCTGCTTCCGAGCATATGTTCTGGTATGAGTCTAGCCACAAGTTCAGCTGATGCACCTTTTAGCTCTAAACAATGTAATCAACATGAGAATGACACTTGATAATAACAAGTCACACTGATTAGATAAGGATCATTGGGAACTAACCGTGAGCCTTGAAATTAAAGAGAGGGGGCAAAGGTCGTCCATCTGGAAGGCGAGTATTTGGATCACGAAGGTCATCGAAGAATGGGTGGATACAGGCCTCCAACTGTTGCCATAAACAAAAATATAAAACTCTCTTTATTTAACCTGTCTTCCTCTTCACTAATATAACAAATTCCAGATTCAAACTTTGGCATATATTTTCTTATGTTTTTATTTATTTAAATTATCATGGGCCATCGAAGCAAAGCAATGCATAAGAACACAAGTAATATTGAAGACAGTGTCACTTACGGCAGTGCCTCTCAAGTTTGGAGAATATCGGAGGAGTCTTGAAACAAGATCTATAGCTTCTTCTGGGGGCCTCCACTTGTGGAAAATCTACATCACAATATTGTGTCAGCCCACTGTAAAAGTTACAGAATTATCATCGGTGGAGCTTAAAGGCAAGAGGATCCTCACTTTGTGCAATGGCTGACCCTTGATAGGTGGGATGTCCTCAAACTCTTCGAAGTCAGGGTTCATGCATACAACTTCTTCATCAGTTGGTCTGCCAAGGACCTAATCAAAGAAGAAGGAAAAAAGAGATTAATAAGCAGAATTGATACGTAAAGTATAAAATAAAATCTTCACATGGAACCTACATTCATAATCTCTAGAAAATGTTGCACTGTATTCTCAGGAGCAGGGAAAAGAGGCTGAGCATAGAACCACACAATGGGATACATTAATAAACAAGCATGAACTTCAAAAATCGTAATAAATTATGGCTTTTAATGTATAGAGTTTGTACAACGAACCTGTTCACGAAGCAGCTCTGCAAGAACACAACCTACAGACCAAATATCAATTGCAGTTGTGTACTCGGTTGCACCAAAATGGAGTTCGGGTGCCCGGTATTGCCGAGTACCTATGTAGAATGTACTTGGCTCCCCTTTGACCTGTTAAACATAACAAACTACATATGTAATGGATAGATTATCATGAGCCACCTAGATTTTATATGAACAGGCTACACCTAGCTACAACCATTTCTAATATGTGGCAACTTCGACCTATTTATATATGTATTGGTCAAAGTGTGGATGTTTTATGTTACCAGAACTTTTGCGATCCCAAAGTCGCAGAGTTTGAGCTGGTGTGAATCAGGATTCACCTGCAGACGAACAGATCAGCATAAATTGCGCATTACAACACCAAATCACAAAAGATAGCTTCATATTATGGTAAGAGATAAGTTTTAGATCCATACTAAAATATTTTTAGGCTTAATGTCTCTGTGACAGACCCCAATGGCATGAATATAAGCCAAGGCTCTTAAAATCTGAAACATAGGCATAATTATTACATTAGCTGAATGAACGGAAGGTGAAGAAGCGGAAGCGTTTTGTATACAGAAAAAAAACAGACCTGATAGGTGTACAGTTTGACATATATCATAGGCATCCTCTGATTCGCCTTGCGGTAACTTCTTGCTACATGATAAAGTGTTTCGGGAACATACTCAAGAACCAGATTGAGACACAGCTCATCCTTGTCTGTCGTAGAAAAGAAGAAGTCTTTGAGTGAAACAACATTAGGATGATCAAGAAGCTGCAAAATTTGCAGTTCACGGATGTCGTCTTCTTCATCTTGCAACACTTTTTTAATTGCAACGGTTTCTCCTGTTTCCGCACACTTTGCCTGCACAACGCAAGCTCTTAAACCTCAGATTAATAGGTAAAACATCTATAATATATGATCACAAAAACCATGTTATTACAATAATAATTTGATGTTTTATATATAATAGGAGTTAGTTGATTGTTTTTTTAGCCCATTGACCTGATAGAGATGAACCATCCCTCAAATCGACCGTTTCATGGTCAAAGGTAGATTCTACAAAAAGTTAACAATTTCAAGCATGTAATAAACTATACCTCAAACACAGTTCCAAAAGAACCCTGGCCAATAACACGTCCTGCCTCATATCTCATTTTCTGTAAGTGATCATCAAAAAAAGATAAAGTTGAGCAAAAAATGTAAAAACATTCAAGAAAAAACAATCAACATAAATGAGACACCGATGTCTCTATGGGGCATTAAATTCACAACCTAAGGGTTGTAGAGATCCACTACTTGGCTAAAAAAAATTGCTAGTTATATTTGATTTTCAATACAGCAATGCATAAAAACAGAAGTAATATTATTGATAATGCGAAAATATGAGAGACAGTGTCGCTTACAGCAGTGCATTGGAGGAGTCTTGGAACAGGATTAACAGCTTCCGGGAGCATCCGCTTGTGGAAGATCTATTTCACATTACCGTGTCAGACAAAGGGATACATTAATAAACCTGAACTTCAAATATCGTAATAAATTATGGCCAAATGTATAGAGCTTGTACAAAGAACCTGTCCAAGAAGAAGCTCTGCAAGAACACCGTCTACAAACGACATATCAGTTGCAATTGGGTACTCGGTTCCATCAAATATGAGTTCGGGTGCAGGGTGGTACCGAGAACATATGTAGGATAGAATTGGTTCCCTTTTGACCTGTTAAACATAAGAGACGAATGGATAGATCATCATGAGCCACCTAATTTTTATATGAAGTTATGAACAGAACACTTAAGCAGCTAAGCTACAACCATTTCTAATATGTGGCAATTTCGACCCATTTATATAACTCGTGTTTGTTTTACATCCAGCGTAGCAAACATCAAGAAATTTGGTTAAAACGGAAACAGGCCAAATGGCACCCAAAGGATACTTTTAAGCACCTAAAAGATTATTACTAAACAAATGGTTGTGTAATCATATTAAACACTTAACTAAAAAAGAACTAACCATTTTGACCTGTAACACAACCCACCCATTTTGTCTCCTCTAGTGCCTTAAGTTTCATACAATATTATTGCTTTGGAATGAAAACTTCACCCAAAGACAGCAAATGAAAGGAATATTTTGGTTTCAAAAAGATTGTAGAAGGCAAGACACCGTTTTACATTATAGTAAAAGCGTGAACAAACAACATATTACCAGAACTTTTGAGGTCTCAAAGTCGCAGAGTTTGAGCAGGTGAGAATGAGGATTCACCTGCAGAAGAACAGATACGTACAAATTGCGCATTACAACACCAAATCAAAATAATAGCTTCAGGTTATGGTAAGAGATAAGTTTTAGATCCATACTAAAATATTTTCAGGCTTAATGTCTCTGTGACAAACCCCAATGGCCTGAATATAAGCCAAGGCTTTAAAAATCTGAAACATAGGCATGATTCTTACATTAGCTGAATGAACAGAAGGTGAAGAGGCGGAAGCATTCTACATACAGAAAAAACAGACCTGATAGGTGTGTAGTTTGACAGATATCATGGTCATCCTATGATTCGCCTTGGGGTATTGTTTTGCTACACGATAAGCTGTTTCTGGAAAATACTCAAGAACCAGATTGAGATACAGCTCATCCTTGTCGTCTGTCGTAGAAAAGAAGCAGTGTTTGAGTGAAACAACATTAGGATGATCAAGAAACCACATAGTTTGCAGTTCACGGTTCTTGTATCGTTTATCTTTCAACACTTTTCTAGTTGCAACGGCTTCTCTTGTTTCCAAGCACTTTGCCTGCACAACACAAGCTCTTAAACCTCAGACTAATGAAAACTAAGTTAGTAAGCCAATCTGGTGGAAAAATGGGTGGTTGCAAGGCAAAGTTTTTTGTTCATATTTAATTAATAGATAATAGGTAATACATCTATTTGATCACAAAAACCATGTTATAACAATAATAATTAGATTTTTTTTATATATAATAAGAGTTGGTTGATTGTAATTTTTTGTTTAGCCCATTGACCTGATGGAGATAAACCATGACTCGAATCGACTGTTTCGTAAGTAACTAAATGGGTCAAAGGTCACTTCTACAAAAAGTTAACAATTTAAAGCATGTGCATAAACTATACCTGAAACTGGCCAGTAACACGCTCTGCCATATGGCTCATTCTCTGCAAGTGATCATCAAAAAATATAACGTTGAGGAAAATATGTAGAAACATTCAAGAAAAACGGTCAAAAAAAATATAACATTCAAGAAAATATGTAAGCCTATTTTCTTGCATGACTTAAGTCGAGGTCGAAGCGAAACCGAGATAACGAGACCTTAATAAGAGACTACGAGTGTGCGGCACTTACCGGTTGAGGGTGGTGATCTTGGGTGGTTGCTCCGATGTCTACAGTCGTCGAACAAGGAAGAAGAGAAGATGGCGGCCTCTAGGTCTAGGGGTTTTTTTTTTATGTCAGGGACGATGGGTGGGGGGGTTTGGGGTTTTAAATATTATTTTGAAAACTAAAAGTTTCATAATCACCCCTAGAGTACCAAACGTGTTCAACTTGTTCCGCAAGTTGTTAGGCTAGCAAGGGTAAAAGTAATTGTAGAGAGTTTAGGAGGTTTATAAAGAAACTTGATGTTACGCAATTAAATCCTAACGTAAATTTGTGGGGTTAGGGTGTCCGGGGCGCTTTGCGGGGAGGGGTGCGGTGAGGCGAGTCCCCGAGCGGGAACACCGCCGCCGACCCCTCTGGGAGGCTAAGCGGGGAAGGGGAGCGGTGGGTGTTCACCGATGAGAGATGCCATTTTTTTGAGTTTTTCTTTTTTTCTTTTTTTGTTTTTTCCTTGTGAGAGATGTAGGAGAATGAAGAACAAAGTGCAGGTATTGAAGAAGAAGGGGATGAGGAAAAAAGAAGAAGAAGAGATGTATATTTTTGAGTTTTTGTTTTTGTTTTTTTTTTTTTTTCCTTCTTTTTTTTTCCTTGTGATTTTTTTATTACTTTTAAAAATACTCCAAAAACTTGTTTTTAATTAAATGAAATGTTCTATTTTTTATTTTTATTTAGTTTTAATTTATTTAAATTATGTTTTACTTTTATAAAAATATTTATATATAAAAAAAAACCAAGTCCCCCAAGAGAGAAGTGTCGTCATCAAATTGAGGGTGTGGGGGGAGTTAAGGGGAGAGTTGACGTGGCGCGTGCTGATTGGGTGTGTGTAAGAGAGGTCTAGAGAGTAGTGCCCCCTTACACCCTTAAGCAATTTGCAAATGTGAATAGTAAATAGAGAAGGGAGACTTGGGCTGATTGGGCCATCATAAATAGAAGGTGGGCACTAAAAAAATGTCATATAGTTACATACAAAATGTGACACCAAAAATAAAAAAAGTGCCACTAAAGACCCAAACAGGAATAGGCGGCACACAAAAAAGTGCCACTAGAAGCGATGACGCTATAGCCTTTTAGTGGCATATTTTCAATCTGCCGCACAAAGTTATTAGGCTTTTAGTGGCATTTTTTTGCCACGATATAAAAAATAACTATTGTGGCACAAGTTTTGTGCTTTTAAAAGATTATCAGAGTTACATCTACATACTGGTTTTAGTAACACTTCTTTTTACCATAACATAATTAGTGGCGCAAATTTTGTGTCGGTAAAAATTGTTCCTAGTTAAATATACATCAAATTAAATGTCACTACAGGCGTTTATAATATTAATTTGATTAGTTAAAATCAATTATCTACAATATAAAATAAATACATAATTGTAAAATGTAGAAATCATAATATCTTAACATCAATCCGAAACATATTCCAAATGTTACCAAACAAATATCAAAGCACATTCCAAACGTTTACAAGTCAAAACGTTTTTTTCATGTAAAAAAAACTTAGCTCCAAGGAGGCCATGCATCTTGTTATCCTCAATTCCTCTCAGGCTTTAAATGGAGTTAATTACGTTTTTTATCCCTGTGGTTTGTCAAAAATCACAATTTCAGTCCATTAGTTTAAAAATTGTTATTTCGGGTCCCTGTGCTTCCACTTTCATAACTATTACAGTCCACTCACTTAACACTGTCTGTTTATTCTGTTAAGTTTTGATGAAATGACTAAATTGCCCCTTGAAAAAACTAATATACAAAATTGTAAAAACTTTAAAATAATTAAAGGTGGGTCCCGCAAAACTTCTTTCCCCCACCCCATTTTTCCGGTCATCTTCTCCGGAGACCACATGATTTTCCGGTCATCTTTTCCGGCGACCCCACCGGTTTACAACTTGCAAATGCCTTCTGATCTAAAGTAATAACTACTAAATAGTCCGGAAGTCGGATCTGGCATGTATCAATAGCTCTATTGAGTATAGAGAATGAGATAAGAAAAACCGAACAAGAAGAACAACAACGCGGCGGTGCGAGCACGGTGAGCGGTTTAAATTCCAACAAGTAGCCACGCAGAATTTCACCGGTGAACAGACAGATGTAACCGAAAACCGTTGCCGGAGATGATGCTCAAAGAAGGCTAGATGCTATTTTACGCGTCTGATGCTGTGGTCCCGGTCTCATCGGAGGAAGGGTGGGTGTCGGTGGAAGAGGGTTTGAGGATAAGTGGAGGGGCTGATAGGGTGGTTATAGTCGGATTAACAGGACATGTTTTGGGCCGGCGGCAACCCAAAACTTGTCTTCTTCTCACCCACAACCAGACCATCTACCGGCAATTGGGTTCTGAGCCTGCTCCGGCGAGAAGCTTTACTCTGGTGATTGGGTTCTAAAACTGCAGTTTCATTCTCTCTCTCTCTTAACAATTTAAGTTCTGCAAACTTGTGGTTTATCAGTTTGAAGTTTTAGAGTGTGTACAGGTGAATGATTTGGTGGTTAGGTTGAACAAACTTGGAAGTCAGGTGGAGAAGTATGCTTTGAATCTACGAATCAATGTGATTTAGAGTTTAAATATTATAAGGTTAATGAAAAGAAAGCATGGTTGGAGATCATTGTATGGTGGCTGGTAATGGGTGGCGACAACAGGAGAGAGACAGGGATGAGAGAGACATTTTTTATATTGTTTTTTAAATAAAGGGTATTTTAGTCATTTCATCAAAACTTAACAGAATAAATGAATGAGGTTAACGGGTGCGGACTGTAATAGTTATGAAAGTGGAAGCACAGGGACTGAAATAGCAATTTTTAAACTAATGGACTGAAATAGTGATTTTTGACAAACCACAGGGACGAAAAACGTAATTAACTCCTTTAAATGTTAACTCTGCCATCCATCACCAACTAAATAATCCTTACTGACTTCATCACTTCTCATTCGGTCCCACTCTATTACGCAAATGTTGGTGAAGTAATGCAGCGGCTATTGGTACCTTTGTTTCGATCGATTATGCTAAACCACTTCATGAAGTAAACAATATGACCGACCCACGCTGACCTGGAAACGGGATTTGCTTCATGTATTGTTGATACATTTTTGCACTTCTTATCACTAATTATGCATCAATAATTAATTGAGAAAATTGCTAAACTCGTCCCTGAGGTTTTACACAAATTGCTAGATCAGTCCAAAATCAAGATTTGTTGCTAAAACAATCCAAAATCAAGATTTGTTTTACTAATACAGTCCAAAAAACAAACGCCGTTAAGTTAGCTTGTTTTGTTTTGCTAAATTCGTCCCTGGGATTTTACACAAATTGCTAGATCAATACAAAATCAAATTTAGTTAAATGAACGAACATGAACAGAGGTCTCATTCGCTCGATTGTGTTCGTGAACGTTCGGTAAGGTGTTCATGAACGTGTTCGTGAACATTCGTTGATTTGCGTTCGTTTATGTTCGTATGTTTGTGTTTTAATTGAAGATCTTTGTACTTACATATATTTTATGTGTGCTTTTTATATTATTAAACTTTTATTTGTTTTATTACCCTAACAATTAAACCAGGAAACCCCCTTTCACCTTGTTTATGCACCATTTCCCTTTCATTTATCATTATTTACATCGGCAAATACAATCGACCCCCGTTCCACAATAAGGGATTCAAGTTCAAGTGCTACTCTCTAGGCCATTTATCTTTATCCTTCGTCGAGTTCGCCAAATTCGTTTGTGTTTGTGAACCGTTCGTGAACACGCTTATTTCCTTAATGAACGAACACGAACATAAAATCTCGTTCGGTAAGTGTTCATGAACCGTCATGAACACATTGATTTCCTTAACGAACGAACACGAACAAGGCCTTGTTCGTGTTCATTCGGTTTGTTTACAGCCCTACATACGTGGGCTTGTTTCTTCACCAGCTGGGCTTCACCTTCATCCCTATTGCATTACAATCTTTGACAAAGTGTTAGGTTCCAACAACTTTCTCGCTATTTTGTCACATTTCACATTTACTACAACACAGTATAAAAATAATATGAGTTTGTACTTAAAAGGGTAAAAAATCATATTATCCACATCAACAAAAAACCTCCCATGTACATCATATCCGTAATTGTTATGCTAGAACCAAGACGGGACACCTAAAGAAAACATTTTTAGCATTTCAACTGCCATGCCATGTAGGCATGCTGTTGCTTGCATTTGGAACTTGAGGATGAATGGACGGGGTGATGGAATACCAGAAAGGTACGTTCACGAACACCTTACCGAACGTTCACGAACATAATCGAACGAACGAGACCTCTGTTCATGTTCGTTCATTTAACTAATCTTGATTTTGGACTGATCTAGCAATTTGTGTGAAACCTCAGGGACGAATTTAACAAAACAAAACAAGGCTAATTTAACGGCGTTTGTTTTTTGGACTGTATTAGCAAAACAAATCTTGATTTTGGACTGTTTTAGAAACAAATCTTGATTTTAGACTGATCTAGCAATTTGTGTAAAACCTCAGGGAAGAATTTAGCATTTTTCTCTAATTAATTTAAGAAACATGTATCTCAATTGCTATAGCGATGATTACCAAACATGTGTAATAAATTACCTTCAACTACTACTTTTTCGGCTAGACTGATAAGTATAAGCTTAGTTTTTGGTCGCATGACACCAAGATGTTTGGTTTTACTCTCAAGCCGAACTCTAGCTCTTGGGTTTTACTTTCGAGCCGACCTGTTAGTGCCTTTAGTATTTTCACTTCTCTCCTTACGTCTTCAATGGCAGTTACTGTTGTCATCTGAATAAACATCAAGACATATATTAGGAAATAAAACCAAAACTTAAAAGTTTTTCACCTTTAAATAGATTGGATACCAAGATTATTTTAGTATCGATTATACAATTACATGTAATTATAAAGTCAAAATGTAATCACTTTGACCACACAAGTCAACCTCCACATTCACAAGTCATATTTACTTATTTAGAGATTTAAATGGCAAAAATGACCTTATATAAACAGACCAACATAATCAGTTCTCTTGCTGCTACTCTGCTGCTCCTATATTGATCATTCAAAAGGGATTATTTGACTCCTAATAATTAGATAATCAATAACAGCTTCATTATATTGAAGCAAACAAACAAATGATCCCTTTCAAGACCATATCAATAAATAGATATTGGGTTTAATAAGACGAGGCAACGAAGCATAGCTTCCAGTAAGCGAGGCGTTGCTCTATGTACGCGAATAATCTATGGACCAAGTTTTGATTGCCATAGTTAAAAAACCATTAGAACTTATATCGAGGAATGTGTGTGCTCTCACCTCTTTTATATGGCCCAAGTTGCTCTTTTATCTCCATATACACATGCTAACAAACTTTGAGAAATAAGATACCTCAGAGAGAGAGAAGGTACAGAGTTCCTCCGGCACACCCCCTGTTGATGATTTTTTTAAGAGAAAACCCAAACAACAAACTAGGGTTCATCAAGTAATAAAAGGTCAGGCTCAATGAAAAGAACATGAGCAAAAGTTATCCTCATTAGCTAGGAGATACTCAAGCTCCTACGGCAATTTGAATTGTAATCTTTGTGAAAATTCAGAAGAATGTATGGCCTTTCTATGAATGAAAAGATGTAGAACGAGAAGGGAGGGGCACGGTTAGGGATTCAATTATAGAATCTCATGATAGGGAAACTAGAAAACTTTTGAGAGGGAAACAATAGTTCCCTCCCTATCCTGAGATTCTATAATAGTTATCATGTAAACTCATACCGTTGATGATTAACCACGTGCATGGGATCAGAGTCCATTCTTGCCCCTAAATTGCTACATATTAGCTTCTCCACATGCTGCATACCATCATGAGATCAAATTAGACATACAAACCCTCATTTAATATGTAAGGGATCATAATCAATAGCTACCCATCCCTATTCTAGCAATCCCAATTCAGTTCAAGCACAACAGAACTACTAATTCAAGACCGTAATCCATTTATCAAACAAAAGACCAATTTTGAATAGCAAGTTTACTGACAAAACCCCCAGTACATACGCATAGAAAGAGCTATTTTGAATAGCATTTCTGTGTCTAAATGATAAATTACAAAACATTTATAACCCTTTACCTTATTACATCATGCTATATATCAGCTGGTGTATAGTTATACGATGATGAAGTACTCGAGGACAAATTTCAGCTACTGAGAGTTTCTGTTACAACTATACGGAAATAAACTAAAAGAGATCAGTAGTAATCTGCTATAGATCGTAATCGTATAAGCTCAAATAGTGGCGAACAAGATTATAAAAATTGAAAATGTAAAAAAAAAATCAAAAAAAGTACAACTTATTTTGTGATAGAGAATTTATGAGTGATGGAAAAAATATGTAATGCGCAAATTATGCAAACTAACTGAGCATCTTTATCCAGAATAGATAACACCAATGACTCTGTTTATAACGATGAAAACCAAAACTGGTTTTACTCAGGTTGGGTGGGTTATGGGTTGGGTTTTTCTCTGCAGGGTGTTTTCTTCTGCAGGAACTGCTGGGTGGGAGGGCAGTGTGATTATTGTTGCTGGCCTGGTGAACATCGTCTGGGTGGTCTGGGTTGGGACTGGAGTTATAAGGGGGAGGAGGGTAGATAACCTTATTAGATTTTCTGGGAGTTGCCTGGTGTCTTGTCTGCTTATCTTTAACCTTTGGTCTCTAGGTGTTGTTTTTATTTCTAATCCAACCCACATGATTTGGAGTGTTATGAGGAGACATTATGGGGTTCTAGTCTTTGTTTCTGTGTCTGGGAGTGACATAAGCCGGGAGTTATAAGGAAGGATTGGCTAGGGGGGTTGTTTTTTATTGGCAACCAAATCTGTACCAAACCCCAATGCCAAGAACCTGGTTCTGTGTCCGTGTCCAAACTGTTTTTCTAACTGTCTGGTTGATTAATGCTGGGTGCTGGGGTTTAATGGGTTGGGACAGGTTTTGCTGGAAGTCTATTTGCAACAGTTTTGATCTGCTCAGGCCTTTGTTTTATGCAAGTATCAAGCTGGTGTAGGTGATGCTTCGGGTTCTTTGTCCCCTTGTGTCTCTATGCAAGTATCAAGCTGGTGGGGTTGATGCAATCATAAGATGGAATGCTAATATGGTATTTAATGTGGTTTTTATTCGAGTTTTATGGCTGCAACTGTGTAAAGCACTGTGCTGGATTTATTGTTCTGTGTTTTGGTTAAACAGCTGGAGTCCCTCTGCTGTCATTGATCACCGGCTGGTGTATGTGTGGTTGTCCCGATATATGATGTCTCGAGCTCTTGTGAGGTGGTTTATGTACATCCAATGGTCCTACGAGAGCTGGAAACATCATGATTGGAAAATTCTTCGAAGCACTCACCTCTGGGGAAGTGGTTTATGGCAGAATCTCCTTAATGTGTATAGGGGTATTTTGGTAAAAAAGGCTGCAAATTTTGAGAAACCAGTCGAAATTATTAGACCGGGCCAAAATACTAAAGTGCTGCTTATTTAAGTTGTTGTTATCCGGGTTTATGGTTGTTGCATGGTTCCTCCGAGTTTAGCCTCCGTTTGTTGGCTCCGGGTTGGCTGTTTTGTCGCTGTCCTTATTTCTTGCATCCGTGTTTGGCCTCCGGGATTTCTTTCCAAGTCTGGCGTCCCACTGCATGTCCTGCTTGTCTCTGCTTGTTGGGTATACTGCTGCTGGGTTCGTTGTTTAGCTATTGGATCATCCGAGTCCGGCGCTCGGGTTTAGAGTTATTGGGTTTGGGCTTATCAAGATTATTATAAACTGCTAAAGGTTTTTAGTGGTCTGATGTGTTTGGGCCTGGGGTTTCTGATTCGTTTGAAGGCCCAAGGGTGGGTTCTTAAAGCCCAAATTGGCTCTCGGTTGCTGCACAAACTGAAGGCTCATTACAGTGGGCTTATGACCATCACTAAGACTGTGGAGACCAGGGCCCAAGTTATGTACCTGGTCTCGGGTAACCAGCTTCTATTAAAGGCTCACTTATGGATGCGCTGGAAGGGTATTGGTTGCGGGCCTCGGAAGATCCAAAATTTTTAGTTAACTACTCTTGGCCATGTTATTTTTAGGGGATTTTCAGTCCATCCTCTGCACTGTGTAGTTATGAAAATATATATCTTTTGTAACTTTGATAGGTTAGATGAGTATACGTGTACTACTCAAAGTAACGCCCGGTTCTTTTGTTCCCCTAGAAGGGGTTGTATGGTCTCTTATTTTTTGTCCCCAAAGCATGTTTTGGTGATGTTACGGGGGTATGCCCCTTTGCATGGGCGAAGGATAGTGGGGGCGGGAGGGGGCGGCCGACCCCCCGAACTTTTCGCTCAGTAGTGGAGAGTATGTAGTTTCCGTATAGAAACTTTTGAGTATATACGTTTTTGACCCCCCCGTTTTATAGAAATTTTTGGTATATACGTTTTCGACCCCCAGTCGAAAATCTCAAGCTTCGTCACTGCCCCTTTGATCGTGTAATTTTTTCATTGTGGTTTATATAGTTTGTCGGGCGATGCCCTTTATCCAAAAAAAATTACTAGATAAAATACCTAAAAACACCCTAAAATTGAATAATTCTTGAAACAATTAGTAAAGTTATCTTTTTCAATCAAAATGTTCCTAATGCAGATTGAACAAGAAAACAAGGTTGAGTTGAAATACTATAAAATGACATCTAATTTTCATTAAAAATTCAAGAAAATATAAAATCATTAGGTCAAAGGAAGAAGATACCTTGGTGAACATACCAACACCACATTCAATAGAAACTTAAGCCAAGAAAAGATCACCAGCAAGCAACCGGTCCTTAAACCCTCTAAACTGAAGTAGCCATCTTAAAAACGGAAACATCTCCAGAAAATCTAGGTATACTCCCCGCCGGAATAGAATCCAACAACCGACCCACCTCCGCTAATACGAATTTCTGCAGAAAATTTAATGACAGTTTACAAATTAGATAAACTCTTTATGTAAACTAGGATGCAAGGACATGGTGTAAACTAAAAATCTGAACTACAACACAATATCAGCTAGAAATGGGCAAATATCATCTTCGTCTTCTAAACATCAAGATCAAACCGCAATATGCAATATGCAATATACAGGATCTAGGTTGAACCCGAACAAACAAACAAACAAAAAAGACCCTGATAGAAAATGAACATGACTGTTCCAGTCTTCTGTAACCTTCAAAAAAATTATGAAACACTCCAATGGAAAAGTTTGTGAATTTGTCAGCATATATAATTCAAATTGTGCATTTTAATCAGTTGTTGCAGTTCTCTCAATTATTTAAGTTCGTATTTGAAGAACAAACGGTAAAGCCCATACAATTATCATCATGTACAGTTTAACAAACAAAACAAGATACACAGATGGATTTCGGAACAGAAAATCAAAAAACATAAATTAAGCGAAACCCTAATTATTGCCAGAATTAAGCAAAATTGGTCTCAAAATTCACCACAACAGCCAAGCATTGATGATAGAGACCGATCTTTGTTGCAAAAACAACTAATAACAGGAAAAAAAAAAGTTTGAATCGATCTCCATGGCAAATTCATCTCACACAATTAAAAAAAAGATGAGATGAACCAATAAATATGGGGAAAAGAAATAAGTTTACCTATAAATTGACCAGATTAAACCAAATATTATTGAAGAAACCCATGAGGATGATTTAGTTTTGAAGATTTGAATATTCTGAACGTGTGAAGAAACCCCCTTTTGTGATCCAATCGAATAAGTGATACGAGAGTGAGAGTGAGAGTGAGAGTGAGAGTGAGAGGGAAAATAAAAGGGGATTTTTTTGGTTTGAAGGTTGGAGGGAAAATATAAAATTTTGGAAAATTTTAGAGGTAAATATGAAGTTTTTGAGTTTTAATTACTTTCAAGGATTAGATGGGTCTAAACGAGTTGAGCTACTCTAGTTTGATTTCTAATAAAAAAGAAAAAAAAAACTAAACGAGCCGCAAACCCGAGCTTAACATGTCGAGTTCGAGTGACTCGCAAGCCTAAACGATCCCGTACGCTTTTATAATTAACATCATACGTACATATATTTAAATACTAAATTACTAATACTTACTAGTTGTAAAATTAGGAAAAATGACTAATTAAATTATATATATATATACACATATTATGTTATGTTAGATGAAAATTTATATAAAATATAAATATACGTAAAATAAATTAATTAACAAATAACAATCTAACTGATTCCGAGCTTGAAAAACTACCTACGAACCTAACTCGAGCCTTAGACACAAAGCATGAACATAGCCGAGCTCGAGCTTTCATAAGTTAAACAAGCTCGAGATCGGGCTTGACTCGGCTCGTTTGCACCTCTAATTAGTAGCGACATAACAAGGGAAAGTTTAGGGTGAGATTGAAAGCGTGAATTAGTGGCAAAAAGCTAATGTTGCTAATAACCCGTGTCAAGCAAATATGACATACACAAAATGCCACTAAAAATCAAAGTTAGTGGCATAAAATTCAAATGCCACTAAAAGTGTGTGTGGAACAAATATGGCATGTACAAAGTGTCACTAAAAACCTAAACTAGTGGCACAAAAGCTAAATGACACTAAAAATGTATGCCACTAAATGGCATTTTTTTGTAGTGGCGCTGCACCCAACAAAATGCAAATAAAAGAGTGGAGGTATTATATATATATATATATATATATATATATATATATTATTTTAAACACGTATAATCACCCCAAATATAATTGAATAGATTTAGGAATAACGAAGCGGTAATTAGAACGTATACGAAGCGTAACTAAAGTACTTGAAAAGAATGAATGATTTTTTACCTCGGAATTACGGGTTGTCACACCAATGACGTGAGGTCGTAGTCACACGCAAATTTAATCCAAATTACAACTAATAGATAGCAGCAAATGGGTATCGAACACATGGAGTTTGTGGAAAGTGTGTTGATTGTATAACTTTGTGAATTAACTACAATTAAACTAATTTGCAGAAATTAAAATCCAAGAGTTTGATTGTTTGGTTTTAAAAACTAAATTACTAACTAAATTGCAAATCAAAATTGGTTGTTTAACAGATTAAGAGAAAATGACCATCTTAGGTTCCGGTTTCCGTTAACAATTGTGCCTAAATCCAACTAGAAAGAGATACATAAACATAACTCATGCATAAATGTATGTTGTGATAAAAGGGAACTAAGTACTCGGATTAGATAAACACGAGGTTGTTACCCGATGACCAATTAACCAATATCCAACCCTAACCCTTCATGTGATATCTCGATTGTCAACGACACCAAGAACGTACGGTTTAGGCTAAGATCAAAACATCAATTAACAAATTACAAACAAACATTCATGCACCATAACAAACATCGCAATAAACCAAGTTCATTATTCTGGAAATAAGATTCAACACACAAAATTCATAAAGAAACCTTCACCTAAGATAATCACCGAAAGTTTAGCCGGATATTGTTTGGTGAATCATCCTTCCAACAAAATCAAAGTTCATACGAATCAAAATACAAACCGAAATGTTTAGAATTGTTCACAATCACTTGCCAAAGGTAAAATTCCCCTAGAACTGCAAAGAAACGTCCCCAATGATGAGATAGGTGAAAAGACACTTCAAAACAGATTAATAATGGGCAGTTACAAATTGTGCGTCAGAGCCTACCGTAAATTACGGTAGGTACCGTAATTTACGGTGGCCTTCAAATAGTTATGGTGGGAAGCTACTGGTTTACGGTGGAAGTTGGCACATTCAAGGGTTACCGTAAATTACGGTAGCCACCGTAATTTACGGTGGACCCCTGAACCTTCTCTTTTGTTTCTTCTTTCCATCCTTGTGACTCTCGTTCCACTCCATTCCATCCAAAGCAGCGTTTTCCCTCGTTTTAAGCTCCAAACGCACCTGAAACATAAGCAACTATAGTTATCTAATTCAAGACAATTACATGATTAAATGAGGGATTAACTCGTCTTTTAACACACTTAAGGGTTATCCTATGGACCACCCGTCAACCAACATTACATCATCCAAATCATTTCAACAAAACACAAACACCTAATATAACAAAACCCTATATCATCTTCCAAAACCAAAAATTCAAACAAATACTGCAAACAGGTTAATGCCAATTAATGTCAGCCATTCGTAATGGTTAATGTCGGACATTTTCCGTCATATCAGCATCATAACGTCCCTTCAAAAAAAATGTAACGGTTAATGCCAATTAATGTTCTTTCAATCGTTACTTTCCATGATTTTTTCTTCTCATTTGGCAGTATACTATAAATGTTCATTCTCTATCCATGCCCCTACAACACCTAGGGGCGGTGTTAGGGGCGTTATCAAACTCCTTAATGCCCCTATAGTGCCCATCACTCGAGGTCTTATGCTATATGGTGTGTGAATGGGGTTTTATCACGTCACCTCACCACCACATATGTGTCGCATAAGCGAGAGGCTTTATCATTAGTTTGCACAGTGTGGGATAATGTCCCCTTTAAAACCCTCTTTATCTGGGTATTCAACCCTTATCAGGAACGCTACCGCCTCAGTTAAACCTAAACCTTACTATAGTTCAAGCATACTCTCAGTATCATTCAGGACTCGTGTTTAGCACTCGTTGCCAGCATTCCGAAGACACAGTCTGATTATAAGATTGGAGTTCTTAGTGATATTCCTAAATCTAACTGATATCACCTACACCTTTGAAAACCCCACACAACATTCTACACGAACGGTTCCTCCTAATTATGGGGCGGAATATTTTAATAAATAAAGAAAAAGTAATTAAAAACTTATGTATACATAGATATTCCATAAAAAAAATCAATCGCTTTTTTTCACCACTCTATGTTTCTCCACTTACCACCACACACCACCGCTGTAACCCACCCTCCACCACCCACCCTACACCACCACGACACCACCCACGTGGCACGTATACATACACAATTAGTCAATTATTGTAAATAAAAAGTAAAAGAGTTAATTGCCAAAATTGTCCCTAAGGTTTGGGCACGTTTGCCATTTTCATCCAAAATAACACTTTTGTACCAAATTGCCCCCAACGTTTTCAACTTTTTGCCATTTTCATCCAAACCACTAACTTAGTTTATTTTTTCTGTTAAGTTGCGAATATTTGGATGAAACTGGCAAATATAAAACCACAGGGACGATTTTGGCAATTTACTCAAACCCTTTTTTAATTTCTTTTATTTAATTATTTTTGTTACATATATAATGAAAAAGAATATACATGGAGTTTTTAGAAAAAAAATTACTAGTTTTGTCACATAATTTTTATAAATTTTCATCCAAATCACTAACTCAGTTTATTTTTTCTGTTAAGTTGAAGGATGTTTTAAATTTTATAAATTAAGACAGAAATTAATTTACAGCTTCTTTATATAAATCAGTTTTATAAAGAGAAAACGTCATTGGTGTGCAACACATAACAATCGATTACAACTTTTAGTATTTATCAGTTGTAGAGATAGAAAAAAATTGTAAAACGTTACATATTTTTTAAATGTGTTGAACACCTAGGAAATATGTTGGTAATACTTATTCTGAGTGACTTGAGTAAAGAAACTTTTGCTTCATAGCATTATAATTACAATTTGGTGGGTAATTTTAAGGTTTGGTAACGACACGTTGTTTGATAGGGGGGGGGGGGGCACTGGCTTCTGTTTTTCCTTAGGAGCGAATTTAAAAGAGTAGAAGATGAATTACAAACTTGGTACATATGATAAGATTTTTTTATTTGACCTTTTTCAATAAGGTAACCAGGATTTTAGTTTTATAAAATTTAGAGGTTTAAGTAGAATTTATTTTTATAAAACTGATCTATATAAAAATTAGAAACTAATTTATGTCTTAGTTTATAAACATCCTTCGCCTTAATAGAAAAATTAACTTAGTTAGTGGTTGGATTCAAATTTGTAAAAATTATGTGACAAAGCTATTATTTTTTTCATATAAAAATTACATGTATATTCTTTTTTGTTATATATGTAACAAAATTAATTAAATAAAAGAAATTTAAAAGAGTTTGAGTAAATTGCCAATATCGTCCCTGTGGTTTTATATTTGCCAGTTTCATCCAAATATCCTCAACTTAACAGAAAAAATAAACTAAGTTAGTGGTTTGGATGAAAATGACAAAAAAGTTACAAACGTTGGGGGCAATTTGGTACAAAAGTGTCATTTTGGACGAAAATGGCAAACGTGTCCAAACCTCAGGGACGATTTTGGCAATTAACTCAAAGTAAAAATAAAAATGTAGAAATGTAACAAAGAAAAATAAATAATATTCTTGAGTATAAATTCTTGAACACCACTGTCCTCCTTCCGAGGAAGGTTTGCGCCCTTTTCCTCTTTCCAATCGTTCAACGCCTAAAAGTTGCAGGTAGAAAACAAAAACCCTAGTTCTCCATCTTCATGATTCTCACATATACATACACAATTACTGTAAAAACATCATCACACACCAATCTATTTAAATACATATATTCCTTATGTTCATATGTCTTCTTTCATTGCTATTTGCTCCAACATCTGTCACACCCCGAAATATCAGAGCTTGGCGTGACTGGACCGGTATCTTCATTGCACAGCGGAAGCAAATAAGCTAAGACTTCTAGAAAATGAACGCCCACTAAGTATTCGAATCTCCAATGGTTCTCCTATTCCAACCGTGCCATAATTTGAGAAAGTAACCTGAGAAAGAAACATGCGAAAAAATCAGCATAAAGTTGAGCGAGTTCATAGTTTGTTTGTAAAAGATTTGAAATAAATCTTTTTGAATAACCGGTTTTTAAAATATTGTTGAGAAAACGAATTAAAAATCATTTTGTTTGGCATGCTATATGAAAACTTTGTATTCGTGAAACTTCGTAAGTGTAAAGCGTTATGTTTGTAAAACTATGTATTCGTAGAGTTTTGTGTCTGTAACACTTGTGTGGCTGTCAATGTCTGCGCATGACAATGACAAACATGCCTGCATGAGTCTGTATGTTGGACTCGTCTGTCCTTAGGACCGTGGGGTATGGTGGGGCGCGGGTTTGGGGCATGGGTTGACACGTGGCTTGGGGGGCTTCGCTGGGCTGACCCACATTGAAGACGGTATGGTGGGGCGGGGTTTGGGGCGTGGCCAGCCCAAATGGCTGTTTTATATTTTTTAAAACAAAAAATTTAAATTTTTTAATGTTTTTTAAATAAAGAAAATTACATAAAAAAATTCCTAACGGTTATATTTTTTCTTTATCTCTTCTCTCGTCTCCAACATTAGTTCCAACTCTTCACCCTCTAGGTGATCAATGGGCTGGGCTAGAAATTTCATATCATCTCGTCTTTGTTTCTGGGCATCCCTAGCTTCTTTGCTCTTCCGAATTTCGGCCCTTTGTTGTTGGAATACGTTGAATGTATCTAACTTGCATGCAATGTCATCCAACTGATCGCTGTATACTCCCTACGCGAGCCCGAACTCCCAACTGAAGGCGATGTCGTACCCGATCTTGATTTTTGAGCGTGCCTTTTTTGCGGCATCTCTTCCGTATTCAGGCCGGTTTGGCGAATCATCCAAAAAGTCCTCCAACTCTTGATCTCGTGCATCAGATTGGGCTTGGGACGAGGCCCATGACCTTTTGGAAGACGTGTTAGTTTCGCTACCACTGGGGATCTTCGCCCACTTTGGATGGAACTTACAAATCTCCCAACAATGCATGAAACGGAAGTCGCTCCCCACATTTGTTTTCAATGTAAACAATGCATTTGTCACAAAGTCGGCTTCGGTTTCACCACGTTTTGGGTTTTGCTTTGCTTTATTTAAAAAAAGCACTAAATTTTGGTAAGTTGGCCACTTATCTCGCTCCACTTCGAGGATAAGCTATCGTTTTCACAATAAGTCTCCCTTTCCATTTCTTCATGGAATGGTTTACTAATCGCTTCTCACAAATGGCTTTGATGTTGAGAATTTCCTATTTTAATAAAAACAAAATTTAATATATTACAAAGTTATATAAAAAATAACCATAAATATTAAAATAAGGGCTACAAAATATTTAAAAATACCTAAAGTTGGATGTTGAGATTGTTGAAGCCAAGCCCTCGCCAATGCAAGTTCTTCATTAACGACCCATCTTTGTTGTTTTCGTTTGGCGGTTTCAAGTGTTTTCTCCGCCTCGGTTTTTTCTTATGACTTCTCTTTTTGATGGGTTTGGATGCGGAAGGACCATCGTTGGGTGGTTGAGTTTCGGGGACGGTTTCGGTTTGGGAAAGGTTGATGGAGGTTGGTGAAAGGTTGATGAGCGTTTGTGGAATCGGGCTAGGTGTAAAATCGTCAGTGTGTGGGAAGTTAGTAAACAAATGATTCCCGAGATACGATGCATAAACCGCCATATCGGGCATAGAGGAGTGTAATAAAAATGGACGAGGCATTGGATGATTGGGTGGTGGGCTAGGATTTTCTTGGAATGCCCACGGGTTGTTCGGGTCATAACCACGATTATGAGGATGCATTTTTCGTTTTGTAGAATGAGAATATAGATGATTATAGAAGATGTGGAGTGTATTGTGGTTGAATGTGGTAAAAAAAGATTTTGGTTCTCAAATGAACTTTACCCTATATATATATATATATGGTTGAGTTCATTTCAGAACTCTAAATAACTACAGAATTTTCAGAACTCCTAATAAACAATTTTATATATAAGTTTTTGTATTTAGGATCTTTTTATCATCTATTATATGTATTTCTTTGATTACATACATGTTAAAAGTAGTTTACATATGTTTAATTGCCAAAATTATATATATGTGTCATAACTAATTACATATATGTAAAAAAACTAGTTTATATATGTGTAATTATAAAATTACATATAAAAACTGATAAAATTACTCTTAACATGTATGTAATCGTAAAAATACACATAATAAATGATAAAATTATCCTAAACATAAAAATATATAAATAAAAAGATTGTTTATTAGGAGTTCTGCGAGTTCTGTAAATATTTATGGTTCTGAAATGATCCTGGCCCTATATATATATATATGTAATAATAATAATAATAATAATAATAATAATAATAATAAGATTAAATTAGTTTTTTTTTAATTTTCTTTCTTAATATATATATATATATATATATATATATGTAATAATAATAATAATAAGATTAAATTAGTTTTTTTTTTTAATTTTCTTTCTTAACGATACAGGTAATTTGGCTATTTGACAATATTTAACAGAATAATTCTAACGACGTTAAGAATTTGGACTCAAAGGGTTATAAAATGAGGCTTTAGATACATAGGTCGTTAAACATTTTATATTAGACTTAAGTGGTTAAACACTAAAATACTGGGACTCAAAAAGTAATTTACTTTTATATTTTATAGGGTGATTACATCAATTGTAAAGGTGTTGAAAATTATATGTTATTCCCTCATTTATTAATCAGTAAATAAAATTACTATAAAGTTAAGTAAGAACAAGAAACTCGAGAAATGAATATTCATATTACTTATATTTTATAATTTAGTTAACCGGAAAAATATGGTGTTAGGACACTATTCTTTCTCCAATAGCAAATCATTTCGTTACTTAAACGTGTTTTTTTGTTTATTGTTTTCCAAAATTTAACAAGAAAATAATTTAAATTAATCGTGACGGAGGTAGCATATGTGAACGAACGATTTGCTTATTGTGATGCGTCCCAATTGTTATGCATCCGAGTTATACGCGTTCTTTACTTGTATTAAAATATTATTGAAATAAATAATACATTTTTGGAAAGGAGTATGATGATGGGCTAGCCATGTTATTCTCTATCATTCTGGACAGGATGTAAAACAAACTATAAGGTAGTGTTTGGTATGCTGGAATGAGAGGTGGAATGGAATGGATGATTACGAGGGAATGAAGAAAATGGTGTTTGGTTGGTCAATGGAATGGAATCACCCATTCCAAAAGGCGTTCCATTCCCTCAAAATCATTCCTTCCACCCCCATGTTTTTTTTCCATTCCATCCCCTCTTACACCATTCAGCAACAACACCACAACCCACCACCTTCGCCACAACCCACCACCTTCGCCACAACCCACCACCACCACCACCGCCGCCGCCGCCGCCGCCATCGCCGCCACCCGCCACCACCTTACCCCGATAGCCACCGTCGCCGCCGCCACCCACTCGCCACCGTTATATCTCCCACAGCCGCGATCAACCGCCAACGCCACTCGTCGCCGCCGCCCACTACCATCGTTGACGCCACCACCACCGTCACCACCAACCGCCGCTGCCGCCACCCACCGCCACCTCAGCTGCCACCCACCACCAACGACCACCTTGCCGCCACCACCACTCGTCGTCACCGCCGCACCGCCACTCGCCGCCACCACCACCACCCATCGCCGCCGCCAACACCCACCACCGCCACCTATAACCTCCCACAATTACTACCACCGACCACCACTCACCGCTTATTTTATTACTCTGTTTTTTCTTGCCTACCGAACAATACATAATAATAATTCATTACATTCACACATGGTAACCAAACAAGACATGGAATGGTAATGATCCATTGCATTCCTTCGTCCATTCCATTACCTCGTCCATTCCATTCCATTCCTTCGTCCATTCCATTACCTCATACCAAACAGACCCTAAATACATGCATGCTTCAATCACTCTTTACAGTAATATTACAAGCTTAATTTCCTCTCTTTCCCATCTCAGTCTTCTAAACATATGGGTTTTACTCGGGTGTCTTCTTCACTTATTTCACGTATAAAACGTTACGGCAGATTGAACTCTCATCGGTGTACAAATTATCAAAGTGATGTGCCAAAAGGTCACCTGGTAGTGTATGTTGGTGAAAACCAAAAGAGGCGATTTGTCATCCCGATATCATTATTGGAACAACCATTGTTTCAGGACTTATTACGTCAGTCAGAGGAAGAATTTGGGTTTGATCATCCGATGGGAGGCCTAACCATTTCATGCCAAGAGGAGGCGTTTTTCCAGCTCACAGCTATATTACATTCTCTATGATATGTTCTTGATGAATTATGAGTCTACAGTTGTATTATTTTTCTTATTTTTTTAAGTCATGTATAATGAAATCTTTCAAAATTCAAGTGTAAATATGAAAGGATTCCAAAAATAGTTGAAGTTCTCTCTTGGAAGTGTTTTTCCATTTTTTGCAGAATATTATTTTTCATCCATCAAAATGTTGAATAACTTAAACCTTGTTAGCTGAAGGTAACTTCTAAAGCTCAAGCTTGAGGTTCCATAACTTCTAAAGACAATACAAACAGAAAGAAAGATACAGTGGCAACGCCAAGACCAGCAAGAAAGTAACCACAAGGCATCTTGCAAGGGAAAATTTGTGAAGCAAAACCTGCAGCACCGCTTGTCCCATTCCATATTGATTGCTAATGTCGAACGACATATGTTTAATGTTGAAGCTTCATTGTAGAAATTGTACCAAGGACGTATGGATGCAAACTGGTGACATATTAAAGGAATTGAAGACAAGGCATCTTGCAAGGGAAAATTTGTGAAGCAAAACCTGCAGCACCGCTTGTCCCATTCCATATTGATTGCTAATGTCGAACGACATATGTTTAATGTTGAAGCTTCATTGTAGAAATTGTACCAAGGACGTATGGATGCAAACTGGTGACATATTAAAGGAATTGAAGATGTTTTTCAAAAGATTATTTACAAAACGAAACCTTAACGTAAAATTACATGTTGTAGTGAGAGTGTTGATAATAATTGAAACTTTATATAAAAACAAAAGTGTTAAAAAATTACGTTCATAAAATAAGTATATAGAAAAAAAGAAACTATTAAAAAATTCACATCAAGATGTTGACAAAAATATGCACAATGCAATGGCTATTTCGGTTTTCTAAAAAGTTCAAGCATTTTTGATGGTTTGTACGTTTGTTTTCTTCGATGACTTGTAGTTTATCATGCACTAACTCCATTTTAAATGAAATTTACACGAAAACGTCTATAAATACAAGAATTTCGAAATGGTATATTCGAAAAAGAAAAAAAAAAAAGAAAGAAAATCAGATGGATTAAGAGTAACTATAGGTCAACACTCAACAGTTATGTTTCACAGACCATGAAGGGCTAAAGTGTAACATTAATTAAAATAATTTTAAGAAAATAATAAGGTGCCAGGTGGTGGCATGACCTTATTGGTATGTCATTGTTGTGAGAGGCCTCATGTTTGTAACTATCGGACTATCGGTAAAGGTAGATAATAATTTCGGGTGCCTAAAGATTATGTCATGGAGCCTAAATATTTCAGGTTCGCGTAACCTATCCCAACGAGTAACGACGTGTTGTCTGTAAAGGTCGAAAACTAAAAAAAAGTTTAACAAACATTTGTCCAGGCGACCTATCATCCGGAAAAAAAGGTGGTATATGCGAGCGACATATGACGTCGGTACACTACAAGAATAATACACTTTTACCGGCGACACCTTTAGCGGCGACAGGTCAAATGTCGCCGCTATTGGTCGATCCGTGTGACAGGATCTCAAACCAAACCCCGTCCGTTGATCAAAATCATGATCTGACGGTTGGGGATTTATAAATTACTGCTCGGAAAAAATTACTGCTCTAAAGATACTCGTTCAATTTTTGGCTGGTTTTGTAAACGAGCCAAGCACGAGCAAAGTTCGCTCGTTTCGACTCGTGAACATCTCTAATTATTAGATTATTTTAGGTCTCCATGGACATGCAGGAGAGAAATGCTATCCCCATTTGTACCAAGACATAATTGTTTATAAGTAGCATGTTAATTTTTTATAATTTCGTTAAGCGGAAAATTATAACGGATGGTCAGGGAGAGGATTAAATAGGGAGTTTGGTTTGAGTAGAAAGTGTAGGTAGCAATAATAAGAGGATAAGTGCCAAATAACAAAAAAAAAAAAAAAAAAAAAACATAAGGATAAGCATTTTAGTTAATCTCATCTCTTCTGTACATATTTAGAACTCATCAACTTCAACCATTTTTTCACTTTGTTTATCTATAATCACTAAATCATATTGCGATTTTCTTTATCAATCAATTATTCAAACACCCAATCAACGTCAATCAAAATATTTAATAGTTTCGATACTTACTTTTTATTATGGTAGTGTTAAATGTTAAAAAGAAAATAATTTTGGTAGTTTTAAATGTTAAAAGAAAATAATTTAGATTACTCGTGACGGAGGCGGTTAATGTGAACCAACAATTAGATTTTGCCTTTTTGATGCATCCTATAGTTGGTTTATGCATCCGACTTATACGCGTTCATTAGTTTATTCATATTTTAATATTCTTAAATTGAGCATATTGTTATGGGCTAGCCATGTGAGTCTCCATCATCCTGGACAGACTGTAAACAAGCTATAAATACATGCATCCTTCAACCACTCTAGTTCAAGTCTTCCTTTCTATCCCATCTTATTCTTCTAAACATATGGGTCTTATGCGGGTGCCTTCTTCACTCATTTCAAATATAAAAAGCTATAGAAGATTAAACTCTATTCGCACTAGCAAATATAAAAGAGATGTGCCAAAAGGTCATCTCGCAGTGTATATTGGTGAAAACCATAAGAGGCGGTTCGTCATCCCAATATCGTTATTGGAACATCCATTATTTCAAGACGTGTTACGCAAGTCGGAGGAAGAATTTGGGTTTGATCATCCGATGGGAGGCTTAACAATTTCATGCCAAGAGGATGTGTTTTTCCAGCTCACAACTATATTACATTCTTTATGATAGCATTCTTGATGAATAGTGAGGCTAGATTGTTCAGAATTATTGATTTTTTTTTCTTCATTTCTTTGTACCATATACAATATACGATTCTTTCAAAACATATAAATAAATGAAAATTAGTGGAAAAAAGCTTCCAGTTACTATTATACTATATATCATGAATTTTGTTGATCAACCAAAAATGATATAGAACTTATTATACATCTATCAAAGAGCATGAAGTTCCAAAAATCAACTCACATTGTGAGAAAACATGAAAAAATTGAAATATGTTTCTTATTCTCTTACCAACGCAAAGTTTTGTGATATTTAAGTGTAAAATGTTGTTCAATAAAAAAAGTTAAGAGTAAACTGTCAAAATCGTCCTTGAGATTTGTCATATATATTCAGGAACTCACATGGAAGGAGTTTTGAGTTGTAGCGTATCTAAATCCAAGACATCGCCGCCCGGTAATCGCTAAGCGTGCTCGACGATGCTTACCGGAATCAGGATAGTGTACGTGGTTTAATCGATCGGATCATTGGGTCCATCTAGATCTAACCGTTTATCCTATCAGGGTTCTTGTAATCTCCATTCGCTGCTTGGGCTTCCTGTGATTTCATAAAGGCATTCGATGGATGACGGAGGGGGCGAGCCGGATAATGGTGGTCCGTGGTCGGAAGTTCAGAATCGGAAAAACTCCAGAAGTAGGGGAGATGGTATCGAGTGGACTTTTCTCGTGCAGAATATCTCTGAAAAAGTAACCAGGAATGTGCTATGGCGGGCGTTTAGACAGTATGGTTTTGTCTCAGATGTGTATGTTGCTCGAAAGAGAGATTTGAGGGGCAGATGCTTTGGTTTTGTCCGTTATGTTGGAGTGGAGAATATTAAGGAAACGTTAGGCTTGATGAATACAGTAATCATGTTTGGTATGAAAGTTTCAGTCTCATTGGCAAGATATGATAAAGATCACAAGAAGATTATTTATGCACCGAACATGCTGGGTCAGAATGTTTGGAAACCAAAGAATGGGCAACAAGATAACACAAACCATGTTGATGATAATAGAGATGATGGATTACCACCCATGAAAAAACAGTCGTCTAACCAGGGAACGTCTGCCACATCCTTCCAGGATGGGAGATCGTATGCGGACTTGGTGAAGGGCAAAGGTGGGGGAGTAAACAGTGGGGCAAAAGTGATCTCGGTGGGGGGGGGGGAGGCTCGCTTTATCCACTTCATTGTATCGGTAGATCGGTACTGGTTCATGCAAAGGAAGTTATGTCAGTTTGTAGAATGAGGCAGAAGATTGAAGATGAAGGTATGAGTGAAGTTGGGTTATCTTTCGCTGGAGGAGTGACATATCTACTAACATTTAGAGATAAGGAGTATGCAAAATTATGCATGGAGTTGCATGAAGGATTCTTTAAAGCTGTCTTCTCTAAGTTCGAATTATGGAATGGGGAAGAAATACCATTTAGTAGACTGGTCAATCTAAGCATTTCTGGTGTCCCGTTCTTGATTCGTGATTATACTTTATATGATAATATTGGTGGAATGTTCGGGGAAGTAGTACAAAAATCATCCTTCTCATGGCAGGAGGATGATAATTCGGGGGGTTCGGTAATGGTTATAACCTCAATCCCGTCTAAGGTTGAGGAGGTCGTTGTGATTAAGTGGAATAATAGAACAGTTGTCACTTGGGTGTCGGAAACATCACAGAAATGGTTGTTGGATATGGTGGCATCATCTTTGTCGGGTTCTCAAGAATCGGAATCGGAGTCGGAGTCGGACTCAGATGAGGAGTCTGTAGACATGGAGGATCTAGAGGAAGGTGAAATCAGGAAGAACAAGGACACTCCTGAGTGCCGGCAGGAGGTGGCCGGAAAGAATGGCCGGTCGGAAGAGGGGACGGTGGTCATTAACAGCAGTTGAATGTTGACCAACCGGTGGAGTTCGAAGAGTCGGGGGGTCATCATGAGTCTGTGGGAGTCCAAGGGTTCACTTCGTTCAATGTTGATGGAGATTCGGTTAACGTGCATGGGAATGTGGAGATGGCGGCGCATGAAGTGGAAGTCAATGAGGCGCTACCAGACAAAATGGGGAATGCAAATATTGTTTCCAGTGATGGGCCTAATATGACCAAAACAAGGGATATCAATATTGGGCCAAATGATGTTATTGGTGATACCGGCCCAGTTCAAGCTTCTAATCGTGGGAAAAGGAATAGGGAGGTCCGAAGCCCACCATCGATAGGTTCAACTCAGGGGCCCACTCAGAGGTTATTCAGTCAAAATAATAGTTCTTTTATTGATGTAACACCCTTAATACTGGACGGAATTTTACTAATAATTATATGAACTTTATAATAATCAGAGTTTACAAAAACTTTTCGTGTTTAAAAACCATACACCTTAGTGGTAGTACCAAAAACAAATCCAAGATAGTGCATAACAAGTTTAAGGTTTACCCTTGCTAATTAACTAATAACTAGTTTAAAGGATTCAAAACACGATTAACAAAACTATTTACAACTTGATTAAAGTCTAGACAAGATTAAGTTTGTTGCGGAAGCTTCAAAATGCGTGTTCGGTTCTTGACTACGTACTTGATCACCATCCGGGAGGATCTCATCCATACCTAAGGTCCTAAGGTCAAACAACTAAAAAAAAATTAGTTTTGACATTAGTATAGCATATATATATACAAATTTCTGACATCGAAAAGTAAATAAAATACTTAGTTTCCTGGGCTCTACCGTAATTTACGGTATCTACCGTAAATTACGGTAGACCCTGGATGACCTTGGTCTGCCGTAACTCAGAAGAGGTTCACCGTAAATCCTTTGATCTCCACCGTAAATTACGGTGGGTACCGTAATTTACGGTGGACGCTGTAACTTTGTCTTTTGACTATTTTGTAGATTTCGCCGTTAACCGCATACCGTTTTAGGCTATTTCTTTCCTGTATGTCTGTAAATTCATTACGGACATGTTCATTTTGATTATTATACCAACAATTGACTCACCGATCATACTGTTAAAAGTTACTATACTATCATTTATTCGACCCATTCTAACTATGAGTGTATATTCCAATTTCTTATTCTAAAAACTTTTAGATGCCATTACCCAAGTTTCCGGGCTTGTACATCTTAGTGTGTTTGCGCTATTCATGACTTTGTGTTCCCTTGGGACCAAAAACTCGTTTCCTCGGAATTCAACGTTCCGTTTTGAAGGACCTTTTCAACCTACCCCCATTTATTATTCCAATATCCTGGATTCACAACTTAAAGTATTATAGCTAGGTTCATAAGCGTAGTGCAATCCAACACTTAACAATTTATGAAACCATCATATCACTATTGTCATGATACCTTTTATGGTATCTGTTCAACCCGTTTGACTATCTAGTGAAAACCATCACTTTATTAATAAGTCAAACCCAATCCCAAGTCTTTATTTTGACCCGTTTGATGTTCAAGTGAACTACGCCACTTTAGAACACATCAAACACATCCTTTACGCTACGATTCTGTCTATACACTAAACTCAACCATATATGCATAATTTAACGAGACTAAAGTCACGTACCTTTAAAGCACACCTTTTCCGCGTGTATCACCTCCGGCGTGTCCACTTGACGTTCCGGATTCCTTGCCTAAAGAGTTCAATTCATAATAAGATTAGAACTCTTTCATAAGCTTTAACGCATTATTTCTTAACATATTCAAATCTGCGTTTTACCCAACCTTTAACGTTTTAACCCTCATTTAGGCGTTTTATCAAACACCTAGCGGGTCAGATTTCTACATGATCTAAACCAAGTTCATGACTAGAGTTTATCACCATAATTAGCTTTAATTAGACTACATGTCCATATTTTAACATCAACAATTTAGAGATTTCCTCATAAATTTCAGTTTACACTAGAACAAGAGTTTAATCCTAGTGTTATCAAGTTCCACAATCAATTAGTCACCCACTATGGTGATTTTGATCCTTACAATTATCATGCAAGAATCTATCAAGAAATCATCTAGGGTTTGACCCTAAACCTTATATCACTTCAAATTTCATATTACAACACATAATTACGCTCTATACTCGATTTCAATCACATGCATGAACATTAAATCGAATCAAAATGACCTAATTCGACATACCTTATGACCCCTTGTGCGAGGTGATCCCGATTCTATGTTCAGATTTCGATGTCATCTTGATTTTGACCGTCTATTTGATGGTTAGAAGAAGTTAGGGGTTGGGAAGTGGGGGTGTCGCCCCCTGTGGTTCTTGATCGACCAGACTTCCCAATGGGTGTTTCGTTTTGTTTTTAATTCAATATTGATAATAACAAGTTTCAATTTTGACAACATGAGCCCCTCCACTTTTGTTTACCTATAGTTTGTTCATTCTAACCATATTCGAGTTATTTCTAGGCTTCTAGTTAACCAGGTTATAATTTCCTAGTTTAATAATTTCTTGTTTATTTATACTTTATAATTTTAATATAAAGTTTTATATTTCAGGATGTTACAAGTCCACCCCCCTTAAAAGGGTTTCGTCCCCGAAACCGAATTTACGTACCAAAAAGTATGGGGTAGAGCCGTTGCATCTCTTCTTCGGATTCCCATGTGGTATCCGTACCCCTCCTGTGTTCCCATTTAACCTTCACTTGGTTAATCACTTTGTTCCTCAAACTCTTCTCTTTACGATCTAAAATCGCAATTGGTTTTACTGCATAGTTGAGGCTGTTATCCACCTCGATGTCATCGTAGTGGATACGAGCAGTTTCGTCTGCTAAACATTTTCGGAGATGTGACACGTGGAATGTGCTATGAATCCCACTCAACTCCTCTGGTAGTTCGAGACGATATGCTACTTTACCAACCCGTTCTGTGATTCTAAATGGCCCAATAAATCTTGGGCTCAATTTCCCTCTTTTTCTGAACCGTATTATTCCTTTCCACGGCGATACTTTCAGTATTACTTTATCGCCTACTTGAAATTCAATCGCCCTCTTTCGTTTATCGGCGTACGACTTCTGTCGATCCTAAGCAGCTTTTAGGTGAGTTCGGATCATGTCGATCTTCTCATTCGTAGTTCAGATTATATCAGTAGGTGCTAGTCCTCGTGGACCCACTTCTCCCCAACATACCGGGGTTCGACACTTCCTACCATATAACATCTCATATGGGGCCATTTTAATGCTCGATTGATAGCTATTGTTGTATGAAAATTCGACCAAGGGTAGATAGACATCCCAACTACCCCCGAAGTCAATAATGCAAGCCCGCAGCATATCCTCCAACGTTTGTATTGTTCTTTCACTCTGCCCATCCGTTTGTGGATGGTAAGCGGTGCTAATGAACAGTTTAGTCCCCATTTGTTCTTGGAATTTGCGCCAAAAATTCGAAGTGAACCTAGTATCCCTGTCTGACACAATGGATATCGGTACCCCATGACGTGCTATGATTTCATTGGTGTACACCTCCGACATCTTCTCGGATGTATAAGTCTCACGAATCGGAATGAAGTGAGCACTTTTCGTCAATCTATCCACTACTACCCATATAGCATCAAACCCGCGGTTGGTTTTGGGTAATTTGGTCAACAAATCCATGGTGATTTGTTCCCATTTCCAAACTGGGATGTCCAATGGTTGAAACTTACCATATGGCTTTTGGTGCTCCACTTTGACTTGCAAGCAGGTCAAACACTTCTCCACATATTTCACGATGTCTCTTTTCATTCCTGGCCACCAATAATTTTGTTTTAAATCGTTATACATCTTGGTCGCACCCGGATGTATCGAATAACGAGATTTATGGGCCTCGTCAAGTAGAAGTGCCTTGGCCCCACATGAGTTTGGAACCCAAATTCTTCCAAATCGAGTTTTCAATCCTTGGTTATTATCCGCCAGGTCTTTTAACTGCCCAACTATTCTTTCCCTTTTTACATTTTCTTCCTTTATTGCTTCAATTTGAGAATTCCGGATTTGCTCAAGCAACCCCGATGTCACAATTAGTTGCATCGATCGTACTCGAATAGGCGTATAATCTGTCTTTCGGCTCAACGCGTCTGCCACTACATTAGCCTTCCCGGGGTGGTAATGTATTTCACAATCAAAGTCTTTGACGGTTTCTAACCACCCGCCTCTACCTCATATTTAATTCCTTCTGATCGAAGAAATACTTCAAGCTTTTATGGTCGGTAAAGATAGTGCATTTCACCCCATACAAATAATGCCTCCATATTTTCAAGGCGAACACCACCGCCGCCAATTCGAGGTCATGGGTAGGATATCTCTTCTCATGAGTCTTTAGCTGTCTCGAGGCATAGGCTATAACCTTACCTCGTTGCATCAAAACGCAGCCCAGCCCCGAATGTGATGCATCTGAGTAAACTACCATGTCGTCTGTCCCATCCGGTAATGACAATACCGGTGCATGGGTCAGTTTTTCCTTAAGCGTTTGGAACGCCCTTTCTTGATCTTCACCCCAGATAAACCTTTCGTCCTTACGGGTTAATTTGGTTAATGGCATAGCAATTTTGGAGAAATCCTGTATGAAACTTCGATAATAACCCGCAAGCCCCAAAAATCTTCTGATCTCTGAAGGATTCTTCGGTGGATCCCATCTCGCCACGGCTTCTATCTTTGACGGGTCTACTAACACCCCGTTTGCACTAATGATGTGCCCGAGAAATTGTACTTCTCGCAACCAGAAAGCACATTTCGAGAACTTTGCGTACAATTTCTCTTTTCTGAGCGTCTCTAATACTTCATGCAAATGATTTGTGTGTTCCGCTTCATTCTTCGAATATATCAAGATGTCATCAATGAATACTATTACCGACTTATCAAGCATAGGCTTACAGACCCAGTTCATGAGGTCCATGAAAGTCGCGGGTGCATTTGTTAACCCGAAGGACATTACAAGGAACTCGTAATGTCCATACCGTGTACGGAAAGCCGTCTTCGGTATATCTTTCTCCTTGACTTTCAACTGATGGTATCCCGATCTAAGGTCGATCTTGGAGAACCAACTTGCGCCTTGCAATTGATCAAATAAATCGTCGATTCTTGGAAGTGGGTATCGATTTTTTCACCATGAGTTTATTTAACTCTCTGTAATAGATACACATGCGCATGCTCCTATCCTTCTTTTTCACAAATAGCACCGGTGCGCCCCACGGAGACACACTAGGCCGGATAAACCCCTTGTCTAACAGATCTTGAATTTGCGACATCAATTCTTGTAATTCTGATGGCGCGAGTCGATACGGCACCTTGGCCACAGGTTTCGCGCCCGGAACCAATTCGATCCCGAACTCTACCTCCCGTTCTGGCGGTATTCCCGGTAGGTCCTCCGGAAATACGTCGACATATTCGCGTACCACCGGTACATCTTTAATCTCTAGAGATCTCTTGTCTGGTTCGTTCGCGTATATCATGAATGCCCTACAACCGTGCTTCATGAGCTGGCGAGCTTTTAGCATTGAACACATAACGGGATTACCCCTCTTTTCGCCGTATATGGTAACAGATTTTCCACTTGGAGATGTTAGTTTTATCTCCTTGCGGAAACATACGACTTTCGTATGGTATCGGGATAGCCAATCCATCCCGACTACTACTTGGAATTCCCCCATCGACATAGGAATCAAGTCTATTGAATATTCTTCGTCGTCAATGTTTATCTTACAATCTCGACATACATCACACACAAGGAAACTTTTGTTATCACCTATTTCTACTTCTAATGGCATAGGCAAATTTGTTAGTACAAAAGAAGGATGTCGAATAAATCCATGTGAAACAAAGGATTTATTCGCACCCGTATCAAATAACACATGTGCAGGAATTGAATTTATGGAAAATATACCTGAGACCACATCGGGCTCTGTTTTTGCCTCCACTGCTGTTAACTGGAAAGATCTTGCCTTTGCTCTTGGTGTCTCAGTATGTGTATTCTTGTCATCTTTCTTTCCGATCAACTCTGGGCACTCAGATTTCTTGTGACCTGGTTGGTAGCATTTGTAACACACCGACACCTTCCCCGGGCACAATGCAGCCGTGTGCCCAGTTTTCCCACATATAGGACACGGTTTGTCCTTGAACCGACACTCACCTTTGTGCCCCTTCCCGCATATCTTGCAGTTTGATGGCCCGCTTTTCCCTTCTTGTTTCTTTGAGGATTCTGTTATGCGCGCCTTTTTCGTTGGGCTTGGATTGACTATTTGTGCCCTTCTTTCACCTCTTTCAATCTGTTTCTTCAACTCTATCTCCCGTTCCCGAGCAACGTTTATAATCTCGGTGAGAGTCTCATACTTTGAAGGAGTCATAAACTCCATATACTCGGTGCTCAACATATTATAATAATAATATATTTTCTGCTCCTCATTCGTTATCAATTCATCACAAAACTTCATCTTATCCATGAACATTCCCGTGATTTTATCAATAGATTCACCCTGGTGTCGAAGCTGCATGAATTCTTCCTTGATCTTGTTAATGACTGCCTTGGGACTGTGATGTTTAAGAAACGGCGTCTTAAACTCGTCCCATGTCATAGCTTTAGCCGTTTCACTTCCAATTTCTTTCTTCTTGTTATCCCACCAGTCTTTCGCTTGACCCCTTAACTGACCCGTGCCATAGGCTACGTAGTCGTCTGGATCACAATGAGTCCTTTTGAATACCCCATCCATATCGCTTAGCCACCGCTGGCATATTATCGGGTCAACCTCCCCATTGTAAATTGGCGGTTTGCACGCCATGAACTCTTTATAAGAACAAGATTTTCGTCCTCCCGACTTCTCCTTTGCTAAATTGGTATTATCCTCCAATTTCTTGATTCTTTCTTCCAACACTGATAATACCGTGTTTTGGATTTTGTCGATGAAACCCGACAAACTGTTTTCGATTGCTTTTCCTACCTCCTCAGCAATCACTTCTCTCATTTGCTCGGTGACTCTTGGCACCGCATCATCATTACCTTTATTCGTCATCTTTAACTGAAATGTTTACATTAAGTGTTAAATATTTCATCTATGACATATGGTTTATTTACTTCGGTTTATTCAAGTTCATAACTTGTTTTCACCGTTCTTATTTAATGCACTTTCCGGGTTTGAGTGTGTTAACACGCTCTTCCCATGCATTTCTATTCATTATTTCCCTTTTTATACATAGTAACTCTACTTTAGAACAATTAACTCTTACCGGATGTTTAATCAAGCTTGAACCGAACACACTTGTTAACAACCTTGGGCTCTGATTACCAACTTGTAACACCCTTAATACTGGACGGAATTTTACTAATAATTATATGAACTTTATAATAATCAGAGTTTACAAAAAACTTTTCGTGTTTAAAAACCGTACACCTTAGTGGTAGTACCAAAAACAAATCCAAGATAGTGCATAACAAGTTTAAGGTTTACCCTTGCTAATTAACTAATAACTAGTTTAAAGGATTCAAATCACAATTAACAAAAGTATTTACAACTTGATTAAAGTCTAGACAAGATTAAGTTTGTTGCGGAAGCTTCAAAATGCGTGTTCGGTTCTTGACTACGTACTTGATCACCATCCGGGAGGATCTCATCCATACCTAAGGTCAAACAACTAAAAAAAACATTAGTTTTGACATTAGTATAGCATATATATATACAAATTTCCGACATCGAAAAGTAAATACAATACATAGTTTCCTGGGCTCTACCGTAATTTACGGTATCTACCGTAAATTACGGTAGACCCCGGATGACCTTGGTCTGCCGTAACTCAGAAGAGGTTCACCGTAAATCCTTTGATCTCCACCGTAAATTACGGTGGGTACCGTAATTTACGGTGGAGGCAGTAACTTTGTCTTTTGACTATTTTGTAGATTTCGCCCTTAACCGCATACCGTTTTAGGCTATTTCTTTCCTGTATGTCTGTAAATTCATTACGGACATGTTCATTTCGATTATTATACCAACAATTGACTCACCGATCATACTGTTAAAAGTTACTATACTATCATTTATTCGACCCATTCTAACTATGAGTGTATATTCCAATTTCTTATTCTAAAAACTTTTAGATGCCATTACCCAAGTTTTCGGGCTTGTACATCTTAGTGTGTTTGCGCTATTCATGACTTTGTGTTCCCTTGGGACCAAAAGCTCGTTTCCTCGGAATTCAACGTTCCGTTTTGAACGACCTTTTCAACCTACCCCCATTTATTATTCCAATATCCTGGATTCACAACTTAAAGTATTATAGCTAGGTTTATAAGCGTAGTGCAATCCAACACTTAATAATTTATGAAACCATCATATCACTATTGTCATGATACCTTTTATGGTATCTGTTCATCCCGTTTGACTATCTAGTGAAAACCATCACTTTATTAATAAGTTAAACCCAATCCCAAGTCTTTATTTTGACCCGTTTGATGTTCAAGTGAACTACGCCACTTTAGAACACATCAAACGCATCCTTTACGCTACGATTCTGTCTATACACTAAACTCAACCATATATGCATAATTTAACGAGACTAAAGTCACGTACCTTTAAAGTACACCTTTTCCGCGTGTATCACCTCCGGCGTGTCCACTTGACGTTCCGGATTCTCTGCCTAAAGAGTTCAATTCATAACAAGATTAGAACTCTTTCATAAGCTTTAACGCATTATTTCTTAACATATTCAAATCTGCGTTTTACCCAACCTTTAACGTTTTAACCCTCATTTAGGCGTTTTATCAAACACCTAGCGGGTCAGATTTCTACATGATCTAAACCAAGTTCATGACTAGAGTTTATCACCATAATTAGCTTCAATTAGACTACATGTCCATTTTTTAACATCAACAATTTAGAGATTTCCTCATAAATTTCAGTTTACACTAGAACAAGAGTTTTAATCCTAGTGTTTATCAAGTTCCACTAACATATTAGTCACCCACTATGGTGATTTTGATCCTTACAATTATCATGCAAGAATCTATCAAGAAATAATCTAGGGTTTGACCCTAAACCTTATATCACTTCAAATTTCATGTTTACAACACATAATTAAGCTCTATACTCGATTTCAATCACATGCATGAACATTAAATCGAATCAAAATGACCTAATTCGACATACCTTATGACCCCTTTGTCGAGGTGATCACGATTCTATGTTCAGATTTCGATTTCAACTTGATTTTGACCTTCAGTTTGATGGTTTAGAAGAAGTTAGGGTTTTGGAAGTGTGGGAGTCGCCCCCTGTGGTTCTTGATCGACCAGACATCCCAAATGGGTGTTTGGTTTTGTTTTTAATTCAATATTGATAATACAAGTTTCAATTTTGACAACATGAGCCCCTCCACTTTTGTTTAACCTATAGTTTGTTCATTCTAACCATATTTCGAGTTATTTCTAGGCTTCTAGTTAACCAGGTTATAATTTCCTAGTTAAATAATTTCTTGTTTATTTATACTTTATAATTTTAATATAAAGTTTTATATTTTCGGGATGTTACAATTGACCCTATAGATCTGAATACTCCAGTTCGGGAGCATGAAAGGAATTCGGTTGGAGATGGTCCTCTTCATACTGTTCTTCCGAACTCTCCGACCAATCCACAGGTTTTACCGGAGTGCGGGATTCGTAATCTGGGAGAGGCAGCTGAAGTCGAGTCGACTGGGGTCGGGCCATAATTTTATTTTTCTGAAGAGGTGGAGGCTACGGTCAGGGTTGGGGCACTTGTTGGAGTTGATCTTAATAGTTTTATCCCAGCGACTGAACAGCTAATTGCTGATGAAGGTGTCATAAATGGTGCAAGATGAATTGTCTCTCTATAAACTTGCGGGGGGTGAGGAGCAGCCGGAAGTCAGATTGGATCAGGGGTCTGAAAACCAGCTGCGGGGTTCATTTTATTGCAATTCAGGAGACAAAGTTACAAGATGCGGAGTCTTTTAAGTTCAATTAATTCTGGGGTAGAGCTGAGTATAGGCTAGCGGTGGAGAATTCCCAAGGGAGATCTGGGGGGCTTGCGTGTATATGGTGTCTAGCGGTTTTCAGGAGCGTGGATGTAATTCATAACAGGTACTTTATTGTAGTTTCGGGTTTTCTTGTGCAAACCGGTTGTAGGATAAATTATATGAATATTTATGCTCCGAATGATCCGTTAAGTAGAAGAGCGTTGTGGTCGGAGATGTTGGAAGTTAAGAATTCATTACAAGGATTATGGGTATTGATGGGAGATTTCAACGAGGTTAGGGATGCTAGTGAGTGTCTTAATTCCGAATTCGTAGAAGCTAACGCTGATGCGTTTAACCACTTTATTCTCTCAGCGGGTTTGGTGGAGTATAGTATGGGTGGAGGCAATTACACATATATCTCCGATAATGGGAAAAAATTAAGTAAACTTGATCGGTTCCTTGTATGTTTGGGCTTTAGGGAGCAATGGCCAAATGCAACGGTGCTTGCATTGGATAGGGTAGCTTCGGACCACCGGCCTATCGTTCTTTCTACCGTCCAATCAGACTTTGGGCATATTCCATTCAGATTTTTCAATTCTTGGTTCGAGTTCCCTGGATTCCTTGATTTTGTGCTCCAGAGGTGTGGTGCTTTCTCTTTTTCGGGTCCGGAAGATCTTGCCCTAGCAATTAAGTTTAAATCTTGGTTGAAAGTGGAAAAAGAAAATAAAGAAGGTCTTTATGATAGAAAAAAAGGAGGTTGGCAATTATTGAAAACCTGGCGGAAGATCGAATGTTGGTGGAAGAGGAGTTGGTTGAAAGAGCGGATTGTAGAACTTACATGGTTGAATTTTACAGATTAAAGCAGCTAGACTTGAGGCAAAAATCTAGATCCAAGTGGGCGATTGATGGTGATGAAAACTCCGCTTTTTTCCATCATATTATTAACTCGAATATTAGCACGAATCGGTTAAATGGTTTAATGGTTGACGACGTTTGGATTACGAATCCTTTGGCTATAAAGGAATCCCTTTTTGGATTCTTTCTTCATCAGTTCTCGGAACCTAGGCCTGTTAGACCGGAATTGGTATGTCCGAATCTGGCTACCATTTCGGATAATGAGGCCATTATGTTGGAGAGTCCATTTACAGTAGAGGAAATCAAAGCAGCAGTGTGGGATTGTGATGGGGATCGTGCTCCAGGGCCGGACGGTTTCAACTTTAAGTTCATAAAAAGGTGTTGGGCTGGCTTTCGGGATGATCTCGTTAAGTTATTTAATAAGTTCTATGAGACGGGCTCCTTGAATTCATGCTATACATCCTCTTTTATCGCTTTGATACCAAAAGTCAAAGATCCGGTGAGTCCAAAAGATTTCAGGCCTATTAGTCTTATTGGTGTTATCAACAAGGTCATATCTAAAGTACTGGTGAATCGACTAAAAGGTGTAGTGGGGGGTTTGATATCGGAGCAACAGTCGGCGTTCTTGGCGGGAAGGAATATCATGGATGGGTCGCTAGTTCTAAATGAAGTTTTAAGTTGGTTAAAAAAGTCCAAGCGTAGTGCAATGTATTTGAAAGTGGATATAAATAAGGCATATGATTCAGTAAATTGGGCCTTTCTTGATTCGATTATGTTACAGATGAAATTTCCGAATAGGTGGCAGTCTTGGGTAATGGCAACTTTGCACTCGGCCAAAGCTTCAGTCTTAGTGAATGGCTCTCCTACCCGAGAATTTGAATGCTCAAGGGGGCTCCGACAGGGAGATCCGTTATAACCTTTCCTATCCGTTATTGTAATGGAAGCACTTACCGGTATAATGAAAAAAGCAGCTTCGATTGGCTTGTTTAATGGGATTAAAGTAACGAATGAGGGGCCTTCCTTGTCCCATTTGATATATGCGGACGACGTCATGTTTGTGGGGGAATGGTCACTGTCAAATGTTAATAATTTGAGGCAGATTCTGAGATGCTTTTACTTAGTCTCGGGATTGAGAGTTAATCTCGCCAAATGTAGTATATACGGTGTGGGAGTTAATGATGAGGCTGTCCAAGAAATGGCACAGGTCTTGAGATGTAGGCAAGGTACGTTCCCTTTTAAACACCTCGGTCTTTTGGTTGGTGCTAACATGAACTTGGCTCGGAATTGGAAACCGGTGATTGAAATTTTCAAAAATAGGCTATCTATATGGAAAGCAAAAACATTGTCATATGGTGGGAGAATTACACTAATAAAATCGGTTTTAAATGCTTTACCAACATATTACCTATCCTTGTTCAAAGCACCGTTGAAAGTCTTAGATGCTTTGGATAGGATTCGTAGAGTCTTCTTTTGGGGAGGATCGGAAGAGAAAGCCAGAATGAACTGGGTAGCGTGGGATAGAACAATAGCACCGACTGAATATGGGGGGTTGGGTTTTGGTTCACTAAAGGACGCTAACTTAGCCATGTTAGCAAAATGGTGGTGGCGGTTTAAATCGGAAAAAACCGGTCTGTGGCGTAGGGTGGTTTGGGCTATCTATCACAACTCGAGGGTGTGGAATAATATCCCAGTAAAAAAATCAGTTGCGGGCCCTTGGAGGAGTATTTATAGTATCTGGCAGCCCCTATTAGTTGCTAAAATAGATCTAAAAAAATGCTTTTTCAGCAGTGGTGGGTAATGGTAATAATACACAATTTTGGTTAGATAGTTGGATTGACCCGGAACCTCTTTATCTTAAGTTCCCGAGCCTATTTAAAGAGGAGAGGTTTAAAGACTGCCTGGTCTCAGATCGTTGCTCCAATAGCGAAGTCGGTCCGGTTTGGTGTTGGGCCTCGGCTCGGCCAGCCCTCGGTCCAGAAGCAGCCGATCAACTACAGCAGTTGACGTCGCTGTTAAGCAGCGGCTCGGTGACGGCAGTTTCAGATAGATGGAAATGGCGGTATGAGTTGACGTCGCTGTTAAGCAGCGGCTCGGTGACGGCAGTTTCAGATAGATGGAAATGGCGGTATGAAGTGGATGGTTCTTTTTCTGTTGCTTGCATTAAAAAATTGTTATGTTTGGCCGGTCGGGGCAGCCCCGGAAGTGCTTTCGAATGGAACAACTGGGTCCCAAAGAAGGTTAGCATAGTAGCTTGGCGGGCAGAAATGGAAAGGCTACCCACTAAATGCGCGCTGGCTAGAAGGAATGTGCCGGTTCCGAATCAAATGTGTGTTTTTTGTGGCGAGTACGCTGAGTCGTGTGATCACATATTTGTATCGTGCCACTTTGCACAAATGGTGTGGCAGAACTTGGCGGGCTGGATTAATATACAACCGATTATAGCGTTTGGTATTAAGGACCTTCTCACACTACAAGGTTCTAGCTCGGGTTCGCGGAGAAGAAAGGCTATTCATGCTATAGTCCTGGTGGCTTTTTGGTGTATATGGAAGACGAGGAACGATATAGTATTCAGGCAAGCGGTCCCAAACTTCACGAGAACTCTTGACGAGATAAAGTCCGGGGCATATCTATGGATTAAGAATCGATCAAAAGCGACAACATTGACATGGGAAGATTGGAGTCGGTTTAATCTAGACGGTATGTGATATAATGATGTAATAGAGTATTGGTTTGATTGGTTTGTTTTAATTCGGTGTACATTTGGTGTGTAGCATCTTGCTACTATTAATAAAATTTATGTCGGCCGTTAAAAAAAAAAAAATATTGCCAGACACTATATTTGAGGAGCATTCATTACGTTAGTTATTTTAAGATTTAACTGGGATTTCATGAGGCTCCATGAAATATGATCTTGATCTTTTCCTTTCATTAATGATTGGTATAATCAAGGCATTGAAAGCGTACAAGTGAAATCATTTTCATTTTTTAATACTGTAGCTAAAATCACCACCTTTCCTTTGCAGAATTTAAACTCATAATCCATTGGTTGGGATATAAACCACTTTACCAATAACCTCCCCTTAGGGACAAAAATGTTTTACTTTTTTTTTTTTAATGGCAAAGGGTACGTTACTCATACTTCTAAACTACACCAATAAATATTAAATTACACCTTAAGCCAGAATTTGAACTCTGACATTTTCTCCAAGAGGCAAAAGGCTCTACCACTTGACGGACCCAAGAATTTTTTACTATGGTTAAAGACAAAAATGTTTTACTTTTTTTTTTTGAATTGCAAAGGGTACGTTACTCGTACTTCTAAACTACACCAATAAATACTAAATTACACTTTAAACCGGAATTTGAACCCGGCTATTTTCTTCAAGAGACAAAAGGCTCTACCACTTAGCTATTGCTAGAATGGCAAAAATAAAAAAAGTAAAAACTGTTAATATAAAACCATTAATGTATATATATTATGTTTGTATTTCAATTGAAGGTAAATGATTTAATGCCATGTCTGGAGGTTTCATGCAATTCTGTGTCTGACTTGTCAAGTAATTGTTTTTACTTCTTTTTACTTGTCAAGTATCTACTCACAACCTTTTTTTTTTGTTCGTTTAGCTTCTAAATCTTGACCGGATTTCTATGATGAAAATAAAAGAACAAGAAAAATGATTCTATGTCTTGCTCAATGAAAAGAACTATGTATTCCTTCAACAACTAATGATATCATAAACACCTACACAATTGTTCAAAATGACTAAGCCCCTTATAACAAAAAAAAAAGGGTGTTGGCAGGAGATTTTTACATGGTTTAGAAGCTTTCTCTAACGGTGTTAAAAACTAGCATCATTTTACCAAAACCAAAAAAATCAACCTACAACAATTCGGATCATGAAACATGCAATCTGGAAATTAAATCAGTGAAGATGTCTTCTTGGCAATGAATTGTTAGACCTCCCATAGGATGGTCAAACCCGAACTCCTCTTCGGACCGCCGAAGCAAATTTTTAAATAGAGGATGTTCAAGAAATGATAACGGAACCACAAATTGAGTTTTTTGAATTTCTCCAACATAGACAGCCAAATAACCTTTCGGAACATCCAACTTGTTTCGGTTGCATAATCCTTGCAATTTGCTGAAGCTTTTCGTTTTGCTACTCAAAGAAGGAAACCGAATGATGCCCATTTCTTGACAAGAAAATTTGACAAGTAGGATACCAGACGTGCTTTAAAATAACCGAAGGAAATATATATTCTTATGATAGGTTTTGAAGTAGTGTTGTAATAATAGCATGCTAGTATTTATAGTGTTTTGGGCCTTTTGGCATTGGATTCCAAATTGAAAGCTAAACAAATATATATTGTTTTTTTAAACGGGAAATTTGAATCATTGACGAACCACTGTAGTATCATCGTTCTATCAACGAAACAACCTGATCATATCCACTGAGCGAAACAACCTGATTATATCCATTTCCACTAGGCTATAATGTCTATACACTAATCCTGAAGAAAAACCAATAAATCTGAGAAAACCCCCTTATAGAAAGCGAACCCATGATCTAATAGTTCGTAAGCCTTATCTACCTCAAAATGTCACTAGATAATGTAATCGAAAAACACCTATATATGAATAACCTATATTTTTAGTATGTGTAAGCGTCCATGTGATAACCTAACATGGCTCGTTGCTGATTTTTATATATATATTTTTTTAACGGCCAACAAACTCAATCCCGAGTACTCTTGGGGAACCCACTGGACAAACGGAGTACTCCGAGAGTAACCCGAGTCCACCACCAATTCCGGGGAAAACCCGGTAACCCACCCGCCCGTAGGCATGACGGTGAAATTACCGGTAAAAACCGTTTGGCTCAAGGATCCAACCCAGGTTTCCCTGGGTCTGCTATCATTGCCCACCAATGTCCTACTCTGCACCAAGTGAGAGTCGAAACTGCATCTCTCAAGAGAAATGCAAGCCCTCCATCACTTGACTCCATTTATCAAATTATTGTGTACGGTGCACGTCATAAATACTTTTGATTAGTTTGACTTGGCTATTTCTTAATTTGATACTTAAAGTTGATTAAGAATTTTCTATTTATTAGTTGGTTAGTAAAGAAAATATTGTGTGACACATTATTATCATAAATAGTAATTTCCGTAACATATTCTCATATATTGTGTGTGACACGTTAATTTTTGCTTTACCATAAGTAAAAGCACCAAGTGAAACCCAAAACAATAATCATATGCCATGGCTACTAATGTGACCGCCTGAATCAAAGGATCAACTTGTATTATTCATACAAAATTCATGTGCACATGTTAGCTAGCATGATTAGAAATTGATCTTCTGGGATATTCATGATCTATGTCCGTCTTAATAGCATAAAGTATTTGATGTCCGGTGTTTAAACAATGCTCTTTTTTTTTTTTTTTTTTTCCAACAAGCGACTCAAATAGCTATGTTTCTTGATTGTTAAAGGTTTATTGTAATGTCGGAAACAAATTCCTTTAATTAGGACACACGATCACATATCTACTTTTACACATGTATTACACCATATGATGTGATGATTAGATAGTTAAGCACATATGATACGCTATTGTATTGCTTGCTAAATTATAGACCTCGTGTAATTAATTCACAGATTTAAAGATAGAATTGTGTAATTTTATAATAAGACATACACAAATTTATATAACTAAATTGAAAATTGGATAAATGCACCGCAACTAGAGTGTCTCAAGAAATATTAAACTTATCTACATGTTATATATATAGCACACACATATATATTACATAAATTCATACGTAGTACATACATACCTACATACTACACTTTACATTTGAAAATCGTGCTACGTGAGCTTCTGAATGCTAATTGCTGGTGTTTCTAGGATTCCATAATCATTAATTTTCATATTAATTATTCAAAATTAAAAAATATATATAATTTTTTGTTAACTGGAAAACGTAGATAGACAGTCATACCATTCTGTCTCCAGTAAAGAAAGATTCCATAGTTTATTGTGAGTAACCTAAATATTCTCACGTATCCGATTTATACGCGTTCGTAACATAATTTCTATTTTAATATTCTTGAAAAGATGATGGGCAAGCCTGTGAGAGTGTGAAGCTTTATCATCCTAACATTAGTTGCTTAGCTAGTTAATAGCCAACTATTAGCAAAATACGTAGAAGACTTTTATCTCGTGACGGAGAATAGTATAGTATGTGAACGAGAATAGCAAATCAACGCACGTCTCAAACACTTAATTATTTGTTTATGCACAAGACTTGACATTCTATTTTCCATTAACTATTCTCTTAGTCTTAGTCTGCAAAGTCATGTGAGGCTCCGTCATGGAAGACAAGTTGATAAATCATTTTTACAGTTATTAGATATTATATTATATTGTAACTCATTCATTATCATTCGATCAGTTAATGCGATATTTAAAAAATCGTTAACAAGTTTCTTCGCTACCATAGAGGCAGTGCTCTAATGGTACACCGGTGACTTTCTATAGGGAACACTACAAGAAATAAGGGCATTAGGGGGGACACTTTTAGCGGCGACATGTAAAAATTTGTCGCTAAAAGTCTGATCCGTGTTTAGGCATCTTAGATGAGATTCTGGCCATTGATCAACAAAACATCCGACGGTTGGTGTTATATCTTGATATATCCCCTAAGCATCAACAAAACCCTTAGGCGGCCTTTTTTCCCACTTCCCCGCAAATCGCACAACCCTTCAAAGACCATCACCGGTGCCTGCGTGCGTCTGAGATGACCACCACCACCTGAGACACCGCCACCACCTGTGACAACTGGCACCAAATCGGTAATTTCCGTATACTTTAATTATTAAATAATGACTGCAATTATGTGCCTAAATGTCAACAATGTCTGATTACATACTATACAAGTGAATTCATGCACGTTTTATACTACAAGAATTACTTTATGCATTAATGAACAGCGTTGCGTAAGAAATACTAGTAAACTCACCGGTAAGACACATTGTGTCAACAATTCTGCAGAAAGCAGTTAGATAATAGAATTGAGGCCTAGGTGTAGGTCCAACGACAAGAATACATTAAAACCCAAGAGTACATACAAGGGTTAACATATAGACTTTCCGGAAGCTAAAATACGCACTAAATAACATCCGAAATACACTTTAAAAGCTGAATTTTATATATTTCAGCAAAATTCAGCAATATAACAAGATTTTACCATGCAAAAACATGATTAAATGGTCCAGAATACTTTCCTAAGTGGCGGGAATTGAAAGTATCACAAAAGGGGACATAAAGGACACTAAACGGTGCAATTTAGCACTTTAACGAACCGGTATTTAACCGAACAACCGGACATTACCCGGAACATCAAAATATTACTAGAAGCATTGTTTTAATATTTTTGAGCTAGTTATGATCACTGAACACCCTAACACACTATATAACACCATATATGTTTAACACCTAAACACTACACTTGAAATCCAACCATTTAACTTAACTACCCATGAAATTACATTTAACCCCCCCCCCCCCTTACATGTGGACGGTCATATGTGGGCCCCCACTAAGATCCTTACTTGATCTTATATGATTCACTTAATCTTCCTAAGATTTATCCAAGATTATGCTATGTACTAAAGAAACATAGGATCCATTGGATAAAGGTTTAACATGTTATAAGATGGACCATAAGCTCACCATCATTTCACACACCAACTCTCCTTCTTCCTCCTCTCCAAACTCGGCCGAAACTACCACCCACATCACCACCTTCATTCAACTTTGATCACCCAATTCCAAGTTCATTTAAAGGTGCAAGGAGGTGATTAAGGAAGCTCGGTGCAAGTGGATCTTGAAGGACCTCCTTTGCTAGCCTTTATCCATTCGATTTCTTCATTGTTTCTTCCCTAGCTTTAAGCTAGTTGTAAGATTCTTGAACACCCTTGTTTACTTCCATTTTAGTTGGTTAAAAGTTATAACATGTTGATTATCACAAGAACACTAAAAGACATACACACGAATCTTGAAACATAAGATGAAATATGATGATATCTTGATGAAATGATGTTGTGTAATAGATGTATAATGTTTGCTTGTTGATTACTAGAAATATTGATATTGATCATTACATGAAGCTTGCTAGATTGTGATTAAACACATGATCTAGCAAGTTAGGGGATGATTATGTGCTAACATAAGATGATCATCCTCTTGTTAAGACATGAACTTGATGAATGAATGATTTCTTGGAAAGTAATAAACAAAGTAAGCTAGTAAACTTATAAATCTAAGATGTATGAATGGTTTTTTCTAAAAGAACCAAGTTTAAAATATGATTTTTAGAAGATTTTGGTTTTTACTTAAACTTACACTATTTTTTGTGATAAAATAAGTGTAGAGACACTAGAGAAACAAGAAGATTTAATAAAGAAACATTTTTGTAAAATATGCTTACAAGTTGTAAAAGACAAAATCCTTCAAGAACAAGATTTACAAACAACCATGTTTTTAAGGGTAACTAAACCTACTAAATAACATGGTAAGTTACTACAAGTTTTCACAAGAACTTCAAGTTCATGATGTAGTGTGATTTACATGATCTAGGCTTAATGGTAAGACTTGATTGTGTTGTTGATGATTTAAAAGAAAATAAACACATGTTTTGGAAACATGGGAAACCTCCATTTTTAGGGGAAACCATGTCAATTTTTTTATAAATTTTGACACTTAGAAAAATATAAGTTTTTGAGAAACTTATTCCCTAAAAATGTATCTAAAATATTTACCAAGGTTTCTTCAAGACTAAAATTGATATCAAGTATGTATATTTTTGAGAAAAATATATATATTTATTGATCACCAAATTTTGTGCTAAGTGTATGTAGTATGTAATTACATGTAATAGTGTATTAGGACTTGAAAATACACTAAATACTCCTTAGGAGTAAAAATACACATACAACGTGCTTAGACAAATACAAGAGAATATATATATGAAAATATATTACTAGATAGAATAAATAACTTGGACAAGTTATGATCATGAAATGAAGTTTTGGACAAAATACATAATTCGGGTGAAAAATACAAGATACTTATATTTATTTTTGAGATAACAATATAAGTAAGACACATAATTAAAAATATAAATTATTTTTAACACCAGAACAAATACATAAAAGATGGTGACTTGTACTTGTGCGATACAAGTCTAGTGACTAACGTTAATAAAACACGTTTAGGTCACGACGCTAGATAAGCAAAAACCGGTGAAGTTTACGACGTAAGGAACACAAAGTTGTGAGTTCATGCTCCCCCTTTTCTTTTAACTGTTTTCAGTTTTATAACTTCGGGGGTGAAATACATGTTACAAATGTTACAATGTTTACAGATGGTATGATGGATACAAAAACAAGAAGCACTCTTGGTGATAACTAGTACCAAGTATGATGCGTTTTAAGGAATGATACGAGAAATCGTGTCAAGAATAAGGTACCATAAGCATCATTAATCGTGTACATACTAAGACCGCATAACAAAAGGTTAGATCTAATGGGTTTTCGGGCAGCCACACTCTTGGTGAAAACTAGTACCGAGTAGTGCTTTTGTGTCTCAGTCGTGAATCGACAACTAGAAAAATGCATATGGTTTGGATGCTTCCTATGTCGTGTCACATGTTAATGGCCTTGCAACCCATTAACAACCTAGATACATACAGAATACTTGATTTATACAAGAATGCTTTATTTATACAAGGATACTTGATTTATACAAGGATACTTGATTTATACAAGAATACTTGATTCATACAAGAATACTTGATTTATACAAGATACATACCATGTTTTTCATACAAAGTATACAAACGTTCAATACAAGAACTGCATGAATTCACACCAACATTATGTTGACGTTTTTCGAAAAACTCACATGTATTTCAGGTAACTAAAGTGGATGTGTGCGCAGTCTTACTCATGCTCCTGGATGTTGTTTATGTTTAACCTTAAATAAAGTTGTAAACTTTCAGACAATGTGTTGTCTCGTGATGTAAACACTTAATCTATGTTTTCAGTAATGTAATGTTTGGCATTTGAAGTTATTTTTATGAGCATGTAGTGTGTTTACCAATCGTATGCAATGAAAACCTTTCATGATCACACCTCGTGCTTCCGCCTTAGAAAGGGGTGTGACAGATTGGTATCAGAGTTGCGATTGTAGTGAACCATGATTCCTTCTCGAGTCTAGTCTACAATCTCTAGGATCCTTTCACGAAAAAGATTTTTTCAAAAAGTTTTCATTGCATAAAACTTCCCGCGACATCCACTACCTGAGACTGTTTACAAGAGTCAAGAAAAGACACTACGAGACCTAGGGTACACTGGAGTAGCACACGTCTTTGATTAAAGAATTATTTGCAATTATGTGCGATAATTGATATATACATATACTAGAAGTAGAATGTCACAAGTATACATGACTTTACCTGAAAACAATGGCCTATCTGAAGGAAGTGATACGAGGATGAAACGAACTGTGCGGACTGTGCAAGGAGTTACGTAATTATGGATGCATACATAATTATGGAATTCAGTGCACATAAACCACATCAAGTCTTGTCACGTATAGACTCCCTCAGTGCAAGAAAAGTTCAAACGTAAACACCCCTCCCCCAGCCTACTAAGTACCCTGCTAGAGTAATAATTGTTTAATGTCACTTATGTGGTATATGCTTGTATATATATACTACTACTATCTCGCATGACGATATCAAACAAAAGTCTAACCCTATTGTGTTGTGTTCTGTCAGAACATGGCACCCAGAAGAGCTGTGAACGCTCGTGATCAACCTCCTCCTCCCCCACTGCCAAGAACTGCCGAAGAGCTGGACGCTCTACTCGAAGAAAGGATCTCCGCAGCTATTGCCCAGTACAAGGCAAACCGTACAGAACAAAGTGGAGGACCAAGCAATGCAAGACGCAATGGGAATGGAGATTCATCTAGAGGAAACGCAGCTCAGGGCTGCACTTTCAAGCAGTTTCTCGACTGCAAACCGCTGAACTACGACGGCACTGGAGGTGCAGTGGCGTTTGTACGCTGGACGGAAAAGACTGATGCCACTATCCGCATGAGCAAGTGTACCGCGGACCAGCAAGTCACTTTTGCTACTGGGTTGTTTGTTGATGAAGCTTTGACTTGGTGGAATTTGCAAGTCCAGACTCTGGGTGATGATGTCGCATACGGCATGACGTGGGATGAGCTGAAGGAGAAAATGAGAGAAAAGTATTGCTCTCGTGCTGAACTCCAAAGGTTGGAGACTGAATTCCGGCATTAGACCATGGAAGGTGCATACATTACTGGGTATACTCGAAGGTTCCATGATTTGTCTAGGGTGATCCCCTACATGGTGACTCTTGAATTTAAGCGCGTTGAGCGCTACATTTGGGGATTGGCCTCAGAATTTCGCGGCATGGTAACTGCGGCCTAACCTGCAACAATCACTGAGGCTGTAACTCTGGCTGTCAGCCTTACTGAAGATGCTGTTCGAATGAAGAAGTTATCGCTGAACCCAACTGAAAAGACCGAGACGCATGCCGAGTCGTCTGGTGACAAGAAAAAGGAAGCGTGCGAACCTGAATCAAGCGACACATAATAACAAGGGTTTTAACAACAAGAAGCGTGACCCCAACCCGCCTCAGGAGGCGAAATCTCTTGCAATCATGAATGACGCTCCTGCCAAAAGATACATGGGCACTCTGCCCATTTGCAACAATTGCAAGCGTCATCACGAAGGGGTTTGTCGCATTCCAAAATGCGACAAGTGTGGAAAACTGGGTCACCATACTGAAGACTGTTGGGGTAAAGGAAACAGGAACGGAAATGGAAATCGCAACGGTGCTTGTAATAGAAACAACGGTGGAAACGGAAATGGCAATGGTAACCGGAATGGGAATGGAGCTGGGCAAAATCAAGGATACTTCAGTTGTGGAAGAAAGGATCATTTTATGAAAGACTGCCCAAAGGGGAACAATGCTCAGGCTCGAGCATTCGTAATTGGAGCAAGGAACGCACACGAGGACCCTAATGTGGTCACCGGTACGTTTCTCGTTAACAACCACTTTGCATCCATATAATTTGACACTGGTGCCGACTATAGCTTCGTGTCTGTGGAATTTAAACGCATGCTTGGAATAGAATCTAGTAGATTAGATATTCCTTATTCTATAGAGCTAGCCAATGGTAAACTTGTTGAATCGGGCGAAGTTGTTAGAGGTTGCACACTAGAACTTGGTGAACGGAGATTTAGCATCGATCTCTTACCTATTTAATTGGGTAGCTTCGATGTAGTGGTCGGAATGGACTGGTTGTCCAAGAACAAAGCTGAAGTTATTTGTCATGAGAAAATCATTCGCATCCCTTTGGCGAGTGATGAAACTCTCATCGTACATGGAGAAAAATGAGACGCGCCTCTGCGAATCATCAGTTGTATGAAAGCACAGAAGTGCTTAAGGAAAGGATGCATCGCTTTCCTGGCACATGTTGTAGATAAGAAGGCCGAGGAGCCGAAACTCGAAGACATTCCTGTGGTGAAGGAATTCCCTGATGTTTTTCCCGAAGATCTGCCAGGATCACCTCCGCAACTATAAGTCGAATTCCGCATAGACTTGGTTCCAGGAGCCGCTCCTGTAGCCAAGGCACCCTATCGGTGTGCACCATCCGAGATGCAAGAATTATCTACACAACTCCAGGAGTTGTTGGATAAAGGATTCATAAGGCCAAGCTTCTCACCCTGGGGAGCTCCAGTATTGTTCGTGAAGAAGAAGGATGGAACACTACGGATGTGTATCGATTACAGAGAATTGAACAAGCTCACTATCAAGAATCGGTACCTGCTACCGAGGATTGATGACTTATTTGATCAATTGAAAGGGTCAAGCTACTATTCCAAGATCGACCTTCGATCTGGATACCATCAGTTAAGGATACAAGAGGAAAGTGTACCAAAGACTGCATTCAGAACACGTTATGGGCATTACGAGTTTCTTGTGATGCCATTCGGACTGACAAACACGCCAGCGGTATTTATGGATCTAATGAACCGCGTATGGAAACCATATCTCGATAAATTCGTGATTGTATTTATCGATGATATCCTGATTTACTCGTGAACGAAAGAAGAACATGAGTAACACCTCAGAACCATTTTGGAACTACTAAAGAAAGAGAAACTTTATGCAAAGTTTTCAAAGTGCGAATTCTGGATTCGCGAAGTACAGTTTCTTGGCCACGTTGTGAACGAGAAGGGCATTCATGTAGACCCATCCAAGATTGAAGCAATAAAGAATTGGGAAGCCCCCAAAACCCCAACTGAAGTTCGACAATTTTTGGGCCTAGCAGGCTATTACCGGTGATTCATTGAGAATTTCTCCAAGATAGGTCAACCGCTAACTACCCTTAGCCAGAAAGATAAGAAGTACGACTGGGGTGACAAGCAGGAAGAAGCCTTCCAGCTACTTAAAAATAAGCTATGCGATGCACTAATACTATCATTACCCGAAGGCACTGAAGACTTCGTGGTATACTGCGACGCTTCACGACAAGGTTTGGGTTGCGTGCTCATGCAACGCCAGAAAGTTATCGCTTATGCTTCAAGACAATTGAAGGTACATGAAAGAAATTATACCACTCACGACTTGGAACTCAGCGCAGTGGTATTCGCCTTGAAGATTTGGTGACACTATTTATATGGTACTCGATGTACAATCTTCACAGATCACAAAAGTCTACAACACATATTTGATCAGAAGGAATTAAACATGCGACAACGACGATGGGTCGAACTGCTGAACGATTATGACTGTGAGATTAAGTACCATCCTGGAAAGGCAAACATTGTAGCGGACGCATTAAGTCGAAAAGAAAGGGTTAAGACCCTAAGGGTTCGAGCATTAGAAATGACTATTCGAACGAACCTCACTGTACGCATTCGTGACGCACAACAAGAAGCCCTCAAGATGGAAAACCGTAAATCTGAATACCTCCGGGGTATGTTGAAATATATGGTGCCAAATGAAGAGGGAACCTTATACTTTAAGAAGCGTATTTGGGTTCCGCTCTATGGCGGTATGCGAGAAGTCATCCTTAATGAAGCTCACAAGTCGAGATACTCGATCCATCCAGGATCGGACAAAATGTATCAAGACTTAAAGGAATATTATTGGTGGCCAAGACTTAAAAGTGATGTTGCTGTTTATGTTGGAAAATGCCTAACCTGTGCTAAGGTTAAGGCTGAATATCAAAAACCGCCCGGTCTACTACAACAACCAGAAATTCCCATGTGGAAGTGGGAGCAAATCTCAATGGACTTCATAACAAAATTACCCAAGACCCCAAGAGGGCATGATATGATATGGGTAATAGTCGATCGGTTAACGAAGTCTGCGCACTTCCTACCGATCCGAGAAAAAGATAGCACTGGAATGCTTGCTGAGTTATACTTGAAAGAAATCGTGGCACGTCATGGAGTGCCTATCTCAATTATTTCAGACAGAGACGAACACTTTGTCTCAAGAATCTAGCAATCCTTTCAGGAAGCCTTTGGATCTCAGCTAGATCTAAGCACGACCTTCCATCCGCAAACAGACGGTCAGAGTGAACGAACCATACAAACGCTGGAAGATATGCTTCGTGCATGTGTTATGGACTTAGGCTGCAGCTGGGATACTCATCTACCCTTAGTTGAGTTTTCCTACAATAACAGTTATCATACGAGCATAAAAGCCGCACCGTTCGAAGCTCTATATGGCCGCAAGTGTCGATCGCCCTTATGCTGGGCAGACACTGGAGACAAACGAATGGTTGATCCTGAACTTGTGCAAGAGACAACCGAAAAGATTATGCAGATCCGAGAGCGCATTAAGGCGGCTCGAGATCGACAAAAGAGCTACGCTGATAGAAGACGAAAACCATTAGAATTCGAGGTGGGAGACAAAGTTTTGTTAAAGGTCTCACCTTGGAAGGGTGTAGTAAGATTTGGAAAGCGTGGAAAGCTGAATCCACATACATCGGACCATTCAAGATTTTGGAAAGAATTGGTACCGTGGCATACAAGTTGGAATTACTGGAAGAACTTAATGGAGTACATGATACGTTCCATGTATCCAACCTCAAGAAGAGTCCAACACAAGAAAACGTGATCATCCCTGCGGATGAAGTGCATATTGATGACACCCTCCGATTTACAGAACAACCCGTTGAGGTTACAGACTGGAAAGTCAACAAGACCAGGAGGAGCAGTGTCAAGCTTGTCAAAGTACGTTGCAACTCTAAGCCCGGACCCGAGTACACGTAGGAACGTGAAGACCAGTTTAAAGAAAAGTACCCCCATCTGTTCAAGAAAACTCCTGCGAGAGTAAGCTCAGCCTGAATTTCGGGACGAAATTCTTTTAACGGGGGGAGACTGTGACAACTGGCACCCAACCGGTAATTTCCGTACACTTTAATTATTAATTAATGACTGCAATTATGTGCTTAAATGTCAACAATGTCTGATTACATACTATACAAGTGAATTCATGCACGTTTTATACTACAAGAATTACTTTATGCATTAATGAACAACGTTGCGTCAGAAATACTAGTAAACTCACCGGTAAGACACACTGTGTCAACAATTCTGCAGAAAGCAGTTAGACAATAGAATTGAGGCCTAGGTGTAGGTCCAATTGTTGGGATTGAACCCTATCAGAGGAACAGATAATTAAAGCCAAAACTGGATCAGAGCAGTGGATCCAGAATAAGCAGACGATTACTGTTGGTTCATGCAAATCTCTCCCCTTGAAAGTGGTTTCATATCTACTGACCTCCTATCTGCTGATCTTACTAAGTGCTGACCTACAACTGCTGCCTTACATCTACTGCCCAATGTCAAAGACTGATGGAAGAACAAAGCTTTGCTGAGTCAATCTACTGCATTGAGTCAAGTACTGCTGATCCGGACAAGCACTGCTGGATTCACAGCAGTGGAAGGATGCAGCAGCTGTTTAAGTGTCTTTTGTGTAATAGTTTGTAATAGCAGTAGTTAGTACATCAGTGTTTGTATTGATCAGAGGTTAGAGTTTGTTAGGAGGTTAGATGTCACTTTCATGGTGACGTCAGCTAAGATGCTCAGTGGTTTGCAAGTGCCTATAAATAGTTCAGTACTTTGTACTGTTCTATTAGCTCTTTCACCACATCGTCTTCTTTGCACGAACAAACTACTGAGCTCTGGCTGAGGGGGAGTTTGCATTCATTCATCAATCATTGTAATCGTTGTTGAAACAAATTCAATCTTTCGATTCATTGTGTAAAGATGTTTGATTAAAGTATTACTCTCGTTTGATTGTATGCAAAGTTTGTTTTCATCTTAATTCCGCTGCACAACTCTTTCATTTCCATCTTAATTTCAAACGAAAATACAATAAAAAAGAAACTCAGATCCAACAATTGGTATCAGAGCTTGGAGAGTCAAATTTGATTTAACAATCATTTTGACGTAAATAGTTCAGCTCATAACAGTTGATACTGATCGTTTGTTCGTCCGTTGAAAAACAGAGCAAGGATTAATCACCATTAAAGTTGATTTCTCAGTGTCTGTAAAACAACAAGAATGACGTCACAATCTCAGGATGATAAAAACAACATCGGCTCGCTTTTTAAACCACCTATGCTAAAAAGAAATGAGTACAACATCTGGCAGAGGAGGATGGGACACATCCTCGCTCAACAAAGCACAGGTTGTTGGAGGTCTGTCATTTATGGTCCCCATGTTCCTTCAGTGCCAAGCGCTGAAGATGCTAAAAAGTTCGTTCCTAAACCAGTTGAAAATTATACCGAAACCGACTTTCAAAAGATCGAACTAGATGCTAAGGCTTTTAGCATCATAGCATCAGCGCTGCCCAATGAGATATATGCTAGACTGTTACACTGTAACAGTGCCAAAGAGTTATGGGACGCACTTAAGGAACAGTTTGGTGGAACTGAAGAAGTCATAGAAAACAATAGGGAAATCCTGAACCAACAGTATGAAACATTTTGCTACGTTAAAGGTGAATCACTAACGCAACAATTTGAGCGTTTTAGTTGTCTCATCAGTGAACTGAGGCTTGTTAACACCACTTTTACAAACTCAACTCAAAATAGCAGGTTCCTCAGGTCACTGCCAGAAAAATGGGACACTATAGCTTTTGTCACCCGAAACTCACCTGAATTCAAGGATCTGACCATGACCCAACTCCATGGTCGACTCCTGACCTACGAAAGGGAGTTGAACCAGAAAAGGAGGTTACAAGAGTCAGGAAAAGTTACCGATGATTACACTTTCGGTAATACCGCTCTTCTGGGTCAAGAAGAATCTGGGAGCAGTGGTAAGGACCAGGGTTATGATCACTTCATTGACATAACTGCTGGTGCAAATTTCAACAACCCTGATCCTCACTCTGCTAGTTATGCATTCACTGCAAATGAAAACCAGATGTCAGACAATTTAAGTTTTGAACTAAATGATTTGCAACATTTTGATCCCACTGATTTGGAGGAAATGGACATCCTGCACCAGCTGGCTTTGCTAAGTGTTAGAACTAGCAAGTTCTACAAAAGAACAGGGCGAAAATTCCCAGGTTTGCATGGTAATCTAAGGGTTGGGTTGGATAAATCGAAAATCAAGTGCTACAAGTGTAATAGGTTGGGACATTTCGCTAGGGAATGTAGGAGTCAAAATACTGGTCCCATAATTACTCATCCTAGCTCAAATCCTAGACCTCAAAACCAAAACACTGTGCACTATGCCCAATATGCCCCAGCAGCTCAAGTGAACACTGCTCACTATGCTGCTGCCCCTGTGCCAGTACATTATGTCCAAACTACTGTTCCACAAATCCAATATGTTCAAACCCCTGCTCCACAGGTACAAGTGCAACCTGTTGCACCTCAAACCACTGCTCCAGCAGCAGCACAACCAGATCAACAAAGTTTTTTCACTCAAGGGTTTGTTGACTGGAGCAGTATGCCTGAAGATCTTAATGATGAAAACTTTGCACTCTATGCTTCTAATGATTCTTCTCATGATGAGTTTTATTTAATGGCACTAGAGTCAATACAGGAGGGGGTTGAAACTGAGGAGGAACAGCAGTGCTTTGAAACAGTGGAAGAGGTGACTGAAGCAGTGGTTACTGCTGTGGCTGGTGAACTACTGTTGGGAGAAAGTTCAGGTACCCTGATTGAACCAATGACAGATCCATGGTCCGTAGAGGACAAAGAAGAAGAGAAAGAAGAAAAGGCTGGTGAAAAGAAGGTGAAAGCTGATGATGAAGAAGATCATCAATGTGATTGTGCAATGATGGCAGCTGCCAAGGTATCTCCTCAAGTTCTTGAAAAACTGTGTTCTGACACTTGCATAATTGCTTTTGCTAACATCAAAGAGGTGAATGAAAACCTTCGGGATAAAATCTTGTCTGATGAGGTCAAATTTGAAAAGTCCTTAAAAGAACTTAAAAACAAATTGACTGAAAAGGAAAAAGAAATCAGCTTTCTAAAAGAAGAGCAAAGCATCACCAAAACCCAACTTCAAACTATGGTAGAAAAATACCAAAGTTGCAAAAAGGAGTTGGAATCCACCCAGATTACTTGTGAAAGATGGGTGGAATCCTGCAGAGGATATGAGGTGATGCTTGCTAAACAGATTGAAAGCAATGTGAAATTTGGGGTTGGTTATAGAAAATATGATGATGAACACATTGCTTTTGAAAAATCTGTCCAAACCACTGATGAAGCTACTGAGCTCCCCACAAACAAGAATGGCCAAGAAGTGAAAATCACTGACAAACTTGGTAACAAAATCACACTTACCAGACCAATGGGATCCTCCACTTTCAAGGAGCTTGAAGATCATCAGTTTAAACCAAAATGGTCTGATGAGTGTGATTTTCTTGAAAATTTCAAGCCAATGGACTTTACATCAATTGATGGTGTTAAAGCTCCAAAAGCTAAAGTCATACCTCTCAAGGACATCCCAGCAGTGATTAAAACCTCTGCTGCAAAGGAGTCTGAAAAGAGAAAGAAGAAAGAAAAAATCGACAACTTGTTTTGTGAATTCTGTGAGAAAAGGAATCATCTAACAAAAGACTGTTTCCACTTGAAAGCTTATGATTTAAACAAAACAAGTGTCATTGTTTCAGCAGAAAGCTGCATTGTTTGTGGTAAAACAAACCATAAAACTCAAGCATGTGTGTACCTCAAAAACTTTGATGTGAAAAAGAATGAGTACATGGCTAAAACATCCTTGAGTCCATCATCATCATCAACATCTGTCAAATTCACCAAGAAACAACCACTGTTTGTGCCAGTTCAAACAGCTGTTACAAAACAGCTGAACCAAACATCTGTCAAAAGAGATGTTCAGGTTACTGATGCACCCCCTGCCAATCAGTTCAGAAAAGGCAGAGAAAAACAGTCTTACCAAAGGATTCCTCACGTTTATGAGGCCTACAAAAGGCCCTCTAAACCCAAAGTGAACAAGCATCCTTTTGGTTACCAGCAGATGATTGGTCAGAACCCACAACAGTGGTTAGAGAAACACTGTCCTAAAACAGTTCAAACCCCTGACCTAACCACTGTTCATCATTCTACATCCATCCCAGACACTGTTGAGACCCCATCCAAAGCCCTGCTGGCTTTGGAGACCCTAATGAACTAATCTTTTACTTCATGTGCAGGGAGCTTCTGCATGCTTTGATAGTCTTTGGTATGTAGATAGTGGAGGCTCCAGGCACATGACAGGATGTAAAGCCCTCCTCAAAGACTTTAAAATCCATGGAGGGGGTGATATATCCTTTGGGAATAATAGTAAAGGAAAAGTTCTGGGGTCGGGTACAGTGGAGTCTGGAAAAGTGAAATTTGAAAATGTCAATCTAATAGACAATCTAAAATTCAACCTTCTGAGTGTGTCCCAAATGAGTGACAAGGGATTTGGGTCATTCTTCACAAAAGACTGTTGTAGGATTGTTGGACCAGAAATGGTCAAAAAGATTGAAGCAATAATCAAAACTGGTCAAACTAAACTTGTCGCTCAAAGAAGTGGCAATGTTTATGTTGTTGACATGTCAAAAGAGTGTCCCAGAGCTGATGCCTGTCTGTTCTCAGCTGCCTCTAACAAAGAGACAGAACTTTGGCACAGAAGGCTGGGACACACAAATCTTAAGACAATCACAGAAATTTCAAAAAATGGTTTGGTGAGAGGCCTACCACAAAAATTGTTTTAATGTCCTGAACATTGCATTTCCTGTTTAAAAGGAAAACAGCATAAAAGTTCCTACAAGTCCATTGAAGAGTCCAAAACAACCCAGTGTTTGCAAATGCTACACATGGATTTGTTTGGCCCAGTTCAAGTCATGAGCCTCAAAAAGAAAAGATACTGTTTGGTTATTGTTGATGACTTTTCTAGGTTCACATGGACTTTCTTTTTGCACTCAAAAGATGAAACTGCAGGCATTTTGCAAGACTTTGTAATACAGGTTGAAAAGCAATTTGACCTTCCAGTGAAAAGCTTCAGGAGTGACAATGGCACAGAATTCAAAAATAGGGAGTTGCATGCCTTCTGTGTGAAGAAAGGGATTGTAAGGCAGTACAACATCCCAAGAACACCAGAGCAGAATGGGGTAGTGGAAAGGAAGAACAGAACTCTGATTGAGGCTGCCAGAACCATGCTTGCAGATTCAGGTTTGCCATTAATTTTCTGGGCAGAGGCAGTAAACACTGCTTGCTATGTTCAGAACAGAGTTTTAATAAACCCCAGGCACAAAAAGACTGCCTATGAAATTCTGTATAAAATTAAACCACTGATCTCATATTTCAAAGTGTTTGGCTGCCCATGCTTTATTTTGAACTTAAAAGATTCCATTTCAAAATTTGCAGCCAAAATTGATTGTGGTTATCATCTGGGATACTCAACCACTGCCAAGGCCTACAAAATGTTCAATACACGGACTAAGGCAGTGGAGGAGACTTTGAATGTTAAGTTCAATGAACTCTCATCAATGAAAATCCCAGCAAACCCTGCAGATCTGTTTGATCTTGACAAATTCAGTTTTGAAAATACTGCTATCAAGACTAACAGTGCAGGTCCATCAGAGGATACAACACCAGACTATGGGTATGAAATCATCATCCCTCAAAGGTCTGCCACAAAGGGAAAAGCACCAGCTGTTCAAAACAGTTGTCAAAGCTCAACCACTGCTACCTCAACAGTTGTTGACCAAAGTAGCCCATCAACCACTGCTTCCACATCCTCAAACACTGCTGACAAAAGTCCTCAAACAGTGGATAAAAGTCAGCAGTTGTCCACTTCATTACCTCCAATTCCACCACCTTTTGAAGCCACTGCTGGATCATCAAAGTCCCCAGCAGTGGTTAGCTCAGATGATACACATTTGCAGCCTTCACCAACCAATGCCATCATACCATACCAAGGAGATTTAATCTTCTTGAGATCTCATCCACCTGATCAAATCATTGGCAACATAAATGAAGGGGTGCTCACAAGAAGCCAAACCCAAAACATTTGTCTTTTTGCTGGCTTTCTATCACTCCATCAGCCAGTCAAGTACCAAGAGGCACTGAAAGACAACAACTGGGTAGAAGCCATGTAAGAGGAGCTCCAACAGTTTAAAAGACAACAAGTATGGGAGCTTGTACCACTGCCAGAAGAGGTTAGTCCCATTGGCACAAAGTGGGTCTTCAAGAACAAAACTGATGAAAGGGGTATTGTTGTCAAGAATAAAGCCAGGCTTGTGGTTCAAGGTTACAGACAGGAAGAGGGGATTGATTATGATGAAACATTTTCCCCTGTTGCAAGATTGGAAGCCATTAGACTGTTCCTGGCCTTTGCTGTCAACCACAACATGAAGGTGTTTCAAATGGATATCAAAAGTGCTTTCCTCTATGGAACAATTCAAGAAGAGGTGTATGTTTGTCAACCTCCAGGCTTTGAGGATCCATTTTATCCAGATCATGTCTACAGGCTAAACAAAACCTTGTATGGCCTGAAACAAGCACCAAGGGCCTGGTATGAAACTCTTTCCAACTTCCGACTCTCAAATGGCTTCAAAAGAGGTACCATTGATAAAACACTGTTTTTAAAATGGAGAGGGAAGGATTTAATGATTGTCCAGATTTATGTGGATGACATTATTTTTGGAAGCACATGTAACTCAATGTGTGAAGAGTTTAGAGAACTCATGACAGCTGAGTTTGAAATGAGTGCTATGGGTGAGCTACGATGCTTTCTTGGTCTCCAAGTTCAGCAAATGCAAAATGGAACTTTCATTCATCAAAGCAAATATGCTAAAGAACTTTTGACAAAATTTGATATGAATGATTGTAAACCATGTAGCACACCCATGGCAACAAATAAGCTAGTCATGTCTGATGAAAAGGATGAGCTGATTGACCAAACACTTTATAGAAGCATGATTGGGTCTTTATTGTACCTAACTGCATCTAGACCAGACATCATGTTTGCAACATGTGTCTGTGCAAGAAGTCAATCAGCTCCCAGAAAATCAAATCTCATTGTTGTAAAAAGGATCTTCAGATACATAAAAGGTGCTCCCACACTTGGTATCTGGTATCCAGCTAATGGGAACATCAAGCTTTCAGGTTTCTCAGACAGTGACTTTGCTGGATGTCACACCACAAGGAAGTCCACATCAGGAGGGTGCCAGTTTCTAGGTGATTGCTTAGTATCATGGCAAAGCAAAAAGCAAGCAGCTGTTTCAACATCCACTGCTGAAGCTGAATACATTGCTGCTGCAAGCTGTACAGCCCAACTCCTGTGGCTTCAAAATCAGTTACTGGATTTTGGTATCACTGCCTTAAAGACACCACTCATGTTGGACAGTCAGGCAGCAGAAAATATCATCAAAAATCCAGTTTCCCATTCAACCACCAAACACATCGACATCAGACATCACTTTGTGAGGGATTGCTATGAAAAAGGTTTGATTTCTCTGCATCATGTCCCAACTAAAGACCAGCTGGCTGATGTGCTCACAAAAGCCCTTGATACAGCCACTTTTGAAAGTTTGGTCTCTAGGATTGGGATGCTGAACATGGAATAACAAGCAACATCTTGTTTTTCTATGAATAAAAGCAACAAAATGTTTTCAGAAAATCAAAATTCCATCCTTAAAAAAAAAAATATAGCTAAAAATGAAAATTTTTCATTAAAATCCTTAAAAGTCTGCCATTAACCACTGATTGTTCAAAAGTCTGCTTCTTTCAAAAGTCTGTCCACTGCTGAAAGTCAACCCCTGCTCTCTCATTACTTTGATAAACTCTGTTGTTCAAAAGCATTGTCTTATCCACTGATATGCTATCCACTGATAGTGAAAATCATCCACTGCTTTCATACCACTGCCTTCATCTGTCCCTATCACACAAGTACTGTCCTTCACTTTCAACAGGGGTTGTCACGTGGGCAGTACATATTGGTCAGACCTTTTGTAACGGCTGCCACCTCAGCATTCACTTTCTTCCCTATAAAATCCCCCACTCACCACCAAAACAGGGTTTTACTGTCGAATTGAATTCTTAAAAATTCTCTTCTCAAAGCAGTTTTTCATCTCATTTCTTCACAAATTTCTTCGATCAATCATCTTCAAAATGACAAAATCAAAGAAATCTGCAAAACCCTCATCCAAATCATCATCGAAAACAGCCTCTCAAAAGGCAATCTCCACTGAAATTCCACATAAACCATCTCACAATCTCCTGGGTCTTCTCACAAAACCAGGAACCACCAAAGTTTTCGATTCCATCATTGATCTCATGGCAAAATCAAAGTACAAAACTTTGTTCATTGCCGATGCACCAATCTATTTGGCAACCCAAAGGGAGTTCTGGAAAAATGCAACCCTTGAAAAACAAGGAGACACTGCAACCACCATAAACTCTTCGATAAAGGGTAAAGTTGTCCAAATCACGCCACAATCCATTTCAGAGGTCTTTCAACTCGGTGATCAGGAAGGTAAAATTTCTTTCACTAAAAACGAGTTACAAACTGACTTCATTGAGAGAGGGTATGAAGCCACAATGATGACGAAAATTACCTTAGAAAAAGGTTATTTTCCGTCTGCAACCAGATTTTTATTTCATACCCTCCTACTATGTGTTTCAAACAAAACCACTTCTTTCAATGAAATCCCTTTAAAGATTCAAAATCTGGGATATGCAATTCTTCAAGGAGAAAATTTTAACTATTCTCGGGAAATTTTTAAAGATTTGGTTAATAATGTTGAAACAAAATCATTCTTACTGTTTCCAAGATTTTTAAGTTACTATTTTTCAAAGAAATTCAGTAAGGATGATTTAGCTATAATAAACCAAGGTGATTCTATTCAAATAAACAGTTTAACAACTGAAACTTTTTCAAGAATGTTAGCACCTTGCAAAACACAAGCAGAGGTGCCTGAGCAGATTTTAGCAGTTACAACTGCTCCTCAGGTATCTGCTGCTGAGCCCACTGCTCAAGGTGATCAAAGCAGCAGCACAACTGCTTTGAAACCCACACCTACTATCTCCAAAAAGCCAAAAAAAAAAAACTCAAAAACCCACAAAACCCATCAAAAAGGCAACTCTGGAGGATGAGATACCAGAGCTCCTGCCTGTGACAACACAAAAGTCACAAGAAACCACTGCTGCTACTTCCTCACAGCAGTTGGTACAAATATCTCAACCCATAACCACAACTCCTCCTGCTTCTTCACAAAAAGAACAGGTTGTACAAATAGGGTCTCCACATCATGATGCTCTGGAAACACTCGTTTCTATCATCCATAGTCCAATGCCCGGGACACATCCTTTTTCTACACCAATCATCACATCCACAATTCCCTCACCAATAAAACCACTGTTGGATGCAATAGATTTGAATCAGGCATTAACCAGTCCTTCTCAATCACCTACTAATGAGAATATACCTCAACAACTGACTGGGTCTGATGTATCAATCTTTGCTAACCCACCAACACAACCTGAGGAGGTTACACCCCTTGAGTTACAAGTAACTCTTGGTGGTAATCCAAGTGAAGCAGCCACTACAGGTGTTACACCCACTGGGTTACATTTGGACAGTGGTTACATTAATAAGACTTCCTTGGAGGCAATTCCTTTTATAGCACCTCTGCCAACCACCAGTGGATTTATTTATCCTACTGGCAACATCAAAAGGTTGTCAAGTGTTGAAGGAAGAAGACCCCAGTACCAAGAAAAAGGGGCATCAGTGGTTAATGTTTGGAGTATACTCCCTATATCTACCATTGATAAAACCACTACTGGTGGGAAATCAGATGATCCCATTAAATTGGGTGATGATTTAAAGTACCAGAAATTGACGGATCGTATTGCAAAACTTGATAACTCTGTTGCAGAACTCAAAGTTATGCTAAAACAGGTGTTACAAGTTCAGAAGGTACAATCAACTGCTGTTCCACCTCAAGCACCTGCTCCACAAAGGGCACCTGCTACAAATGAGCTCTGGAATCTATTTCAATCTTTTCTCCAACAACAAGCACAATTAGCAGATCAGCAACATGAAAAACATGTACAACAGCTGAGAAATGCAATGGAGTCAAGGTTCAAGAACACTCAGGCTGATTTAAAGGCTCTCAAAACTCAGATCTTGCACACCACTGGCACTGCTCCTCCAAACGTACGCTACATTTATCAACTCCTAGAAGATAATGCCAAAAAGGGGGAGAAAATTAAGGAGTGGAAAAAGAAGGGTATAGAGGATGGTCTCTATCTTGAACCAGAAAATTCAAACATGACCAAAAAGATCCCTTTGCCAGATGGCAGCAAGAAAATTGATGTGACAACAAATGCACTAGCAGAAGCAGTTGCAAGTGTAAAAAGAGATAGAGAGGCCAAAAGGAAAGCCAGGGTGGACAAAATGGATCATCCAGATCAGGGTACTTCTGGGTCAAAGGATCATGAAAATCCTGTTGAGGAAAAGAAGAAGCCTACTAGAAAAGTGAGGCAACCCAAATCCATTCCAACCAGACGTTCAAAGTCTGCTAAAAAACCACCATACAAAACAGCTGATGCAACAGGAGTTACAAAAACTACTGCTTGCCAAACAGTTGTTCCATCAACACACACCACTTCAACACACACAACATCCACTGCTTTACCATCATCACCACCAAAAACAACACCTGCTGACACACAGCAGAAGACAGCAGATGTTATAACATCTGTTGTAATGACAACAGTGGTTGAAACACCAGTTGTTTCAACAGCTGTTAGTCAATCACAATCCACTGCCACTACATCTACCACCACTGTTCCATCCAAAACATCATCAGTCCCTCCTACAAAAAGGAGAAGGCTAATTTTAAAAGATGATGACATATCTCCATCACCAACATCTTCAAAATCCCTGTCACTTGTCACTATTCCAAAACCCATACCTCTCTCTTCAGCTCAAATTATACAATCACTACCTCCTGCTGGTGTCTCATTTCCTCTGGAACTCATTGCAGTCAGAGAAGAAATCAAATCTTTTTATTATGAAGATGACCCAGCCAAAAGAAGTTTGCCATCAATTGCAAATTATCCCAGGCCTAACAATATTGAAGAATACTTGACACTCAAAGCCAAACAAGCAGAGGATATTGCAATAAAAAACAGAAAAGGGAAATCTGATAGAGAATTTCAACAAAACTATCAGTTTTTACTCTCACAGGTCAATGCTATGGAGCGTTTTGCTAAAAATGTATGTCAGAAAATTTCAGAAAGGGCAGATGAGTCCTTAAGAAAAGACTACATTGAAAACATCATGACCTACAAGAAATACAAGGGGGAGAAACACATGTACAAGAACTGGACCATTCCTGAGCTTGAAAAAGAAGCAGCCAGGATTCAAGACATGATAAAAAATAAGGTCAAGCAGACTCCTCCTGAAAAATTCAAACAATTTGAAGCTGAGAAGATGTTAGAGTTGAGGAGAATGAAAGAGGAGCTGATTGCAGCTGATTATGGGTCAAAGACCTCTGTGACAAAGTGGGGAGAAGATAGAGTCAGGGCAACCTATAAAAGATTAGAGGAACTTAGAAAGAAAGATCCAAGAGTTCCACAAAAGCCTGACTATTCCAAAGCAGAGGTCTCAAAAAGACCACCAAAGCTGCAAGTCAAAAGAACCACTGCTCCAGCTGGTGCTGCCATCTACAAAAGAAGGAGCAAAAACCAGTTTAGCATGGAAACAATTCAAGATCTATTAGCTGGAGATGCCATTGTAAAAGCAGGCACGGAAGTAATGATTAAAGAAGATCTTGAATTGGAACAATCTGCAAGTGCTGCTCAGCCAGCTATGAACAGGCCAGCCTCACCAAATACTTCTGCAAATAAACATCTCCCAAGAAACCCACCAGGCTCAAAAATACAAAAGTGGGAAATTGACAAACAGACCTGCGTATTGACTTTGCTCAGGCCTGGTGGAGAAGTGGAGAAAATATCAAGGGAACAAGCTCTTGGCCTGAGTCTTGAAGATTTGCAGGATCTCCTTGATCTTCCACTTAGCAGGGATGATGAAGATACAGATGCCCTAGACTTTGAATTACAATTTAAAGGTCAGATAAGGGAGCTGTTGATGAGGCAATAAAGAATTCCACAAATAATGAAGAGTTTTGGCATTATCTGTTCCAGGGGGAGATTGTTGGGATTGAACCCTATCAGAGGAACAGATAATTAAAGCCAAAACTGGATCAGAGCAGTGGATCCAGAATAAGCAGACGATTACTGTTGGTTCATGCAAATCTCTCCCCTTGAAAGTGGTTTCATATCTGCTGACCTCCTATCTGCTGATCTTACTAAGTGCTGACCTACAACTGCTACCTTACATCTACTGCCCAATGTCAAAGACTGATGGAAGAACAAAGCTCTGCTGAGTCAATCTACTGCCTTGAGTCAAGTACTGCTGATCCGGACAAGCACTGCTGGATTCACAGCAGTGGAAGGATGCAGCAGCTGTTTAAGTGTCTTTTGTGTAATAGCAGTAGTTAGTACATCAGTGTTTGTATTGATCAGAGGTTAGAGTTTGTTAGGAGGTTAGATGTCACTTTCATGGTGACGTCAGCTAAGATGCTCAGTGGTTTGCAAGTGCCTATAAATAGTTCAGTACTTTGTACTGTTCTATTAGCTCTTTCACCACATCATCTTCTTTGCACGAACAAACTACTGAGCTCTGGCTGAGGGGGAGTTTGCATTCATTCATCAATCATTGTAATCGTTGTTGAAACAAATTCAATCTTTCGATTCATTGTGTAAAGATGTTTGATTAAAGTATTACTCTCGTTTGATTGTATGCAAAGTTTGTTTTCATCTTAATTCCGCTGCACAACTCTTTCATTTCCATCTTAATTTCAAACGAAAATACAATAAAAAAGAAACTCAGGTCCAACACCAATGACAAGAATACATTAAAACCCAAGAGTACATACAAGGGTTAACATATAGACTTTCTAGAAGCTAAAATACGCACTAAATAGCACCCGAAATACACTTTAAAAGTTGAATTTTATATATTTCAGCAAAATTCAGCAATATAACAAGATTTTACCATGCAAAAACATGATTAAATGGTCCAGAATACTTTCCTAAGTGGCGGGAATTGAAAGTATCACAAAAGGGGACATAAAGGACACTAAACGGTGCAATTTAGCACTTTAACGAACCGGTATTTAACCGAACAACCGGACATAACCCGGAACATCAAAATATTACTAGAAGCATTGTTTTAATTTTTTTGAGCTAGTTATGATCACTGAACACCCTAACACACTATATAACACCATATATGTTTAACACCTAAACACTACACTTGAAATCCAACCATTTAACTTAACTACCCATGAAATTACATTTAACCCCCCCCCCATTACATGTGGACGGCACATGTGGGCCCCCACTAAGATCCTTACTTGATCTTATATGATTCACTTAATCTTCCTAAGATTTATCCAAGATTATGCTATGTACTAAAGAAACATAGGATCCATTGGATAAAGGTTTAACATGTTATAAGAGGGACCATAAGCTCACCATCATTTCACACACCAACTCTCCTTCTTCCTCCTCTCCAAACTCAGCCGAAAATACTACCCACATCACCACCTTCATTCAACTTTGATCACCCAATTCCAAGTTCATTTAAAGGTGCAAGGAGGTGATTAAGGAGGCTCGGTGCAAGTGGATCTTGAAGGACCTCCTTTGCTAGCCTTTATCCACTCGATTTCTTCATTGTTTCTTCCCTAGCTTTAAGCTAGTTGTAAGATTCTTGAACACCCTTGTTTACTTCCATTTTAGTTGGTTAAAAGATATAACATGTTGATTATCACAAGAACACTAAAAGACATACACACGAATCTTGAAACATAAGATGAAATATGATGATATCTTGATGAAATGATGTTGTGTAATAGATGTATAATGTTTGCTTGTTGATTACTAGAAATATTGATATTGATCATTACATGAAGCTTGCTAGATTGTGATTAAACACATGATCTAGCAAGTTAGGGGATGATTATGTGCTAACATAAGATGATCATCCTCTTGTTAAGACATGAACTTGATGAATGAATGATTTCTTGGAAAGTAATAAACAAAGTAAGCTAGTAAACTTATAAATCTAAGATGTATGAATGGTTTTTCTAAAAGAACCAAGTTTAAAATATGATTTTTAGAAGATCTTGGTTTTTACTTAAACTTACACTATTTTTGGTGATAAAATAAGTGTAGAGACACTAGAGAAACAAGAAGATTTAATAAAGAAACATTTTTGTAAAATATGCTTACAAGTTGTAAAAGACTAAATCCTTCAAGAACAAGATTTACAAACAAACAACCATGTTTTTAAGAGTAACTAAACCTACTAAATAACATGGTAAGTTACTACAAGTTTTCACAAGAACTTCAAGTTCATGATGTAGTGTGATTTACATGATCTAGGCTTAATGGTAAGACTTGATTGTGTTGTTGATGATTTAAAAGAAAATAAACACATGTTTTGGAAACATGGGAAACCTCCATTTTTAGGGGAAACCATGTCAAAATTTTTATAAATTTTGACACTTAGAAAAATATAAGTTTTTGAGAAACTTATTCCCTAAAAATGTATCTAAAATATTTACCAAGGTTTCCCTAATTTTTGTGTTAAGAAATGATGATTTCTTCAAGACTAAAATTGATATCAAGTATGTATATTTTTGAGAAAAATATATATATTTATTGATCAGCAAATTTTGTGCTAAGTGTATGTAGTATGTAATTACATGTAATAGTGTATTAGGACTTGAAAATACACTAAATACTCCTAAGGAGTAAAAATACAAAAATACACATACAACGTGCTTAGACAAATACAAGAGAATATATTTATGAAAATATATTACTTGATAGAATAAATAACTTGGACACGTTATGATCTTGAAATGAAGTTTTGGACAAAATACATAATTCGGGTGAAAAATACAAGATACTTATATTTATTTTTGAGATAACAATATAAGTAAGACACATAGTTAAAAATATAAATTATTTTTAACACAAGAACAAATACATAAAAGATGGTGACCTGTACTTGTGCGATACAAGTCTAGTGACTAACGTTAATAAAACACGTTTAGGTCACGACGCTAGATAAGCAAAAACCGGTGAAGTTTACGGCGCAAGGAACGCAAAGTTGTGAGTTCATGCTCCCCCTTTTCTTTTAATTGTTTTCAGTTTTATAACTTCGGGGGTGAAATACATGTTACAAATGTTACTATGTTTACAAATGGTATGATGGATACAAAAACAAGAAGCACTCTTGGTGATAACTAGTACCAAGTATGATGCGTTTTAAGGAATGATACGAGAAATCGTGTCACGAATAGGGTACCATAAGCACCATTAATCGTGTACATACTAAGACCGCATAACAAAAGGTTAGATCTAATGGGTTTTCGGGCAGCCACACTCTTGGTGAAAACTAGTACCGAGTAGTGCTTTTGTGTCTCAGTCGTGAATCGACAACTAGAAAAATGCCTAAGGTTTGGATGCTTCCTATGTCGTGTCACATGTTAATGGCCTTGCAACCTATTAACAACCAAGATTCATACAGAATACTTGATTTATACAAAAATACTTGATTCATATAAGAATACTTGATTTATACAAGATACTTACCATGTTTTTCATACAAAGTATACAAACGTTCAATACAAGAACTGCATGAATTCACACCAACATTATGTTGACGTTTTTCCAAAAACTCACTTGTATTTCAGGTAACTAAAGTGGATGTGCGCGCGGTCTTACTCATGCTCCTGGATGTTGTTTATGTTTAACCTTAAATAAAGTTGTAAACTTTCAGACAATGTGTTGTCTCATGATGTAAACACTTAATCTATGTTTTCAGTAATGTAATGTTTGGCATTTGAAGTTATTTTTATGAGCATGTAGTATGTTTACCAATCGTATGCAATGAATACCTTTCATGATCACACCTCGTGCTTCCGCATTAGAAAGGGGTGTGACACCACCGCCAGAGCACTAGGCCCCACCATCTGAAACCCCCAAATCACCACTGTATTTCACCATTCGCGTCTGCTGTGAGACCCACCATCTGAAACCCCCAAATCACCACCGTATTTCACCGTTCACCACCGCCGAAATATGTCGCACCACTGCCGGTTTCAAGAAACTCACCACTGTATCTCAACAATTTGATGAATTTGGTAATTTTTTGTGCTATATATTGTGTTAATTTTTTTTGAAACTTGGAATTTCGATAATTTATAGTCTGGGGTTTGTTAGAAGTTGATATCTAAAGCTAATTGTTAAAACTTGATATTTAGGGCTAATGGTATGGTTTGTTGCAAAAGGAACTGTTGTTTTGGCAGAACACACCCGGTAAGTTTTCTTTTTAATTTGTTTAGTTTAGTTTGTGTTAATTGTTTAATTTGTGTGTTGTTAGTTTGTGTTTAACTGGTTGCAATATCCTTATTTCAGCAGATTTCCCCATAGGACGACCACCACACAACAACCGGTGTTTTTCATAAGGTAATTTATTCTTGTTTTTTGAACAATTGCAATTGACTAGATTTCATGGTTGAATTACATTTTGATGGGGGTAACTTATGAGAACTGCACTTTCATTTTTCTTGTTTTATTTGTTTAGATTTCTTGCAATGACTAGATTACATCTTTATTGAAATTTGGGAATATGAATTGCCCTTGACTGCTTCGTTTGTTGGCATTTGAAAAACATACGGTATCAATATATTATATTATAATAAAATGGTGACTTGGATGTGAGGACCATATAACTAGATTAAGTTTTCTAAAAGAATTCAATAAACAATATGTTTGGGGTGGTAAAATTGGGAAGAATCTAGTAAACTATATATGCATCTATGGTAGATTACCGGGGGTTCAAGTCAAAACATGTTCTAAGCAAGACATGTTCGGGTAAAAATGGGCCATTCAAAGAAAGTATCCGTTTTTACAGATCAAAATGAGTTCAGCCCGACCCGATATCGACTCGAGTTAAAAAGAGTTCTTTTACATGGTGATATAAACAAACTGCTATGTAAACAAACTGCTATGTAATTTTTGGTTGTTTGAATGTGAATTACTGTTTAATTCTTTGTATACGTATGAACGTTTTGCTCCATGTATGTTTAGGAAAAACTTAAAAAACGTGCATGTAATTGTATGTGGGTAACAATGTAAATAGCAGTAAATTATTTTTTTCCTTTTTTTTACTTTTAGTGGTGACCCTTTAGCGATGACATGTCGCCGCTAAAATCAATAGCGGCGACAAAAAGGACTTTTAGCGGCGACACGAGTCGTCGCTAAAGGTGCCTGTTTCTTGTAGTGATAGAAGGTCGCTGATTGAAGTCTTGTTCGTGACAAAATGTCATGTGTGAGTCATGTATTTTACCACAGAGGGTTTTCAGGCGGTGGGTTTCCTCTAGAATTGGCGACAGGTCGGTCATCAGTGTTGTCTGCAATCACGGACATGGGTGGCCTTGTTTCAATGGATGTACCCGGTTGGCCGGACTTTGTTAGACGTCAAGGAAAAAAAGAAAAGCATTCCATCGCTCAAGTTTCGGGTTCCCTCCCGCGTGTATGCACAGGGAATTCTGCCATGATCCCAACTAGATTTGACTGAACCATACACAATAACTTGCAAAGTGCATTCGAAAGGGAGTTGATATGGCAACTAGATTCTGCCAACGTTGTTTTTTCGCTTTTAGGTGAATTATACATGTTAGTGTGAACTCATTTGATGAGTTCATATTATACATGTAATTATCTATAAAAAAACTTTCGTCGTCACAATTTTAAAAAACCCGTCTACCGGACGGGTAAAGTACTAGGTTCTAGTTGGGTGTTATTATTTGTTTAAGAAAGGTAGTCTCACACCCCGATATTTCCACGTATTACCGGTGGGCCCGGTGGGGAGTATCGTGACGTAGTTGATATCATCATAGACAATTTATCACAGTTTAATACACAGCGGAAGTCGAAAGATAATAATATTACAAACCGAATGAAAGTAATATTAATTATTACAAAAAACGGTTGTAAGGGATCCACAGGCGGATCAAAGTTAAAAGGAACATTGTTCAACAGATTTATAAACATCTAAGCTTGCAAGACTCTTTATTGATGCTAGGAGTAGCCAGCCCATTTCGATTAGTACCTGCACTTAACCTTTTTGGAAAATACGTCAGTTTTCACTGGTAAATACAATTAACTGACTTATTTTGAAAATGTTTAAGAAAATTGATTTGAATGCACAAGACACAAAATATCTTTTATAACTTGGGATAATTATTTAAAAATAAACTTGTTAAAGAATTACATGTTTATTATACATTCAGTAGCCCGGGCTGAAAACCGGGTTAAAGATTAATAGACACACCACATAATATATCCCACGGCGAGTTTTTATCGAACAGGTGGCTAAATTATTTTACATACGCACCGGCAGGTGTATGCCTACACCCCGTGCTTAAGTCGTGGCCATTTCAATGAATGAGCCGAGGATATCCAGGACATGGTCATTGTTGATACATATTATGTGGATACGGCTCGGCTCGGTTCGACTCGGCTACGAAGTGAAGGCCGTAGTCAAGACATCCTCCTGTCTTGACTCGGTATGATAGTTACTTCGTAATGTTCGATGTACATGTAACTGCGTGTGTGCAGTATACATGTTAGTATAGCTTGTTTGTTTGTTGTTTGTTTGTTGTTTGTTTGTTCTAAAGCCCAAGTCAAGGCCCAAGCCCAACATACCTGGACGAAATCAGGGGCCCAACAAGTGATGAAATCCCTTGTTGGCGAAATCCCCTAATGATGAAATCACTTGTGGTGAAAACACATTGGGATGAAAACACTTATGGCGAAATCCCCTAGGTGACGAAATCACGTGATTTCGTCCATGTGTTTTCGTGGGTCTTGATTTCGTGGACCACTTTACTATATAAACACAGACAATAGACATAACACAGTTAAGGAAGTCTGAATAGATTTCAGAGCGAACACTGTAAACACACACACACTGAGAGTTTATGAGAGCATCTTGTAAACATTGCTTTGTAACCGTTTTCTAGATTAATACAATGGAGTGTTAATCGGTGAATCTTGTGTTTTACGTGTTCGTAACTTGGTTTAACTTACCCGTTTGGATTCCGCAATCTCGGGTTTATCGGAAAACAGGGAATAGAGGTTACTCGATCCTCCGGGTGGACCTACAATTGGTATCAGAGCATTGGCTCGATTCCTTGTTTAAACCAAGTAGATTTTCATGTGTTTCCAGATTTGTTCTTGATTTTTGAAACAAAAAGTTTATATTTTCAGAAAAATCAGGTTTAAATCTTTGAAAATCTTGTGTTTTTGCTGATTGTGTTTATAAAAATCTTGTTATGTTTCATTTATACATGGTAAGAAAGGATTTTTATTGATCATTTACGCAAAAATTGTATTCGGAAAATTTTCCGATGGCTGGAAAACTCATTAGTTTGATCAGATCTTCATAAAGTTTCTTTGTGGCCTTCAAACTGTTCTTGAATAATATCCATGTTTGATCTGATTTGTGATTGAATTATTGTTGATATTGTTTGTTTATTATTTGTTTGAATTAGTTGCCTTGCAAATGATGAAACGTTGAAAAATTGGATGTGTAAGAGATAAGGTGTTTGACAATTTGGGCTTATTGTTGTCAGAGGATAAGATAAGGATTTGAAAATATCTCATTTGTTTTGTCTGGTTGAAATTGTCAACGAAAACACCCCATTTTCGTCCACTAGCCCTCAACGAAAACACCCCATTTTCGTCTCACATCTATCTTCAGACGAAATCACCTTTGTTTTCGTCAAACATCACAGCTCCTGGACGAAATCAGCCCCTGATTTCGTCATCAACACATCAGCGACAAAAACAGCCCCTGATTTCGTCATAAAAGGCATTTCAGCGACGAAATCACCTTTCAGCGACGAAATCACCTTTCGCGACGAAATCACCTTTCAGCAACGAAATCACCTTTCGTGACGAAATCACCCTTTCAGCGACGAAATCACCCTTTCAGTAACGAAATCACCATTTCAGCGACGAAATCAAACATATCAGCGACGAAAACCCCTATTTTCATCACATACTTGTGTTATTTTTAAACAGAAGACTTGTAAAACATTTTTAACTGTTTAATTTGTGTGATTTAATCAGGTATTCGTCATTATACATTCAAAATGAATCCGGCTTGGGGTACTCCGTCAACTGCAGAGAGCAAATATAGAAGTACGAGTTTATCTCCATCATGGGCCGAATCTCCCACACCACCTCGAATTATGGCAGAACAATGGGCATCGGTTACTAACCAAAATAAAAGTGAACCGAAAATGGCTAGAAATATGTATTGTGATCTAGTACCAGTTCCTCAGTTACCAGCAATTTGTGTCCCAACCACCGATTTGTATGGATATCCATTACCACCAGTTGCTGCACAGCGCCATCGTTCTACTGTAGCACCATCTTCTCTTGATCCAAGGAACTGTAGTCAAACAAAAACGGCGTTTTATGCTAAAATTCTAAAAGATGCCAGCAATGGTGAATCATCGCGAAACGATGACAATTCTGAACATGACAGTAGTTCAGTTGAAGACATTTCAACTTCAGTTGAAGATGTTACAACTTCAAGTTCAAGTTCAAGCGAGGATGGATCTGAATGTGAATTATCAAGGGAGGTTGTTGATTCTGATGCAGATAGGTCAACATCTGAGAGTGATTCCAGTCAGGTACGTGTCGATGAATCAAAATCTGATAGTTGTGATAGATGTGATATGTGTGTTGGATTAAATGTTAAATTGTCTGATTTTCAAAGAAAATATGACGATTTGCAAAGCAAATATGATGTGACATTTATCCACAATCAACATTTGATCGTGGATCTTTCGAAATGCACAGAGGCCAACATGTTTCGTGAAAATTATGAAAAGTGTGACACCTGGGCCACTACGACCATCAAACAAATACCAAACCAATGAAATATTGTATTTCATACTTGGGATCTGTATAAATATGTGTATCTTTTACACATCAATTCTTGTTCGATTACAAGCTCTAAATCGCTTTCTGGAAGGTTATACGCGCACTGATGCGTAAATATAACCAGTTTAATGCAACGAATACTCCGGAATAGTGAAATAGGCTTAACATACCTTAAATAACCTTTACATAACTTAGAAATAAGTTTTGAAGGCTTTGGTTTGGCAAAATCAAGTTAAATCGCTTACAGGGACTAAAGTTGACAAACTGCGAAAGTATGCCAATTTGATCTATAACAGACATTCCGGAACATGACCATAAGTTAAACATACCATAAATATCCTTTAAATAGCTTAGAAATAGGCTTTGAGGGGTTCGGTGTGCTAAAATAAACTTTTGGGTCATTCAGGGACTAAAAGCGTCAAAAAGTGCGCAAGTTTGCACTTTCGCGCATAACTTACGTTCTGAATACATCCGGACATCCAAAAATTTATGTAAGCACTAAAATATTTTATTTTAGTGTTTGGCATGAGAAAAATCCATTCGTCACGCAATTTGGATCGTTTTTCGCGCTTATGCGCATTCCGTCGTAATTAAGCGAACATCGCGATTGTACGGCCAAAAGAACCGACATCCGAGATATTTTTGAGCACATTTTAAGTTCCCTATACTTTAACTTCATTTTAGAGCTTTGAAATGGGGTTAACGGTGCTTAAATGTGTCAAAAATGCGTCAAATAGCAAGTTTGGAGCTTCAGGGGCCTGTTCTGCCATTTTTGAAAGTGTCAGACCTGCAAGGTCCTTGCGCACCTCAACACTTTTAGTGTTACGATGCACAAGCAGGGGTCAGATGCAGAAAATCATTTTTGGCTGCTGTTATCAGCTTTTAAACACTCCAAAGGCCATTTCCACGTGTTGCTAACTGATCATGGGGAGCCAATTGATGTTCATGAGGTTGCCAACAAGTGTAGGGATGTGATCATTCCCTCTTCTCCAAGAAACGATCCTAACGGTGAACCGAAAACTATAAATACCCAACCCACTTCATTGCAAAACCCACTTGAAATCTGAGATTTCTCTAAGTTGGGGTGTTTCATCACCTCATACCTGAGAATACTTGGATTATCAATCTTGCGGGGACCCTTTGTAAGTGTTCCTTCGTTCTTTTATTGCTTTTCGAGTCCGAAAGTCAAACTTTTTTTGACTTTCTGCATTGACCAGTTTATGGTCAATGCGAAGTTCGTTTGAACTTCATAACGTGAGCATGATCACGATGGTTATAGTCCTTAGTGACTATACCTACTGATTACCACGTTATCTAGGCTCAGTGACGAGTCGTAGTTTCGGCCAAAATGCGCATTCTTGCGTATTTTGTAACCAAACTACTTCTAGGTATCAAAACTGTTTGTTTTGATACCAAACCTGTTTTTCTAAACTTAGTTAAGCATGTTTTAACATGCTTAGCTCGTCACTTTTAGTTTAGTGCTTATATAGGGTCGTAAGGTAAGCGATCTATACAATCGCTTATACTTTCGAACCCGACCCGTTTGGTCGATCATTAGGATCCGACCAAACACATTAGGTGACCATAGTATATAGGGAATAACCTTCCGAGGTTATACCTTATGGTCGCTTCGTTTAAGTAGTCGTATGATAAGTAGTTTATATGCCTTAGGTAAATTACCAAAATGCCCTTTTTACGCCAAAATTCATTTTAAGCGTATGTAACATAACTTTTGGTATCTAAACTGATTTGGTAACAATATTAGACATGTTAAGGCATATTTTACTTGTCATAGGACTAGTTAGGCGTTCCGAACGCGTTTTACGCGTACGACGCGTTAAAGTAGCATAAGCTACCTAAACGGGTCGTGATGGGTCGTAAGCACTTAGGTTAGGTTTCATTTTGTATGTAGGCTTTTTTAAACCATATTAAACGAGTCACCATACTCGTTTGGTTTACGAACCCTCATTCTATCCAATCCTTCGATTTAGGTCCGGTATATTAACATAGTACCTATATTAGGTGCCGTTTGATATCCGTGATCTCTAGCATTGCTTGGTGGTTATCTTAGGACTTCTGAGCAATCTCAAGTGAGTACATAGACCCCTCTTTTACTGTTTTCCAAACTGTTTTGGGGTGAAACACATGTGCCTACTTGTTACTTTCGTGCTTTTCATGTTTTCACATCATATACTTGCTATGTTTATTAGTACATTTATAGTACATGATTTCAATACATTTTATGCTAGGTATGCCCATTGTGTGCATACTTAGTACATCACTTTACAATACATTTTATGCTATATATGCCCATTATGTGCATACTTAGTACATCACTTTACAATACATTTCATGCTATGTACGCCCATTGTGTGCATACTTAGTACATTGTTTTACATTACACTTATGCTATGTATGTCCATTACGTGCATACTTAGTACATTGTTTTACATTACACTTATGCTATGTATGTCCATTACGTGCATACTTAGTACATTGTTTTACATTGCATTTCTGTTGCATATGCTCATCCAGCATATGAACACATTATACTACATTTTGAACCGTTGTAACCTTTTGACTATGTGAACCGTCGTAACCCTTTGATTATATGAACCGTTTGTAACTATTGAACCGTGTGAACCAGTTGTATCTGTTGACATGATTTACATTTGACAATAGACATTTGACTATACATAAACATTTCTACAATTGTTAAACATTTCATCTTGATGGTTTGGTTTGAGTAAGTGATTTAAGTAACGAGGCGTATGTAATATGATACAAGCACGGTGGACACGCCGCTGGTACTTCCTATATATAAGTGTTTGTATGGTATCACATATTGTAGCGTTATTTGAATCATTTCAATTTGAGACATATAACATTTTATACAAATAACATACTTTTCATAAGACATTGATTTACAAACAACTTATCTTATACAAACTCATTTTACATGGTTAGTCATTTAACCATACATTATTCTCTTATTTATACATATCATCTGATCTTATCGTTTTTCAAATGATTTACAAGACAAAGCAAGTTACAAAGTTCATGACTAAACATTTTCTCAAACATAAGTCATGAATTCTGTTTTCACAAAACCTATGTATCTCACAGGCATTTTTATGCTGACGTACCTATTTTCATATGTGTTTTCAGGAGATGATGCATAGGACTTATCAAGACATACTTAGGCGGACCTGTGCCTTAGTGACTTAAAACGAGACAAGAACTAGTTAATTTATGTCATGTACTCTTTGGTTCTTGTTTAAAACAATGTAAACTTTCATGTTTAATTAATAAAATGAAACTTCAATTGCCATGGATTTGAAACAATTAATTCTGTTACAACACTCCCCGACGTTTCCACCACGTTTTGTATGTTCTACGTGGTCGGGGTGTGACAGAAAAGTTGGTATCAGAGCCAATGGTTATAGGGAATTAGGTTATTAGTAATACTTTGACCTAGTCTATAACCTTTCTAGGACCCTAACGCGAGTTTACTTGCGTTTAGTCATAAAACAGTACCGTCACCTATCCTTAGGCGACGACCACAACATGAACATAAATTTCAAAACCGCTTTGAAAACTAATAATCTGTTCTAGGATGATTGATTACTAGGTTTTGAACCCTCTGTTATAAGGTTTTGAACCCCTTTGAATTATCAAAACTCTCGTCAAAGTTTTGGGTCCTAAATAGTGTGAACACGTGCAAACTGGAAGGGTGAATGCCTGTACCCTGGGTTTTCTGTCTAAGGCTAGAGTGTTCGTACAAATCCACATAATCGGACCAGTCACTCTTACCTGGGAACTCTTGGGGTGAGTGTCCACTTATAGGCGAGCATGTCTTCGTAATACACTATCAGGATCTATTTGCTTTGATTCAGCCTTTGTGTTGTTTGTTTGCTTCGTGGTTCAAACAAATGACCATCAACCATGATTTTGGTCGGTAATTGTAACATCCTATTCTTACCCAATGCCATTTCATTTGTTTTCTTTCTTGTTTCTCTTTTAGAATGCCTCCTCGACGCGAAAACCAGATAGCGACTGCCGAACTGGCAGAAATCATTGCGCAGCAAATGGCTGCTCAATTCCCAAAACTCTTTGCTCAATGGAACCAAGCCAACAACAACAACAATGGTCCATGCAATTTCAAGAGTTTTAACTCGGCTAAACCACTCAAGTTTAGTGGTTCTGAGGGAGCGACTGGGCTTCTTCAATGGTTCGAGAGCATTGAGAATACTTTCCACCACGTGCAGTGTCCTGACAATCGCAAGGTCGAGTTTTCTTCGAGTGTGTTCCAGAAGAGGGCCCTTACGTGGTGGAACGGGGTTATGAGAGATCGTGGTGCAGAAGTTGCTCTAGCACAGACATTGGCTAAACTTAGGGCCCTTATGATGAGGGAATTTTGTCCTCGTCATGAGATCAGGGCCTTGGAAAGGGAATTTGACGATCTTACGCAAGATAGCGGTGAGCATCGAGCGTACACGGACCGTTATGAGGAGTTAAGTCTATTATGCCCAAACATGGTCACGCCTTTAGATAAGGCAATCGACAAGTACATTGATGGCCTCCCTGACTCAATACAAGACATTGTGACTGGTAGCAACCCTACTACAGTTAGACAGGCCATTGAGCTATCTGCAACCTTGACTGAATCAAAGATCAGGAAAGGTAAACTTTTCCGAAAAGGTGACAAGAAACCGGTCGAGGAATCGAACCCAATCGAGGAATCAAAGACCATGGATGAACAGACTGGATCCCCTAAGAAGTCAAAGAAGCGAAAGGCTTCTCAGAACTTCGCCATGGTTACTCACAATGATCAAGCCGTCCCCAACCAACCAGCTCAACCCCCTGCTAGGAAGCCATACAATGGAACTGCACCCTTGTGCAACCAATGTAGCCTCCATCATCATGCCAATGTAAAGTGCCGCAAATGCCAAACTTGTGGACTTATAGGCCATACAGCAAGAGTCTGCCCAGTTGCACCTGCACCAAACCAAGCTGGCAACAATCCTGCTCAAGGTCGTTTTCTACCAGGTTCTTGCTTCAACTGTGGCGAGATGGGTCATTTCCGAAGAAATTGCCCAAAGCTTGGTAATGTAAATCCAGCACAGGGATGAGCATCTGACCGACAACATCGTTTAGAAATAATCACGTCTTATGTATTATTTTCTTTTGTTGTCATGGTCCACGAAACAGTTGTTATCATTGTTTATAAATAAATCTTTTATTTACATTGCAATGTATTTATGTGGTTGTATGTATAAACAACATATCCCTTACAATACCGACAATCAAGGAATCGGATTCCTTGAAAAGCAAACTACCCCCCAAAATTTTTCCATCTTATGATCTCTTGCGTTTCCACGAAATTCCTAAGTACCCGTTTATTCTAAGGAAACGAAGTACAAGGCGCAAGTTACAACACGAGACGAATACCCAAAGTACCACTATAAATCCTTAATAAGGGTACTTAAGGATATTTCCATAAATCCTAAAATTGTTGTGTTCCTTAATTCGAATATTACGTTTCTTTGAAAACAAAATTGAATTTTGGGAGATCATCCTATCTTTTCAGAGATCCCAGAGGACATTGAAGTCCAGCGACTGGATTCCTGGTGTACTTTGAATATCCATATTCAATCACTAACAAGTTAATAACAAATTAATAACTGAGTTAAGCAACTATGTGATTATGTGCTTATGTGTTCCCTTTTATGTTTTTGGTGTAATCCAAGTTTTTGTTATCTAAAATCCTTAATGGACTTCTACGTTGTAGTTAAGTCCCTTGGGTTATAAAGTACTACTCCATAATTAGACCCCTTGAGTGGTCTAGTTAAACAGATTGATCCAAAAATCTGGTTAGGAACATCATGTGATGATATAGCTGAAAGGACTCCTTGGTGGCCTAATTAAAAAGATCATTTGTCGATCTAATTAAAAGGACCCTATGGTAGTCTAGTCACCCTCATCACAAGTTTGATTTTCTTCCCCTAAACATTACAAGATAAACTGTGCGGACTGTGCAAGGAATTACGTAATTATGGATGCATACATAATTATGGAATTTAGTGCACAGAAACCACAGCGAGCTTTGTTATGTGCCTAGAAGTTAACTCTATTCATTTCCATTTCTGAAGAAGCACCCGTTGAAAATGACTCCGTTTGTTCATTTTCGTTTCTGAAGATTGTCCGTTGAGGAAATGAATATCCGTTTGATTATCCTTTTCATTTCCATTTCTGAGGAAGCACCCGTTGAAAATGACTCCGTTTGCTCATTTTCGTTTCTGAAGATTGTCCGTTGAGGAAATGAATATCCGTTTGATTATCCTTTTCATTTCCATTTCTGAGGAAGCACCTGTTGAAAATGACTCCGTTTGTTCATTTTCGTTTCTGAAGATTGTCCATTGAGGAAATGAATATCCGTTTGATTATCCTTTTCATTTCCATTTCTGAAGAAGCAACCGTTGAAAATGACTCCGTAAGTTCATTTTCATTTCTGAAGATTGTCCGTTGAGGAAATGAATATCCGTCTGACTATCCTTTTCATTTCCATTTCTGAGGAAGCAACCGTTGAAAATGACCCCGTAAGTTCATTTTCGTTTCTGAAGATTGTCCGTTGAGGAAATGAATATCCGTTTGTTTCTCCTCTTCATTTCCATTTCTGATGAAGCACCCGTTGAAAATGACTCTGTAAGTTCATTTTATGTTTCTGAAGAATGTCCGTTAAGGAAATGACAGGATCATGCCTTGTATATCTGGTGGTTATTTGACACAAAGTCACAAATAGACTCCTACGAATAAATTTCGGGACGAAATTTCCTAAAGTAGGGGAGACTGTGACACCTGGGTCACTGCGACCATCAAACAAATACCAAACCAATGAAATATTGTATTTCATACTTGGGATCTGTATAAATATGTGTATCTTTTACACATATCAATTCTTGTTCGATTACAAGCTCTAAATCGTTTTCTGGAAGGTTATACGCGCACTGATGCGTAAATATAACCAGTTTAATGCAACGAACACTCTAGAATAGTGAAATAGGCTTAACATACCTTAAATAACCTTTACATAACTTAGAAATAAGTTTTGAAGGCTTTGGTATGGCAAAATCAAGTTAAATCGCTTACATGGACTAAAGTTGACAAACTGCGAAAGTATGCCAATTTGAACTATAACAGACATTCCAGAACATGACCATAAGTTAAACATACCATAAATATCCTTTAAATAGCTTAGAAATAGGCTTTGAGGGGTTCGGTGTGCTAAAATAAACTTTTGGGTCATTCAGGGACTAAAAGCGTCAAAAAGTGCGCAAGTTTGCACTTTCGCGCATAACTTACGTTCTGAATACATCCGGTCATCCAAAAATTTATGTAAGCACTAAAATATTTTATTTTAGTGTTTGGCATGAGAAAAATCCATTCGTCACGCAATTTGGATCGTTTTTCGCGCTTATACGCATTCCGTCGTAATTAAGCGAACATCGCGATTGTACGGCCAAACGAACCGACATCCGAGATATTTTTGAGCACATTTTAAGTTCCCTATACTTTAACTTCATTTTAGAGCTTTGAAATGGGGTTAACGGGGCTTAAATGTGTTAAAAATGCATCAAATAGCAAGTTTGGAGCTTTAGGGGCCTGTTCTGCCATATTTGAAAGTGTCACACCTGCAAGGTCCTTGCGCACCTCAACACTTTTAGTGTTACGGTGCGCAAGCAGGGTTCAGATGCAGAAAATCATTTTTGGCTGCTGTTATCAGCTTTTAAACACTCCAAAGGCCATTTCCACATGTTGCTAATTGATCATGGGGGGCCAATTGATGTTCATGAGCTTGCCAACAAGTGTAGGGATGTGATCATTCCCTCTTCTCCAAGAAACGATCCTAACGGTGAACCGAAAACTATAAATACCCAACCCACTTCATTGCAAAACCCACTTGAAATCTGAGATTTCTCTAAGTTGGGGTGTTTCATCACCTCATACCTGAGAATACTTGGATTATCAATCTTGCGGGGACCCTTTGTAAGTGTTCCTTCGTTCTTTTATTGCTTTTCGAGTCCGAAAGTCAAAATTTGTTTGACTTTCTGCATTGACCAATTTATGGTCAATGCGAAGTTTGTTTGAACTTCATAACGTGAGCATGATTACTGTAGGATCGTGAAATGACCTAATGAGTCGATCAGAAGAGTGCTCAGACCGAATCAGAGGCGGAATTCATTGATTCGGTCTTCGTTTAGCTTGTATTCACTAATAAATGTCTTGTTTATTGATCTTGAACAATTTACAGTACAGAGACACTTCGACAGCACCTCGGCGTCGGAAATCAGAAAGTTACAAATGAGACAGTTTGAAGACTATTTATAGGGAGGACCCCTGACCGTTTGAAGGTGACACATCACTCTTCAAACGGTCATGACACTTCAAACGGTCACGACAAACATTTCAAACAAACTACACTTTTGTCTTCAAGTGACTTTGTCTTCAAGCGAACATGCATTCTGATTCATGTTTATATGAATTTTAAAGAAGATGTCACTTGTGATGTCATCTAGATGATGTCACTTGTGATGTCACCTAGATGATGTCACTTGTTCAGATCCGCAACGCAACCAGACTCGATATAAGACGAAGTCGACAGATGTATGCACCAACAGACTCCCCCTCAGATGTTGACGAGTCTTAAGTGTCGAGTCTTCGCATCTTCAGTCTTTATCAGTCTCTTTTCTTTTTAGCATATACCAGGATCTTCTCTTTGGCTCTAACCTCGTCAGACTCCCCCTGTCATCATGATGGGATCGCCATCTGGAATTAGCTATCACCATGAGATCAACCCCTGGCTTTATCTCTGTTTAAGCTCATTTCCTGCACAAAATTCTTTCAAACACATAAGTTTTCACTTAAATCAATAAGAAAAACTTACTAGTAATAGTTATATCAAGTTCAAATTAATAATCTCGATTAACTAATCAAACATTTCTTTCTCAAAACAAATTTCTTCTGTTAAACACACACTCCCAACCCTGTTCGTCAAGTTCAGCACTTGAAATTTTGAAAATCAGCTCTTCATCATCAGTTGTCGAAAATCTTTTTGTATTTTTCAAAATTTATGCTAAAACACTCCGAAAATCTTTTTGGATTTTTATAACAAAGGAATACAGTAAAGAAATATATACAAACAATATTTTTGAGAGTTTGTGTAAGAGGATCATATCAGTGTATATGACCAATCACTAGCACCGTTAAGCTTTAAACATTTTCAGTTCTAAACGATTCACGTTGATTGACGATATGTTTGTCCTCTTAAGCTCAATCTAAAAACTTTCAATCTGCTTACCGATACTTTAAGGTATATTAAGATAGCACTAAGTTCTTATGGACCCCACGATCTTAGCATATCCCCTCATCATGCAATACACTAACTCAAGTAATACCTTTAAACTTTTATCAACTGTAATTTGTGCGAAAAACAAAGCAGAATGTTTAAACATTAACAATCAGGTCGATACTTCCGTATACGCAGAGAAAGTCCAATGTTTAAACAAAATAAGAAAAATAAAAATAAGTTGAAGTTGTTTAGGCTTTAACCACCAGGTCGATACTCCCGTATACACAGAGGAGGTCCAAAGCTTAAACGAAACACCAAAGAAAATAAAGCAGAACGTTTAGGCAACAACATCCAGGTCGATACTCACGTATACGCAGAGGATGTCCGATGCTTAAACAAAATAAAGAAATAAAACAAGTTTAAATCTTCGCAAAATAAAATGCACAATCACAGCGACTTTTTAGCAAAGTTGTGAAAGTTCACAAACTTAACCAGTTTTATGTCATTCGACAATCAGCGATTACTGAGTAGGCACACAGTCAAGAAGGACAAAAACAAGTACTACACTTTTGACCGTGTTTCCCACTAGAACTAGGCTTTTTGCTTTAGATTTGTATCGTTATCGCAAATCTACTAGTCTACCTGAGCCTACCGTCACATCTTTAGTGAGATCGTTTATCACATTTTATCTCTCCATTTCTTTAGCATGCTGTGACAGTCCAACTGATCTACTGTCATTTCCTCTTTTTCACAACAAAACTCATTTTTGCATTTTTCAATGTTTTTGTCATTTTCAAATTTTCTAATTTTTTTAAAATATTACTCCCCCTAAAATCAAAATATGTCTCAATTTTGATTTTCTGGGAAAATTTGAAAACATGCTGTACAAGAAATGTGACAACATGATGAGAATTACTTCAATTCTCCATTCACTTGGCATAAACAATCAGAACTCCCCCTGACAACAAAACATTTTCCCATAGTGATTTCAAAACACTTAAGTTTGTTTTAATCAAAATGGTTTTTCCGGAAAATTAGTTTTGTGAGTCATTTCTCAAAATGGGAATCATTCATCACTTTGTTTTGTAGAAAATCAGATACAATTTAATGTCTCTGATTTACCACTTTTAAGTCGAAATCACTTTCGTGAATTTCTCAAGAAATGTGCCGATTCCTGTTCCACGCTTACCAACCTGGGAACTCCGGCAAGTCAGGTTTTTCATTTAAACAGATTCACCCAAGCCTGACGGTCCTTGGGTGATTTTGAATTCTTGTTCAACAATGGTGGAAAATTTGCATCATCCATTGTTATACCAGAATTCTCAATTTTTACCTCAACACATGGCTCTTCTGGTTTTACCATACCAGAATCATCGCCTGAATGTGGCTTGTCTGACTTTGATGAGCCAGATTCATCGCCGACATGTGACTCCTTTGTTTCCGAAGAAACAAATTCATCACCATCAACTTTCTTCTTCTTCTTATCCTCTTTCGTCCTCAGATTTGTATCTGATGAATTCGTCTTACTTGACTTTGCAGTCGAGGAAAGCGATTTATCAGAACTCTTATTTTTACCAACAGATGAACCCGAGGACAATATCTTCTCCAGATACTCTCTCGCCTTCTTCCTCTTTTTCCTTAGTCTGTCTTTCTGCCCCTGTGAAAGTTTTACTTTCGGTTCTTGAACTTTCTGTTCTTGAACTTTACGTTCTTGAACTTTCTGTTCTTTGAGCTTGACAGAGACTGGTAACTTTGTCATTTTCTGAGATTTAGCCCTCGATCTTTCATTCGATCTCCTTAGGCAATCTCTGGCAATGTGACCTTTGATATGGTAGTTATAGCATCTCCTCGTCTCATAACTCCAACTCTGGCAGTTAACAGCAATGTGTCCTTGATAACCGCATCGGTAACACACTCTGTTATCGTACCAATCACCATTTTCAGCCCAAACATTCAGATCAAAGCACTGTTTGGCTTGGTGATATCCATCTCTCCTCTTGTAAGCTGGATTTGGCTTTGAAGCACTGTGGTCAAACCTGCACCACTTATTACCAACAATTTTTGAGTTTTCATTTTTTACTTTTTGTGGTTTTTGATTGCGATTGGATGATCGATCTGATGAGCTGTTATTCTCTTTTTGAACATTTTTCAAATTTTTCTCTTTTTGTTTCTGTTCGACTTTCTTCTTCAAAGGTTTTTGCTTAGAGCATTCTCCCTTTTCAGTTGATTGTGGAACAGTTTCTTGAAATTTTTCTTTTAACTTTAAAAATAAATTCTTTTTGTCAATTTTTTTCTTTTTCATCATCAGATTTTTCATCGCAATCTTCAACTATGACTTTATCATAGTTTGTGACATCGTCACTTATTGGAACTGAATTAATAAGTTTTGGACAAGGAATAGTTGAAGTATTCACAAAAACCTTCAACTTTTCTTCCCATTCCTTGATTTTCTTTTGAGCACACTCTGCTTCCTTTTCAAGTCGAATAATTTTTTCAAGATGAGAATTGATTGCAATTTGTTTTTCAAGAATGTTTTTACCAAACAAATCTTTCTCATCTTCTAAAATTTTTATTTGACTTTGAAAAACTTTTTCAATCTTCAATTTTTCATTTTCAAGATCTTTTTCTTTTTCTTTCAAAATTTTGTTTTCTAATGTCAAACTGTCCAAACCACTCAACAGTTTGTCATTTTCAGATTTCAACTTCTCAAAATTTTCTTTCAAAACAAGAATCTGTTTATCATCAAATTGCTTCTCATCTTTCAACTTCTTGATTTCCAATGTCAAACTTTCCGCATCCTTCAATAGTTTGCCATTGTTAGCCTCAAGTTTATCACATTTCGAGCAACCTGAGTCAGAACTTGAGGATTCAATCTTCACAGATTCTTCATTCTTTTGAACTTGCTCTGTCTCCATCTTGTATGTTCCTGCACAAAAGATTTTAACGAAGTCAAGAGGATTCATATTCTCATCAATATAACAACCCCTCTTCATATCGTATTTCATAACATCTTTTGCACTAAGACACACACAAACTCTTTTGTTCAGTTCTACAACCACATCCAAACTTAATTTTTTCAAATTATTTTCTATCCTATTCAACAACCCTTTCTTTTTCTCTTCATTATCATTCATATGTGTTGTAAGTTTACTGATGAATTTACTTAAAGATAATTTTGAAAAACTAGAATTCTTTCTTAGATTTTCCAAAAAATCATCCCATTCAGCTGGTAATCCATTAGCAAACTTTGATACTATTTCAGCTTCTGATATCATTATCTTGTTTTCTTTCAAATGGTCAATCAAACGATCAAATCGCTTCTCCAGATCATCTAATTTTTCATCTTTCTTACACAGAAAACAATCGAACCTGTTAACCCAAACATTCTTGGACAAACCTTGATAATGACTACTGAAATACCCTCGATACCAATCATTTATCCTTTCAAGATCATGATTTTCTTTTTCATCAAACATTTCTGCCATTTTAAACAAACTGTTCAAACACCTTGTGCGAACTAGTAACACTTTCAAACAATTGTTTCAAATGAATTTTCAACCTAGTGAAACACCTGAAACACCTTTTGTGACATGAATGTATTTTCAATCAAAACACCTACCAACACTTGACCTTATCACATGCACACAACAATAAATGATTTAATGATTGTAAAAATAGCCGACAATCTGACACTTAATATCAATTGCAAACACATGCAAACACTTAATATCAAATGTCAGAATATTCAATTTGAATCACATGCAATCTTGGGCTATTCAATTAAGACTTTAATCAATGAAACTTGATTGGGCCGCAAAATCCACTAAGCCGACACTATACACATGCAAACTTTTACCGATAACACCTTGAATGAAATATATGAAGTCAGAAAAACACACGAGCCGATGAATTTAATATGCCGTCAAACTTAAATGAATCATATGACCTGTTCACATGCAAACAGTGGAATCGAGACAATTCTGTTATACCTCAACCATTAACTTCACATGCAAATTGTTGTTTTTAACCACACATATCCGACAACATTGAATTTTTACTTATATATGATTGGACCGAAAATCTTGAAGGATCAATAGTCACATGCAAAGTCTGAACAACCGATTCAATTCACATATTCACATGATCTCTTATCTCAACTACTGACACCTCGTAAAATGTTATACACACCTCGATGTATTTTTCAAACAGTTCACACTTTTCAAACTGTAACCATGTTTCAAACGGTCATGTCATGTTTCAAACGGACATGCCCAATTTCAAACGGTCAGGTGGCAGTTTCAAACGGTCAGGTGCAGTTTCAAACGGTCAGGTGCAGTTTCAAACGGACAAGTGCTGGGCTCGTTCAAACGGTCACCAATTTTCAAGCCATTTTTACCAGTTTTACTTTGAATTTTAAGCTGAAACTTTCAAGGGTTTGTTAAAACACAATTACGCACACATTGTGAAAGTTTTAGCCGATTTTAACCGTGAAAAGTATCAATTTTGTGAAAGAAGGTGTAGAAAATCAGAATTTGCTAGCGAAAACGAGCTAAACGGTAAGAACTCTTCCTCCTGAGCTCTGATACCACATGTAGGATCGTGAAATGACCTAATGAGTCGATCAGAAGAGTGCTCAGACCAAATCAGAGGCGGAATTCATTGATTCCGTTTAGCTTGTATTCACTAATAAATGTCTTGTTTATTGATCTTGAACAATTTACAGTACAGAGACACTTCGACAGCACCTCGGCGTCGGAAATCAGAAAGTTACAAATGAGACAGTTTGAAGCCTATTTATAGGGAGGACCCCTAACCGTTTGAAGGTGACACATCACTCTTCAAACGGTCATGACACTTCAAACGGTCACGACAAACATTTCAAACAAACTACACTTTTGTCTTCAATTGACTTTGTCTTCAAGCGAACATGCATTCTGATTCATGTTTATATGAATTTTAAAGAAGATGTCACTTGTGATGTCATCTAGATGATGTCACTTGTGATGTCACCTAGATGATGTCACTTGTTCAGATCCGCAACGCAACCAGACTCGATATAAGACGAAGTCGACAGATGTATGCACCAACAATCACGATGGTTATAGTCCTTAGTGACTATACCTACTGATTACCACGTTATCTAGGCTCAGTGACGAGTCGTAGTTTCGGCCAAAATGCGCATTCTTGCGCATTTTGTAACCAAACTACTTTTAGGTATCAAAACCGTTTGTTTTGATACCAAACCTGTTTTTCTAAACTTAGTTAAGCATGTTTTAACATGCTTAGCTCGTCACTTTTAGTTTAGTGCTTATATAGGGTCGTAAGGTAAGCGATCTAAACAATCGCTTATACTTTCGAACCCGACCCGTTTGGTCGATCATTAGGATCCGACCAAACACATTAGGTGACCATAGTATATAGGGAATAACCTTCCGAGGTTATACCTTATGGTCGCTTCGTTTAAGTAGTCGTATGATAGGTAGTTTATATGCCTTAGGTAAATTACCAAAATGCCCTTTTTATGCCAAAATTCATTTTAAGCGTATGTAACATAACTTTTGGTATCTAAACTGATTTAGTAACAATATTAGACATGTTAAGGCATATTTTACTTGTCATAGGACTAGTTAGGCGTTCCGAACGCGTTTTACGCGAACGACACGTTAAAGTAGCATAAGCTACCTAAACGGGTCGTGATGGGTCGTAAGCACTTAGGTTAGGTTTCATTTTGTATGTAGGCTTTTTTAAACCATATTAAACGAGTCACCATACTCGTTTGGTTTACGAACCCTCATTCTATCCAATCCTTCGATTTAGGTCCGGTATATTAACATAGTACCTATATTAGGTGCCGTTTGATATCCGTGATCTCTAGCATTGCTTGGTGGTTATCTTAGGACTTCTGAGCAATCTCAAGTGAGTACATAGACCCCTCTTTTACTGTTTTCCAAACTGTTTTGGGGTGAAACACATGTGCCTACTTGTTACTTTCGTGCTTTTCATGTTTTCACATCATATACTTGCTATGTTTATTAGTACATTTATAGTACATGATTTCAATACATTTTATGCTAGGTATGCCCATTGTGTGCATACTTAGTACATCACTTTACAATACATTTTATGCTATGTATGCCCATTGTGTGCATACTTAGTACATCACTTTACAATACATTTCATGCTATGTACGCCCATTGTGTGCATACTTAGTACATTGTTTTACATTACACTTATGCTATGTATGTCCATTATGTGCATACTTAGTACATTGTTTTACATTACACTTATGCTATGTATGTCCATTACGTGCATACTTAGTACATTGTTTTACATTGCATTTTTGTTGCATATACTCATCCAGCATATGAACACATTATACTACATTTTGAACCGTTGTAACCTTTTGACTATGTGAACCGTCGTAACCCTTTGATTATATGAACCGTTTGTAACTATTGAACCGTGTGAACCAGTTGTATCTGTTGACATGATTTACATTTGACAATAGACATTTGACTATACATAAACATTTCTACAATTGTTAAACATTTCATCTTGATGGTTTGGTTTGAGTAAGTGATTTAAGTAACGAGGCGTATGTAATATGATACAAGCACGGTGGACACGCCGCTGGTACTTCCTATATATAAGTGTTTGTATGGTATCACATATTGTAGCGTTATTTGAATCATTTCAATTTGAGACATATAACATTTTATACAAATAATATACTTTTCACAAGACATTGATTTACAAACAACTTATCTTATACAAACTCATTTTACATGGTTACTCATTTAACCATACATTATTCTCTTATTTATACATATCATCTGATCTTATCGTTTTTCAAATGATTTACAAGATAAAGCAAGTTACAAAGTTCATGACTAAACATTTTCTCAAACATAAGTCATGAATTCTGTTTTCACAAAACCTATGTATCTCACAGGCATTTTTATGCTGACGTACCTATTTTCACATGTGTTTTCAGGAGATGATGCATAGGACTTATCAAGACATACTTAGGCGGACCTGTGCCTTAGTGACTTAAAACGAGACAAGAACTAGTTAATTTATGTCATGTACTCTTTGGTTCTTGTTTAAAACAATGTAAACTTTCATGTTTGATTAATAAAACGAAACTTCAATTGCCATGGATTTGAAACAATTAATTCTGTTACAACACTCCCCGACGTTTCCGCCACGTTTTGTATGTTCTACGTGGTCGGGGTGTGAGAAAAAGGAATTTAAAAAAAAATAATTGAAAAATTAAAAGAAGATAAGACCGAGCTAACGAAAATGGTTTCAAGAAAAAAACTGAAATAAACCTTTACATCAATAGGCTCGAGTTAATGCAAAAAGAGTTGGCCTGTGCTAAGTGTGAAAGTGAGGCGATCCAGCTTAAGCTGAATAGTTATTCAAACTCTAGGTATGTGCTGGATCACATCATTGACATACAGAAAAAGAAAAATGATGTCACGTGCATAGGTTATAAGAAGTGTCCACCACCTATTAAACACGATTATTCTTCGATGCCTGATGAGGAAAATAAACCTCATTTTGAGCCCTCAGTTTCATTGAGCCTTGAGGAATTCACATTTGGGTTAGGTTACAAAAAGGAAGTATCCTCAGATTCGGATGACTCAGCAGATGCGAAAGTGTCAACAGCTAAACGAGTTCAGGATCCTCCAGTCATTGTTGAGGATGCTGATTCGTCAGATGATGAATCCGAGGATACTAACTATGAACAGTCAGAAACGGTAACAAAAGAGGAAAACATACCTCTCGAAAATCACATTCTTTGTGATCCACCTGCAAAACCGTTTGTGACTGCTAAAGCCAAGTCTGTTGAATCCTCATCGGGAAGCTGTGAAAGCGTGAACTTGCTTTACACGTTGATTGGATCTGATAAAATATATTCAGACAAGGATTTCCCTATCAAAAATGTCAATCAATCTTTGATTGATAAAGTTTTCGAAGATTCTACAAGTAAGTTTTTGGGAAAGTCGAGCCCAGGAGTTGTAGTAACTCAGTGTGCTCCTATCCAAAAATCCGAAGTTAGAAAGAAATACGGGAATCAAAAATTGCAAAACAATCAACGAAAGCAAAATCAAGCTGCCCAAGGAAATGAAAAAGGCAAACAGAGCCAAAACAAGAAAAAGGTTCGGAAGATAAACTTCGTGAAATCAAGAGGGACTGATAAAATTGAAACTTTCGAAAACAAATCCAACACGGATTTTGTTAAACAAGTTAAAACTTTGAAAAGAAACAGTCAAAACAATTACACACAACACAGAAACGGTTGTGATGTAGGACCAAGTACCTCAAGATCACGAAGTTCATCATCAAGCTCTTACAGTTATGATACTCCGTGGTTTGTTGAGCGGAGATCATGTTTTGAATGTGGTGAGTATGGGTACATTGTCAGAAATTGTCCATATCTCATGAAAGGAAAGGCAAAGGTTGATCCCCCCATGGTAACAATTACCATAAAATATCTGTTTCACCAAAACAGGACCCTCGTCTTGTTAAACAACGGGAAATGAAATAGAAAAAGAAACAACGACAAGAAGTTGAAAAGGTTTTAAAACCAGAGGTTATCCAAACGCAGTCTGTTAAATCAGATGTTAAAAATGTAACACCCCAAAAATGTTTATTCCACTTAGGATAAAATGTAGAAGTAATATGGTACTTAAAGGTGGGTTTTTAGATTAAGATTTACAAGTTAATAAACTTTAAGGGGAAAACATGACAATTATCAAACTAGTAAGGTTTATAGTGACTAAACCACAAAAACACACACACTGTACGTGTGTGGATCGACCTGGAGCAAAGAAAAACAAGGGTTCACCCTTGTTCTCACCAAATTCACCAAATTAACAAGGAAAAATCGATGTTTATCAGTTGCATGTGGTAAAATTTCGATCATTTACCCACACCCAATCAAGTGGTAAGTCGAATTTCTGGATTTGATGAATTGTAGAATTAGGGTTTCGACCCAATCATGAAATTGTGATATGATTTGTGTTGTTTAGATGTTAAGGATACTCCCTAGAGTAGAAATCATGCTTGATTTTCGTTAATTGAAATAAAGCCTCTATAAACCCACTTTGTGAAATTTGTGTTATGAATATGAAGATTATAGGAATGATGAATATATGTAATTTGACATGTAATTCAGCTTGTAGTACCCGAATGCTAGATAAATTGATATAGATTAAAGGAATTGTAAGAATTAGATTGAGTAGTGATGACATATAGGATGAAATAGCAAATCATGCTTAAAATGCTTGTACACTATGCTTTATTAATGTAACGCACACTAGGTGTTTGATGAAATGCTTGAAAGAGTAATTATGTGTAAATTGAAATGTGATGGAATGAAAGTTAGGGGACTAAACGAATGAATGATTATGTTGATCTAGGTGTGAAGGAAGAAGGTTCGAATTCTAAGAAATCGGAAGGATCACAAGACCGAGTTATGTTTCGTTGCATACAAAAATCTTACTTATAATTTTGTTATAACATCATAATTAATTATTGTCAAAATGTTATGGTGATTAGTAAGTATTAGCAAATCCCTTGCGGATTTGGTTGTTATGAGAGTTATAATAAGTTATGCAAGTCGACCAGTTCTAGTGAACAAGTCGATCAAGAATAAGCTTCCATCCGTTTGAACGGGTGGTATCGAATGCTATGATAAATGCTAGAAGCTTAATCCGTTATACGGATAGAAAGAAGAATTTATGTTGAAAGCAATCAACCCGATTAAACGGGTTGGATATGTATGCTTAACTCTCATTGAGAGTGTTTATGCCAAACCCAAGTATTTGGGTAGTCGAATGCGTAAGAAAGATGAAGGTTCATATATGGATGGAACTAAAACGAAGGAGTTATAGTCTAACAAGTATGATGACTAACTTTTAAAACCTTGTTGTTGAATGTAGGTAAAGCCTCACTTTAGGCGATCTGGAGATTGGAGCGAGCACTTGTCCATGTCTTGATATACCGAACGCTTCCGCTAGCTTATTCGCATCTTTTGGTCCATGACTTGTTGTTTTGTCTAACTTAGTTAGTAGTCGTACATGTGTAAAACTTGTTGTCTTTGTTTTTAGTAGTTTTATATCAACGGTTCGTAGAATATTACTTAGTAAATCAAGTTAAAAACAGGGGGCACGTTCGCGTTTCGAACGGGTCATGCCCAATTTTTGAAAAATCTTTGTTATGTACAAATTTAGTATTTTTGATGTCTATTAAATTATGATAAGCTTGTTATTTTATTGATATGAATAAGCGGACCTAACAAGTTGGTATCAGAGCCAAGGTTTGAGGGATTCGAGCGTTAAACGCGATGCTTGAACTCAAACCAATGGCTCGTTCGAAGAAGTGCTCGCTCCAAGATCGCTCATGAGGTAACATTTAAGTTATAAATAATTTGCAAGTGTTTATTATGAGTTTGATGAAAATAATTAAAAAGATATGTGGGAAGGTTAAATGAGAAGTTCTGGAGCTGTAAAGCCCAAATGGAATGGAAAGAATCGAATGAGAATGCTTAAAATGGATCAGCAGCGTTTCTGCTAAACGAAAGCCCGTCGCCGACGGGTTAACCCCCCGTCGCCGACGGCATGCCTATGTCCGACGCCTTAACTCCCTGTCGACGGGTAAATGTGTCCGACACCCAATTTAGGAGCCCGTCGCCGACGAGCAACCTAGCCGTCGCCGACGGCTTACATAATACAAACTCTTTGAATTTTTTTGTTTTTCACATTTTATGTTCTCGGGCAATCTGGAAACTTATTTAATAACTACGTAAAGTCCATATAATGCTTAATAGTGGTATGTAATCACAATTAGCGATTACAACAAGAATGGATTCGTAAGAATCAAAAGAAACGAACCGAATGACATGAGATGGACTAAGTAAATACTGATTAATGAGAAATGATATACGGAAAGTTTGTGATTTGTATTAAACGAAAACATGACATTGTGTAGATGGCTGAAGCAAGCAACGTTAATGACGATGATGATACTGCTCGTCAAGAAGCGTTTTACAGTAAAGTCACAGAAGTGGCAGAAGGGGTTATGCAAGCTAATCTTCCACGGTTAGCTCAAGAAGTAGAAAGTCGGGTGTTGGGAGTTGTGGATTCCATGATGACTAGCAAGATTGAAGAACTGAAAGAACTGATAGAGGGATCTAGAAACAAAAGCAAAGAACGAAGGTGCACGTATAAAGACTTTATGGCGTGCAATCCCGCAACGTATGATGGTAAAATCGACCCGATTGCATGCCAAAGATGGATTTCAAATATAGAAGCTGTATTTATTCGAAGTCGTTGTGATAATGAAGATAAGGTGATGTTCGCTACTGGCCAACTCACTTTTCAGGCGAAAGATTGGTGGGATGCACACAGTAAAGAAATAGGGGAGGATCGACTCCAAGTGATATCTTGGCAAGAGTTTAAGGAGCCCTTCATGAGATATCATTGCCCTCAGTCCGCTATTGATAAGATCCAGGAGGATTTCTTGCGCCTCCGACAGAAAAACGAGTCGATAAATGAAATATCAAATTGTTTCATGGATAAGATGAAGTTCTGTGGAGATTTTGTGAAGACTGAAAGAATGAAGATCAATCGCTTTTATGGGGTTTTAAAAGCGGAATTTAGGGAGTTCATTACTCCCTCGAAATGTGAGACCCTAGATGAGCTCATCAATCTGGCACGGGATAGAGAAATCGAAATTAAGAGGCAAGAAGAACGTGGGGAAAAGAGATCAAGCGAGGAAGGTGCAAGTTCGAGTCCATCCAAAAAGGGGAGGTATCAAGAGCAAGGAAGGAAAGATAAGTCGAAAGGTGGTATCACTCCTTGTAAGACTTGTGGAAAGCTTCATACTGGGGAGTGTCTGTTAGGCAAGAAGGGGTGCTACAAGTGTGGTAAGGAGGGACATTCGTCTTTTCAATGTCCAAATAACTCGAAGACTTGTTTCAACTGTTTTGAAAAGGGGCATGTGAAATCGGAGTGTCCAAAACTCCAACAAGGATCAAAGAAGGAGGGAAAGAACGAAGAAAGCTCTAAAGCGAAAGGGAGGATGTTTCAAATCACCTCCGAAGAAGCTAAGTCTCATCCGAATGTGGTTTCAGGTATCTTTCTACTAAACTCCATACCGGTTTATGTTTTGTTTGATACCGGGGCCACTATGTCATTTATTTGAAATGAAATCATACAACATCCTTCATTTAAGATTGAACGAATGCCGATGCCTTTAGAAGTAGAAATAGCTGATAGTAAGATTTATATGTTACACGAGATTTGTAAAAATTGCAAGTTTACTATAGAAGATGAAGAATTCGATATTGACCTCATACCTATGGTTCTGGGGGAATTCAAAATGATAGTGGGTATGGATTGGATGACCCGACACCAAGCGGGGATTAATTGTGAAACTAAAATAGTACACGTCCGGTCCCCAAGTGGAAAACAAATAACTATACAAGGCGAAAGAAGGATGGAAGCGAAACTTTGTACCCTCGTTCAAGCCGCTAAGTATACACTTAACGGGGGTAGGGCATATCTAGCTTACGTGATAGATGTTCAACAAGGTTTCCCGAAGCTTGAAGACGTTGAGATAGTGAATGAATTTCCGGATGTATTTCCGGAGGAATTACCGGGGCTTCCCCCCGAAAGAGAAATAGAGTTTCGCATTGAATTGAATCCGGTTGCGAAGCCGGTTGCTAAGGCTCCTTATAGATTAGCTCCCACCGAGATGCGGGAGCTAATGACACAATTACAAGACTTGTTAGACAAGGGCTTTATACGTCCGAGTGTGTCACCTTGGGGAGCGCCTGTCTTATTTGTTAAGAAGAAAGACGGGTCAATGCGCATGTGCATCGACTACAGAGAATTAAACAAGCTAACCAACAAGAACCGCTACCCTTTACCAAGAATTGACGATCTTTTTGATCAATTGCAAGGGGCGAGTTGGTTCTCCAAGATAGATTTGCGTTCGGGGTACCATCAAGTTAGAGTACGGGAAGAAGATATTCCGAAAACCGCGTTCAGAACCCGTTATGGGCATTATGAATTTTTAGTCATGTCCTTCGGATTGACGAATGCGCCGGCTGCGTTATGGATCTTATGAACCGGGTATGTCGACCCATGTTAGATAAATCGGTGATCGTGTTCATTGATGATATTCTAGTCTACTCGCGAAGCAAGGCCGAACATGCAAGACATTTGCGTGAAGTACTTGAAGTTCTCCATAAAGAGAAACTTTACGCAAAATTTTCAAAATGCGCCTTTTGGCTCAGAGAGGTGCAGTTTCTGGGTCATGTGATCAATTCGGAGGGTGTCTTAGTAGATCCATCAAAGATCGATGCTGCTAATGAAATGGGTTCCTCCGAAGAACCCGACTGAAATAAGAATTTTTCTAGGCCTTGCGGGATATTACAGAAGGTTCATACAGGATTTTTCGAAGATAGCTTTGCCCTTAACAAAGCTGACGAGGAAGAAAGAGAAGTTTGTGTGGGGTAAAGAACAGGAGGAAGCCTTTCGAGTATTAAAAGAGAAGTTATCATGTCCACCGGTCTTGACATTACCGGATGGGACTGAAGACCTGGTGGTCTATTCAGACGCGTCACACCAGGGTTTAGGTTGCGTATTGATGCAAAGGGGAAGGGTTATCACTTATGCTTCACGACAATTGAAATTGCATGAGGTAAACTACCCAACACACGATTTGGAATTGGCAGCGGTAGTATTTGCCTTAAAAATTTGGAGGCATTATCTATATGGCGTGAAGTGCACAATTTATTCGGATCACAAAAGCCTTAAATATTTCTTTGAGCAGAAAGACTTGAATATGAGGCAACGGAGGTGGTTAGAACTTATCAAAGATTACGATTGTGATATCCTTTATCACCCGGGAAAAGCGAATGTAGTAGCCGACGCGTTAAGCCGAAAGGAATATCCGTCTCCCATTCGAGTAAAATCCATGAAGATGATAGTTACGCCAAGATTACTCGAGACGATACGTGATTCCCAAATAAAATCGCTCGCAGCGGAAGATGTAAAGAAAGAAAGATTGAAAGGTGTAACCGATAAGCTAGAAGAAAATTCGATCGGACTCAAAACGAGATTCGGCCGAATTTGGATACCTCGTTTCTGCGAAGTCAAGACTGCGTTACTTGAAGAAGCTCATAAGTCACGATATTCGGTTCACCCCGGGGCTACAAAGATGTATCAGGATTTGAAGACCAATTATTGGTGGCCGGGCATGAAACGTGATATCGTTAAGTATGTCGCGAAATGCTTAACATGTTCCCAAGTGAAAGCAGAGCATCAAAAACCATATGGGGAGTTGCAACCTTTAGAGATCCCGGTATGGAAGTGGGAGGAACTAACAATGGATTTGGTAACCAAGCTACCTAGAACGAAAAAGGGGCACGATACAATATGGGTAATCGTAGATCGGCTTACGAAAAGCGCTCATTTTCTACCTATCAAAGAGGCTTACTCCTCCGAGGTAATGGCAGAAATATATATGAATGAGATCATATCTCGACACGGGGTGCCTGTGTCAATCGTCTCGGACCGGGACACCAGATTTACCTCCCGTTACTGGCAAAAGTTTCACGAGAGTGTGGGCACGAGGTTACACATAAGCACCGCCTACCACCCTCAGACTGACGGCCAGTCAGAAAGAACCATTCAAACACTTATCGATATGCTGAGAGCGTGCGCATTAGACTTTGGGGGAAGCTGGGCTGACCATCTACCCCTAGTGGAATTCTCTTATAATAATAGTTACCATAGTGGCATTAAAATGGCTCCTTATGAACTCCTGTACGGAAGAAAATGTAGAACTCCCGTATGTTGGGGTGAAGTGGGGCAAAGAGAGCTTGCGCCAAGTGATCTAATAGCAGTAACAAATGAAAAGATAAAATTGGTAAGAGCTCGATAGAAAGCGGGCCAGGATTGGCAAAAAGCTTACGCAAGCAAGAAAAGGCGACCTATTGAATTTCAAGTCGGAGATTTCGTTCTGTTGAAAGTGTCCCCATGGAAGGGTATAATCCGTTTCCGCAAGCGGGGCAAATTAGGTCCTTGATATATTGGACCGTTCAAAGTCTTGGCTCGAGTTGGAAGGGTCGCATATCGATTAGAATTACCGCCTACTCTAGACGGGATTCATAATACCTTCCACGTGTCACAGTTGAGAAAGTGTCTTGCGGACGAAACAACATTAGTACCTCTCGATGACATCGAGTTGAAAGAGGGGTTGAATTATGTCGAAAGACCCATAGCCATTAAAGATGTCAAGGTGAAGAATCTCCGCAACAAAGCTGTTAGACAAGTGTTGGTTCAATGGCAACACAGAAAGGGGTCAGAACTTACATGGGAAGCAGAAGACGAAATGAGGAAGCACTATCCGTTTCTCTTTGGTATGACATCAATTGATTTGTTATATGTTTAGGTTTCGGGGACGAAACCTCTTTTAAGGGGGGTGGACTTGTAACACCCCAAAAATGTTTATTCCACTTAGGATAAAATGTAGAAGTAATATGGTACTTAAAGGTGGGTTTTTAGATTAAGATTTACAAGTAAATAAACTTTAAGGGGAAAACATGACAATTATCAAACTAGTAAGGTTTATAGTGACTAAACCACAAAAACACACACACTGTACATGTGTGGATCGACCTGGAGCAAAGAAAAACAAGGGTTTACCCTTGTTCTCACCAAATTCACCAAATTAACAAGGAAAAATCGATGTTTATTAGTTGCATGTGGTAAAATTTCGATCATTTACCCACACCCAATCAAGTGGTAAGTCGAATTTCTGGATTTGATGAATTGTAGAATTAGGGTTTCGACCCAATCATGAAATTGTGATATGATTTGTGTTGTTTAGATGTTAAGGATACTCCCTAGAGTAGAAATCATGCTTGATTTTGGTTAATTGAAAGAAAGCCTCTATAAACCCACTTTGTGAAATTTATGTTATGAATATGAAGATTATAGGAATGATGAATATATGTAATTTGGCATGTAATTCAGCTTGTAGTACCCGAATGCTAGATAAATTGATATAGATTAAAGGAATTGTAAGAATTAGATTGAGTAGTGATGACATATAGGATGAAATAGCAAATCATGCTTAAAATGCTTGTACACTATGCTTTATTAATGTAACACACACTAGGTGTTTGATGAAATGCTTGAAAGAGTAATTATGTGTAAATTGAAATGTGATGGAATGAAAGTTAGGGTACTAAACGAATGAATGAATATGTTGATCTAGGTGTGAAGGAAGAAGGTTCGAATTCTAAGAAATCGGAAGGATCACAAGACCGAGGTATGTTTCGTAGCATACAAAAATCTTACTTATAATTTTGTTATAACATCATAATTAATTATTGTCAAAATGTTATGGTGATTAGTAAGTATTAGCAAATCCCTTGCGGATTTGGTTGTTATGAGAGTTATAATAAGTTATGCAAGTCGATCGGTTCTAGTGAACAAGTCGATCAAGAATAAGCTTCCATCCGTTTGAACGGGTGGTATCGAATGCTATGATAAATGCTAGAAGCTTAATCCGTTATACGGATAGAAAGAAGAATTTATGTTGAAAGCAATCAACCCGATTAAACAGGTTGGATATGTATGCTTAACTCTCATTGAGAGTGTTTATGCCAAACCCAAGTATTTGGGTAGTCGAATGCGTAAGAAAGATGAAGGTTCATATATGGATGGAACTAAAACGAAGGAGTTATAGTCTAACAAGTATGATGACTAACTTTTAAAACCTTGTTGTTGAATGTAGGTAAAGCCTCACTTTAGGCGATCTGGAGATTGGAGCGAGCACTTGTCCATGTCTTGATATACCGAACGCTTCCGCTAGCTTATTCGCATCTTTTGGTCCATGACTTGTTGTTTTGTCTAACTTAGTTAGTAGTCGTACATGTGTAAAACTTGTTGTCTTTGTTTTTAGTAGTTTTATATCAACGGTTCGTAGAATATTACTTAGTAAATCAAGTTAAAAACAGGGGGCATGTTCGCGTTTCGAACGGGTCATGCCCAATTTTTGAAAATTCTTTGTTATGTACAAATTTAGTATTTTTGATGTCTATTAAATTATGATAAGCTTGTTATTTTATTGATATGAATAAGCGGACCTAACAAAAAATGAAAAGCTAAAACAGATTTGGAAACCAAAATCGGAAATTGTTTCAAGGGGAGCTACATCAATTCCGAATCATCGGGAAATGGATGTTACAATTCTCGATGATGACGGACGACCCAAGTCTGTGAAGGCTTGGGTCCCCCTCTCCAACTAATCTTTAAATGAGTGTGCAGGATGTTCCAGGAGGAACTATTGATAATCTTAGGATTGTTGATAGTGGAGCGTCCATGCACAAGATCGGCGACATAAGGCTCCGAAATATTGTTACATCTAGGAGAATATTGTTGCCATTGATGGAGTGAGAAAAGAAAAGGGAAAGAAGACAAAAATGTCTGATGCAAGAATGATGATGAAATAATTTGACCACTTCGACAAAATGAAGATCATTCCAAAGTTTGGTTGTCAAAGGTTTCAGATCTTGTTGCTGTGAAGAGTTTTTCTCGGATTAATTGAAGTAGCTGCAAAATCGACTTTGAAATCCACACCTGGTGGATATCCAGTTTGGGAGAGCACTCAGATTCCTTGCAATGCATGAAGCTGTTGTAGGATACGGTTTTAAATTTCTAATCTCTCCTATACTTGTCGATATTTAAGCTGCTTTATGAATTATTATTATCTCGTACAGCACTCTTTGAACTGACACGTTGATCTTGAATATCACCTCACACGTGATTGTTTCAAAATGAAACTCATCAATGTTGTCATGGTCCATACCGATGACCAGTGTGCCGACCTTTTTACCAAAGCATTTAATAAATCAAGATTTGACTTTTTATTATTGGTAAACGGCATTAAGGTCAAGCAAGAGTAATCCACATCGGAAAATCGTTTTTGTAAATATCTTTGTGTTTTTTTTTTTAATTTATCATAGTTTTGTTGATTTTAGGGGGAGTAAATCCAAGTTTGAAAAATTCAAAAACATCGAAAAATGCAAAAATGCAAAAACAATAGAAAAACAAAAATGAGTTTCCTGGCGAGCAAAAGAGAAAACGATAGTACATCAGTGGTCTGTTGAAACCTCTTTAAACTGAAATGCAAAATGAAAAATGTTAAGCAGCTCTATATATAAGATGTATCGGTAGGCTCACAATCATCTTAAAGTGTGCAGGGTGATATAAACCTAAATCAACTGAAGACCAGGTGGGAACCACTCATTGGCATATGGTCTTAGTACAGAAATTTCGTTTGAGAGATTGCCGAGGTTCTGAGATATGTGGTCTTTATGCTGTTTATCATCTGGGTATCATGGTTGTTTCTTTTACCGAAACAAACGGAGACAAAGTCTAGATCTTCCATGATATCATACATACGTGTACATACTGCATACGACCTCAATAAGTGATCAACAATCACATGTCCACAAAACAAGTGATAATATATCACATTTATCCGGGAGTCAAGTTCGTCTCTTTGCTGTACGAAAGTACTGACCTGTTCACGGACTTGCTCCTGTGCCCTCATGCATCTGAAAATCAAGTTCCTCATCAATAAGTGATTCTATCACATAGGGCTTCTTTTCATCAAAATAAGTGAGTTTCTCACATCTTTTTATACGACAAAACAGATGATAAATGGTATACTCACCAGTAAGATGAAATCCTCGTGCATACCTTGATACGGGAATGTGTCGTGATGTGGATGAACACCGGTCGGTAAGTATAAATCATACTTTAACGTATCCCCTCGCCATGATTACATATGATAAGTTGAGCTTATGTGGATAACAATACCGATAATCGTTATAGGATGTTTATCAAATTGTTAACAAAAAGAACAACAAGAGTGTTTTGGCATGACCGTACACTGATATGATTCTCTTACCCTCGAAACTCGCAAAAAGAATGTTTGTATATATTTACTTTTATTAGTTTCTGCAACTATGTATATATTTATTTACTGCTTTCAGTCCTTAAGTTTGAAATATTCAAAATACCAAAAAGATTTTAGGTGTGTTTTAATATAAACTTTATAAAAGTCAAAAATATTTTATTTCTGCTTTAGATTTGATTAACCGATGTTGGAACTCAAGTCTTCGTTTCCTGAAATCTGATTGAAAACCAAAACGACTGAATCTTCATAAACGGTCAGAGTTTGCAAGTTTTGAAAGTTAATAATCAAAATTGAAAAATCTGTTAACTTTTCAAACTAACTGTCGGACGGTAGTTGAAAACATGGTCACATGTGTGTTATTTGTTTAATGTTAACTATATTCCAAGCAGTTGTTCTCATTACGCGTATAGATTTCTTGCATGTGCAGATGCTAAAGGCGAGGAGAACATGTTCGATGACAAGCTGAGGAATGAAGACACGACGTGAAGGCACTCAAATGATAAAGATGATCGAGTTGCTGCTGATCAATCATCAACACCACAAGGATCTCAAGCATTGAAGATCAAAAGATTCACGAGCATAATCAAAGGGGGAGTTTATTGATACACTTCCTAGATACAAGCAGGAGTTTGTTAATACACTTTCTATGTGTAACTCGTGAAGACTTTGAAGATCCTTTCTGAGAAAATGAACCATCAAGAGATGGAAAACGAGATTACGAACCTCGCAAGCAGCATCCAAGGGGGAGTTTGTTGATACATATTATGTGGATACGGCTCGGCTCGGTTCGACTCGGCTACGAAGTGAAGGCCGTAGTCAAGACATCCTCCTATCTTGACTCGGTATGATAGTTACTTCGTAATGTTCGATGTACATGTAACTGCGTGTGTGCAGTATACATGTTAGTATAGCTTGTTTGTTTGTTGTTTGTTTGTTCTAAAGCCCAAGTCAAGTCCCAAGCCCAACATACCTGGACGAAATCAGGGGCCCAACAAGTGATGAAATCCCTTGTTGGCGAAATCCCCTGATGATGAAATCACTTGTGGTGAAAACACCTTGTGATGAAAACACTTATGGCGAAATCCCCTAGGTGACGAAATCACGTGATTTCGTCCATGTGTTTTCGTGGGTCTTGATTTCGTGGACCACTTTACTATATAAACACAGACAACAGACATAACACAGTTAAGGAAGTCTGAACAGATTTCGGAGCGAACACTGTAAACACACACACACTGAGAGTTTATGAGAGCATCTTGTAAACATTGCTTTGTAACCATTTTCTAGATTAATACAATGGAGTGTTAATCGGTGAATCTTGTGTTTTACGTGTTCGTAACTTGGTTTAACTTACCCGTTTGGATTCCGCGCTCTCGGGTTTGTCGGAAAACAGGGAATAGAGGTTACTCGATCCTCCGGGTGGACCTACAGTCATTAACCCCCCCCCAAAGGCTTAAAATAAACAAAACAGATTAAACAGGTTATCTCAATGATTTAACCTTCATACGATTAAAATTCAATACCCGACCAAGCGGTATTTTATATACCGTACCCCAAGACCGTATAAGGGAAAATACGTTAAAAGTATTTACCTGAGCAAATTATACAAATTTATCCCAGCCGTACAAATCAGCAAGTGCAAGTATCTTTTACTGGTCTTCTAAATCTGGAACGAAGGTTTTAATAACCTATTAGATTCCTAACGGGTCTTACTTAAGTTTAAACTTAGACCGGTTAGTTTTAAAGAAATGTATACGGTTCAAAACGCAAGATTAAGCGAAGACCGGATTAGAATGTGGTTTAGACCCGACAAGTATGAAGACTTGTATAATATGGGTAAACTAAACACATTCTGGATTTTGAAATGAAAATGATAAGGTTTGACCCGTTTCGAATAATTTATGCAAACTAGTTACATAAACCGTACCGAACGCGATAAATGCATAACGGGTAACCAAATGAGTCATGAGCAGGTTTCCTAAGTTAATATGCCTTAAATATGTTGTGATATCAATAGGATACCTTCCATTATGCCCAAAACGAATTTAAAATCAATTTAAGCCCCGAAGGGGTATTTTGGTCATTTTAAAGATTATAAAAGAGGTTAAATAATAAACTGAGGTTCTGGTCTAAAATGATCAGTAAAAATATTTAATTTAATAAGTTATATCAGTAAGGTATTGCATAAATGTGAAATTTATCATTTATAACCAAACTATGCGCCGTAGGGGCATTTTGGTCATTTCACATAAGATTTAAAGGTCAAAATTGGAATTCTGAGTTCAAAACTTTTTCTTACTGTTAAAGTATAAAAATTTACTTAAAACATCAGTAGGTATTAAGTCTTATATGCCAAAAATAGTTTTAACCCATACTATGCGTTTAAAACGCGTAAAAGTCGGCTTTAAGCGATTTTCGGGTTATACTAGGAAATCTGAGTTTTTGATCAGTTTATAAAGTTCAAAATATTTTATTTATCATATAAAATCAGTAGTAAAAAGTTTGGTATCAAAATGTTATGTAAAACTCATTTTATTAGCAAAAAGGGTATAACCGACAATTACCGAATTAAAGCAAGAACCCTATGTTATGTTCAGTTTAAAAATAAATAAAAATCTTTAAAAATCCCAAAATATTATATTACATCAGTGGGTAAAAAGTTTGGTGTCAAAATTTGGGTTTAGATAGGCTTTATGCTAATAATGCCGTTTAATTAATAAAAAGCTTTCAAATTACGATATTGAGCATAACTCCTAATTTAGACCTCAAACTGATGTCAAATTTTTAGGACATGTTTATAAATGAGTAATAAAGGTTTTTCTCCTCTCACATTTTCAAAAATCTCGTTTTAAGGTCAAAAGGGCATAATGGTCAACATTTAAGAAATTAACGGAAACATGCAAATGAATCGGATTAATTAGGAACCAAGTTGTATAATCTCAGAGGGTTATACTAACCTATAACCTGGTCCTAATGGAACTCTAAGCATTGTCTAAACTAAGCTAAATCGGGTCAGAACTGAAAGTCAAAGCAAAAGTCTACTTTTGCGACTTTCGGTTCCGAACCGAGCCTAAACTCAAAATTGTCGGGTTGAACATGCTTAGACATGTTCTTACATTAATTACCAAGTTATATAAGTGTTAAAACAGGTTTCATAGCTTCTACATTGTTAATTATGAATTTATTTGCAAAATAACTTTCTGTTGACTTTTTAATATTAACTTTGACCCGACAATTGACCTAGTTAGAGTGGAAATCAGAGGGTGCCCTTTTAAGGGTTTATTACCCACATAATTACCAACTCATAGCCACTTTCAATTCGAAAAATGACTGGACCATTAGTGATTAATCACTAGGTCAAAGCTTAATTACAACGACTTTGACTTTTTGTCATTAAACTAATAAAACATGAACTAAAGAGGCTAAGATTGCTTACAAAGGCCCTTAGCACGAATTAGGAGCTTGAGAAAACTTGCTTGACGTCCACAGAGCTCCAGAGAAAGAGTTATAATGATTTTTGAGTGAATGAGCAATGAACTAGCAAACAAGTGTGCTTATATAGCCAAAAACAACTCACAAGATCACTCCACATAAGTCTAAGATTGATTCCTGATCATCCCAGGTGTCCCCTATGCATGAAAATCTGTTGGCTAAGCTCCTAAATTCGAAAACCACCATGCAATGGCGGTGTAACCTGCTGAAACAGGCATCTGCCAACCTTTTCTGCATCTGCAGGTTTCAGGCGGCCCGCGTAAGGATTGGCCAAGGCCTTACGCGGCCGGTATGAGGGTCTGATCCGGTCACAAGTTTGTCAGCTTTGCACATTTGGTCCCTGGTCCTTCTAAACTTGATTTTAACTTGTTTTTATTGTACTTTTAACCCCCAAACTTGACTTTTAAGGACTCTAAGTCATAAATAAATTTCGTTAAGCTCCCGGTTAGTTATACGATCACCGAAAAGTCCTGAATTTCAACGTTGACGCTTTTAACCCCTTATTTACGAATGTTAACGTATTTTCCTCATACGATATCGAAACCTTGTGAAATTTTTATTACTTATTCTCGGGAGCATAATTAATCGCTACAAAGCTTCGGGTTCATTAAAAGGTCACTCAGAGGTATAATTTAAACATGTTGACACATTTAACCCTTGTGGCTTGCAAACTTTCACTTTCTTCCACAAACGGTTTCATACGATTCATGATTTATTCGTTTAAGGGTATAAACATCGTGTAGGGTTGTTGAAAAGCAAAATTATCAAATGTTGACACTTTGAATCCTTCTACGCACATACTTTCATTGTTTGTCAACTTTAGTCCCTCTGAAATAATTCTTCACACGTCTAAAGTCCATGACACGTGTCTTTATAATATTGGACATGATTTTGCGAGGTGTTACAGGTAGCTTGGTAAATCACACAATATTTAGTACAAATGAGGGCGTAAGAGTTCTAATTTTTGGGGGTTTGATTAATATAAAAACAAAAGAGTCTTGAGAGTGTTTCTCATAAAATCGTGTGTGTTTGTGAACCAACTACTCCAACAATTGGTATTGCCTGTTGAATCACCACCAAAGAAGACAAACTTTCGAGCGGTTCAGTTTTGCAATCCGTAAGAGATTCTTAATGTGATAGTCATGATATATCATTGTAAACAGAAGTGTACTACTCGCCGATTTACACTACGGCTAAAGATTAACCACCACTATAAACATAAGTGTACTACTAGCCGATTTACATGACTCCTAAAGATTAACCGACAGTTTTGTTCAAAATAATTAAACAAAATAATTTGCATTGAAGACGTTCAATAACATTTATTTTTTGTTTATTTCTTTGCAAACCTGTTTCACCATCTACTCACCTATATATACTAAGGGCTCCTTAGTTTACAAATACGCCTTTAGACACATAGCAATCTCTAAAACACATTCAACATTATTTCTCTTTTATGGCTTTCATCTTCGGGTTTCGGGGTCTTCTTCGGCATTGCAACTGCTTAGGTTGTTGTATCCCGATAAAAAAACAAATTCTCTTGGATGACTCAAAATTTGTTTAAAAGGACCCGTGTAATTTACTGCTTTCCTTTGATTATTGTATTGTATAAGCGTTGAGTATTTTGTTCAGCTCTAATGGTTATGTAAGACTCAAAATTTGTTTAAAAGGACCCGATAAGAAACAAATTGTCAGCCTAGAAACTTTTGCGTTTAGTATTTTGTTCTTGTTTTTTGTTTATTTCAGCTCTAATGGTTTTATAATTTACTGCTTTCCTTTGATTATTGTATTGTATAAGCGATTTTATCTTTTATTTTATACGTGAATGATTCCTAAATATATTACACTAAATGTTTAAAAATCTTTCAACGTGAGCTTTTGAATGCTGATTTCTGGAGGTTCTTATTTGTATTAAAAAATAAATATTTTAGTTAACTGGAAAACAGAAATATACAGTAATACCATTCTGTCTCCATCAAGAAAGATTCCATATTTTATTGTGTTAACCTAAATATTCTTGTGTATCCGACTTATACGCGTTCGTAAGTTAATATCTATTTTAAATATTCATGAAAAAGATGGTGGGCAAGCCTGTGAGGCTTTATTATCCTAGATTAGTTGCCAAGCTAGTTATAGATCCTCTTGAAAAGCAAGTCAAAGTGGTTGATTAATTATATAGCAAATCATATTCGTAAACTAATAATGAAAAGCAAGTCAAAGTGATTGATTAATTATATAGCGAATCATCTTCGTAAACTAATAAAAAAATACGTAGGAGACTTTTTCTGGTGACGGAGAATAGTATATTATTTTGCTCATTTGATCTATATGTGTATACCCGTAATTAATTTAATAATTATTCATATGACTTATACTATATGCATTGTAGATTCTATCAACTATTCTTAAATCTACAAAGCTCAGTAGCTCTGTCATCGAAGACCAGTTGCCAAGCACTTTATGCATATAAGGGTGTGGGGAGTGGTTAAACACTTTGGAGTGGCAAACCAAAAAACCCACCAATCAGAGCGCGTCATGTCAATCAGTGAAAAGTGTTTAAACTTTGGTGAAAAGTGTTGGCAATGGTTTAAACATTTGATAAAGTGGTAAACTTTAAAAAAAAAAAAAGGTGTGATCGGTTGAGAGATGGAATGGACCCCACCCACACACCCTCTCTCTCTCTCCTTCCTCCCCTCACCGATTCGGCATGCCACCACCGATTTGGCAAACTTTGGTGACTAAACACTTGTTGGCAGTGGTGTTTACCACTCGGTAAAGGGGTTTGCCACCCTTTACCGATTACCACTCCGGACACCCTAAGCCTCAACCCGTCTTTGAAAGTAGGATGGGTCTTCTTTCCCATCAGAAAACTACTTAGAAGCACTACTAAAAAAAACATAAATAAATAATCTCATCTAATTCAATTTGGCTGATAATAATCTCAAGTCAGTTATTAGCCGATAATAACCCGAACTGGTCAAATTTTTTGTAAAATAATTCGCCGTTAAAATAGTTTAATGAAGTTAAGTTTTTTTTTTTTCGAATTACAAACCGATGTTTTAAGGCTTTTGATCAGAACGAGGATACGAGTCGATTGATATAAAACTTATCTCGAAATACTCCCCCAACCCCACGAAAACGGTGCTTCAATTCGGGTGTTTAAGCTTTCAATTAACAAAAATTAAGCCATTTCGAGCACAATTTCAAGGTAAGTTTTAAATCAATCGACTCGTATCCTCGTTCCGATCAAAAGCCCTAAAACATCGGTTTGTAATTCGGAAAAAAACTTAAGTCCGTTAAGCTATTTTAACGGCGGACTATTTTACAAAAAAAAAAAATTGACTAGTTCGGATTATTATCGGCAAATAACTGACTTGGGATTATTTTTTTTTACGGCGAATTTGGATCACTGACGGACCACTGGAGTATCATCGTGCCACCAGTGAAACCACCCGATCATATCCATCTCCACTAGGCATAATGCCTATACACCAATTCAGGAGGAAACCCAATAAATATGGGAAAACCCCCTTTGTGGGAATCGAACCAAGGACCTATTGGTCCCAAAGTCTTATCCCACCCCCAAGATGCCACTAAGCTATAAAGCCATGGACAACTGACTTGGGATTATTATCGGCCAAATTGAGTTAGGTGGGATTATTTATTTCCAATTCGCCAAAAACATATGGGTTATACGATTTATCTGATTTCTAATAGCCGCAACCATTATTAAAGGAGTGTTCAGACATGGTAGGAACTAGCATATGGGTCGACCTGTAGTATTTAAATTAATATACGATACCCCTCAAAATGAGTATTGAATTTAGGGTTATTGGATTTTATTAATCCAAAGTTTCACCAGTTGTCCGATAATAATCCCAATTTCAAAAATTCCATCTAACAATCTCAACTTGTAAGATGTTGGCCCCCATCGATCCTTTTTTCAATTGAGTTATAACCCAATTAGTTTTTGCTTACGTTGACCGTTATGTGACGTGGCAGATGACTTGGTTGCTTATATGGCACCAGAGGTGTACAAATCGTTTTTTTATCAAAGACCGGCTCTTGTTATTAATCGAACCGGTTTTTTCATCAAAAACAAAAACTGGTTTTTTTTATAACCGGTTTTGGTTACTAATCGGTTTTTTTTAACTCAAAACAATAACCGGTCCAACCGGTTACGACCGGTTTATTCCAAAACAACTGGTTTTTTATAACCGGTTTCGAAGACGAATATTCCTAACCGGTCTATAACCGACGGTTCGGTTCGGTTCTAAAACCGGTTATAAAAAAACTGGTTAAAAAAAACCGGTTTCGGTTTTTTTCCCGGTTTCGGTTCTAAAACCGGTTTTTTTGTACACCTCTATGTGGCAGCATCACTATCTCCACCTCCATCCCCACCAATTCCCACCACCACCACCCCCACCATTAGCCACCACCACCACTATCAACCCCCACAACCACCCACCACCGTTAGCCACCACCAACCTTCAGCACACTGTCATCAACCACCTTCAACTCTATCACCACACTAACTAAAAATCAATTCGAATCACTTTCATTTGTCCCTTTACAACTATTTCTAGAGAGAGAAAATTGTTTCTAGAGAGAGAAAGTGAGCAGAGGTTGCCGGAGAAGAAGACTTGACCTTCGTCGGAGTTCCAGAGGTCGCCGGACAATTGAAACCTTACGTTTTATCATCAATCAACATTCGTACAATGTCTAGTCATCTTCTCTGGCGACCCATGTTAAGTAACAACCTATGGTGCTTGTTCGGCAGCTTGTCATAGGTAGCAGCCTCTGGTCATCTTCTCTAATCATCTTCACACACAGATGGAGATGGCAATGTTAACTGGTGGTGGTGGAGATGGTAGTGGTGGTGGGTGGAGATGACGGTAGTGTTGTTGGAGGCGACAGTGGTGGTGGGCGGTGTAGATGGCGGTAGTGGTGGTGGCTGATGGTGGTGGTGATGGTAAGGTGGAGGTGAGGTAGTGATGAGAGTGCCAAATCATTGTCCATGTCAGCAAATAATAAAGTTGTGTGCCACGTCAGCATCCAAGTCAGCAAAAACTAACTGGGTTATAACCAAGTTAGAAAAGGATCGATGGGAGTAAAATCTTAAAAGCTGGGATTGCTAGAGAGAATTTTTTAAGTTGGGATTATTATCGACCAACTGGTGAAACTTTGGATTATTAAAATCCAACAATCCTTGAATTTAAATAAGTATTTCAATTATTCTTTACTAATAGTGTAAAACGGTGTATGGACATTATCATCTAAAAAACTACATTAATTAAGAGAAAAATGCTCAAATAATCCCTTTGTTTGGTGAAATTTCACCTATAATCCTTATCTTTCTAAAGTTACACCGTTTGAGGTGGCAGTGCTATGGCGGTGGTTAGGAAATGGGGGCGGTGGTGGTGGTGTTATGTGGTGTGGAGGTGTTATGGTGGTGGTAGTATTGCGGTGAAAGTTGCAGATGGTGATGGTGGTGAAGAGTTGGGAAGATGAAGTGGGTGGTGGGTCTCACAAAAATTTTTAAACATTAATATATTTCCTTTAAATTTTTAGTTATTAATTTAACAGTAAGGGTATTGAGGTAATTCCATACTCACTTATCTAAGAAAGCTAACCTTCATTCAGGTTACGTGCTATCCTAGAAACCAATGTGAAAAGTTAAGGATTATAGATGTAATTTTAGAAAGATATATAATTAAAATTTCACCAAACCACCAAAGTTATCTCGACTTTATTTGACTATAGGGTGTGGTCATGACCTCATGGTCACCATGACCCTCCACATTAGCTTCTTGTCATCTATTTCTAATCCATCATTCAAAACCACTACCCTAAGGGTGTGGTTATGATCCAAACCACTATTCTATTATTTTAATTTATGTTTGTGAAAATGAAAATGAAATATTAAAAAAAGGAAAGGAGGCTCATGATTGCCATGGTTTAATCCATGACAACCATGGTGAATGAGGCAAGAGGATGATGTAGCAATCTATTAATGGTCCTATATGATAATTAATGATCCAATCCATAACCCCCAAACCCTTTAGACTACCCGGTATGGGGGTCGGCCCTGCCCCGGCGAGCCCCAGTGCCGCACCCCCACACCGCCCCCCTCACGGGCGTCCCGTCTTCTCCGCCGGCTGCATGACGCGTGCGACGGGCCTACTTCTTCTCTCTCTTTCATCTTTCTCTCCTCTCTCTCTCTCTCTAAAATCAAATCAATTTAATATTTTTTAATTGTTTTTATAAATAGTGTGGGGCTCTGTCACACCTCAACCGATGGCGGAATCATCGGGGCGCGGCACTGAGCGAAACAGATTGTCCAGAAGTTTCCATAACAACTATCATTACCATTCAATTTAAGTCAACATGTCCCATACCATGTCTCAAATAGCAAACAAGTTATTACAAACAAAACTAAACAAATATTCTGTTCCGACAACTCAGATTTAAACATAACTAGTTTATTCGTTGGTTTCTAGACTCCAGTTCCTAGCTTCAAGTTCATCACAGCCCGAGAAGCATATGAACAACCTAGGCACCTGTCACATACGTTAAAATAAAGTCAATACATATAATGTAAAGGTGAGCATACAAGTTTGATAATAGCATATAGAGTTCGAATTTCGTTTTCGCATAACCATCACGTACACATAGTGAAATGAAGCACGTTAGTTATCGACATAGATCCATCGATACCAATGACTGCGGGTTGACTGCCCGAGGCAGTTCGCAATACATGATTACCACCGTAATCCATGCAAGTAAAAGATCCTTAACAACCCCCGTGTGAACGGGTGCTGAGTCCAAACTATAGTACTATTGTTGCTAAGGCAGGTAGACAGCATTCCATGTGTAAACATAACAACAAGCATTCATAAGCCACGTATAACATGCATAAATGGTTTAGCGTTAAAACAGCTTGAGTAGTGTGATAGTTGTAGTTTGAATATTTGTAACGTATGTAACACCCAAAAGTGCTAAAAGCAAAAAGGGTTCGAGTATACTCACAGCGATTATGGATTGAAGGGAGCGCTTTTCAGCGAGTATAGTTAGCCTGAATAGATTCGATAACGTAACGATAAGTGGCGCGTAAAACATTACAAAGTGAGAGTTGGTAGGATAACTGATCGTGCGGATCAACTATCCGTGAGAGGAAGTCATCCGTGCGGTGAACTATCCGTGCGGATGGTGACCCATCCGGATAAGCTATCCGTGCGCATGGGCTGTCCGTGCGGATGGTAATCCGTTCGGACTAGTCATGCGTGTGGATTGCTTATCCGTACGGACAAGTTGTTCGTGCGGATAAACGTTCAAGTGGATTGTTTCTTCCTAAGTTAAGGATGTGTTTGTGTATGATGGCTTGTGCTTTGGAGTTTTCGTTGTAGCATTTAAAGAACATTTAAGTGTCTCTACCTTTCAAGTCGGTCGCGCGGACAACAATCCGTACGGATGGTAGTCCGTGCGGACAATGGTAATCCGTGCGGACAGTCTGTGCGCGCGGGCAGAGACAATCCGTCCGGATAGCCTGTCCGTGCGGACGACTTGGCTGTGCGGATGAACACTGTTTGAATTTATTTTAAGGCCTTAGTATCTCATGATCCGAAGAGTAATTCATTCAGAGGTCGTCCGTCCGGATTGCTCATTCGTCGATACTCAAACCTTGTTTGGAAGGTGGGTCCCAAGGGTAGCTCATCCGGGTGACAACCCGTCCGTATAGCCTGTCCGTGCGGACTGCTTGTCCGTGCGGACAGCTTGTCCGTGCGGACAGCTTGTCCGTGCGGACAGCTTGTCCGTGCGGACAGCTTGTCCGTGCGGACAACTGGTCTGATTGTTCCGTTCGTCTACTCTTGGTTTCTGTTGTCGTTTATCGAGACGTTCTGATTACGTGGCAACCACTTGGAATCGTATTCTTACCCGCACGACTAAGCCAGCCAGGAACCACCCTGACTCGACATGTCGGCGACTCAGAATGGTCATTCCGGTTGACTCCGAAATCAGGTGTCTTGTGGTAGGATTCCAGATCTAGGACTAGTGCATCACTATTATCGAGCAGAAACTAGAACCGATCAGATTCGTACCGATCTTAAGGGTAAAAGAAGGTGAGAGCTTAGGTTTATTTCTTTCAACTCTTTTATCCTTAGAAAAGTTTAGATTTAGGTGATGTTGTTGTGAAATCTTGTGGAAATCGTTTAGATCTGAGTTATTCTTGGTGGAATGATGTCAAGCTTGAAGTTCATAAGAACTTCATGATGACATCACTCAAGAATACCTCAAATCTTGATGATTTCATGGTTAAAAGTGGAGATTTGAAAGATAGAAAGGTGTAGAATTGTGTAGTGATCAAGAATGTACAAGAATTAGTGCAAGATCTTACCTGGATTGAGAGAAATCTGAGAAAAAGTGAAGAATGCGTGCGGTTCGGACGTCACTTGCCAAAAGTGGAAAAGTTGGAGAGTGACCCGTGTATTTATAGGATGCTAAAAGGGGAAAGGGTGAGCCGTGCGGATGGCACGTAACCCAGATAGGCAATCCGTGCGGATTGGTCATCCGTGCGGATTGGCAATCCTTGCGGATTGGCAATCCGTGCGGATTGACCATCCGTGCGGATGTCACCTGATTTGGTGCGTTCGGTGCGATGACGCATCGGTTTTGATTTTCGAGCGATTCGATAGGGTTTCCTAGTCAAATTACTTTCAGTCCCAACTACTTCTTATATGGTTCGACTCGGAATTCGGGTTCGGGTTCGGGTTCGTTTACATTCGAGTTAGACTTCGAGTTCGATTGAGTTCGCTTGATTATCTCAACAAAACATAAAATAAACATGCACAGGTAACACATAAGGCATACACACACGTATAAACAACAAGTAAAATACACAGTTCGAGTTACGGTTCGATGTCGATTCGATTAGCATAGCTTGATTAACTTTATCGCATTGTTACTTCCTATCATTCACAGTCGTAGGTCGATTGAAATACGGTCAGCATGATTCGATTATTGCAATGAACGACACTTACTCCACATAATATAAATAAAATAAAAACATTTCTACGAGTCAAGTCGCGCGAAATCGGTCGTTGACTTTGACCTTGACTTTGACTTTCACTTGTGAAAACACGGGGTGTTACAGGCTCCATCCTCCTCCCCCTTGGTCCATCCCCTTTAGGGCCATCCTCACTTCCGATGACGTGACGTCCTACAAGGCAGCCCATTCCTTGAGGATGACCCTCACCATACCCACTAGCCTTAGCCTTGAACTAATCAAAGTGAAAAGCAAACACGTAAGTATTGAGTTTGAAAAAGTATTTCAATTACTCTTTATTAATAGTGCCACCAAATGATGTATTTTACATTTTCATAGTAATTATTACCTCACAAACTTTATTCTACCACTTTGTGTCACACCCCAACCGATTGAGTAATCATCGGGGCGCGACACTGAGCGAAACAGATTGTTCAGAAGTTTCCATAACAACTACAATTACCAATTATTTAAAGCAACATGTCCCATACCATGTCATAAAAGATAACGTAATTATTACAGGCAAAATCTAGTCAAATTGTTCTGTTCCGACAACTCAGATTTCAAATACAGACAGTGTTTATTTGTTTCTAGAACTTTCCTAGCCCCGATTTCACAGCAAGCTAAACACATAAGCATCCTAAGCACCTGTCACATACGTTAAAGTAAAAGTCAATACACATAGTGTAAAGGTGAGCATACAAGTTTGATAGTAGTATATAGAGTTCGAAATCGTTACGCATAACCAGCACGTACACAGTGTGAAATGAAGCACGTAAGTTATCGACATGAACCTATCAATACCAATGACTGCGGGTTGACTGCCCAAGGCAGTTCGTAATACACACTCACCACTGTGAGCCATGTAACAAATTGTCCTTAACAACCCCTGAGTGAACAGCTGCTGAGTCCAAACAAACAGTACTATCGTTGCTAAGGCAGGTAGACAGCATTCCATGTGTAAACACAACAAACAAGCATTCATTAAGTCACGTATAACATGCGGTAACGATTAGCATTTAAAGTATTGCGTAGTGTGTTCGATGTGGTTTAGAATAAGTAACGTATGTAACACCAAAAGTGCGTAAAGCAAAAAGGGATCGAGTATACTCACAGCGATGATGGATTGAAGGGAGCGCTAGAGTTAGATTAGTCTGATCAGAACGATAGCATAATGATAAGAGATACGTAAAAGGGTGAGGTGTGTCAAAGGATCGGACGGTACTCCGATCGGATAGCCATCCGATCGGATAGCCAGTCGATCGGGTGACAACCCGCTCGGATGGTCATCCGGTCGGGTGACCTTTCGAGTGGATTGTTTCTTCGTTTGGGAAGGATGTGTTTGTGTATGATGGCTTGAATTTTAAAGTTTTCGTTGTAGCATTTTGAAAACATAGAAGTATCTCTACCTTTCAGGTCGATCGACCGTTCGATCGGGCGACAATCCGGTCGGTTGGATACTTCAGTGAGAACAAGTTCACAGCAGTTTGTCAGTCGATCGGATTGTAGTCCGGTCGGGTGCCAGTCCGTTTGTATTGAACATGTTGAAAATTGTTTAAGTGTTGAAGTCAGAACATTGCATAGTCGAGTGACAATCCGATCGGGTGGTAATCCGATCGGACAGTGGTTCGTTCAATGTTCACAACTTCAGGTGTTTGAGATAAGAGTTAAGTGTGGGGCCAAGGTGCAAGCCGATCGGGTGGCAACCGGAACGGGTGACAGTCCGATCGGGCGACCCTCCATTCTGGTCGACCTGATTGTCTTACACTTGGTTGTTTTGATGGTTGTCGTTTTATCGAGATGATTCGATAACGTGCTGGACAACGGAAACCTCGTCCATACTTGGTAATCTGATCGGACATGAACCACCCAAATCCGACCAGTTAACTGTTCGAGACGGTGTTTTATGTTCAACCAGAAATCGGTAGTCTGGTGGATAGAATCCAGATCTTGAACCAACACTTCGACAAGAAAGAGTAGAAGATCAGGACAAGCTCCGATTTTATCAATTTTAAGTGCATTGAGTGTAAAAGAGTTGAAAGAAAGTTAGAAACCATCTTTCAGTCCTTTTTCACCATGAATATGTTTAGATCTATGCAAAATCTTTGTTTATTTGTGTGGAAATCGTTCAGATCTAAGTTGTTCTTGGTGGATTGAAGCCAAAACATGAAGTTCATAAGAACACCATGATGACATCATCCTAGAACACCTCAAATCTATTGATTTCACGGTTAAAAGTTAAGATTCAAAATATAGAAAGGTGTAGGAGTGCGTGTAGATCAAGAAAATACAAGATTTAGGTTGAATACTTACAAGAATCGCGTGAAATCGGAGAAAAAGTGGGCAAGAAGCGCTGGTCGGACGAGATGTGCGGAAAAGGTAAGTTTGTGATGTTGACAGGGGTATTTATAGGCTTTCCATAAAAGGAAAAGGGGGAGAGGCTGGTCGATCGGGTGACTGCTCGATCGAGTGTCACCTCGATCGGGTGGCAGCCCGATCGGGTGGCAGCTCGATCGGCTGGCCACTCGATTGGTGTGCAAGGCGCGACAAGTTTTGCTGTTTCGATTGCGATTGCGAGCGTTGCGATGCGATAGAGTTTCCTAGTCAAATTACTTTTAATCCCAACTACTATATCAACATACAATCATCCTTATTTCATATTCGTTTAGCGTTTGCGATTCGATTGCGATTGAGTTTCGATTGCGTTTCGATTAATCACCACATCATAAACATAAATAAACATGCACAAGTAACACATAAGGCACACACACATTAAACAATATCTAGAACGCGTAATTCGAGTTGCGAGTGCGATTGCGATAGCGATAAAGCGATCAAACATGCGATAAACATCGAATAAACCTCGATTATTAATAAGTACTCCACATAATACAACTAACGTAAAGCATGAAATAGACTATCTACAAGTCAAAGAAGCCAAAACATGATTTGAGCAAGGAGTGACAGATCGCAATTAGCAATCTTGTCTCCCTTGACTTAAATCTTGACTTTGACTTTCTAAACACGGGGTGTTACACTTTGGATACATGGTATGGGATGATCCTCCCTTGGAGGATGATCCGCCACTTAGGCGCCACATCACCATCCTTGTGAGGATGGTCCATCCTACAAAATTAGTGGAAATGGGAGGATGATCTTACCCTACCACTTTATTATTTTTTTTAATCTTCCACTTTTTTTAACATTTAACAAATAAATTAAGAAAATATTTTCATTAATATTAAAAAACAATACATAAACTTAAAAAAATCCTAATAAATAAAAAAAACATAAACTTAAAAAACATCAACCACTTTGATGCTTCTTCATGATGTCGTTTTGTAGTTTTATAAAAGTAGAACGTTTCGGCTTGGGATTACTATCAACATCCATCGTTAATATTTCCCACTCCTTGAGCCGAACCTTATCATCGGACAATCGAATCTTTTCTCCCGCCATGCGTAACTTTTCTCCCGCCACGCGTGTCTTTTCTTCGATGGCCCGCTCCTTCGCCCTCGCCTTTTGGGCCGTGACCTCGGTGTACGTTTTAAATTGGGTTATAAACTCGTCCATCTTCGGGTCGACCTTTTGCTTTTCTTTCTCCTTCGCCTGCTCCTTCTTTGATGTGTCCCAGCCCGGGGGACGTTCCGATTCTTTTACGGCGTATTCTTCTTCGTCGAACTCGGCATCATCGTTTAAGTTTATGTGACATCTCGCGTCCGATCCGCCAGCTCTATAACTACCGGATTCCGATGTCCTTTGGCGCTTCGCCATCTCCACCTCGTTCGGAATCGGCGCCCATTTTTGGTGCGTTCGCATAATTTCCCACGCCCGAACGTGTGCGAACATGGTACCATTGTTCGACTTGTAAAGATCTAACGCCTGTTTGAACACATCCTCGTCACTCATGCCGCTACGATGCCCACTTGAATATATTTTATTATATTCTTCGCAAAACCTATTGACGAACCTGCTCATTTTTCGCCACTTAGATGACACCGAGTCGACATCTCGATACGGGCCTTGGTCCATTAGCTCAAGGAACTTCGCCAAAACCGCCTTCCAAAACCCCTCATCCGTTTGATTATTACCTATAAAATATGTTACAAAAAAATATGTTACAAAAAAATAAAATACTAATACTACAAAATATAAATTTAAAAAATAGTTATTTTTACGAACCTTTTATCGGGTGTGTGGACGTGCCTACGTAATCCTTCGCTAAGGCTTCTTCCTCGAGTTGCGTCCACGGTTTCACCTTTGCTTTGGACGGTTGCTCACCCACAACTTGCTTGCCTTTTCTTCGTTTACCTTTTTGCGGTTGGGTCTCGGGAACAACTTCGACATCCTCGTCGGGTTTGGATCGGGTGGGTTGTGTCGGGTTGAGAGGGCTGCACGGGTTGGATATTAAAAACACTCCGCATCATCAATTGTTGTATGACTTGACTTTGTTGCGGGTGAGCAAAAACGTTCGGTGAGTTTTGGAATGTGGCAAAGGCGTTTGAGGAAAATTGAGAGAATTGGTTCGGTTCTATCGTCCGATAGTATCCCAGAACCGAGAAAACATTCGGGATGTTCGGTTGGGTCGGGTTGTTGGGGACGTTCGGGTTGTTGAAGGGATCCATGGTAGAATAGTATTTTATAAAAAGTGAAGATGTTTATAAAAAATGAGAGAGAGAGAAGAGTTGTAGTAGATGAAAAGTGAGAAAAGATGTGTTAAAAATGGTGAATGGATTTGAATTTGGTTTGGATTTTTATAAAAATGGGGGAAATTACCGTTTGATCTTTTTTGAAATTGGAAATAAATTTTTTTTTTATTTCAACGGTCATCATCGGAAAAGGGGGATTTTTTGTCCTCACATGCTCCGTCTCAAACGTCTTCAACTCGACGGTCACGACGAGGACGGGGGGAGGGGGGCACGGTGCTGGGTTCGACAACGATCCAAGACGGGGGGGGGGGGGGGGGGGGCGTTCCCCATACTGTCTAGCCTTAGTTTTACTATTTGCAATTACGATTCATGCATACCGAGATAATGTGTTATTGGTTAACTGATTTTTCCATTAATTTAAAAAAATGTTGTCACATCAATGCAATTCAACACGGTTCTATTAACTAAATTTCACGTTAACTAGGTGTTTTGGGTTAACTAAACCGCAATCATTTAACAATTATTATATAATTATTTTTATTATTATTTAATTAAATATTAATAATAAACAACACTTAAAAACACAGAAACTACAATATTATAAAATTTAGGTTTTATAAATTATTCAAACTAGTTATTTTCCGTCGGCGCGTTGCGGCGGGACCCAATGACTACAAAAGGCGTGTCAGTAACGGCAAACAGATACCGAATATCAAAACATAAATAAAATGACGTGGTAAAGATAATCACTCCATCTTAAAAAAACAATTTTAAATAACCTAATATATAATAATAGGACCCACACGTCCTACACGTTGAAAATTCGGTTGTTTTCAGTTCAGTTATTACGGTGCTAACACGTTAAAATATGGATGAGCTCGGTACCGGTAACGGCAACGAAAGTACCGATCCAGAAAATCATCGAAATTAGGTACCGGCACCGAAAATGCTCGGTACAATACGGTATGGTATTTGAAGGTAAAAATCAATAAATACAGGTATGGTGCTAGACCGGTGTCGAACCGAAAGTAACGATTCTGAAAACGCCAAAAGGTGGGTACCAAATTGGCAACGAAAATGATTTGGTATAGTAAATTTGGTACCGATACGATATCGGTTCGTTTACAGGATTTGATACGATTTGCTCATCAATATTCTAAATATCCAAGTTAATTTTACATGCTACAAGTCATTCATTACAGATAAAGACAAAAAAGAAAGCAAAATAAGTTGTTGTATATATAAAACCTCATTCAAACGAAATACAATTTACTTACTGTGTGTATGAAAAGTAATCTAAACGGTGCAATTGCTTGCATTGCTGCGTTGCTACAGGATTTGATGAGCTCGGTACCACCAACCGGTACCGAAAATACCGTTACCGAAATCCCCAAAAGTGGGTACCGGTAACGAATATACCTAGTATGGTACAGTTCAGTACCGGTCGGTACTAGTACGGCACCGGTATTTGAGGGTAAAAACCGGTGAATACCTGTGCAGAACCGGTACCGAAAATACACCGATTTGGTAAATTTGAGACCGGATTACTTGCATTGCTGCGTTGCTACAGGATTTGATGAGCTCGGTACCAACCGGTACCGAAAATACCGTTACCGAAATCCCCAAAAGTGGGTACCGGTACCGAATATACCTAGTATGCTACGGTTCGGTACCGGTCGGTACTGGTACGACACCGGTATTTGAGAGTAAAAACCGGTGAATACCTGTGCAGAACCGGTAACGAAAATACATCGGTTTGGTAAATTTGAGACCGATACCTATACCCGATACCATTTGCTCATCTCTTAATGATATTACTATTCATTCTAAAAAATAAATAATAAATCACATTAGTGTTCATTCAGTTTCAATTTTATCATATATAGATTAGATATTTAAAAACAAAACTTCATGGACTGAAAGAGCAGTTTTGAAAAGGTTTTAAATTTTATGTTATTTTTAAAGGCCCAAACTATCTGCACACCCAGTTTGCCTATCTGCACACTTAGGGTTTACCTACGCTGCGTATAGGTCTATACGCAGCGTATAGGGTTAACCCTATACGATGCGTATAGACCTATACTCAGCGTATATAAACCATGGATTTCAGAGCCTTATTAGTAATCACTGCACAGAACACAAGGGTTTATATACGCTGCGTAGGGACCTATACGCAGCGTATATAAAGCTCAATTTTTGTTTTTTTTTATGTATTCCTTTGTTTATTTATAAAAAAAAGAAAATTATTTATAAAAAAACAATATTATTGGTAAATAATACAAATATAAATTATAAAAAGAGTTAATTGCATGGATGGTCCCTGTGGTTTCAAGTTTTTTCACGTTTAGTCCCCATCTTTTGAAAATAGTAGGTATGCTCCCTATGGTTTGTCATTTTGTTACTCGGATAGTCCCTGAGTAGATGTCAGTTAGTTTGGAAATAGCATGTATGCTCCCTATGGTTTGTCATTTTGTTACTCGGATAGTCCCCAGAGTAAATGTTGGGGGACTATCCGAGTAACAAAATGACAAACCATAGGGAGTATACGTGCTATTTTCAAAAGGTGGGGACTAAACGCGAAAAAACGTGAAACCACAGGGACCATCCGAGCAATTAACTCTTATAAAAATTAAAAATAATACAACTATTATGAATTATAAAAATTAAAAAAGAAAATTATTTATAAAAATACAATATTATTGGTAAATACATCCCCTATACGATACTTATACTATACACTATACGATACGATACGATGCAACACGATACGATAATATACGATACGCTACTATATGTGTGATTTAGGTCCCGTATTGACCTCGTATAAGCCTATAAGTGTGATATCGTATCGTATAGATGTAGTATAGGTCACGTATTGACCTCGTATAAGCCTATAAGTGTGATATCGTATCGTATAACATAGTATAGGTCCCGTATTGACCTATATGACGCTATACGATACAATATCACACTTATAGGCTTATACGAGGTCAATACGTGACCTATACGACGCTATACGATACGATATCACACTTATAGGCTTATACGAGGTTAATACGTGACCTATGCGACGCTATACGATACGATATCACACTTATAGGCTTATACGAGGTCAATACGGGACCTAAACCACACCTATACGATACGATATCACACTTATAGGCTTATACGAGTTCAATACGGGACGTAAACTACGTTATACGATACGATATCACACTTATAGGCTTATACGAGGTCAATACGTGACCTATACTACATCTATACGATACGATATCACACTTATAGGCTTATACGAGGTCAATACGGGACCTAAACCACACCTATACGATATGATATCATACTTATAGGCTTATACGAGGTCAATACGTGACCTATACGACGCTATACGATATGATATCACACTTATAGGCTTATACGAAGTCAATACGTGACCTATACTACACCTATACGATATGATATCACACTTATAGGCTTATACAAGGTCAATACGTGACTTATACGATGCTATACGATACAATATCACACTTATAGGCTTATATGAGGTCAATACGGGACCTAAACCACACCTATACGATACAATATCACACTTATAGGGTTATACGAGGTCAATACGGGATCTAAATCACACCTATACGATACGATATCACACTTATAGGCTTATACGTGGTCAATACGTGACCTATACTACGTTATACGATACGATATCACACTTAAAGGCTTATACGAGGTCAATATGTGACCTATACCACACCTACACGATACGATATGACACTTATAGGCTTATACGAGGTCAATACGGGATCTAAATCACACCTATACGATACGATATCACACTTATAGGCTTATACGAGGTCAATACGGGACCTAAATCACACATATAGGCCTATACGGGTGTTATATCGTATCGTATCGTATCGGGTGTTAATTTTCTTTTTTTTTTATAAATAAACAATGGAATACACAAAAAAAAAATACAAAAAATGGAGCTTTATATACGCTGCGTATAGATCCCTACGCAGAGTATGAGACAAAAATGACACAACTACCCTTGTATTTGGCTTCGTATAGCCTCAATACAAGGATATAAATGACATTTTTCAGTCCTTTATATACGTTGCGTATAGGTCTATACGCAGTGTATATAAACTATAAGGGTTAAAAAGATAAAATTACCAAAGGTTTGGGGTTAAAAATAATTTTACCACCCTTTATATACGCTGAGTATAGACCTATACGCAGCATATATAAAGGTCAGAAAATGTCCTTTATACCCTTGTTTTGAGGCTATACGAAGCCAAATGCAAGGGTAGTTGTGTCATTTTTGTCTCATACGCTGCGTAGGGATCTATACGCAGCGTATATAAAGCTCCATTTTTGTATTTTTTATGTATTCCTTTGTTTATTTATAAAAAGAAAAGAAAATTAACACCCAATACGATACGATATAACGCCCGTATAGGACTATATATGTGATTTAGGTCCCGTATTGACCTTGTATAAGCCTATAAGTGTGATATCGTATCGTATAGATGTAGTATAGGTCACGTATTGACCTCGTATATGCCTATAAGTGTGATATCATATCGTATAACGTAGTATAGGTCCCGTATTGACCTATATGACGTTATACGATATCACACTTATAGGCTTATACGAGGTCAATACGTGACCTATACGACGCTATACGATATCACACTTATAGGCTTATACGAGGTCAATACGTGACCTATACGACGCTATACGATACGATATCACACTTATAGGCTTATACGAGGTCAATACGGGACCTAAACCACACCTATACGATACGATATCACACTTATAGGCTTATACGAGTTCAATACGGGACGTATACTACGTTATACGATACGATATCACACTTATAGGCTTATATGAGGTCAATACGTGACCTATACTACATCTATACGATACGATATCACACTTATAGGCTTATACGAGGTCAATACGGGACCTAAACCACACCTATACGATACGATATCATACTTATAGGCTTATACGAGGTCAATACGTGACCTATACGACGCTATACGATACGATATCACACTTATAGGCTTATACGAAGTCAATACGTGACCTATACTACACCTATACGATATGATATCACACTTATAGGCTTATACGAGGTCAATACGTGACTTATACGACGCTATACGATACGATATCACACTTATAGGCTTATACGAGGTCAATACGGGACCTAAACCACACCTATACGATACGATATCTTACTTATAGGGTTATACGAGGTCAATACGTGACCTATACTACGTTATACGATACGATATCACACTTAAAGGCTTATACGAGGTCAATACGTGACCTATACCACACCTACACGATACGATATGACACTTATAGTCTTATATGAGGTTAATACGAGATCTAAATCACACCTATACGATACGATATCACACTTATAGGCTTATACGAGGTCAATACGTGACCTAAATCACACATATAGGCCTATACGGGTGTTATATCGTATCGTATCGGGTGTTAATTTTCTTTTTTTTTTATAAATAAACAATGGAATACACAAAAAAAATACAAAAAATGGAGCTTTATATACGCTGCGTATAGATCCCTACGCAGCGTATGAGACAAAAATGACACAGCTACCCTTGTATTTGGCTTCGTATAGCCTCAATACAAGAGTATAAATGACATTTTCAGACCTTTATATACGCTGCGTATAGGTCTATACGCAGCGTATATAAATTATAAGGGTTAAAAAGATAAAATTACCACAGGTTTGGGGTTAAAAATAATTTTACCACCCTTTATATACGCTGAGTATAGACCTATACGCAGAGTATATAAACCTTGTAAAAATCTGATGCTTCAAACCCACCAAAATGACCCCAAATTTTCAGATGGTTTATATACGCTGCGTATTGATCTATACGCAGCGTATATAAACCTTGTTTTCTGTGCAATGATTGGTTATTAGGCACTGAGATCCATGGTTTATCTACGCAGCGTATAGGTCAATACGCAGCGTATAGGGTTAACCCTATACACTGCGTATTGACCAATACGCTGCGTAGATAAACCCTAATTTTGCTAGGGTTTGGTGTGGCAATATGCACTTTAGTGTGCCAATAGGCACACCCTTTTTAAATAAAACCAAACTTGAGGACTGAAAGAGCATTTTTTTTCAAACGCCAAACGTCATCTTCTTCCTTACTGAAAACCTGCAACTAAATTTAATCACCCAACTTCATTAAAAAAACCCAGCCCAATGGTTTAAAAACCTGCAACTAAATTCAAACACCCAGTTTTTTTTCCTTCTTTTTTGTTTTTGTTTTTATGACTGGCGGATCACCTGGTTTAAAAACACTACACAAAAGCCTTACAATTACATCTAGACCCACCAAAAGTAAAATTGAATTTTTTTTATGCATACTATAGGGTAATTGCCCGGTACCCCTGACCGTGGGAGACTTGCTCCCGAGGCTAGCAGCCCGACAGTGCCGCCTCGCGGTGAATACCCTGCCAACCCTAGGGGTTCGAAGAGCCTGGGGTTGCCAGGTTTCGAACCCGAGACCTCAAGGATCCTAGAGTTGGTTTAAAGCGGGTGTCGGTGGCCAACTGAACTAGCATACTAATTGTAGTCACTTTGCGTATATTTTTTTATGGGCAAATAACTCTTGCACATGGCTCTCATTAGTTAGGTTTTAATTTACAAGACATTTAGGGCTTCCGTATAATGTGTATCGAATAACATCTAACTTCAAATTGAAATGCTTTTATATGTTAGGGTGGAGATACAATAGGAAGTTTATTTGGCTAGGAAGGCTAGGAAGTGATCTTGACCATCCATTTAATTAATCAAGGGCTAAGATTAAATGAATGAAATTGAAGCAAAAAAAAAAAAAAAAAGAGGCGCGTGGGTTTGTTAGGGGCATTCTAGTCAAACCAACACAATAGTTTCTCTCTCCTCCAATTCCCCCACATTTTTTAAACGTTAATAACTTTTTCATACGACATTATTTTTTTATAAAAATTGCACAAAAAAAAACAGCGTTTTTTTATCTTTAAAACGAGTATACTATTGCTATATTTTCGAATTTTTTTTTTTTGAAAACCTAGTTGGGTAAAACGCAATGGAGAAAACCCAGTTGCGTAAAACGCAATGAAAAAAAAAACATAAAAAAATGACTTTTTCTAAAACGCAACGCACCAAAAACACAAAGAAATGTCTTATTTCTAAAACGCAATGACCAGAAAACACAAATAAATGTTTTATTTCTAAAACGCAATAGCCTAAAAACACAAAAGAAAAGTGTACTTTATAAAACGCAATGGACTGAATATGTTTTACCTAAAACGCAATGCACCCAAAACACTTAAAAATGTCTTATATCTAAAACGCAATGCACCTAAAACACTTTAAAATGTCTTATTTCTAAAACGCAATGGCCAGAAAACACTTAAAAATGTCTTATTTCTAAAACGCAATGCTTAGAAAACACATAAAAATGTCTTACTTCTAAAACGCAATGGCCTAAAAACACAAAAGAAACTGTTCTCTCTAAAACGCAATGAACTGAATACACAAAAAAATGTGTTTACCTAAAACGCAATGAGTAAAAACACTTCAAAAATGTTTTATTTCTAAAACGCAATGACCAGAAACTGTTCTTCACAGAACCAGAAACTGTCTAAAACGCAATGACCAGAAACTATTGTTCATAGAACCAGAAACTGTCTAAAACGCAATGACCAGAAACTGTTGTTCATAGAACCAGAAACTGTCTAAAATGCAATGACCAGAAACTGTTGTTCACAGAACCAGAAACTGTTGTTCACAGAACCAGAATCTAACTAAAACACAATGACCAGAACCTGTTGTTTACAGAACCAGAAACACTGTCTACGAATGCAGTTTTCCAGAGGCAATTTACAGAAAATTAATTTTTCTGATGCATTTTTATTACAGCAATTTAATAGGAACCTGTTGTTTACAGAACCAGAAACACTGTCTACGAATGCAGTTTTCCAAAACCTGTTGTTTACAGAACCAGAAACACTGTCAACCCCAGCCAGGGGCTCTGCCCCTTGGACCCCGCCAGGGGCGGCAGCCCCTGGGACCCCGCTACCAGGGGTGCTGCTCCGGACCCCCGCCAAGATAGTAAAACGCAATGACTAAATCAAAAACCCAGATCGTAAAAATGAAATTAAAGAATTTCTTACATGGATCTAAATGATTTCTTCAACAATTGATGAAGTTTGAATGATTGAAACACTTATCAGGGCTCGAATCGAACGAATCGAGTGATTATCTCCAAAATCACCGGAAAAACGAGATTTTTTATGAAATTAAACTGGGTTTTCTTCAAAAAAGCTGAAGAACACGTTGATCGGGTGATTGAATCATTGATTTGTGATGAAAATCGCACTATAATGTAGTGATTATTGAGATAAAAAGTGAAGAAATGGTTGAAGATGGTGGGTTTTGAAGTTACTGGGTTTTGAAAAGGAAGAAAAAAGGGTTGGATTGACTAAAATACCATTTTTCTTTATTTTAAATGTTGGCACATGTCCTAATCCTATTGCTTCATACACTTCTTAGCCAAAATAAACTTACTATTTGATCTTTTCCCTTATATGTTAATACACCGCTATATTGGGGTCAACAAAATTGGCAACCGGCCAATGCTGTGAATTCACACAAAATCTGCTGTTTTGAGTTTTTTAAAGTTTTTTTTTTAATTTAAGTAAGAAACTGTTTGTTTAGAACTCTAGTTTTAGAAATACATTGATAAGCCAAAAAATTAGTTTTGTAACGCTAGAAAAAGGAGTATTGGCTAGGGCTGTTTACATGTTGCTAAGTTGTGACGTTTTAGGTGCTGTTTGTTTTTTCAGATGTAAAATGTCTGTAGTCTGCGAACCACATCTACAGGCATCTGCAAGAGAAGATGTGGCCCAAATGTCTGCAGTCTGCAAGGAGAAGAGGGTTTGTTTTTTTCCTTCAAAAACAACTTCACACACACAAGCTCTCTCTCTGCTCTCTCTCTCTAGAAACTCTCTCTCTCTCTGCTCTCTCTCTCTCTAGAAACTCTCTCTCTCTCTACAACCACCACCACCGCACCACCTCCGCCGCCACCACCACCTCTGCCACCACCACCGCCTCTGCCACCACCACCGCACCACCTCCGCCACCACCACCGCACCACCGAACGTGATGGTCCGACCAGAAAAACAGAGCGCGATTCTTCATCATCACCACCGTCACGGAACCACCTGTCGGCTCCTCCTTGTTCTGGTCGCCAGCTCGACATCACACCTCACAGATCTCTCTCACAGCTCTCTCTCTCCCTCACAGCTCTCTCTCTCTCTCTCACAGCTCTCTCTCTCTCTCACAGATCTCTCTCTCTCTCTCTCTCTACGGTCTCCCTAAATTGACGATGGTGGTGGCGGAGGTGGTGGTGGTGGAGGTGGTGGTGGTGGCAGGAAGAAGAAGAAGAAAGGTTGGTGGTGTGTGAAGATGTGTGTAAAGATCTTGAAGCAATATTCCATAGGTTTTTTTTAAGCAAACAAAAGCTATTTTAAGATCTTTTTTTTTTTTTTTAACAAACAGTCTTCAAGAGCTTATGTCTGCCCGCCCGCAGACATAAGCTCTTTTCAGACAATATAAGCAAAAACAAACACCACCTTAGTGTGAAGAAAAGTCTCTAATTTCCATTGTTACTGAGACGCGACATAATTCACCGGTTATAATTTGTAAACTAGATTCCATTGCTAATATATTTAGTCGCAACTTAAATTAATAAAAAATAAAAAAACAAAAAAACAAAATCAATATCATCTGTCACTGTATATTTAGAAGGCTCAATCTATTCACACACCCTCCATGCCTACACACTTTTGATGCCCTAGACGCCTTGTCTAGACCTATACGGGGCGTGTAGGCACTGAAATCAAGGGTCTCTGAGTGAGATGTCGGGCACAAAATTTAAGGGGTTTAGACGTCCCGTATAGGTCTAGACGAGGCATCTTGCAGGTTGGTGTTTTTTTTTAGTTGAAAAACAGGTGTTTTAGTGGGGTAATTTGATGTTTTTTAGAGGGTGATGTTTTTTGAGTGAAAAATAAGTGTTTTGGTTGGGTAATTTGAGTTATTTTTGAAGAACAGTTTTATTTTTTTGTATTAAAATATTTTACCGTTTTCTAGATCGGCCCTTTAAAAATATTCGATCGTTTAAATATTACATTGTTTTTAACATTTTACTTTTTCAAATATTACCCTTCCATTAAAATATTATATTGTTTACATGTTATACCGTTTTCAACATTTAAAAAGAATTCAAATATTATATCATTTAAATATTATTTAACATTTGGAAAATTATATTGTTTCCGTATTATATTTCAATGTCAAGATTTTTACCATTTATTACGAAATTACAATTTAAGACAAACAATATATACAAGATAAGTTTGTACATCAATAACAAAATATAAACTACAACTGAATACTAAATACCGAAATATGAACATGCAGCTGGTCTATGCATCCGGGTCCGAATCTAAATCTGAATCTGGCTGTTGTTGCTGCTGATGTGGTGATTGAGGTGGTGGGAGCGATATGACATGTAACCCCTTTCTCTCTCGTCTATCCTACGCCTCCCGAACCAACCAACCCATCAAATCCATAAGCATGTCAACGTTGAGTCGTAAACACGGATCTGCTGCAGCTCCCGGGGCATGACCTGGAATCACGTGCTGTAGAAACTAGGGCGTCCCCGGGAGGTGGTGGTGCTGTGGCATCACTGGTCCGTCTAAATCCACCGAAGGCTCTTGCACGACCGCTGCATCATCTGGCGGAGGATAGACTGGATCGAAGTGCCCAGTAGGTCCTCCGGAACCCATACGTGACCTCCGCGGGTTTTAAACCGCTCGCCGATGACGTCGAACCTATTAATGAGCTTCATCCCCCACAACATCGGAAAACCAATCCGCTTCGGCGCTATGGCCGGCCGTAAGTGTGCGTCCTCCTCCGGTAAATGACCTAATGAATGGGCAATGACGCTCACGTACGCGCCGCCATACAAAAATCTCCTGCCGGTGATGAGCGAAAGCGAAGTACTGGGCTAGACCATGTGCAAGTGCGCACGGCCTCCTGTACAACAAACAATAAAAGAAAAAGAGGCCGGTGCTCGTACACCACTCACTGCTGTGGCCGCCAACCGTAATAGAAGTAGAGATCATCCTATGTAGATACCTGCAGATAGTGTTAGCGAAACACGAGAATTATTACTGTAATAAACGTACGTACCTGTACAACGGGTCATCAACATGTGAAATCCTCCCCTTCGCCTTGCCGTGCTCCTAAGTATCTGCCCCCGCAACCATCTCCCAAAATCCTAAAAGAGCGGGTCAATCAACCACTACTAGCCCCTGCGCATAAACATCTGTAGCGATCTCGTCCTGCAAGTATAAACTGCTATGAACCGCAAACTCTGCTAGCGTCATCGAACGCCAAACACTAGCAAGCCTGAAATAAACCTCAGGCGGAGGGGGAGGAGCCTGTGGTTGTGCAGGCGACTGGTCAGCCCGAGGAGGTGAAATGTGAACGTCGATAAAAAGTCGACCAATAGCTCCCTGTATCTCGGCGTGTGCGCTAACTCAAATATACGGTGCCACGACAATCCACAAGAATGAAATAACGAAGTCTAGGCATCTCAATTCTTCGTCTATACGGGCGGCCTCGTCTAACCTTTGTTTTACTTGCTTTGTTGTTGGTCGTCCACGAGTATTTTGTTGGACAACCGGTGGTTTCTTGGTAGATTTGTTTGGAGTCAACACCGCTTTAATCTTTGAAAATAAGTTTTTTTCTGAGTAGGGGGTGCGACTCTAATTGTTGTCTAACAATATTGAGCTCTTCTAACACGTCAACGTCATCATCTATCAATTTACATGGTTGTAATTTTAGTTTCCTCCTGAAGAAGTCTACGTCTTCGAGTTGAATCGGACGCTCTGCACGGTTAAAACAATGCACTGTTTAAGACACATGATTAACGGACATATATCACAAAAGTGTTGTATGTTTAACAATTATTACCTTCACGTACGTACTTTTCCAGCCTACAAGCACGTAGGTGGTCAAACAGCGGGTTTCTGTGGTGGTTAATTCTTTTTTCGATGCTTTCTCAAAAACTCTTCCTTATTTCACCGTATTGTGTTTAAACTATATCCTGGATACAACCAACTATATGGTCCAACGAGCTCCTATCTTGGACGTATCTCTTTAAATTGGCGTGTTGGCTCTCAACTCTGTTTGTGGTACGCTGACCAAAGTTACGACTCTGATCAGTCCATGCAAAGACGAACATTTCCTTATAATCTTTCAGCCAGTTATCATACACGTACTTAAAGACCCCTAAAAAGTAAAAAAAATAATTTATTAAATGTACATAGGTCAGTCATATGTTATTAAAAAAACTTACTTGAACGTTTGCACTCCACAAGTCGCTTGTGCGGGTTGGGCAAGTGGTACTCGTATATGGGTACTGATGGAGAATCACATAATGTCCCCCAGAATGACAATTTTTTTTGCCAATCTTCTTCTGTGAAGGCGCTCTTGCAGTGCTTACAAATATTCTGTTGTTTGTGAAACCTACAAAGATACCTAGAGGCATTTGGAAATACTTTAGCACAGGCGTTCATTAGGGTCAGGTCTCTGTCCGTTACAATCACATGTGGCTCCATACATTCATCCAACATTGACTTGATCCTCTCAGGCACCCATACAAAGTTATCACTCCGTTCTTTACAGATAACGGCATGCACGATACAAAACGAATAGCTGGTAGGCGTCATACCAACAATCTGGACAAATGGCACCCTATCGAACATGTAACAGAGTGATATGTGGGGGGTGCCTCACCACCATATCCTTAACCGTCCGGATAGTTTTGTTGAACGTACAAAGACTGTGATGCATTGTAACTTTTGTAAGGATTGCTCAGGGAAATGAATTGATGATGACCACCGTCTCCTCCGTATCTATCTGGATAGTGTTGTTGCACGTAAGAATATTCACACACGTATACATAATCTGGATACCCTTGTTGCGCCAGATAACATGAGAGTCATCTACATGGGATGTTTCATCAACTGGGGGATGCGTGTTCAAATCTAGAAACGGTCTGTTTTGATTTCCTTGTACACTAGACACAACCTCCTCTTGCTCGTTAGAATCGGGAACGCCAGTCTCCTCCTAAAAACGGTATCATCATTGGTAAATAATTTAAACAACAAGTAATTTAAGCTAATAACTGTTACCGGATCGACTTCGGGCGCCCATGACTCGCCAAAATACGGACCAAATAAGTAGTTGTCGTCCCAGTATGATGACATTTCAGTACATTTGAATGATATCAAATAGAAGGCAAAGAAGAAGCAGAGAAATTCGATGATTTTTTGATGGTTAAAGAATGCTCTGCATATCCCTATTTCAACAGTTTGAATTCCAATACATATGCCTCGTACAGCTCTATACCTGTAGTATTACTTTATTCACGTGCGAGACAACATGTTTAATCAGTCTTCAAGACGCCCCGTCTAGGCCTAGACGAGGCGTCTTCCTCTGTCGTATACGGCTATCGTCTAGGCCAAGACGCCCCATCTAATGTGATTGATTTAACCTTGTACGAGGTTTGCAATCTGGTTGGAAACAGAAACCCTAGACGCCCCATCTAGGCCTAGACGAGGCGTCTCAAAGGGTGTGGAAATAGGCCCTTAGGTGTGAGAATATGTAGACCCATTTAGGAAAAGAAAAAGGTTAAAATTAAAAATTAAAAAATAAATTAATCCTGCAAAAGTCAATCAGAACCATTTTGATATAAATTGTAACACCCCAAAAATGCATGATAAATTATTTATTGATTAACTTAACTAGTTAAGTTTAGTAAAAATAAGGGAAGATTTGAAAAGAATGAAAAATATGCAAAATGACAATAAAGGAATTAAAGAGGGGCTGAATTGTGATAAATAATAGTTGAAACCATGGAACACGCCTAAATTAAATACCTATCAATCTAGGAGGGGGTTAATGTGAAAAATTGTAATTAAAGGGATTAATAGGGTTTAAACCAAAAACACCCACTCTCGTGCGTGTTTTGGATCGACCAGAGTAGGGGAAACAAGGTTTAACCCTTGTTCTTGCAAGATTCATCAAATCAACAAGGAAATTCCAAGCTAATCGACTGCATGTCCTCAAATTTTCGAGTAGCTTAACATACCCAATAGAGTGGTAAGTTCAATTTTGTGTTTTGATGAATTGTAGGAATTGGGTTTCATCCAATTCATGAGTTTATGATACACTTTGTGTAATTGGAGGTTAAGATTGTGAAATAGGGCAGAATTTATGTTTGATTTTAGATTATTAGAAAGATTTTAGTAAAAACCCACTTTATGAAATTGTGTCATGAATAGGATGATCAAAGTAGATATAATCATGTGAAATCTTGAGAAAAATGATGATGTTGTAATGCTTGAATCTTAGAAAATTTATGTAGAATAAAAGAATGATATGAACATGGATTGATTGTTGATGAGATATAGGATGGACTAGTAGGATTCATGCTTTGTATACTTGTACATAATGCTTGTAATTACAATGCCCACCAAGTGCTTGATGAAATGCTTAAAAGAATAAATATGTGTAATTTGGAAGATGATGGAATGAAATTTAGTTATACTAAATAAATGAATGAATATGTTGATATAGGCGTGAAGGAAGAAGGTTCAAGCACTAGGAAGAAGGTTCAAACACTAGGAAATTGGAAGTCTCACAAGATCGAGGTATGTTAGTTTACACATACATAACTAATTTATTGTTTTACGCTTACTAGTTTTAAAAGGTAACTTGTCGTTTATGCCAAAATTATAACAATGGCAGTTCATGAAAGTCGAATAGTAAATAATATGATTCGTTATGTACGGATTTTGAAAAGGAGAAATTTATAAAGTAGAATGCATCATTACCGGTTCATCCTAGTCGAACCGGTTAATGGAAAGTTAAGAATGAAAGGAATGAAGTTTTACTCATCCGTCATGTACGGTTTAAGGTGTATGTGCAAGAATGTAAGGAATGCATTTGTTCGTCTTACACGAGCCAAATGGAAGTTATGTCACGAATGCTAATATCCGTCATTAAAGGATATGTAGTGAATGGAATGTTTTGCCTCTACTTAGAGACAAATATGTATCGAACCGTTTAACAGGTAGAAGTGCAAATTAAATGATGTAAAGTCACGTGAAAGACGAAATGGTTTATTCGATAAGTATGTTAATAACGATGGATTAACGTATTTGATTTTTGTTAAATGTAGGTAAATCCTCAACATAGGCGATTGGATGATTTGGAACGCACACATGAACTATGCCCACCTCAAGCTTCCGACAATGCTAACTTAATGTGGTCTTAATTTTGGTTTTATGTACTTTCAACTTATGTAGTCTTTTGATGTCCTTGTAGTATGGGCAATGACTTTGTAGTAGTAGTTTTGTTTTCGAACAATGTAGGTAATGTCCGTTTTGGGTTTAAAAAAAGTCTTTTATGTTGTAGTATTTTACCGTCTAAAACAGGAATTAGTGGTTTAAATAAGAATGGGTCATGCCGAAAATTTCTAAAATTTTCCTACATATTGTAGTCTTTTAAAAAGTAAAGTTTGGGGCGTTTTAAGTTGGTATCAGAGCCGAGGTTTGAGGGATTTGAGCACAAGTTGTAGTGCTTGAACTCAAACTGACGGCTCGCCCGAAAGTGTGATCGCTCCAAGATCGCAATGAGGTAAAGGTTTAAGTTATAGTAGATGCAAGTATGCATAATATGTGTACGATGTAAATATTTAAGTTAAATATGTGGGGGAGTAATACTGGGAGTTAAACGAGAAGGTCCAGGAATCGTATGGCTGGAAACGAAGCCGAAAAATGAATAAAAACACCCAAACAAGACCTGCAGCGAATCAACAACAGACGGGCTGTCGCCGACGCCGGATCTGTGCGTCGGCGACACCCCTACTTGGCATGACGCCTTAATCACCTGTCTACGGGGGTTCTTCAGCCGACACCCATTTTTAAGCACCGTCGCCGACGGGCTTCTCGGCCGTCGCCGATGCTGAGTGTAAACTCAGCGTGCCATTTTGTGTTGTTTTTCGTACTTGGAGTTTCCGAGTTCTCCGAAAGCCTATTCAATGATTACGTAGGGTCCATATAAGGTATAATAAGATATATGTAATCACAATTAGTGGTTACGATGGAATGAAAATCGTAAGAGTCGAAAGTAATGAGTCGAATGACACGAAATGAATGATGAAATTTTAAAAGGGAGTAAAAATTTGAAATGCATGATTACAAATGTAGTGATCAAAGACTAAAGTACTTGTTATATTGAAAGATCGTGATTAATAACGGATGTAAACGTCATTTTGTAGATGGCGGATACAAGGAACGTTAATGATGATGATGATACGGTCCGTCAAGAAGAATTTAATAGTAAAGTTATAGAACTGGCAGAAGGGGTTATACAAGCTAACCTTCCACAAATAGCTCAAGAAGTAGAAAGTTGGGTGTTGGGGGTTGTAGATGCAATGATGACTAGCAAAATCAAAGAATTGAAGGAATTGATTGAGGGATCTAAAAGTAAAAGCAAGGAACGACGGTGCACATACAAGGATTTCAGGGCATACAACCCTGCAACGTATGATGGCAAAATCGATCCGATAGCATGCCAAAGATGGATTTCAAACATAGAGGCGGTGTTTATACAAAGTAGGTGTGATAAGGAAGTTCAAGTGATGTTCGCTACTGGTCAACTCGCCTTTCAAGCAAAGGATTGGTGGGATGCGTATAGTAAGGAAGTTGGCGAGGACAAGCTTCAAGTAATGACTTGGTAGGAATTCAAGGAACCTTTCATGAGGTATCACTGTCCTCAGTCAGCTATTGATAAGATTTAGGAGGATTTCTATAACAACCCTAAAGAAAACCGACACCCTCATAAATTTTCCGACACCCTAAAAATATTTAAAATATCCCAATATGTCCCTAAAAAACATCCCATACGTGAAAACGGACCCCGAATACCTTTTATATTATTAAAATTAATTAAAAATGAAATTTTTGGGGCTCTCGCGGGGCGCGTAAGCCACCCTTTGAGCCTACGCTGGCCGCGAGCGATCGAAAACGTGACGACACCCGGTGATGACACGTGTCATCATCGTGGTGAAGCTAGTCGATGACCCGGATGAGCTAAACCCTACCCGACCTGGTACGCGGGCCGCGTAAAACTCAAAATCAGCCACTATAAAGCTGGAGCTTGGGCCTTCAGTCGAATTCGCTCAAATCTTTCTTTCTTTCTCTAAATTTCACGTAGTATACTCTATACTCGGGTCTAAATACCCCCCTAAATAGCGAAGTTCTGATCCGTTGTAAGTATCATAACCCCTGGATACGTATTAGATACTCTGCCCGATTGATTTAGGGTTTCGTAACGGTTGTCGTGGTTCTGCCCGACGTAGTCGTTGGAATGCCGTCTCGGGGAGGGTATTGCTAATGTTAAAATGGGTTATTATACTAACACGTGTGCATTTGTGTAAATTATAGATTATTCCCAGGAAATCCTTACTGAAAAAATAAGACAGCAATGTGAGTAATCTCCTTTTTGCCAATTGTTTTTACAAAACCTCACTTAATTAATTATATATTAAACAGTTATTGAGTATTTGTAAGGATACAACTATCGTCGGTATGTTGGGGTTTTGTATACAAAATTTGTTACTGCCTTGCGAGGGGTAACATTTCCACAAGTCGGGCCTGACAGTACCGTGGGTGGTAATTGGTGTGACTTGGAAACAAATATAATTGCGAGACCGCCCTCAATACTGTACAATGGTTTTTATTAAAACTTGATTAAACTGGGATTCACTCACCAGTATTTCCCACTGACAAAATATTTTTAAACGCGTTTCAGGTAACAAAATGTGAAAGCCAAATAGAAGCCAGCTAGACAGCACTGAAGGCTTGGAAAAGTGGCAATAAAGTTACCCAAAAAGAAATAGATGTTTTTATTAAATAAAATAGGATTCATTCCTATGAAATTGTGTGTACTAAAAACTTGGGTCTTAACCCATGTGTTTAATATTATGAAAATGTGGTATTTTACTCTGATAAAATATTTCCTAACTACGGTCCTGATGTAGTTTCCGCTGCCAAAATTAGACAATTCCAGATACCACCGAAACTGGCCACGGCCGTCCGTTCCTGTATTTATATAGGGGGACGGGGGTTGCGACAGACGGTGGTATAAGAGCTAAGCCACTGATTCAGCCACATAAGTGTTCTGCTGACACCAAAATTCAAATTGGTAGGAAATAAATTACGGGAATACGTGCATAATTGTATTTTCTTGTTATGTGTTAATTTACTATTTGTTAGTTTACAGTATGAGCGACCAAGGACCATCTGACGCGTACAGTCAATTGTCTGGTTCACCTAGAAGCGAAGGTGCCTCTTCTCAGCCTGCCATCTCGGGGTACTCTGCTGATACGGAAGAAGGAATATTCGTATTTAAGGCTCAATCTGAAGAGCCATTTCCTCAGAAAAAGAGGGGATGGTTCAGTAGGGGAACACATGAGCGTAGAAAGTGTATGAAAAAGTTACAAGAACAGAGAGCACTAGCCGCAGCTAAAAGAGAAACCGATGCTTATGCCCAACATATGCTTAATAGGGGTATAGCCAATATCCACACCCTAGCAACAACTATAGCTGACCCTAACCTAGAGCAAATGTTAGCACCCCAACCACAACCACCAATTCCTGACCAACCGATAGAGATAGAAAACCCTGAAAATCAAATAGAAATGCATGATTTTAATCCGGAGGAAATACCTAGGGTACCCGTACCAAATCCCTTAGACCCAGATTACGACCCATGGTAGGATGATAATAGGGACTATGTGCAACGTTACCCGATACACGAAGATATGCCCATGCAGAACCTAGGAGCCTACCCAGGGTTAGACCCTCTAGATCCCTATTCCGATAATGATGTATTCATTAGGGAGATTCTAGAAAATCCTTACCCATACCAGTCCCCTATACCTCCATACCAGGAACCCGCACCCCAAATTCCAAACCCAGTCCTAGAACCTGCACCCCCAATGAGTGTAGAAAAAGTACAAGTACTTAGGACATTTGGTGAGGAAATTTTAGAAAATAGTGAAAGGATGAGACAGGTGGGAAAACGACTCGTCTGGAAATACGACGAGCGTAATATGGATTTCTGGATGAATCCATATCCGTAGAAGTGATGATCGACGCTTTTGACCAAAGTGCGTGACATATGATTGACTATATTAAATATTATTTTGTGATATTAATGAGGGGTAAATGTTTAAAATTCAGATGGACAATGAAGTGAACCAGGAAAACCAGAGTGATAACCACCCGAATAACGATAATCTGAATAATGAGAATCCGAACAACAATAACCATGGAAACCAAGTGGATAATAGTGCCATCCAACACATAGTGGCACAAGGAATCATAGATGAAATGCCATTTATTATCCAAACTATTAAGGAAGCAGATAATAAAAGTAAGCATAGCAGTAAGCGACCAACTGAACCAGAACACAGTGTAAACAATGGACCCGTACTTCAAGTGCCCATTCCCAAAAGAAGAAGAACCATGCCTTATGGTTGTTCTTACAAAGAATTCTGGTCCTGCAAACCAATAGAATTCTCGGGCAATGAAGGACCCATTGCAGCTCTACGCTGGATAGAAAAGACTGAGGCTGTTTTAAAAATAAGCAAGTGTGCTGAAGAAGACAAGATAATGTTTGCTTCTAATCTGTTTAAGAAATCAGCCTTATAATGGTGGAACACTATCCTCCAGTCAAGAGGAAGCGATAGGGTTTACAACATGGAATGGGAGGAATTTATGAATATGGTAGAAAAGAAATTCTGCCCTTCCAATGAAAAGGAACATATAGCAAATAAGTTCCTAAACCTTAGGATGATCGGGGTAGATAGTAAGGGGTATACTACCACATTCTTTGAATATGATAGAATAGTACCAACCCTTGGATCACCTAAACCGATATTAATCTCCCGTTACATCTGGGGATTAATTGGAGAGATTAGACATGTAGTCAAGGCAGCTAAACCCCAAACTTTAGAAGAAGCTGTAGAACTAGCAAATACCTTGATAGATGAATTAATCCGTACTAGAGAAGAAGACCAGAGGAGAAACCTAGCTCAAAGGCTTACCCAAGAATTCCGTTATGGGAATTCCAACCGTAGGAATATAGGTTCTACCTCTGCACCATATTGCAAGGCCTGCAAGAAAAAGCATTCGGGAAAATTTTCCACTCACTGCAATTTCTGCAGGGCACCAGGACACAAAGAAGAAGATTGCAAGAGAAAATCCAGTAATGGACTGTGCTTCTACTGTGGAGAAAAAGGTCACCTCAAGCCGAACTGTCCGAAATTGGCTCCAGCTGCGAACAACAAGAATACTAAAAATGCTAGAGCATTTGTTCTGACTGTAGATGAAGCCAAAATGATTCCGGACGTCATAGCCGGTACGTTTTTAGTAATGATGTTTTTGCTAAAGTATTATTTGACTCTGGTGCAAACCAAAGTTTTATTAATACTTCATTTTGCAAACTTCTCAATCAACCATTAACTAAACTCTCACAAGAATGTCTGGTAGAGACAACAAATGGAGAAACGGTTAGGATTTCTGAAATCTTGCAGGGAGCAAGAATAGTAATTTTAAATCAAAATTTTATTGCAAACCTTTACCCAACGAATATGGCAGGATTTGATACTGTATTAGGAATGGACTGGTTAATAGCCAATAAAGCCAGTATTTTATGTGATCAAAAGTCAATTCAAGTAAATTCACTAAGAGGTGAAAAGATCACAATTAAAGGTGATAAACCATCTAGATCCACTAAATTCATCTCTGTGATGAAAACCGCAAGTTATATAAGAAAAGGATCTATAGTGTATTTGATTTCCATAATCACTAACACTAAAGGAAAGGAACTAAAAGACATTCCAGTAGTGTCTCAGTTTTCAGATGTCTTTCCAGAAGAATTGCCAGGGCTACCACCAGACAGAGAAGTTGAATTCAGAATCCATCTGCTACCCGGAACAGAACGAATTGCCAAAGCACCTTACCGTTTGGCACCCGCTGAAATGCAAGAACTGAAGAAACAGTTAGATGAATTATTAGAGAAGGGATTCATACAGCCAAGCTCATCGCCATGGGGAGCACCTATTTTATTCGTCAAAAAGAAGGACGGATCAATGCGTATGTGCATTGACTACCATGAATTAAACAAGGTCACGATTAAGAACCGGTACCCATTACCGAGAATCGATAATCTGTTCGATCAATTGCAAGGACCTCGATTCTTCTCTAAAATTGATTTAAGATCAGGATATCATCAATTAAAGGTATAGGAAGAGGACATTCCTAAAACCGCATTTAGAACAAGGTATGGCCATTATGAATTTACTGTCATGCCATTTGGTTTAACCAATGCCCCAGCTGCATTTATGGACATGATGAACCGAATATGTAAGCCATATTGGGATAAAATCATAACTGTCTTCATAGATGATATTCTAATTTAATCTAAGAGTAAAGAGGAACATGCAAAGCATTTGCACGCACTTCTAAGTCTATTAAGAAAGGAAAAGCTTTACGCTAAATTTTCAAAGTGCGAGTTTTGGTTAAAGCAGGTACAGTTTCTTGGACACTTAGTTAACCATGAAGGAATTCATGTGGATCCAACAAAAACCGAGGCGATTACCAAATGGAAAACCAACCGAGGTTAGAAGTTTCTTAGGATTGTCTGGTTATTATAGAAGATTTATTCGAGACTTTTCTAGAATAGCCATTCCCTTAACCAAGCTAACCTGTAAATCCATTAAGTTTGAATGGGGACCAAAGCAAGAAGAAGCATTTAGAATTCTTAAGCAAATATTAACCTACGCACCCATACTAGCATTACCAGAGGGAACTGATGATTTTGTAGTATATTGTGACGCCTCTAAGTTAGGTTATGGATGTGTATTAATGCAACGTCAAAAGGTTATAGCTTACGCATCCAGACAACTTAAGAATCATGAAGAAAATTATTCAACCCATGATTTGGAATTAGGAGCTATAATTTTTGCCCTTAAGATTTGGAGACATTACCTTTATGGTAGTAAGTTTATCATATTCACTGATCATAAAAGTTTAAGGTATGTTTTCGGGCAAAAAGAGTTAAATATGAGACATAGACGCTAGATGGAAATTCTTAGTGATTATGATTGTAAAATCCAGTATCATGCAGGGAAAGCCAATGTAGTGGCTGATGCTTTAAGCCGAAAGTATCACGAAAAGCCATAAAGGGTACGTTCTCTTAAATTAAATCTACAAGTGGATTTAAATGATCAAATTAGAAAAGCACAAGAATCAGTAATCAAGGATGATACTGAAAAATTAAAAGGAAGGATTAAGGAATTAGAACAAGGAACAGATGGAATTTGGAGATTTCATAAAAAGAGAATGTGGATACCTAAATTAGGGAACCTGCGCCATCGTATATTAGAAGAAGCCCATAAGTCCAAATATACGATGCATCCAGGAAGTAATAAAATGTATCAGGATTTAAGAAAGAATTTTTGGTGGATAGAAATGAAAAAGGATATAGCAGCCTATGTTTCTAAATGCTTAACCTGTTCACAAATTAAAGCTGAACATGAGAAACCCTCAGGATTGCTGCAACAATTGGAGATGCCAGTGTGGAAATGGGAATTTATAACAATGGATTTTGTTACCAAATTACCCAAAATAAGAAAAGGTAATGATACAATCTGGGTGATTGTAGATAGACAAACCAAGTCAGCTCATTTTCTACCAATGAAAGAAACTTTTAGTATGGGACAATTAGCTAAATTATATGTAAATGAAATCGTTTCATTACATGGAATACCTTTATCAATTTTTTCTGATAGGGACAGTCGTTTTACCTCTCATTTTTGGGAAAGTTTCCAAAAAGCAATGGGAACCAAACTAAATCTAAGCACATCATATCATCCTCAAACAGACGGACAAAGCGAAAGGACAATTCAGACAATGGAAGACATGCTTAGAGCTTGTGTAATTGATTTCGGAGGTAATTGGGACGATCACTTACCTTTAATAGAATTTTCTTATAATAACAGTTATCACACAAGTATCAATGCTACACTATTCGAAGCACTTTATGGACAAAAGTGCCGAACCCCAGTCTGTTGGGTAGAAATTGGGGAAAAGCAACTATCTGGACCTGAGATACTGCAAGAAACAACTGACAAGACAATTCAAGTCAAGGAACGACTGAAAGCAGCACGTGATCGACAGAAGAGCTATGCTGATAACCGACACAAACCATTGGAATTTCAAGTAGGAGATAAAGTATTGTTAAAAGTCTCTCCTTGGAAAGGAGTAGTAAGATTTATCAAACGAGGGAAGCTAAGTCCCAGGTATATTGGACCTTTTGAGATTATTAGAAAAATAGGACCTGTAGCCTATCAGCTACAACTGCCAGAGGAAATGGCAGGAATACATGATGTATTTCATGTATCAAATCTCAAGAAATGCTTAGCCGATGAATCACTGATGGTACCTCTTAAGGATATAGAATAAATGAACAACTCAAATTTGTAGAAAGGCCTCTACAAATTGAAGACAGGAAGATTAAGAATCTTAAGCACAAGAGATTAGTTCTGGTCAAAGTAAGGTGGGACTCCAAAAGAGGACAAGAATACACATGGGAGCTTGAAACATAAATGCAAAGGAAATATCCACACCTGTTCCAGTAGACCTCGAGGACGAGCTCTAAAACAAGGTGGGGAGGATATAACAACCCTAAAGAAAACCGACACCCTCATAAATTTTCTGACACCCTAAAAATATTTAAAATATCCCAATATGTCCCTAAAAAACACCCCATACGTGAAAGCGGACCCCGAATACCTTTTATATTATTAAAATTAATTAAAAATGAAAATTTTGGGGCTCTCACGGGGCGCGTAAGCCACCCTTTGAGCCTACGCGGGCCGCGGGCGATCGAAAACGTGGCGACACCCGGTGATGACACGTGTCAACATCGTGGCGAAGCTAGTTGATGACCCGGATGAGCTAAACCCTACCCGACCTAGTACGCGGGCCGCGTAGTCCTTAGCCTACTCTTACACGGGCCGCGTAAAACTTAAAATCAGCCCCTATAAAGCTGGAGCTCAGGCCTTCAGTCGAATTCGCTCAAATCTTTCTTTCTTTCTCTAAATTTCACGTAGTATAATCTATACTCGGGTCTAAATACCCCCCTATATAGCGAAGTTCTGCTCCGTTGTAAGTATCATAACCCCTGGATACGTATTAGATACTCTGCCCGATTGATTTAGGGTTCCGTAACGGCTGTCGTGGTTCTGCCCGACGTAGTCTTTGAAATGCCGTCTCGGGGAGGGTATTGCTAATGTTAAAATGGGTTATTATACTAACACGTGTGCATTTGTGTAAATTATAGATTATTCCCAGGAAATCCTTACTGAAAACCTAAGACAGCAATGTGAGTAATCTCCTTTTTGCCAATTGTTTTTACAAAACCTCACTTAATTAATTATATATTAAACAGTTATTGAGTATTTGTTAGGATACAATTATCATCGGTATGTTGGGGTTTTGTATACAAAATGTGTTACTGCCTTGCGAGGGATAACATTTCCACAAGTCGGGTCTAACAGTACCGTGGGTGGTAATTGGTTTGACTTAGAAACAAATATAATTGTGAGACCGCCCTCAATACTGTACAATGGTTTTTATTAAAACTTGATTAAACTGGGATTCACTCACCAGTATTTCCCACTGACAAAATATTTTTAAACGCGTTTCAGGTAACAAAATGTGAAAGCCAAATAGAAGCCAGCTGGACAGGAATGAAGGCTTGAAAAAGTGGCAATAAAGTTACCCAAAAAGAAATAGATGTTTTTATTAAATAAAATAGGATTTATTCCTATGAAATTGTGTGTACTAAAAACTTGGGTTTTAACCCATGTGTTTAATATTATAAAAATGTGGTATTTTACTCTGATAAAATATTTCATAACTACGGTCCTGATGTAGTTTCCGCTGCCAAAATTAGACAATACCAGATACCACCGAAACTGGCCGCGGCCGTCCGTTCCTGTATTTGTATAGGGGGCGGGGGTTTTGACAATTTGTTACGCCTCCGACAGAAAAACGAGACGATTAACGAAATAACAAACACCTTCTTGGATAAGATGAAGTTCTGCAGAGATTTTGTGAAGACGGAAATAATGAAGATCAATCGCTATTATGGTATACTAAAGGCAGAATTTAGGGAGTTTATCACTCCCTCAAAATGTGAAACCCTTGATGAGCTTATTAATTAGGCTCAGGATAGAGAACTAGAGATTAAAAGACAAGAGGAACGTGGTGAAAAGAGATCAACAGAAATAGGGGCCAATTCAAGTCCGTCTAAGAAGGCGAAGTTTCAAGACCATGGAAAGAAGGATAAGTAGAAGGGTAGTATTACTCCTTGCATGACATGTGGGAAACTTCATACTGGGGAATGCCTCTTAGGCAAGAAGGGGAGCTACAAATGTGGTGATGAAGGGCATACGTTCTATAAATGCCCTAACAACCCGAAGACTTGTTACAACTGTTTTCAAAAGGGGCATGTTAAGTCGGAGTGTCCCAAACTTCAGCAAGGGTCGAAGAAGGAGGGAAAGAATGATGAAAACTCTAGGGCAAAGAGGGAGGATGTTTCAAATCACATTCGAAGAAGCCAAGGCTCACCCAAATGTGGTTTCAGGTATCTTTTTATTAAATTCCATACTAGTTTATGTTTTGTTCGATACTGGAGCCACTATGTCGTTTATTTCAAATGAAATCGTGCAACACCCTTCATTTAAGATTGAACGAATTCCGATACCCTTAGTGTAACGCCCAACGTCCCTAAACTTTAGGATTTTGTCAAGATCGGTCCCTGAAATTCGTCTATCTGTCATTTTAACCCCTAATCTATGTGGAAGTCTTTGTTATATACTTGTAATGCCTAAATCCACGTGTGGAATGTCTATATCTTTGGAATGTCTATAACTATATGCTTGGAATGCCTAACTCTATATTTGAAATGTCTAAATCTATGCTGGAATGCCTAAATCCATGATGGAATGCCTAAATCTATGTTTGGAATGTCTAAATCTATTTGGTGCCTGACTCCTTATACCCGTGAAACTTGATTCTTGGTTGAACGAGAGACTGGAGCCTTGTCACTGGCGGAATCTACTAATCTTTGGAACTTTTGACGTTTATGATATAGTCTAGTTATTCTATTACTCAATAATACGCAACGCTTAATCTAACTCGCAAAACGAATCAAAGACGGGAACGCGGAAAGCTTGGATTGGCCAGAGTGGCCATCCGATCGGATCGCCACCCGATCAGATTACCACCCGATCGGATTGCCACCCGATCGGATTACCACCCGATCGAATTGTCACCCGATCGGGCCACCACCCTATCCAAGCCACACCGCCTCAAGACCCTTCCACACTACAAATAGGCCTGTCACGTCACTTTATTCCCTAATGTGACAGCCCTGTTCGATCAGACGCACGCACACTACATTTTCTCCATTTCTTGGCGATTTCGGTACGTTTCGAGCTAGATTCTTGTACTTTTTTTTATCTACACTTCATTCTCTACGTGATTCACCTTTGAAGTCACACTTTTCACCATGAAATCACTCAGATCTGAGATCTTAAGGATGATGTCATCATGGTGGTTTGTACAAACTGTCATATGAGGTCATTCTTGGTGAGATCTAGCTAAGATCTAAGGGATTCCATGTATTTATCACTAAATCTAAGCTAAATCTAAGTATTTTCATGGTAAAACTTAAAGTTTCTTCATCTTTCCTTCAATCTTTCACTTTAAATGGTGAGATCCGGTCCTGAACGAACTATAGACTTTATTATTAGTCTAGAGTCGGCTCAAGGATGGATTTCCACCGGAATATGATGGCCGGAATACGGAGTTTGACATAAACGTTATCGCGAACAGTAACTGATCGGACTGGGGTGGTTCCCACCCGATCAGAGCGGCTGTGCTACGATGAGTTTACCATTGTCACAATACGTACCATGCCGTCACCGTTAAACTTAGAAAATTTTACAAAATGATTAAGAGGACGAGGTTCGCCCGATCAAGCGGCAACTCGATCGGAAAACAATCCGATCGAACATCCACCCAATTAAGGGACACATACCTTGCAACCTTGGAACTTTGAAACCTTCCAACACTTAGTAACTTTTTCAGAAACTTGGAGTTTTGGGGATTTCAATCGAGTGGCAACCCGATTGGACAGCCGCCCGATCGAGCAGCCACCCGATCAAGATAATCAGAACCCTTAAATTATATGCTTGAGCATTGACACTTGAATCGGATGACCACCCGATCGGACAGCCATTCGTTTAACCCTCACACTAAGCCACCCGATCGGACAGCCGTCCGATTGGACAGTCCTAGTTCACACTAAGTCACCCGAATCGACTGGCAATCCGACCGGATAGCCATCCGACCGGATAGCCATCCGATCGGACAGCCATCCGATCCAGTGACCGTCTCCAACACTTTATTCAATCTCGTTTTTCTGCCCGACTTTTATCCTATTGTAATCTAGCCAGGCTAATTCTAAAAGAGCTCCCTTTGATCCAATAACAGTTGCGACTGTTAAGCAATCATTGTGAGTATACTCGATCCCCTTTTTACCTTTAAACTTTGGGGTGTAACATGTATTCTATATAAACTTGAATCCTTGCAAACTAAACTCTATCCTATGTGTATGTGAAACTTGTGCATTTCTAGTATTCTATTTTGTGCTATGTGACGTTTAATCCAGGGTGTGTAGTTCCGCCTAAACAATAGTAGCGCTATAGGGGGTGCACCTCTCCCATTATTCTCAGGGGTATTGTTAGGAGGATTCTAGTTTACCTTGAGTCTTGGGTAAACACTAAAGCATCGGGATACTTGGGCTATCACTGCGTGGACTTCGACACTAGCATGGCTGAAACTATTTTTATCGCTTACTTTGTGGATATGAGTTATTTTAATCTATTATCCTATTATCAAACTTGTATACTAACCAATACTTTTGTATTGATATTTTAATACATGTTGCAGGCTGATAGGTTGCGATGGAACATGTGAATCAAGCTAGGAGATGCTTAGAAACATCACCAAGTAAATTTAGTCTTTTGAACAATTTGAACAATTTATGATTTGCGTTGTAATGTGATATTTGTGATGACGTTTGTTAGACTATTGCATGAAATCAATTAACTTTTATTGAAACAATAGTGTTATGGAAATCTCATGAGCAATCTGAACGCCTAGTGCTCATACCCTGATGTTTCCGCCATCGAATGGGGTGTGACAGATTGGTATCAGAGCCATAACTATAGGGAATTAGGATAAGTAGGGATACTTGCCCTATTCTATAGTTCTAGGAAGTTTGACTCTTATTTGTTGTTTAAGACTTATGCATTCTACCGTATCTGCTTCCTAGCAGCATATATTCCTGCTAAACTTACATGCCTTTCCTAAGGCTAACATAATGTACACTTTATATTTGAAAACACTGTTACTCAGTGTTTGTATTTTGCACAACATTTGCTCTCAAGTCAGGAGTGACATCCGAACCTTGATGGTAAAATCTCCATATTATTCTAGTAGGTCTTGTCTGCGGATAAGTACCAAGGCTATTTAGGGTACGATGTTGTCAAGTTAGAGGTGAAACTCAGATGTTGATAACTAGTCCCACTCCTTGATTTTATGTCTCGCCAAAGTCTCATGACTTCCAATCAATTAGGAACGTGGAATGGCTAAAAGGACGAATACCGTAGGCCTAACATCGATGACGTATTTGTCCAAGTAAGTCAAGACACGTTACCTCAATTCGAAAGGGGTTCGAATCGCTTTGGTTAGTCACCGTTCCTCTACCCGGAACAATCCTATGTTTTATGAGCCTATCTTTTATGCTATCTCGATTTTTAGGTATGTGGTTTTAAGCTTGATTCTTCGTTCATTTTGGCTTACTTTTACACTACTCACACGTGTGCCCGCAAACTAAAACGTTAATTCTAATCTCAGATCGAACTAAGTTTATGAAGCTTTACCCTATTTGATCAATTTATGTGATAATGTGTTTGTAAGGCACTAGATGTAACATGGCATGGAATACGAGGGTAAAGTGACGTGTCCGAAACATGGTGGATACGCCGCTGGTACTTCTTATATATAAGTGTTTCAGGCATGTTACCAACTTACGTACCAAGTGCCATGCGAAACTTAGTGTCTGTTCTTGAATTCTAAACTATGGAAGGCCTATTTGTGTACTCTATAAGAAATCTATGTGAAATCTATCATGTATTCTAGTAAAGTCTATGTGTAAACTACGTTTGTGTGGATTAAGAAACAAAATACGAAACGTAGCCTAGCGCCAAAGACGGAGGAGAAAGTGGCATGTCCGAAACATGGTGGATACGCCGCTGGTACTTCCTATATACAAGTGTTTCTGGCATACTACCGAAACAAGGAGAAAGTGGCATGTCCGAAACATGGTGGATACGCCGCTGGTACTTCCTATATACAAGTGTTTCTGGCATACTACCGAACCTTTATACCACGCGCTAAGTGAAGCTCGTAGTTTTGTAGGCTCGGTTTGAAGTTATGAAATCTATTCAGGTTAATCTATGACGTAAATCTATTTGGTCAATCTATGTGGAGATTTTGTTTAAATGAAGCATGACACCGACGACGAGACGGAGGTGGCATGATTGAAGCATGGTGGATACGCCGCTGGTACTTCCTATATATAAGTGCTTCCGTCATGTTGCCAAACTTTCGTAGAACGTGCCATGTGGGAATTTGTCATTGTGGACTGTGATAAGATTGTCAACTCTAATCTAAGTTAAACTATTGATTAATCTATGTGGATTAGTTGGGTCAATCTATGCTATTTAATCTATTCTGATTAGCCTAATGTTGTGGTTGGCGAAGTGTGACATCAATGACGAGGGGGAAGTGGCGTGATCGAAGCATGGTGGATACGCCGCTGGTACTTCCTATATATAAGTGCTTCTGTCATGTCGCCGAACTTTCGTAATACATGCCATGTGGGATTTCGTTGGTTGAGAATTGTTGATTAATCTATTAAAGTCTATAGAAGGTCTATTGAAATCTATGGCAATCTATTGAATGTCTATCGAAACTATTGAAGTCTATTAAGTTTATTTTAGACTATTTGAAGCCTATAGTAATATATTTGAAATCTATGAAAGTCTATATTAACCTATGATGAGTGTGGATTACGACCTGTAACATGACATCGAGTACGAGGTGGAAGTATTGTGTCCGAAGCGTGGTGGATACGCCGCTGGTACTTCCTATATATAAGCGCTTCTGACATACTGCCAAGCTTCGTGCAACGTGCCATGTGAGGGTCGTGGGTTGTGGTGTTAAATCTATTGAAATCTATCGAGTTAGTCTATGTGTATGATGAGAGTATTGTTGGCAATTGCGACACCTAACATGACGCCGAGTACGGGGCAGAAGCGATGTGCCCGAAACGTGGTGGATACGTAGCTGGTACTTCCTTTATATAAGCGTTTCTGACTTGTTTCCAAGCTCCGTACAATGCGCCATGCGAAGGTCGTTCGTTTGCGGTATCTATGTGAATCTTGAGTCTTAGTCTATCGTGCGTAAATCTATGACAATCTATGTCAATCTAGACTTATACGATCCTCTCATTGGATCTTTAGGATGTCTTCTCGAAAGCTATCCAACACTCTCAGGAAATCCAGGGAGAAGTCTCAGAAAAAGATGATGTCATTCATGGCCGACCAGATTGCTTGAGTCGTGCAAAAGATCATCTCTGAGCTCCAAGGATCTAACACCCCTCCATCCTCTGTGGACTCCAAGGCTGAGAAGCAGAAGCCTACAAAGTTCAGCTACAAACATTTCATCTCTTGTAACCCTAAGCCTTTCACGGGCAGTGATGGGGTGACTACTATGCTCGGGTGGTTCGACAGCATCGAAGTTACCTTCATTAATAGCGAGTGCCCAGATCACTTGAAAACTAGGAGTGCGATTGGAATGTTCCAAGGCAGAGCGTTGGAGTGGTGGTCGAACGAGAGAAACATCCGTTCTAATGAAGAGTCCTATGCTCTTCCGTGGGCTGAGGTGCGAGAATTCATGATGCTAGAGTTATGCCCTCCTCATGAACAACTCAAGCTTGAAGAAGAGTTTTGTCATTTGAAGCAGGTTGGTGATGACAACTTGGCTTATACTACCCAGTTTAAGCAGCTAAGTCTTATCGTCCCTCACTTGGTTTCGACTCCTAAGCGGATGATAACCAAGTACATCAACGGCCTACCTCCTGCTATGCGTGATTCCATTGAAGCAGCCCAGCTACAAACTATTGAGGAAGTCTACCGTCTAGCAGCAAGTTTGAACAACAATCGTGTGCGTGATAAGCAGTTTGCTACCCCTGCTCCTTCAAAGTCTGCTAACCAGGTTACCCAGCAGCCAAGTGGCAGCAAGAACAAGAAGAGGAAATCTCAGGGTTCGGGATGTAATGCTATCGTCCCTACTGCTAACCCTGCTACAAAACCTGCTCCTACCACTGCTGCTGCTATCCCTGCTGCTCCTGAAGCAAAGAAGCAATACACTGGGTCTTATCCCAGGTGTGCAACTTGCAACTTCCATCATCCTACTGCTTCTGCATGTCGTTTGTGTACCAATTGTAATCGCTATGGTCACACGAATCCTTATTGCCGTCAAGCTAATCAGGCTCAACAAGCCTAACAAGCCCCAGCTCAGGCAGCTTTACCTGCACCTCTAGCTCCTCTGCAGAATCCTAAACCGGTCAATGCTGTTCGTGCATGCTTCCAGTGTGGTGATACTACGCATCTTCGTAATCGTTGCCCCCAACTGAACCAAGATCAACAAGCAGCCGCTCGTGGATGATCATTCAATCTAAATGCTAATCATGCTCGCAACAACAACAACGTGGTGAATGGTATGTTTCTCTTTAATAACCTTTATGCTTCGATCCTATTTGATACTGGTGCCTATAAAAGCTTTGTTTCTATGGAATTTGAGTCTTTGATAAATTGTACACGCTCTAAGTTACCTGAGTCGTTCTCTGTTGAGGTCGCCAATGGTAAGTCTATCATACGCGATTGTTCCATGACTCTTAACGATCACGTCTTTTCTGTTGATATCATACCCATGCGTTTGGGTAGCTTTGATGTCATTATCGGTATGGATTGGTTGCGTAAGAACCATGCCGAGATTGTTTCTCATGGTAAACTTGTTCGTCTTCCCCTACCGTCCGGTGATGTTCTAAACATCTATGGAGACCGACCTTCGAAAGGACTAAGGCTGATGTCATGCACACAAGCGAACAGAAGTTTACGTAAACAGAACCCTGCCTTTTTGGCCCATGCGGTGGAACAAAAGAGCAAGGGGAAGAATATAAACGATGTTCCATTTGTGTGTGATTTCCCTGATGTCTTTCCTGAGGATCTACCTAGTCTTCTTCCTCCTAGATCCGTCGACTTTCGTATTGATCTCGTACCTGGTGCGATTCCTGTCGCCAGGGCTCCCTATCGTCTTGCACCTTCCGAGATGCAAGAATTGTCTAGCCAACTACAGGAATTACTCAATAAGGGTTTTATTCGTCCAGTACCTCCCCGTGGGGTGCTCCTGTTCTATTTGTCAAGAAGAAGGATGGCTCGTTCCGTATGTGTATCGACTACCATGAACTTAATAAGCTTACCGTGAAGAATCCTTACCCTCTACCTCGCATTGATGATTTATTTGACCAACTACAAGGCGCGTCCTGTTTCTCTAAGATCGATCTTCGATCTGGATATCATCAGTTGCGTGTTCTCGAAGATGATATTCCAAAAACTGCGTTTCGTACTCGATATGGGCACTACGAGTTCGTAGTCATGCCTTTTGGCTTGACCAACGCACCTGCAGTGTTCATGGACCTTATGAACCGTGTCTGTAAGCCCTATTTAGATCATTTTGTTATAGTCTTTATTGATGAAATCCTTATTTATTCCAAGTCTAAAGCCGATCATGCTCGCCATCTACGTCTTATGCTTGAGCTTTTATGTGGTGAACGTCTGTATGCTAAATTTTCTAAGTGTGAGTTTTGGATTGATGAAGTGCAATTTCTTGGTCATATTGTTAGTAGTCAGGGTATTCATGTTGACCCTTCTAAGATCGAGGTAGTGAAGAATTGGTGTACACCTAAATCCGTGTCTGAGATTCGTTCTTTTCTAGGATTGGCGGGTTATTACCGCCGGTTCATCGCGGATTTCTCTAAAATCACTGTTCCTCTTACTACTCTGACCCAAAAGGAGAAACCTTTTGTTTGGGGTCCCGAACAAGAGGAATCCTTTCAAACCCTTAAGGACCTTTTGTGTAACGCTCCTATTTTAACCATATCTGATGGAAATGACGACTTCATGGTGTATTGTGATGCCTCGAACCGTGGCTTGGGCTGTGTGCTCATGCAGCGGGACAAGGTCATTGCTTACGTATCTCGCCAACTCAAAGTGCATGAGAAAAACTACACTACTCACGATCTAGAGCTTGGTGCGGTCGTTTTTGCGTTAAAGATCTGGCAACACTACCTTTATGGTACAAAGTGTGTGGTCTTCACCGACCATAGGAGCCTTCAACATATCTTTGACAAAAAAGAACTAAACATGGGACAAAGACGTTGGGTGGAACAACTTAACGACTACGACTGCGAAATTCGCTATCATCCTGGCAAGGCGAATGTAGTGGCTGACGCTCTTAGTCGTAAGACTCATGTCAAGGCTATTCGTATATCTAGTGATTTGCATGCTTGTATTCGTGAAGCTCAGTATTCGTCTGCTAATGAATGAAGTCTATCTATTGAAGTTCTTGGTGCTAACGTCAATCAGCTCGAAACTAAATCTGATGGTCTTCGGTACTATCTAAATCGCATCTGGGTGCCGGATCGCGATAACCTACGTGAGCTCATTATGAATGAGGCTCACAAATCCCGTTACTCTATTCATCCAGGCGCTGATAAGATGTACTAGTATCTGCGTATGACTTATTGGTGGCCTGCAATGAAGAGGGACATTGCTGTGTATGTTTCAAAATGCCTCACATGTCTGAAGGTGAAAGCTGAACATCAGCATCCCTCCGGACTTTTAGAGCAACCTAAAATCCCCGTTTGGAAGTGGGATAGTCTTGCTATGGACTTTATTACTAAGTTACCCCATACACCTGCCGGGCATGACAGTATTTGGGTGATCATTGACCGATTGACTAAATCAGCCCACTTTCTTCCAATACGCGAAGATTATAAAGTGGAGAAACTTGCTAGGATCTATACCAATGAGATTATATGCCATCATGGCATTCCTCTTGACATAATCTCTGACCGTGATGGTCGTTTTACTTCACGTCTTTGACAAACATTTCAGTCCACTATGGGTTCGCACTTGAATCTTAGGACGGCCTTTCATCCTCAGACGGATGGACAGACCGAGCGTACTATTCAAACCCTAGAGGACATGCTCCGTTCTTGTGTCATCGACTTTGGTGGTAACTGGGATGTACATTTACCATTGATAGAATTCTCGTACAACAATAGCTACCATTCCAATATTCAGATGGCTCCTTTTGAAGCTTTGTATGGACGAAAATGCCGATCTCCTCTCAACTGGCATGAGGTTGGGGAAAAGCAGTTCACTGGCCCTGAAACTATTCAAGAGACAACAGATAAGATTCTTCAGATCTGTGATAACTTGATCAAGGCTAGAAGCAGACAAAAGAGCTTTGCTGATAAAAGGCGCAAGCCTCTAGAATTTGCTGTTGGTGATCGAGTTCTACTCAAGGTATCTCCCTGGAAGGGAGTAGTTCGTTTTGGTAAGAAGGGAAAGCTCGCTCCTCTCTATATAGGTCCTTTCGTGATACTTGAAAGGATTGGCAAGGTGACGTACAGACTCAACTTGCCACAAGAACTAAACAATGTGCACCCGGTGTTCCACGTGTCCAATCTAAGTAAATGCCAAGCCGACGAGGAACTGCAGGTTCCCCTTGGAGACTTACAAATAAATGAAGCTGTCCAATTTGTGGAGAAACCGGTCGAAATCATGGATCAAGCTGTCAAATGTCTAAGGCGCAGCAAAATTCCCATTGTTAAGGTTCGATGGGAAGGAAAGCGTGGTGCCGAATTCACTTGGAAGTTGAAAAGTGATATGAAGGCCAAGTATCCGCAGCTCTTCGAGCAGTCTTCATCTAAGATTTCGGGGACGAAATCTCCTAAAGGAGGGGAGACTGTAACGCCCAGCGTCCTTAAACTTTAGGATTTTGTCAAGATTGGTCCCTGAAATTCATCTATCTATCATTTTAACACCTAATCTATGTGGAAGTCTATGTTATATACTTGTAATGCCTAAATCCACGTGTGGAATGTCTATATCTTTGGAATGTCTATAACTATATGCTTGGAATTCCTAACTTTATATTTGAAATGTCTAAATGTATGTTGGAATGCCTAAATCCATGATGGAATGCCTAAATCTATGTTTGGAATGTCTAAATCTATTTGGTGCCTGACTCCTTAGACGCGTGAAACTTGATTCTTGGTTGAACGAGAGACTGGAGCCTTGTCACTGGCGGAATCTACTAATCTTTTGAACTTTTGATGTTTATGATATAGTCTAGTTATTCTATTACACAATAATATGCAACGCTTAATCTAACTCGCAAAACGAATCAAAGACGGGAACGCAGAAAGGTTGGATTGGCCAGAGTGGCAATCCGATCGGATTGCCACCCGATCGGATTGCCACCCGATCGGATTACCACCCGATCGGGCCACCACCCTAACCAAGCCACACTGCCTCAAGTCCCTTCCACACTATAAATAGGCCTGTCACATCACTTTATTCCCTGATGTCACAGCCCTGTTCGATCAGACGCACGCACACTACATTTTCTCCATTTCTTGGCGATTTCGGTACGTTTCAAGCTAGATTCTTGTACTTTCATGATCTAAACTTCATTCTCTACGTGATTCACCTTTGAAATCACACTTTTCACTGTGAAATCACTCAGATCTGAAATCTTAAGGATGATGTCATCATGGTGGTTTGTACAAACTGTCATATGAGGTCATTCTTGGTGAGATCTAGCTAAGATCTAAGGGATTCCATGTATTTATCACTAAATCTAAGTATTTTCATGGTAAAACTTAAAGTTTCTTCATCTTTCCTTCAATCTTTCACTTTAAATGGTGAGATCCGGTCCTGAACGGACTATAGACTTGATTATTAGTCTAGAGTCGGCTCAAGGATGGATTTCCACCGGAAGATGATGGTCGGAATATGGAGTTTGACATAAACGTTATCGCGAACAGTAACTGATCGGACTGGGGTGGTTCCCACCCGATCAGAGCGGCTGTGCGACGATGAGTTTACCATTGTCACAATACGTACCATGCCGTCACCGTTAAACTTAGAAAATTTTACAAAATGGTTAAGAGGACGAGGTTCGCCCGATCGAGCGGCAACCCAATCGGACAGGAATCTGATCGAACAGCCACCCGATTGAGGGACACATACCCTGCAACCTTGGAACTTTGAAACCTTCCAACACTTAGTAACTTTTTCAGAAACTTGGAGTTTTGGAGATTTCAATCGAGTGGCAACCCGATCGAACAGCCGCCCGATCGAGCAGCCACCTAATCAAGATAACCAGAACCCTTAAATTATATTCTTGAGCATTGACACTTGAATCGGATGACCACCCGATCGGAGAGTTGTCCGATCGGACAACCATTCATTTCACCCTCACACTAAGCCACCCGATCGGACAGCCGTCCGATCGGACAGTCCTTGTTCACACTAAGTCACCCGAATCGACTGGCAATCCGACCAGATAGCCATCTGATCGGACAACCATCCGATCCAGTGACTGTCTCCAACACTTTATTCAATCTCGTTATTCTGCCCGACTCTTATCCTATTGTAATCTAACCAGGCTAATTCTAAAAGAGCTCCCTTTGATCCAATAACAGTTGCGACTGTTAAGCAATCACTGTGAGTATACTCGATCCCCTTTTTACCTTTAAACTTTGGGGTGTAACATGTATTCTATATAAACTTGAATCCTTGCAAACGAAACACTATCCTATGTGTATGTGAAACTTGTGCATTTCTAGTATTCTATTTTGTGCTATGTGACGTTTAATCCAGGGTGTGTAGTTCCGCCTTAACAATAGTAGCGCTATAGGGGGTGCATCTCTCCTATTATTCTCAGGGGGTATTGTTAGGAGGATTCTAGTTTACCTTGAGTCTTGGGTAAACACTAAAGCATCGGGATACTTGGGCTATCACTGCGTGGACTGATACACTAGCACGGTTGAAACTATTTTTATCGCTTACATTGTGGATATGGGTTATTTTAATCTATTATCCTATTATCAAACTTGTATACTCGCCAATACTTTTGTATTGATATTTTAATACATGTTGCAGGCTGATAGGTTGCGATGGAACATGGGAATCAAGCTAGGAGATGCTTAGAAACATCGCCTAGTAAATTTAGTCTTTTAAACAATTTGAACAATTTATGATTTGGGTTGTAATGTGATATTTGTGATGACGTTTGTTAGACTATTGCATGAAATCAATTAACTTTTATTGAAACAATAGTGTTATGGAAATCTCATGAGCAATCTGAACGCCTAGTGCTCGCACCCTGATGTTTCCGCCATCGGTTGGGGTGTGACACTTAGAGGTAGAGATAGCCGATAGTAAGAACTATGTGTTACATGAGGTTTGTAGAAATTGTAAGTTCACTATAGAAGATGAAGAATTCGATATCGACCTCATACCTATGGTTTTGGGGGAGTTTAAAATGATAGTGGGTATGGATTGGATGGCACGACACCATGTGGAGATTGATTGTGAAAATAAAGTAGTACTTGTTCAATCTCCAAGTGGAAGGAAAATGAGTATTCAAGGGGAGAGAAATGTAGAAGCGAAAATGTGTACTCTAGTTCAAGCCGCTAAGTACGTACTTAACGGGAGTTGAGCATATGTAGTAGAAGCTCGACAAAGCCTCCCGAAGCTTGAAGATGTTGAGATCGTAAACGAATTTTCGGATGTATTTCCGGAGGAATTACCGGGACTTCCCCCTGAACGAGAAATAGAGTTTCGCATCGAATTAAATCCGGGTGCAAAACCGGTAGCAAAATCCCCGTATAGATTAGCCCCCACTGAGATGCGGGAGTTAATGACATAGTTACAAGATCTACTTGATAAGGGCTTTATACGCCCGAGTGTGTCACTGTGGGGGGCACCTGTCTTATTTGTAAAAAAGAAGGATGGGTCAATGCGCATGTGTGTCGACTATAGGGAACTGAATAAAATAACCATAAAGAACCGTTACCCCTTAATCAGAATTGACGATCTTTTCGACCAGTTACGAGGGGCGAATTGGTTCTCAAAGATAGACTTGCGTTCGGGATATCATCAAGTCAGGGTACGAGAAGAAGACATTGCGAAGACTGCATTTAGAACCCTATATGGACATTACGAGTTTCTAGTTATGTCCTTTGGGTTAACGAACGCGCCAGCAGCATTTATGGATCTTATGAACCGGGTATGTCGACCCATGCTAGATAAATCTGTGATCGTGTTCATAGATGATATTCTAGTCTATTCGCGAAGCAAGACTGAACATGCGAGACACTTGCGCGAAGTACTTGAAATTCTCCGTAAGGAAAAACTTTATGCAAAATTTTCAAAGTGTGCCTTTTGGCTCAGAGAGGTGCAGTTTCTGGGTCACGTGACAAATTCGGAAGGTGTTTTAGTAGATCCGTCAAAAATTGAGGCCGTAATGAAGTGGGTTTCCCCGAAAAATCCAACTGAAATAAGAAGGTTTCTAGGCCTCGCGGGGTATTATAGAAGGTTCATACAGGATTTCTCGAAGATAGCGTTACCCTTAACCAAACAGACGAGGAAGAAAGAGAAGTTTGTCTGGGGTAAAGAACAGGAAGAAGCCTTTCGAATGTTAAAGGAGAAGCTGTCGAGTCCCCCAGTCTTAACCTTAGCGGATGGGACAAAAGATCTGGTTGTTTATAATTCAGATGCCTCACCGCAGGGTTTAGGGTGTGTTTTGATGCAAAGAGGAAAGGTTATCGCATATGCTTCACGACAATTAAAACCACATGAAGTAAACTACCCAACGCACGATTTAGAATTGGTAGCGGTAGTGTTCGCCTTAAATATTTGGAGGCACTATCTATATGGTACGAGATGTACAATCTACTTGGATCACAAAAGCCTCAAATACTTCTTCGAACAGAAAGATTTAAATATGAGGCAATAGAGATGGTTAGAACTTATCAAAGAATACGATTGCGATATCCTTTATCACCCAGGAAAGGAGAATGTGGTGGCAGTTGCGTTAAGCCGAAAAGAGTATCCACCGATTCAAGTAAAATTCATGAAGATGATAGTTACACCGCGCTTACTTAAAATGATACGAGACTCCCAAATAAAGTTGATTGGAGCGGAAGACCCAAAGAAAGAAAGAATGAAAGGTATAGCCAAAAAATTTGAAGAAAATTCGATCGGACTCAAAACAAGATTCGGTCGAATTTGGATACGACGGTTTTGCGAAGTCATGACCGCGCTACTCGAGGAAGCTCGTAAGTCACGGTATCCAATCCATCCCGGGGCAACAAAAATGTACCGGGACTTGAAGACCAATTATTGGTGGCCAGGTATGAAACACGATATTGTTAAGTATGTCGCGAAATGCTTAACATGCTCCCAAGTGAAAGCAGAACATCAAAAACCGTACGGGGAATTACAACCTTTGGAAATTCCGGTATAGAAATGGGAGGAAATAATGATGGATTTGGTGACCAAGCTTCCTAGAACGAAAAAGGGGCATGATACTATATGGGTAATCGTAGACCGACTTACAAAAAGTGCCCGTTTTCTACCTATTCGAGAGGCTTACTCTTCACAGAGAATGGCAAAAATTTATATGAATGAGATCATATCTCGACACGGGGTGCCCGTGTCAATCGTCTCAGATCAGGATACTAGATTTACCTCTCGTTACTGGCAGAAATTTCATGAGAGTGTGGGCACGAAGTTACACATAAGCACCGCCTATCACCCTCAGACTGACGGCCAGTCAGAAAGAACCATTCAAACACTTGTCGATATGTTGAGAGCGTGTGTCTTAGACTTTGGGGGAAGTTGGGATGACCATTTACCACTAGTGGAATTCTCTTATAATAATAGTTACCATAGTGGTATTCAAATGGTTCCTTATGAATTACTATACGGAAGAAAATGTAGGACTCCCGTATGTTGGGGTGAAGTAGGGTAAAGGGAGCTTGCGCCAAGTGATTTAATAGCAGTGACAAATGAAAAGATTGATTTGATTAGAGCTCGACTGAAAGTAGCTCAGGATCGGCAAAAAGCTTATGCTCGACTGAAAGGCGTCCTATGGAGTTTCAAGTCGGAGATTATGTTTTGCTGAAAGTATCTCCATGGAAGGGTATAATCCGTTTTCGTAAACGGGGTAAGTTGGGTCCTCGTTATATTGGACCGTTTAAAATTTTGGCTCGATTCGAAAAAGTTGCATATCGTTTAGAATTGTCGTCTACACTAGACGGGATTCGCAATACCTTCCACGTAACGCAATTGAGAAAGTGTCTTGCGGATGAAACAGCGCTAGTACCTCTCGACGACATTGAATTGGACGAGGGGTTAAATTATGTCGAAAGACCGATAGCCATTAAAGACGTTAAGGTAAAGAATCTTCGCAACAAAGCCGTTAGACAAGTGTTGGTTCAATGGCAACACCGAAAGGGATCGAAACTTACATGGGAAGCGGAAGAAGAAATGCGGAGGCACTACCCTTTTCTCTTTGGTATGTAAATTTTAATTTGTTAACTGCCCAGGTTTCGGGGACGAAACCTCTTTTAAGGGGGGTAGACTTGTAACACCCCATAAATGCATGATAAATTATTTGTTGATTAACTTAACTAGTGAAAATAAGGGAAGATTTGAAAAGAATGAAAAATATGCAAAATGGTAATAAAGGAATTAAAGAGGGGCTGAATTGTGATAAATAATAGTTGAAACCATGGAACATGCCTAAATTAAATACCTATCAATCTAGGAGGGGGTTAATGTGAAAAATTGTAATTAAAGGGATTAATAGGGTTTAAACAAAAAACACATACTCTGGTGGGTTTCACCCAATTCATGAGTTTATGATGAATTGTAGGAATTGGGTTTCACCCAATTCATGAGTTTATGAAACACTTTGTGTAATTGGAGGTTAAGATTGTGAAATAGGGCAGAATTTATGTTTGATTTTAGATTATTAGAAAGATTTTAGTAAAAACCCACTTTATGAAATTTTGTCATGAATAGGATGATCAAAGTAGATATAATCATGTGAAATCTTGAGAAAAATGATGATGTTGTAATGCTTGAATCTTAGAAAATTTATGTAGAATAAAAGAATGATATGAACATGGATTGATTGTTGATGAGATATAGGATGAACTAGTAGGATTCATGCTTTGTATACTTGTACATAATGCTTGTAATTACAATGCCCACCAAGTGCTTGATGAAATGCTTAAAAGAATAAATATGTGTAATTTGGAAGATGATGGAATGAAATTTAGTTATACTAAATAAATGAATGAATATGTTGATATAGGCGTGAAGGAAGAAGGTTTAAACACTAGGAAATCGGAAGGCTCACAAGATCGAGGTATGTTAGTTTACACATACATAACTAATTTATTGTTTTACGCTTACTAGTTTTAAAAGGTAACTTGTCGTTTATGCCAAAATTATAACAATGGTAGTTCATGAAAGGCGAGTAGTAAATAATATGATTCGTTATGTACGGATTATGAAAAAGAGAAATTTATAAAGAAGAATGAATCATTACCGGTTCATCCTAGTCGAACCGGTTAATGGAAAGTTAAGAATGAAAGGAATGAAGTTTTACTCAATCCGTCATGTACGGTTTGAGGTGTATGTGCAAGAATGTAAGGAATGCATTTGTTCGTCTTACACGAACCAAATGGAAGTTATGTCACGAATGTTAATATCCGTCATTAACGGATATGTAGTGAATGGAATGTTTTGCCTCTACTTAGAGACAAGTATGTATCGAACCGTTTAACGGGTAGAAGTACAAATTAAATGATGTAAAGTCATGTGAAAGATCAAATGGTTTATTTGATAAGTATGTTAATATCGATGGATTAACGTATTTGATTTTTGTTAAATGTAGGTAAATCCTCAACATAGGCGATTGGACGATTTGGAACGAGAACACATGAACTATGCCCACCTCACGCTTCCGACAATGCTAACTTAATGTGGTCTTAATTTTGATTTTATGTACTTTCAACTTATGTAGTCTTTTGATGTCCTTGTAGTATGGGCAATGACCTTGTAGTAGTAGTTTTGTTTTCGAACAATGTAGATAATGTCCGTTTTGGGTTTTTTTTTTTAAAAAGTCTTTTATGTTGTAGTATTTTACCGTCTAAAACAGGAATTAGTGGTTTAAATACGAATGGGTCATGCCTAAAATTTCTAAAATTTTCCTACATATTGTAGTCTTTTAAAAAGTAAAGTTTGGGGCGTTTTATAAATAAATAAACAAGTTTCAGATAAGAATTCTAAACTTGATTCTCTATATAAGGCTGCAATAGTGACAGAAAAAAATAGATTGCGACGGAAATTATGTTGCTCAACCTAGCTATGTTTAGGATAAGGAAATGTAAGGTCTCATACCCAAGGATCTCACTCAGACAACAATCACCAGGTATGCGGAATCCACCTAGCAATCACTACTGTATGGTATTGGATCAAGAAAGTGTAGAACAAGAATGATGAGAATGATGAATGACGTCATACACAGTAGCCGTCAATTCACATACAGTGAAAATGATTAGGGTTTCTTGAAGAACAAACTTTCCACAAAAGAAATCGCCATGTATAGCATTACACTAAGAGTTTATATACAATGGGATGTCCTGACTACAAAAGTCAGGATATAGAAAGGCTCAAAGCCCAAGACAATACAAACCCTGACTAACAAATGCCTAAATTCGGACTAGAGAACCAACCCTAAGTCCTGACCAAAACAAGCATAAATTCTGAACAACATAATAGTTATAACAAATTACATAAAACACCCTTGAAGATTTGAGAGCCTGCACTTATCACCCAAAGTGCATTTACAGGAAAGTATACAAGTTAAATAAAAATAGTTATACTGCAATTGGAAATTATGTTAACTTCATTTTTAAACTATCGTTCTTTTTATAGATTTTTGCTAAACTTTTTGAAGTTTTGTTAAGAGAAGTGACTTATGTGTATATACCCGTTACTTGATAATAGTAGAGTCATTTTGAACTATAGTCTTTAAGATTACTTTAGTTAAAGAATATGTTCCATAAGAGTTGTAGGTCCACCCGGAGGATCGAGTTAAACCTCTATTCCTTGTTTTCCGACGAACCCGAGAGTGCGGAATCCAAACAGGTAAGTTAAACCAAGTTACGAACACGTAAGACACAAGATTCAACGATTAACACTCAATGTATTAATGCTATGAAACGGTTACAATGCGGTGTTTACAAATGGTCTTTGTAAACTCTCAGTGTGTGTGTGTTACAATGTGTTCGCTCTCAAATCTATTCAGACTTGTCTATTGTTTCTGTTCTGTGTCTGGGTATTTATACTATCATGACGACGAAATCAAGAACCCGACGAAATCCCTCGGCGAACATCTAAGATCTCGACGAAATCCCTTGGATTTCGTCACATGTTGTGTCTTCGTCACCTCAGTCTTCGTCGCACATGTGTCTTTGTCGCATGGCACATCTTTGACGAAATCACATGTGATTTTGTCACTTTTTAGGCTTGGGCCTCATATGAGTCTTTGTCACATTGTAATAAGCCCAAAACAATGAGCCCAACAAATAACATGCACGTTCACATGAATTCTCAAATTCATGTTGTAAGAATTAGTCAATCTTGTGACATCATCATGATGATGTCATGATGATGTGTCAGCAGGAAACGTTCTCGGCTCTCCGTGCTTCGCGTGTCGAACTCTGGGACGTACGACGGAGGAATGTCGCTACGTCGGGCTTGAGCCGAACCTAACCGAGTAGAACCGAACCAAGTCGCGTCCACATAAAGTGTATCAACAAACTCCCCCTTGGACGCTACTCGTGATGGTTCGACTTCCATGTCTTTTGTGTCGGAGGATCTTCAAAGTCTTCATGTGACACAATCAGGGAGTGTATCAACAAACTCCCCCTTGAATGATGCTCGTGAATCTTTTGAACTTTAATACTTTAGATCCTTGTGATGTTGATGAGTGATCAACTGCAACCCGATCATCTTGATCTTCTGATTGCATCAACGTCGTGTCTTCACTTTACGGCTTGTCATCTGACACGTTCTCTTCGCCTTTAGCTGATTCTGGTGTCGCATCTGCACATACAAGAAAGCTAAACACGTAATGAGAACAACCGAGAAGAATAAAATCAATCTAAGAAAGTTTTCAAACGAAAACCTTACTAAGAATAGACATCAAACAATATAAGCGCATGACACATATGAGACCAACTCTCATTTAAACACCGACTGACAACAGTTTGAAAGTTTAAAAATGTTCAATTTTAACCCTTTAACTTTCAAAACTTGTTAACTTCGACAGTTTATGAAGATGCAACTGTTTTCCGGCTTACAATCAGGATTTTAGGTAGGATAGACTCGAGTTCCAACATCGGTCAATAAAAAATAAACTAGAAATAAAATCTTTTTGGCTTTTTAAAAGTTTATATTAAAACACACCTAAAATCTTTTTGGAATTTCTCATTTTTCAAAAGTAAAGACGGAAAGCAATAAATAAATATATACAAAGATGCAGAAACGAAAGTAGTAAACAAATATTTACAGACATTCTTTTTGCGAGTTTCGAGGGTAAGAGAATCATATCAGTGTACGGTCATGCCAAAACGCTCTTTTTTTTCAATTAGTTAACATTTAGATAAGCATCCTATAACAATTATCGGTATTGTTGTCCACATAAGCTCAACTTATCAGATGTAATCATGGCGAGGGGATACGTTAAGATATGATTTATACTTACAGACCGGTGTTCATCCACACACCACACATTCCCGTATCAAGGTATGCACGAGAGTTCATCTTACCGGTGAGTATACCGTTTATCATCCGTTTGACCGTATAAAAGATGCATGGGTGAAACTCACTTATTTGATTGAAAACAAGCCCTATGTGATAGAATCACTTATTGATGAGGAACTTGATTTTCTTATGCATGAGGGCACAAGAGCAAGTCCGTGAACAGGTCAGTACATAGAAGAGCAGAGAGACGAACTTGACTCCCGGATAAATGTGATATATTATCACTTATTTTGATTGGACATGTGATTGTTGATCACTTATTGAGGTCGTATGCAATATGTACACGTATGTATAGTATCATGGAAGATCTTAGACTTCGTCTCCATTATTTTCCGGTAAAAGATACAACCATGATACCCAGATGATAAGACAGCATAAAGACCGAATATCTCAGAACCTCGGCAATCTCTCAAACAAAATTTCGGTACTAAGACCATATGCCAATGTACGGTTCCCACCTGGTCTTCAGTCGATTTAAGGTTTATATCACCCTGCACACTTTAAAATGATTGTGAGCATACCGATACATCTTATATAGAGCTGCTTAACATTTTTCATTTTAAGTTCATTTCAAGGAGGTTTCGACAGACCACTGATGTACTATCATTTTCTCTTTTTCTCGCCAGGAAACTCATTTTTGTTTTTCTATTGTTTTTGAGTTTTGAAATTTTTCACTGTTTTTGAATTTTCAAATTTTGGATTTACTCCCCCTAAAATCAACAAACTATGATAAATTTAAAAGACACAAAGATATTTACAAAAAGGATTTCCCGATGTCGGTTAACTCATGTTTTACCTCAATGCCGTTTACCAAAATTAATTTAATCAGAAAGGATTTATCGAATTTTGGAAAAATGAGTTGGCACGTCGGTAAGCGGTGCGGACCATGACAACATTGAGGAGTTTCATATTAAAACAATCATGTGTGAAGTGATATTCGAGATCAATGTGTCAGGCCAAAGAGTGTTGTACGAGATGGTAATAATTCATAAAGCAGCTTAAATATTGACGAGTAAAGGAGAGATAAGAAAATCAAAACCGTATCCTGCAACTGTTTCATGCATTGCAAGGAATTTGAGTGCTCTCCCAAACTGGATATCCACCCGGTGTGGACTTCAAAGTCGATTTTTGTAGCTACTTCAATTAATCTGAGAAAATTCTTCACAGCAACAAGTTCATAAACCTTTGGGTCCTGCTGGCCTTACACATTGCACCAGCGAAGGTCTTTGTCTTTCTCTTTCAGAAGTAGGCATCCTTACACTTCAAAGTCGTTTATTCAACAAACATATTTTCTTCAATCACACCGCGAAGAAATGTACATTGCACGTTCATCTTGTTGATTTTGAACATCAGACGTGTTGCAGGTGCGTACATTTTGATTGAATCTATCCTGGGGACCCGATCAAAGCCTTGAACAATCAAACTTTGGTATGATTTTCATTTTGTCGAAGGTTTTCAATTTCTTTCGACAGACAATTATGTCTTCTTTTCTTTTTCTCTCCATCAAAGGCAACAATTTCTTTTGTCACCGATCTTGTGCATGGACACTCCGCTATCAACAATCCGATGACTATCGATAGTTCCTCCTGGAACATCCTGCACACTCACTCAGAGATTAGTTGGAGAGGGGGACCCAAGCCTTCATAGACTTGGGTTGCCCCTGAGCATCAAGAAATGTAATTTCAATTTCTTGAAGGTCCTTAAATTGCAAGCCTCCCCCTGAATCCTCACCTGTTTTCGGTTTCCAAGCTTGTTTCCTTTTACCAGTTTGTGTATTATTTACACTTTCTGGTTTTAATGGTTGTGACAAACTAGGTTTCCTATTAACAGTTTCTGATTTTAAAGCCTTTTCGATCACCTTCACATTTTGACGTCGTTGTTTTGTTTCCTGTTCTTTAACAGTGCGTTTGTCAGTTTTTGGTGACACAGGATGACGTTGTTGGTGACCTTGTTCAGAAGGGGCTCTTTCTACAAAATTTGGTTTCGGAGAGTTTGTGCAATTTCTGATAATGTGGCCAAACTCCCCGCATTTAAAGCATGATCTCCTTTCAACAAAATTAGGAGATTCTGTTCGATGATCTGATGTTGAATTTGTAGAACCCGAGATACTAGCTTCACACCCATTTGTGTGTTGGGTGTAATTGTTATCACTATTACGTTTCAAAATGTTGACTTTTTGAACAAAATCGATATTTGACTTATTTTCAAAAGTCTCCACTTTATCAGTACCTTTGGAGGCCACAAACTTAACGTCTTTGCATTTCTTCTTGTAACGAGCTCCTTTTGTTTCAACCTTAGCCTTAGGCTTTGGAGCTCGTTGTTGTTGTTGTATACCCTTAAAAGCGACAGGTTGTTGCTTTGTCGGTAATGTTTGATTTCCATGTTGTTTCCTAACTTCAGCTTTTGGAAGAGGATCACACAGAGTTACAGAAACTCTCTGGATCCCTTTTTCCAAAAACTTACTTGTAGTATCTTCAAACACTTTGTCAATCAAAGATTGGTTGACATTTTTAATGGGAAAATCTTGGTTTGAATAAATTTTACCATCACCGACCAAAGTGTACAACACGTTATCACTTTTAACGGTAGACACTGTCTCAGTGATAGGATCCATCTCTTGTTTAGCAGTTGAATGCACAGCAGGAGTAGGAGGATCACACAGAATGTGATTCTCAAAAGGAACTTCAACTCCTTTGTTCTTCTCAAGAGATTTATCCTCATCACTCACATCTGGTTCATCATCTGACGAATCATAGTCCTCGACTGTGGGAGGACTTTGTTCAGTACCAACAGATGCTGAATTTTCCGTTGTTCCAGATGAGCCCTCTGAGGAACTGTCCGATTTGAAACCTAGACCAGTTGTAAACTCCTCATAATTAAGAGGTACAGTTGGTTCAAACCTAGGCATTTCCTCCTCATCGGGCATCTAGGTATAGTTGCCCCTCAATGGAGGTGGACACGACTTATACCCAACGCCTTTCACATTACCCTTTAGTTTTTGAACGTCAATAATGTGATCAAGCACATATCCGGAGTTTGAGTAACTCTCCAATTTGAGCTTGATCGCTTCATGCTCACATTTCGCCTCGGCTAGCTCTTTCTTAGTTGCCTCGATGATATTAATGTAATTATTAATACCAGTTTGCTTATTAAAAACCGTTTTTGATAACTCAGAAACACTTTTCTTGAGTGTTTCAATTACCAATTTAAAATCTTTTTCGTTGCGAGCTAAGGCCATGTTTGCCTTTTTGCACTTTGACAGTTCAATAACTAAACTCAGATTGTGACTGTGAATCTTTTCAGATTCTTGTTTCATATCAGCACATTCATGTTTCATATCAGCACAATTACTACATATGCTAGGAGTTTCAGATTGTACCTGACTTGTAGAAGCTGAGACATTAGCCATAAAGGCAGTCTGAGAAGAGAAAGATCCATCTTCAGTGAGAATCTTCTCCATTTCTTCTGATGTAGCTTCAGCTTTCTTGATCAAGACATATTTCTGACACTTGACCTCCTCAGCATCATTCAACAAACTATCACCTTCAGAACCAGTTCTCTCATTCACATCCGATTCTTCATCCGAACTGCCACTGTATCCCGAACTATCATCATCTTCAGAGAATTCTTCTTTGTGCACATGCTTGATGTGACTGATGATCTTCGCATAACATGCACTTCCTCCTCCCAACTGTACGGACCAATCACATTCTTCATCGGCTTGTACTATCAATGCCCGGTTGGGGTTTGAAGGCCCTGACTGGTTGGTTTGGTTGTTAGAAGCTACTATCCCTCTTTCGTTGCTAGCTTGATTTGAAGTACTTGTTTGATTTTGGAAGGGATTTTGGTTGCCTTGTTTGCTCGGTCGCGTGCATTCACGTTTGAAGTGACCCTTTTCACCGCAATTAAAGCATGTGACAGCACCCTTGTCAAACCCGTACTTGGTATCCCTTTTGCTTTCCAAGCTGGTTCTCCCCGTTCTGCTCATATAATCCTTTGCCCTTCTCACAGCGCTAGCAAACGCCCACTTGATATCCATTAACTCCATTTCATCCCTGTCTATCTGCTGATAGTCTTCGTTTGTCAAATTAATGTTGCCAATTTGACTTGCGACTAATCCGCTGTAGGCATTAACCATAGTGGTAAGAATTTCAATGTGATCCCGTGCAACTTCTACACTCACTTTGGAAAGATTTGAAGTATCAGGTTTGTTACCATAGAAGGCTTGTTGTGGTTGGGCTTGTGGTGGGGGTTTAGAAAAATAGGCAGTTGGATCAAATTGGGGTTGAGGTGTGGCAACTTGAGGTTTCGGAAGATAGGCATTTATATCAAATTGGGGTTGAGGTGTGGCAACTTGAGGTTTAGAAAAATAGGCAGTTGGATCAAATTGGGGTTGGGGTGGTGCAACTTGAGGTTTCGGAAGATAGGCATTTATGTCAAATTGGGGTTGTGCAACTACTCCTCCAAGATAGGAATTTGGGTCGAAAGCATTTGACACATAAGCTGTTTGTATCTTTGATTGTTGGCTTGTACTAGCAGCAGGAGCAATCCCTCCAAAGTACATCTATGGATTTTGAGGGACAGGAATTAGTTTAGCTTTTATGATTTCTTCTGCATCCTTGTTCTCCAGCTTTTGAACAAACTCATAGATACTGACAGTATCCAATACACCTGTATGCTTTAACAACTCAATGAATGGGCTTCACTTTGGTGGTAGAGCATCAGCAAACCGTGCGACTATTTCCTGCGAAGATACAATAACCTTGTAAGAAATCATTTCACTAATTAAATGATAAAAACGAGTTGTCATCTCATTCAGTGTTTCAGTCTGCACAAACATAAACCCTTCAAACTCTTTCTTTAGTAAATCGTGACGCGTCTTCCGTGTGGCCGCATTTCCTTCTCCTCTGTTAACTAGGATGTCCCACAAGGCTTTGGTGCTGGTACAATGGGCGAATTGATGATAGATATCTTTGTGCAATGCTTGCGTAAGAATAGCAAACGCTTTCTTTTCAAGATCATACGCCTTCTTGTCATTTTCAGCCATGGCCCCCAAAGTTGTAGCATTTGATCCGGCTTCCTCAAGAGCGTCGTTATATGCTGTGGTGAAACACGTCCATAACTCGGTGTTTTGACCTAAAACATAATTCTGAAAGCGACCTTTCCACGATGGATAGTCGTTCATGTGGTTGAGTTTTGGCGGACGGTTATTGCTACCCGTTTCATTTTCGCTTATGAGCAAGTTTTGGATACTTTGATTTTGATTTGCCACGCACGCCCATTGACTAGCCGAAATTCTTTCTTGTGGCATCAAAGACTTAACCCATGCCATATCAGGGACCATGCTAATGCTCCAATCTAATGGATTAGAACTCATATTTGATATTAGAACAATTGTACCTGCTTAAGAACTTGAAATCAAATGGTTAACAATGAAATAAAATGCTTCTGTTAGAAATATCACAAGTATGAATGACGAAAATAGTGGTTTTCGTCACTGATATGTTTAATTTCGTTGCTGAAATGGTGATTTTGTTGCTGAAAGGGTGATTTCGTCGCTGAAATGGTGATTTCGTCACTGAAATGGTGATTTCGTCGCTGAAAGTGATTTCGTCGCTGAAAGTGATTTCGTCCAGAAAGGTGATTTCATCGCTAACAGGTGATTTCGCCCAGCTTATTGTTTTCGCCCAGTATAGTGTTTTCACCCGGCTGATTTCGTTGACAATTTGGTACAGACAAGTTGATATTTTTCAAACCTTATCCTTATCTTATCTTCTAACAACAAACCCAAAATGTCAAACAATCATGCTTTCGGCACTGTGGTTACCAACTATCCATCATGCCTTTTATACAATATTTCAAACAATCAATATTATAATCACTAACACTTTAAGAACATATCAATTCAAGATCAAACAAAGATAATTAGTGAAGAACAGTTTGAATAACACCAAGAACACTATGAATATCAAATGAACTGGATGAGTTTTCTGGTAACCAATAAATTTCCGAACAACAATTTTGCAATAAAGTTCAATAAAAACCCAATCCCAACATGTATACCCAAGATTTAATAAGGTTTTTAATAAAACAAATAGCAAAAACACAAGGTTTTTCACGATTTTCAAACTGTTTTTCCAGACATGTATGAACTTCAAACTCTAAAATTCAGAAAAAATGCTTAAAAATCTTTCAAAAACACAAGAAAATCGACTTGGTTTAAACAAGGAATCGAGCCAATGCTCTGATACCAATTGTAGGTCCACCCGGAAGATCGAGTTAAACCTCTATTCCCTGTTTTCCGACGAACCCGAGAGTGCGGAATCCAAACGGGTAAGTTAAACCAAGTTACGAACACGTAAGACACAAGATTCAACGATTAACACTCAATGTATTAATGCTATGAAACGGTTACAATGCGTTGTTTACAAATGGTCTCTGTAAACTCTCAATGTGTGTGTTACAATGTGTTCGCTCTCAAATCTATTCAGACTTGTCTGTTGTTTCTGTTCTGTGTCTGGGTATTTATACTATCATGACGACGAAATCAAGAACCCGACGAAATCCCTCGGTGAACATCTAAGATCTCGACGAAATCCCTTGGATTTCGTCACATGTTGTGTCTTCGTCACCTCAGTCTTCGTCGCACATGTGTCTTCGTCGCATGGCACATCTTTGACGAAATCACATGTGATTTCGTCACTTTTTAGGCTTGGGCCTCATATGAGTCTTCGTCACATTGTAATAAGCCCAAAACAATGAGCCCAACAAATAACATGCACGTTCACGTTCACATGAATTCTCAAATTCATGTTGTAAGAATTAGTCAATCTTGTGACATCATCATGACATCATCATGACATCATCATGATGATGTCATGATGATGTGTCAGCGGGAAACGTTCTCGGCTCTCCGTGCTTCGCGTGTCGAACTCTGGGGCGTACGACGGAGGAATGTCGCTACGTCGGGCTTGAGCCGAACCTAACCGAGTCGAACCGAACCAAGTCGAACCGAACCAAGTCGCGTCCACATAAATTGTATCAACAAGAGTCATGAAGTGTCATTCTCTACTAATACATAAAGAATGTGATATTATGGTTTTGTGAAAAATAATTACACTTATACTTCTTTGGGAAAGTGGTCAAATGGTTAAGTTTTATTAGCGCATAGCCAAGGTAAAATTGAAAAAAAGGTAAATGTTGAGTACCGCGGTACTATTGATCTGAATAGTAAAACACAATTTTGTTGCTAGATTCAAGTACACCATCCCGTTTAGACCTTGTCACGTAAAATATTATACAAGATGATTGCCCAAAAGCATGATTTAATTACATCATATTAGTTATTCGCATTCAGCACACAATACTATTCTAAATACATCCATACTACTTTCACCATATTACTCCTTTCATCCAGGTGGTTTTGTAGTGTTTATCAGTCAATTTGTGATCTTTTATCAAAACTTGATCCTAACTTCAAATTTAGGTACCAAAGGCCTGGCCTACTGGTGCCAAGATGTTAATTAAATTTTGTTCCTTCATAAGTGTCGATGGTTTAGTTATAGCGGTGGACAAATTTTTCAAATTTAAGAGTAGCACGACTTAGAAAGTATGCGAGTTAGCACTTTAAAAAGTAAAAAATAAACTTTTGAATCAATTCACCAAGAGTAATTAAGTTATCATAGATTGCCATGAAAAGCAAGTAAAAGTGGAAGTGAGCTTGTGAATGCTCATTGCTATAGTTTATTGAACTTGATACATTCTAGTACAAAACCATTTTTATGGTGGTGTCAAATTCAATTTTTTGTGGTGTTTTAGAATACATCACCAAAAAAATAGATTACAAAGCACTATTAATGCTTAGAAGTTATACACCACCATTAAATTGATTTTTTGAGGGTGAAGTTGTTAATAGCACCATTGGTAGGAGACTTGGGTTTTCCAATGGAGACTCAAATTCAATTCTCACTTGTGTCATATTAGGGTGGATATTGGGCAATGATGGTAACAAACCCACCGAGGGGGATTCGATCCTGAGCCACACCCCGGTTTTCATCAGGCTGTTACTTCAACGAGGCTTCTCGTGTGGAGGCGGTACGGTTTCCGGGGGAATGCCGTAACCAAGTCTGCCAACCCAGCGCGGGCCCGATTAAGACAACGGAAGTTTGGGCAGACTTGGCTAGGGCCGCCAATTAGGCGGTGTGACATTGGGTCACTCAAAAAGAAAGTCACCATTAAAAAAAATTGATTTTTTGAGGGTGAAGTTGTTAATAGCACCATTAGATTGATTTTTTTGAGGACGAAGTTGTTAATAGCACCAGCAAAGTGAACCAATCAAAACATTTTGTTAGGCATCACATGTATCATAATCCTACGATTTTCAATTGCTCTCATCCTATTCAATCAATGGTTCAAATCAAGCCTCAAAAAACACAACCTTTGTACCCACATATATACAGACACAAAGTTAAAATCAAAATCTCTTTTAGAGAGAGAAAAATGTTAAGGAGGAGCAAAGCATCACTAAAAAGTTTTTCGGAACGGCTTCCACAGTATCAAGAAACTGGCGATGTGGCGTAAAGCGTATCAATGGCCTTATCTACAAAGAGACACGGGTATTTGTGAAGATCTTTCTTGATGATTTTATGCGTGTTGCCATCAAATACACCGAAGATACTTGTCGAAAAACTATTACGATGATGGACGTCATTTATGCTTTGAAGTGCCAAGGATGTACAATTATACACTATGTTGATTTGGTTTGATTGTATGTGTTTAAATTGTTATTTTAGGAAATGGCTTTATAGAAATCATGTTTGTATCTCATTCTTTGTAGCTTCCCATGAACATGTAATTTTATTTCATTATGCTTGTAGATTTTATACATTTTTTGTTTGTATACTTTTTTGTTTTATTTGCCTTTGTATTAGATCATGGATGTTTTATAAATAAAATAAAACTAAAAAATATTTGGTCAGAAAATCCATCGCAATAACCTTTTTATATTTTATTTTTAAAAAATATAAGGATAACCCAAGTGAACCAATCAAAGCAGTGTCAAAATTTTTTGATATTCTGTAGGTCCGGCTAGGGGAGGATCTAGTCGCCTAATCCTTGTGTACAAACCAACCCGGTTGTGCGGAATCCAACCGAGATAGCAAACCGAGATCGAACACGTAAATGATGGACACGAGACTCAACGATTAACACCACTGTATTAATACTTGAAAAACAGTTACAGCTCAATGTTTACAATGCTCTCTGTAAACTCTCTCTCTAGTTCTCTCGTGTGTGTGTGTTCTGTGTTTCCTATCTGTCTTCTGTCTATATATAGTCACAGAACACATCAGCATCGACGAAACCAAATAAGCATCGACGAAACGAAAAACAGGCGACGAATCAGGATCATGGTCGACGAAACATAGTCTGTTTCGTCGACTTCCAGGCTGTTTCGTCGATGTGGGCTTTGGCCCAAACAGTGAAGGCCCAGATCACTTGTTTCGCTGATCTTGATTTCAGCCCAAGGACTACTTCAATGTCCTTTGATCCTTTTGGCCCACATTTGATGTTGCACACGACGGAGGAATGTCGTGGCTCAAATCGAATCAAGTCGAGCCGAGTCGCGTCCACAAATATGTATCAACATATTCTAGTAGTGGATTAAATGGTGGTAAATGCATATTGACACGTGTTAGAGACTTATGGTTTCTATTATTGATTTTTTGGTGGTGTGTTTAGAGATTTAATGGTAGACTAATTTGGTTTCTATCATTGATTTTTTTGATGGTGTTTAGATATTTAATGGTGGACCGATTTAGTTTCTGTTAACTTAAATAATGTTTTTAAATATAATTACTCGATAACTCATTCTAGGTTATAAAAAGAGGCTATTCTCGATTCTGATCATTGGTAAATATATACCATTCAGAAGAAAAAATAATTATTTAGAACTCTTAATGATTTTATTATGTGTGGACTAATAAAAGTGAAAGGAGACACATGTGAATGAGTAGAGCGAATTTTTTTATTAATTTGATTGATAATGATGTGTCCTCATAATTGCTTATGCCTCCGACTTATACACGTTCTTTTAGTTTATTTGAATAAATATTCTTAAAATTTAATATTGTACGTTCCTGGAAAAGATGTTACAGGCAAAGTCGCATGAGGCCCCATTATCCAAGTATCCAAAACAAGTTGCTATATGCAAGATTGCAATCTATATATACGTACCACTAACTCTTCTCAAAGTAGTTCAAGTCATCTTCCTATCTCATCTCATCAAGGAAAACTACATTGAAATAGTATTCTTTCACGAGCTTCAACACATTCTTTTTGTTTTTCCTCTAGCTCACGTATGGGTCTTATGAGGTTATTTTCTTCTTTAGTATCTATTGTAAAAGGTTTTAGCAGATTGAATGCGTATCGCAACAGAAATTATCAATGGGATGTGCCAAAAGGTCATCTTGCAGTGTACGTTGGTGAAAAGGAGAAGAGGCGGTTTGTTATACCGATATCATACTTGCAACAACCGTTATTCCAAAAATTTCTACGTGAGTCAGAAGAAGAATTTGGGTTTGATCATTCGATGGGAGGCCTAACCCTTTCATGCCAAGAGGATGCGTTTTTTCAGCTCACATCTATATTACATTCTTGATGATATATGGGTAGACCACGGTAAGTTCTACTAAGGAATTGCGACAAATAACGCTGAAATTTTTTTGTCATGTGATATAGCATTCTATACTCGTCTTTTTATGAGTTATATATGTATTTGATGCTCCTTTAGTGATATCGATTCACCGAATTTTTAAGGGTGATTCCGATTGTTTGTAGACAAATGATAAGCCTTCATTCTTCACAGTTGTTTGTTTTTGTTCTTTCACTTCTCTGAGGGATATACATAGAATTTCATTTTGAAAAGTATATTTCAAGTTATTGCAAAAAATGTTTATGGATCAATTTCTGGAACTTTACGGTCTTTACAATAAGCGGAAAACTGCATTACGAGTTATTTTAAAGTACTATTTGTTGGGTGAAAACCCAAGTCGTCACTAGGAGTTGATAAATTTCGAAGTCACTCTATAAGCATGACGAACTTACCACATAAATCAAAGGTCTAGAACTCGAAATTTAAACTAAGACAAAATGGTCGCATTATCTGGTCCCAACATTTATTTACGAAAGAACAAGCTGTTGCAAAGTCAGCTGCAAATTGTTCCAGTCACAAGTTCTCACAGTTGAAGTGGCCATGGTCATAATTATGTCGTAATTATGTCGCTAAATTGAATTGTAGAATAACTCTCACACAAGTTTACTTCCATATATGACAAACCGTTGTGAGTTGTGACGAATGTTCATTTTGTGTATTACTGAAATTTTCACGAACGTAAATTTGGTTGCTGATGGTCACACTCGTATGCTGGTCTCAAATGGTCCCAATTACACTCAGTCATCCCAGTCACAAAATCAACCATTAGTTTTGAGAAATTTAAATAGCTATTTTTTGAAAAGTAAAAACATACAATCAATCCATCCTTCAGCTCATGGTGTTGTAAAACAAACATTCTTTGTAAAAGAAGGTTGTTGTTTAGAAGGTCAAACCATCAAAATTGGTTCATTCATCATTGTACCATAAAAACGATAACAAATAAATATTATACTTTGAATAAAACTTTGTGTTGGAATTGATGTGTTGTGTTTGCTTGAAAGATAGGGCTAGTTGTTGTGGTCTATACTAGTGTTGGATTTAGATGCATTGGTTACATTTCTTCATGGTACGTTTGGTAAAATTGATACATGCAGTTGATGACTTTTTAGTTGTTTTCGTTAACTTTCACTAGAGTTGTTGTTTATTGTTCTACAGTTCATATGTGTGTATATCATTTGGTAACCCTGGCCTTGATTAGTGTTCTTGAGCATGAAATTGGATGTAGGTGCTTGATTAAACACTGGTTAACACCGGTGGTTAACTAGCTGGATCGTCTCTAATGTGGGTTCAATCTCCTTCTCTACTCGCTTATGACTGAGATCCTGCAAAACAGCAAACCGTTAGCACGTTAAGAGGGGAATATGGGGGTTTCCCTCTTAACCGGGTTCCGGCGTGAGTACTGTTCCGAGGAGTAAATAGTGTGTGTTAGAGGTGAAATGCAAGGAGAACCGAATGGATAACCTGAATGATGAAGGGTCCTATTTATAGCCGGAGGGTGAAGGAGTGAGGAGCGACCTTGCTAGCTATTATTGGGCGACAGCTGTCCGACCAAGGGGAATATCCTCTTGGTCTCCTCTGCTGTGGTCAGGATAGTGGTCCACGTGGCGCACCAACATTTGTCCATGCTGGAGAAATCGTACCGCTGCTGTCGGTCTGCCCCCAGATTTGTCGCAGGTCTACATGGCGCCTGATTAATGGTGACACGTGTCGTCCTTTCTGTCTGGAGGAGCATCTTCGGTGCCACCTTGACGTCTTCCAGAAGCTTCTGGATTTGCTTGCTGATGTAAGCGCCATGTAGGACAAAGAAAGTGGTGTAGTCCCTGCCATGCGTGCATGGAATTGGGACCATACCTCTTCAGTGCTAGGTTTCGCAAAGGCCATGTCGTAATGGCAGTAGGTGGTGGTTGTCGAAGTTTAGGTAGCGTGGGGTGGTGATAGGTGGTGTTGGTCGGCTAGTGGTGGCAGGTGGTGGTGGTGGCTGGTTGGAGAACAAGATGGAGTGTATATTAGTAATTTCACACAACAACTAACAGAAAAGTTAACGATCGTCAGGTTAGGAGCAAAAGGTGTTAAAGAGGTACGAAACCTGTTACTGAAATAAACCACAGGGAGAACAATAGAGGGTGTTACGTGCGGCAAACTGCAATCTAGTAATCTGACCCAGAGAGGGTGTTACGTGCGGCAAACTGAGATGGACTATGGCCACTTCTTGGTGATTTGACCAAATTGTGTGCTAGGTTCCCGCCTTATGTGTTCGTGCTAGATGAACTGGTGTGGTGTGTATTTGTGGTACGATGTTTATTTAGCGCTGTTGTGGTTCATACTAAGGAGTCCCTTGAATGATTATGCGATGAAATAGAAATGTAGTCGTACTTAACGACGTGTGTATGTAATATGTCCCAAGTAGGGGAATTACGTGTAAGAGTTGGTAGTAATAGAGTCCCATATATTAGTCGGTTTGGATGACAATCCTTATGTCGGCGCGTGCTGGATTTGAATTCTTTGTATGTTGAGAGTAATCTCTCACAAACATGGGAATTACGTGTAGGTGTTACAAGTCTTGAATGTGGGTTGTTTTGGGTGATGAGCTTAGTGTCGTGCAAAATGATATGACCTGACTGTAGGCTGTCTGGTTTGGGAGCTTTGCATATTGAAGATTGATGAAATGGGGGGGGGGGGGGGGAATCTTGATTGACAGTTGTGCCACATGATTCTGCGCATCGAGACCTTTTCATACGTTAGTCACCAGCGACGTAACTCCAATCATAGCCATTTTTTGTTTAGGAGAAGCGTGATCAAGTAAACCGCTGCTTTTCAGTTTTCTGGTATTTCTTTAATCAGGTCTAGTAATTGGTTCGTTGATCTCGTGGTGTGCCTTTCTTGGTTACCTGTTTGTTTTTAGAATGTACGTTTCGATTATACCTCCTATGGATATATTTTGTTTCTAATTAGGGGACTGGGGGCGGGAGCCTTCTTCTCCGTGATAGTATTGTATAACTCGTGGAACATGGATAAACTCCACCGCCACCATATTTTTTTACGCGTGGAACATGGAAAAAGTTTGTAACGCGTGAAAAAATCAACGCGTGATGATCTGATTTTTGTGAGGGGAATTGTTGGATGGGGGGAAATTGTTGGGTGTGGTGGTGAGTGATAACCATTGCCACTAAAAAGGCTGTTAGTGATTGAAAAATGGTTGATGACATAGCGGAACGTGATTGGGTGTTGTGAGTGATGAGTGATGAGTGATGACCACCTCCACCCCTTAGTTTGCATGTAGACACCTAGTGAGCAATCCAAAGTTCAGTTTGGATTGATTCGTAAACATGTTTCCACTACTACATAAAATCTTAAGATACGTATACGAAACCCACCATGATGCTAAATTTACAACTATTGTAATTCCGTCGCAAACTAGCCGCTAAATTTGTGTATGCTTTTTCAAACGTAAATGCCTATTTTCTTATAGCATTGTCAACTTCAGTCCTTGGTAATGCTCTATGGTAAGCCTTGGTTCATGTTCATTTTATCTCAGATTTTAACATGTTCAACATTCTCCAATACTTTACACGGTAATAAATGGATCCCAGAATAATTTAGTTATCATCGATCGTCTCCGGAAAAGCTAGTCAAAGTGGATGAATAATAGTTAAATCAATGCCGCCACTACTTTAAAATCCTGGCATGTGACCTTCTGAATGTTAATTGCTGGAGTTTCTTGTACAAGATATAATTCAACATTTTTAGTTTTAGTTAAAATAAGGTTTTTAATACGATAACTCGATAACTCATGCAGGATTACACTTTGCAACAAGACGTTATACTCGATTCTGATTATAATTCGTATATATTCGACGAAAAACAATAATTCTCATTAGCCTGGTATTATTCATTATTCAGAAGAAAAACAATAATTCTTAAATCTAATTAATAATTCTATCATGTGTGCTAACTGTATCAATAAGCTACTAAAAATACGACTCATGTGAATGAAAAAATAGAACATCCTCCTCTTACGCGTTCTTTTAGTTTATTCCAATATTAATATTCTTAAATTCAATATAGAACATTCCTAGAAAAGATGTTGATGGGCCAAGCCATGTGACGCTAGATTGTCCAAGATAAGTTGATAAGCAGTCTATATATACAAGCCTCAAACCTTCCTCAAAGTAGTGCAAATCTTCTTCCTATATATATCCCATCTTAAAAAAATATATATATATACACCGAAACAGATTTCTTTCACAAGCTTAGACACACTTATTTCTTCTCACTGGCGTAGGGGTATTATGAAGTTATTTTCTTCTTTGAAATCTATTTTAAAATGTTTTAGCAGATTGAACTCATATCGCAACAAAAGTTATTTATGGGATGTGCCAAAAGGTCATCTACCAGTGTACGTTGGTGAAAAGGAGAAGAGGCGGTTTGTTGTCCCGATATCATACTTGGAACAACCATTATTCCAAAACTTGTTACGTGAGTCCGAGGAAGAATTTGGTTTTGATCATTCGAAGGGCGGCCTAACCCTTTCATGCCAAGAGGATATGTTTTTTCAGCTCACAACTGTATTACATTCATAATATATTATAGAGCACACATCTGCCAAGAAAGTACACTAATTAAGCCTCAGTGGCAAGTTTCTCCTATTGTTAATTGTGGTTGAACTAGTATATATTCGGCCGACTTTGTATACCCGGCGTTTAATAAAACATTACGTTGTGAGAATGAGCGATAATTAAAACATAGAGATAAAACCATCGCAAGGTATAAAAATAATTGAGAAGCTTTCTAAAATTGATGATTAAGCATTTTAGAAGCGGGCTAGGGAATGAATAATATGATCAAGAAGTTGCAAACATATATGGGATGATTATAACAGACAACTAGTTGTCTAATTGTGCTCTGCAAACATTGTGTGTGTGTGTATAGAGGACTTGGTTCCTCTACAATCCTATGAAGTGTAAGAAGATTTAAGAGATTGACATGTGACAATGATTAAAACTAAGAGTGGATGATATTTATGATAAAAACATCATTTCCTGCAAAATAAAACATCATATTTCATTTGTTATACGTAAAATATAACACTATGTACCATTTGTTAACTAAAAATAAAACATGATATACATGTTACTAATAAAACACTGCATAATGAACCATTTGTTACCTACAAAATAAAACGCCATTTATCTCCTACAAATAAAACACTATTGGATAAAAAGAACAAAAACCACCACGGACTAAAAACACTTAGTTGAAAAGTATTTTTTATATAACGATATAGTAATATATTAAAGATAAAAAACGCTCATTATTATAGTGTAATTATATATAGAGTTAAATGCTTGGTTGGTCCCTGTGGTTTGCAAAAATTGCATACTTGGTCTTAAGGTTTACTAATTAAACGCGTGGTCCCAAAAGTTGTAAAAAATGAACTCGGTTGGTCCCCTGACCTAACCTTTGTTAAATTTCTCAGTTAACTATGTGTGAAATGACTATACTACCCCTGGACAATTAAAAGAAATAAAAAAAGAATTAAATGCTTGGTCAACAACCCATCTTTTTCAGCCCACCCTCATCATCTTCTTCAACAACCCCCCTCTCTCTCTGTCACCACCATCAGCCATCATCTTTGGCCACCACAGGGACCAACCAAGCATTTAACTGTCATAACGTAACTAAACAAACAAAAAAGACAATCTAAAATTAAAATTTTTTTTTAGTGTTTTTTTATGTACTAGATGGGAATCTTCAAAATCATAACTCATCTAAGTGCCATTAGGCAACACTTGCTGCATTTGATGCACCCCAAGTTCACTCACGGTGCTGCCACATTACAACTTCAGATCATCACATATCTATAGTTCAGAAGTCCAACGTACAATTATATAATCTCTATAAGAACCTTACATTTACAAGAAGTGGCCCAAACAGGAAAGAATTTCAATTGTTCTTAATTGGGGATCTTTGGGATTTTCAAAATAATTATGAAGTTTAAGCAACGCAAAGTCAAAATTAAACTCTAATAAACGTGTTGGATTTACTCGAATCTGGTTAGGGTTTTGACAGAATTTTGTTTGTTCATAAAAATGAATTGATATTTTTTATTTGTGCAATACATGAAGTATATATACAGATACATAATTCGGCTATAACCGCCTTGACTTAGGAATAATAATAATAATAATAATAATAATAATAATAATAATAATAACAACGTGTTTAATATCTAGCTTATATGATTAAATATACGTGTCTAACAAAACGGAATGTAGCATTAACGCATACCAGCAGAATAAGCAGGCGTTGCCAAAGATGATGGCTGATGATGGTTGAGAGAGAGAGAGGGGGGTTGTTGAAGAAGATGATGAGGGTGGGCTGAAAAAGATGGGTTGTTGTCCAAGCATTTAACTCTTTTTTTTATTTCTTTTAACTGTCCAGGGTAGTATAGTCATTTCACACATAGTTAACTGAGAAATTTAACAGAGGTTAGGTCATGGGACCAACCGAGTTCATTTTTGATAACTTTTGGGACCACGTGTGTAATTAGTAAACCAATAGGACCAAATATGAAATTTTTATACACCACGGGAACCAACAAAGTATTTAACTCTTATATATAAATACAAATAGTAACTTAAGTCACCTTAACCCACCATGGCATCCCTTCATTTAAAGACACCGAATCATTTAATGTAGGCACCCATTCATTCATTTTTTTTTCTTTTTGAAAGGCTCAAACTATCTACACACCAACTGTGTAGATAGCCAACCCAAAAAGGTGTTTTTTGTTCTATGTGCATACCCTGCAGTGTCGAGTTTTGGCCAAAGCGCGGCGTTTTGGTCCGGTCAACCAGACAAAGATTGACGGGTGTCTGACGGGTTTATTGACCGGATAAAAACGCCGAGCTTTGGTCGCGTTTTGGTCCTGTCAACCAGACCGGGTGTCAGTCTTTCGTCTGGTTGACAGGACCAAAACGCGGCCAAAGCTCGGGGTTTTGGTCTGGTCAACAGACCCGTCAGACACCCGTCAGTCTTTGTCTGGTTGACTGGAACAAAACGCCGCGCTTTGGCCACAGCTCGACACTGCAGGGTGTGCATATAGGACAAAAAAACACCTTTTTAGTATGCCAATAGGCAAATGAGTGTACAAATAGGTACACCCTTTTGAAAACCGTTACTGAAGGGGTATGGTCCCAAAAAAGCCGCGCAAACCTCCATCAAGGTGGCGCGCGGGACCATACTCCTTATTCAACAAATTTCTTATTGGCAACCTCGCGCGGGCTACAGCACATTCTATTTTACCCGGCGCGAGGCCTAGACAATAGAAAGCTCCAATTACAACACTTAGCATTCTGAAAGAGCACTCAGTCATCCAAACCCTGCGCGAGATAGTTACGTGCCCAGCAAGACTCGCGCAGGGCAGCAGCGCAAGGCTGTTTCAGATAGTACACAAGGTACAATTAGCAGGAGAAAAGAGCCAATCAGCGTCCTTCTGGCCCTGCTCAATCGTGCTCCACGATCGTCTGACATGCAGGAGACAAAAGGTACTTAAGGACGCCTACATGGCACCAATCACAGGGCAGAGACAACTGCCCACGATCTCCACTTACCTGCTGATGGCAGAGGGGCGGCCAAGCCAACAACAGTGACACGTGGCTCCAATCACATTGCGCCAACTCCAGAAAGCTCCTAGAAGCCATTAACGGTCGACGCCAGTGAGACAAGGAGCACATCCTCTATGTTGTCGCCTTCAGGCCCAAGGCCCATCAGCCCATATCCTCTTACACCTCTCCGGCTATAAATAGAGACCTCACTTCACAGGTTAAACATTCCACTCCCTCTACTCTCACTCTTAATACACACTTACCTCCTCAAATACAGTCGCTTATTCTCACGCTGGAGCCTGGTTAAGAGGGAAACCCCCATATTCCCCTCTTAACGAGTAACGGTGTTCTGTTTTGTAGGATTAGACGATCATTACGAAGCTCAGGAAACCCTAATAAGATTAACTACTATGGTAGGAACATAAACCAAACTGATTAGCCCCTTAATTAGTTCAGTGTTTCTTAATGGCGCCCACAGGTTTTCTACAAATCATTTTCATCTTCTTTTTTCTGAGTTTTCGTTGTTTTTTCCTTCGATCATGGCTGGTCAAGGAATCATTCCTGAGTTTGTTGGTTTCGGAGCAAACTCTAATGTAGTGTTGGGGGAGGACAATCAAAACGTAACCAACACTGGAGGACCGCACGGGAGCATCACCCGCATCACTCAAACGGTAACCCCAGGAAACAATGGTGCTGGACCTTCAAACCCAGCTCCACCTCAGAACGTTTCGGCGCTATTAGGGCTACCAGAGGGTGAAACTCCAGCCTCGTGGTGCGCCAAAAATATTGCCACCATTAACGCGGCGTATCAATCTCTGATCGCACAACAAGCAGTCTTAACGGCAGAACCGTCCTTGGTTTTTCCCCAAGGACAGAGTCAGGGGGTGCGCCAGATACCCCCACAGCAAAACATCCAAGGCAGAGCTAACAGACCTCCCCCTACGCGAAGGCTAAGCGTGCAGGACACGCGCGATACACGGGGAGAGACAGAAAGCTACTATGACTATCCGTCACACGTCCAAAGAGGTCCAGTTCATAGCCGGCTCACGCCGCGCAACATGAACAATGAATGGGAGGATACTGACCCGAATGATCCAACTTGGCAGGATGATGAAGGTTCATCAGTCTTCAATCGCTTGCAGAAGAACCATGAATACTACAAACCAAGACAACACGTAGGGTACACCGAAGAGGCAGAGCGAGACTTTCGCCTCGCCTATCGACCAGCTGAAGCTACAGAACATTCAAAGTTCATTCCAAAGATCGCGCTGGCGCCGCTTTCAAGAGAGAAGTTACCTCCGACAGTTGGAAAGTTTAACGGATTGACTGATCCCGATGATCACGTCAGAGTTTTCACAAGCGTTGGTTGCATGGGAGGATGGAATATGCCCATGTGGTGCCATCTATTTATTCAAACTCTTACAGGAGCTACTCGCGCCTGGTTCGACAGCCTTCCTCCGGGAAAGATCAAGTCATGGGTGGATTTCAGGACACAGTTTTTTAATCACTTCAGTCAACAGAGACGTTACCAGCGCGACACAACCGAGGTAGAGGACATCTGGCGTAGAGATAACGAGGGTCTAGAGGATTTCATCACTCGCTTCAACAAGGAGTGCTTGGAAATCGGTGGCGTAAGTGAACAACTCATGCGTTGCCACTTCAAGAAAGCCATTCGCTGTGATAGTCTCATCAGAACTATCACTGGGAAAGATGGAATGCCCAAAGAATGGGATAAGCTCATGGAAGCCGCGAAAATAGTCGCGCAAACTGAAGAGTCACTGGCCGGACACAAGAACTATTATACTGAAGATCGATTTCCCAAGGGAAATTCGCGCGATCACAACAAGTACAAAAGTAACGATAGGAAATCCGGAAGATCAAGGGGCCATGAAGAGAGGCCACGCTATAGAGAAGATGCGCGCGAAACGAGAAAAGCACTGGACTCCGCTCATAACAACACCAAAAGAGGTGCTCATGACGGAGAATCATGATTTCAAGGCTCCAAGGCCTATGACGAACAAGAAGGGGCAAGACCCCAACCTGTATTGCGACTTCCATAAAGATACAGGGCACCTGACGGATGACTGTATCAGTTTACGTCAAGAGATTGAGAGAGCGCTAAAAAGCGGGAAGCTAAGCCACCTGGTAAAAAACATGCGCAAAGAAACTCGACAGATCCAACGCCATGATGAGGGGAATCACAAGAGAGTCCGACGTTTGGAAACGCACATGGTCAACGAGCCAAGATATAGCGCAAGAAATAAAGGCAAGCGACCCTACGAGCCGACATGGCAAGAACAACAGGTCATTTTCCCGGTGGTGCGCGGGGGTCCTCGCGGCACGCGACCCATCGTCATCACCGATATTATCGGCCATTATGAAACTGAGTACGTCTTCATTGACCCAGGAAGTACAACCGATATCATCTATGAGCAATGCTTTAATCAATTTGATGATGAAGACAAAGCGAGACTCGAGCCGGTTGATTACCCCCTGTCAGGATTTTACAACGAGATGGTTTTCCCACATGGCCAAATAAGTTTCCCTGTCTCGCTGTCAGATGGGAAACATACAAGAACAACGAATGTAAACTTCATGGTGATGCCTGTCAAATCGAGGCATGATGTGTTGATTGGAAGAGAAACACAAGGCGAACTGAACATGATAACTTCCACGCCCCACTCAGCGATAGGGTTCCCAACCAAGACGGAGGTGGCAATTATCTATGCCAAGAAAGAAGTAATGTCGACAGAAGAGATGCGCCCAACAAAAGCGGCGAAGGTTTCAACAACCGAGCCAGAGAAATGGGTGTTAAACCGCAAGTACCCGGAGCAAACGATGACGATAGGCCACGCAATCTCACCAAACATCAGAACGCATCTCAAGCAACTCCTGTTCAAAAATATGGATATCTTCGCCTGGACTCCGGCCGACATGACCGGTGTCCCGCGCGACATTACCGAGAATTGTTTAAACACCTACCCCTCTGTTGAACCGAAGGTCCAAAGAAGGCGCAGCTTAGGGGCAGACAAAACCAAAGCAATGAATGAGCAGGTATGTGAGTTGCTAAAGGCAGGGATCTTGCGGGAGGTGCGTTATCAAAGTTGGGTTGCGAACCCCGTGATGGTGGAGAAGTCTAATGGGGGATGGAGAATGTGTGTTGATTACACAGATCTCAACAAGGCATGCCCTAAAGATTGCTACTCTTTGCCCGAAATCGACAAAAAGATAGACTCTCTCGCGCCATACAGATGGAAATGCTTCTTAGATTGCTACAAAGGGTACCATCAGGTTCAAATGAAGCTTGAAGACTGAAGAAACACTAGATTAATCGATCGGAATCAATTATCTAAGGGGTTTGAATCTGCATAAAAGGGTAAGTTTCCTCTCGTTTGATTCGGTTACGACTGATCTCCTTCTCCGATAACTCTGCAAAAAAGAAGCACAGTTAGCCTCGCCAAGGGGAGAAAAGGGTTCTCTCCTTGACCCGACTCCGGTGTGAGAATAAGTATGGGTTATGAAGAAGAAGATGTATTTGAGAAGTGTGAGTAACTTGCCTTCCATACCTGAGTAGTTTCATATTTATAACCGGGAGTCTTTGGGCGGGAAAACCTGTTAGTGAAAAGTTGACAGAAGATGCTAACCCCGTAAGCGGTTACATTTCCTTCCGTCAAGCTTCTTGATCCGACGTGAGAGCACACGGATCGTGGCTTAGATCGAAGGCTGGGGATTTGCCACGTGTAAAGTGATCAAGTGGAGATTACTCTCCAATTACATGCTTTCGTTGTGGTTTCAGGGATGCCTGAGATGGTGACACGTGTCCAGACGGTTATAACCGTCTTAGTGGTGCACGATTGTATTTCTTCTAGAAGATTACTGCTGTAATCTGGTGTTACTCCTTATCGTGTGGAATCAGCTGGATAAATAAATCCCAAGTCTGGGTAAATAATATCCAAGTCTGAATATTTAAGCGCAAGTGTTTATCCTTCGTTTATGGAAGAAAGCGCAAGGATTTACGATTTCCTTTGGGTGCGCGAGTGTTGATTGTTGACTTTTCTTTAAGTCTTCCTTTTGTGAGACCAATGCGCGGCCGCGCAAGGTACAAGGCTGAAAAGAAAGGTTGTGGTATGGTCCCAAGCACTTATTATGAGGTTTTTGGGACCTTACCCCTTCAAGTCCACCCAGTCTAGTGTTGCATTTATGCAAATAAGTGGAGCACTGGACTTATAAGAGGGAAATGCTTTTGGGCGCGGAAAATAGAGAATCTTCTATGAGAAGATTTAATTTTGTTACAAAGGGGTTTTTAGGGGAAATTATGACTTTTGCTTTTTTGTAATCATGCCCTGACGTGTGATGACGTCAGTTGGTGATAAAAAATTGGTTTTTTGTGATATTTTTACCTTTATGTCTTGGGACTCGTAATGGCGCTTGTCAGTTCTCATTAATGAGGGTTCCTGTAGCGCCGTTCAGATGGGATGTTTTCCCTGACAATTAATCATGGTGATCAAGCTTTTCTTTTCCTCGGAGTCCAGTTCCTCTTTATATAGATTTGGGAAAGTTTATCTTCCTTCACAATTTGGAGAAAATGAAGGTGAAGGGTTCCGTTTGTACTCGTCGTCTCCTGGATATTCTGAGATTGTACGAAGCTGCTGAAGGCCTCCTACTACTCGCTAATTCTCCGCCTTTGATGGCTAAAGAAAAGAAGCCGGCCAACTCTGATTCCTTGACTATTGCCGGTTCTGCTTGCAAGGTTTTCCAGGAAGAGAGTGTTGTTGACGAGGAGTTTGGTGTACTATCTGTTGAGAGTCTGATGACTCGCTTTCCGATGATCCGGAGAGGTGGATGTCAGTTTGCGTATCGTCGCCGGAAGAATCGCGATGATCTGGTGGCTGATGTTGAAGAAGACCCTGCTATTGACTAGGGTAGTTTTGGGAACTGTGTATTCCTCCTTTTTCGATGTTTATGTTGGACTTGTTTACCAAAACTTTTTTGAAGATCACTGCCGTGATCGTTATGAATGGTTGGTCATACTGTTTTTTGATTATATGTATATTTTGATGCACTTTTGTGCATGTAAGTTTCTGGTTACGTTTAGATTACAATATGTTGCATATGTTTAATTGCTTTTAGTAGGTAGAGCGAATGAGAAATGGTATTGTGCTCATGTGTGAACGTTTGTCTAAAAGGCGTGTTAGTTTGCCTTGTTAGACTGTTCATGAGGTGTACAATGTTTACCATATTCTTTTCGCGTAAACCAAAAGAATTATATGCAATTTGTAATAAACAGTAATATGAGTAAAGATGATGTTTGTATTGATAAGAGTGCAAGGCTCGTAATACAAAGGATAATAAAGAAATACATTGCCTGTACGCTTTTATTTTGCGGACTGGTTTAGCTTATATGTAACACCTGCGCAGCTGCTGCGCTTTCCAGGTGCGGGGGATCAGCGTTCCATCAAGTCTTTTTAGGGTGTACGCCCCCTTGCCTAAGACTTCATTGATGATGTATGGTCCTTCCCATTTTGGCGCTAATTTGCCTGGTTTCTCTGCGTTGGAAGCTTCGTTGTCGCGTAAGACAAAATCACCAGGGACAAATGTGCATACGCGGACGCGCGCATTGTAATATTTTTCGAGTTTGGATTTGTACCTTGCCTCTGTGATGGCGGCATTCTCGCGCCTTTCTTCGAGGAGGTCTAAATCCAGTCTTCGCTCTTGTTCATTGTTTTGTCTTTCCATAGCTAGCATGCGCGGTGATGGAAGACCAATTTCGGCTGGGATTACTGCTTCAGACCCGTAGACCAGGCTGAATGGAGTTTCTCCCGTGCTAGTCTTTGGCATTGTACGATGGGCCCATAAGATGCTGCGGAGTTCGTCAACCCATCCTCTGCGCGCTGTGCCTAGTTGCGCTTTAATGCCGTCGACTATCTGTTTGTTGACGCTTTCAACTTGACCGTTCTCCTGTGGGTGCGCCACAGAGGCAAAATTATGCTCGATCTTCATTTCTTTGAACCATTTCTGAAGATCTTCTGAGGCAAAGTTTGTACCATTATCGGAGATGATGCGTAATGGTAATCCGAATCTACAAATGATATACTCCCATATAAATTTGCGAATTACCATTGCTGTTGTTGAGGCTAGTACCTTGGCTTCGACCCATTTTGTGAAATAGTCGACTGCTACAATGATGAATTTTACCGCGCCTGGCGCGTCGGGGAATGGACCAACAAGATCGATGCCCCACTGTTGAAAAGGCCAGGCGGAGGTGACTGGTACGAGCGGGTTCTTTGGCCTGAGTGTTTTTGGCGCATGGTGTTGGCAGGCAGCGCATCTCCTTAATAAGTCTACTGCGTCCACGTGCATTCCCGGCCAGTAGTATCCCGCGTTCATTATTTTTTGCCACGACCATGCGTGGTCCTGCGTGTATTCCGCATAAACCCTCGTGGATTTCTCTGACCAGGTATTGGGCATCTGTTTTGTCAACACAGCGTAGTAATGATCCCATAAATTACTTCCGGTATAGGACGCCATCCGCCATTTCATAGTTTATTGCTTTGTGTTGAAGTTTTCGGGCTTTTGTCTTTCCTTCCGGGAGCTTTCCGTGTTGTAGATATAAGATGATCGGAGACATCCAGGATGGATTTCCGACTTCTATAACGTTTATTTGTTTGAGATGAACCGAAGGGTTAGATAATACCTCTATGCGCACTTCTTTTGCTAAGTGCTTGAAGCTGGTAGCGGCTAATTTGCTTAGCGCATCTGCGTGCTTGTTTTCGCTTCTATTTATATGGTTAACCTTGAATGTCTGGAATTGACTGATTAACATCCGCGCTTGTTCAAGGTATAATGCCATAGCTTCTCCTTTCGCATCATAATGGCCATTAACTTGTTCAGCCACCAGTTTTGAATCGACGTTGGCTTCAAGGTTTCTTGCCCCCATTTTAAGCACTAAACGGAGACCCGACAAGAATGCTTCATATTCAGCTTCATTGTTCGTGCTCCGGAAATCCAAACGTATGGCATATGTAAGCTTGTGATCATCGGGACTGACTAATCGAAGGCCTGCGCCGGCTCCGTCATCATTAGAAGCTCCATCTGTGTGTAGATTCCAGACTCTATCATCGAAAACAGGAATAGGGTTCTGGATCGCCTCGCACTCTTGAATTTTATCGATGGGAACCTCTGTGGCGAAATCTGCTAGGACTTGCCCCTTGATCGCTGGTCGCGGCTTGTATAGGATGTTGTATCCTCCTAACTCAATAGCCCACTTGGCTAATCTTCCCGCAACATCGGGTTTGGATAAGATTTGACCTAAGTGGTAATTAGTGAGAACTGTGATGACGTGACCCGAAAAGTACCGACGTAGGCGTCGTGATGCATGTACTAGTGCTAAGACCAGCTTCTCTATCATTGAGTAACGAGTTTCCGGACCGGTGAGCATCTTGCTTATATAGTAAATTGGAATCTGAACGTTTTCTCGTTCCACCATTAATACTGCACCAACTGCTACTTCCGCAGCAGACAAATATAAGATTAGTGGCTCCTTTTCTCGTGGTGCTGTTAGCATTGGCAACTGAATTAGGCATTCCTTCATTTGTTTGAAGGCTGCTTCTGCTTCGGGTGTCCACTGGAAGTGGGTTTTCTTGGCACAATTCCGTAGTGTACTGATGAACGGATAAGACTTTGCCGCGCGGTTTGCCAAGAATCTGTTCAAGGCTGCTAAGCGTCCGGCGAGTCTTTGCATTTATTTTAGTGTTGCAGGTGATGGCATTAGCTCGATGGCCTGCACCTTCTCTGGATTTACTTTAAACCCATCTCGTGTTACTATGAAACCCAGAAACTTCCCTTCTTCCATTCCGAAGGAACATTTTGTTGGGTTGAGTTTTAAATTTACATTGCGCAATGAGTCGAATGTGCGCTGAATGTTTGCCAACATTGTTTCTTCCTCAATGCTCATAATGACAAGGTCATCCATGTATACCTCGACTGTTTTACCGATGTCTCCTATGAAGACTGTATCCATTAGTCGTTGGTATGTTGCGCCTGCGTTGCGCAAGCCGAAGGGCATTTTGGTGTAGCAGAAGATGCCCTTGTCTGTACGGAAAGCAGTTTTGTCTTCGTCTTCTTCTTTCATCTGGACCTGATGATAACCTTTGTAACAGTCAAGAAAACACTTCCATCGAAATGAAGCTAGAGAGTCGACTTTTTTGTCTATCTCAGGAAGCACATAGCAATCTTTGGGGCATGCTTTATTCAGGTCTTTGAAGTCGACGCACATTCTCCATCCGCCACTGTGTTTTTGTACCATTACTGGATTGGCAACCCATGTATGGTATTTAACTTCGCATAAGATTCCCGCATTAAGTAGCTCTGTTACTTGTTCATCCATGGCCTTTGCTTTTTCTTCGCTGAAGCTACGCCTCCCCTGAGCAACAGGTTCTGCTGATGGTTTGATGTTCAGGCAATGTTGCGCTACGTCGCGTGGAACCCCAGTCATGTCTGCTGGGCACCAAGCGAATATATCTTTGTTGTTGGACAACAATTCTTTTAATTGTATTCGTGTTGCCGGTGAATTGGCATGTCCTAGCAGGATGGTCTGCTCTGGATATTCGTTGTTTAGGACCCATTTCTCCGGTTCGTTTGATGCTGAAGGTTTGGCTACCTTTGCCGGTGGCTCGTCAACTACGTACATGACTTCTTTGCTTGAGTATAGAATTGCAACTCCGGTTTCTGTTGGAAATCCGCATGCAGCGTGTGGGATAGAGGTGATCATGCTGAATTCTCTTTGTGATCTTCTTCCGAGCAGGACATCATGGCGTGATGTTGCTGGCATAACCATGAAATTTACTGTGACTGTTCGTGAATGCTCGCCATCAGATAGGGTCACAGGGAAAGCTATTTGCCCTAATGGGAATACAGCTTCATTGCAAAATCCGGTGAGAGGAAAATCGACCGGTTCTAGACGTGCTTTGTCTTCCGGGTCAAGCTATTTGAAGCACTGCTCGTATATGATATCCATCGAACTTCCTAGATCTATAAACATATAGTCCGTTCGATAATGACCGAAGATGCCAGTAATAATTACCGGTCGCTCTTCCTGAGGGCCTCCAGGGACAACAGGAAATACAACCTGTTGTTCCCTCCAATGTTGATCATGGTTTCGTTTGTTTGGTCTCCGTGATGGACCTCCTTGAACCATGTTTATTTGTTTGGTTTTCTGATGGTTGATATCTCTTGATTGTCGAAGTATCACAACATAACTGCTAGATTGAATGTCCCCTGATAGGGTGTTGATGGGTTCAATAATACAGTGTCATTTTTTTTATTAGATCTAATGTTTAGGAACTCAGATCTGGCAATTTGTGTGAAAATTGAGTTTAAAGCAATCTGGCATCTGTTGAACCAATACCCTGGGGATCTCTCTATGAGTTGATCTAAGGAATTCTTCCTGTCTGAATGATTGTTGTTTTCGTTTGTTCCCATGATTCCGTCAATCTGGGTATTTACGGTTGTAGAACCCTCGAACTCAGATCGAGGACCTGATGGGTGAGACAATGAATTCTCTGCCATGTGAAAACAGAGAATGAAAAGAACTGAATCGAAACGAGATTAAAACTGAAAAAACAGAGGAATCGGTGGCCGCCAATGAAGAAACACTAGATTAATCGATCGGAATCAATTATCTAAGGGGTTTGAATCTGCATAAAAAGGTAAGTTTCCTCTCGTTTGATTCGGTTACGACTGATCTCCTTCTCCGATAACTCTGCAAAAAAGAAGCACCGTTAGCCTCGCCAAGGGGAGAAAAGGGTTCTCTCCTTGACCCGACTCCGGTGTGAGAATAAGTATGGGTTATGAAGAAGAAGATGTATTTGAGAAGTGTGAGTAACTTGCCTTCCATACCTGAGTAGTTTCATATTTATAACCGGGAGTCTTTGGGCGGGAAAACCTGTTAGTGAAAAGTTAACGGAAGATGCTAACCCCGTAAGCGGTTACATTTCCTTCCGTCAAGCTTCTTGATCCGACGTGAGAGCACACGGATCGTGGCTTAGATCGAAGGCTGGGGATTTGCCACGTGTAAAGTGATCAAGTGGAGATTACTCTCTAATTACATGCTTTCATTGTGGTTTCAGGGATGCCTGAGATGGTGACACGTGTCCAGACGGTTATAACCGTTTTAGTGGTGCACGATTGTATTTCTTCTAGAAGATTACTGCTGTAATCTGGTGTTACTCCTTATCATGTGGAATCAGCTGGATAAATAAATCCCAAGTCTGGGTAAATAATATCCAAGTCTGAATATTTAAACGGAAGTCTTTATCCTTCGTTTATGGAAGAAAGCGCAAGGATTTACGATTTCCTTTGGGTGCGCGAGTGTTGATTGTTGACTTTTCTTTAAGTCTTCCTTTTGTGAGACCAATGCGCGGCCGCGCAAGGTACAAGGCTGAAAAGCAAGGTTGTGGTATGGTCCCAAGCACTTATTATGAGGTTTTTGGGACCTTACCCCTTCAAAGACGAAGACAAGACAGGTTTTCGAACCGATCTAGGAATCTTCTGCTACACAAAGATGCCTTTCGGCCTGAAAAATGTTGGCGCGACATATCAACGCCTGATGGATAAGACCTTCGCTGGAGATATTGGGAAGCATATCGAGGTTTACATCGATGATCTGGTGATCAAAAGTCCTGAAGAGGACCAAATGTTGAAAGACATCGAAAAAACATTCAACTCGTTGCGCAGCGTGAATATGAAGTTGAATCCAGCCAAATGTTCTTTTGGTATGGAAGATGGGAAATTCTTGGGCTTCATAGTCACAAATGGCGGCTTTAAGGTGAATCCAGAAAAAGTTCAAGCCATAGAGCGGATGCCGTCACCTCGAACAATCAAAGAGATGCAGCGATTGGCCGACCGTCTAGCTGCGCTCAATCGTTTTCTGTCAAATCATGCCGCGAAGTCATATCCGTTTATCAGTACTCTACGCAATTGCGTGAAGAAGCAAGAATTCAAATGGACGCCTGAAGCAGAAGTCGCTTTTTAGCAAATGAAAGAGTGTTTAATTGAGCTTCCTACCCTGACCGCGCCGCTAGAAAAGGAACCACTAATCCTGTACTTATCTTCTTCGGATAAGGCAGTAGGGTCGGTATTGCTTGTAGAGAGAAATGGAGTCCAGACTCCAATTTATTATGTCAGCAGGGTACTCACCGACCCAGAAATGAGATATTCAACAATGGAAAAGTTGGTACTTGCATTACTCCATGCTTCTAGAAGGTTGCGCAGATACTTTACGGGGAACGTAATCACAGTACTTACCAACTTTCACATCGGAACGATATTGCAAAAACCAGAGACGATTGGGCAGCTAGCAAAGTGGGCGATCGAGCTGGGGGGCCACAACATCTTGTACAGGCCGCGCCCAGCCATCAAGGGTCAAGTTCTAGCGGACTTCATCACGGAAGTCCCATTTGATAAAATCAAAGATTGTGAGCTTGTTGAGACTCTCGTGAAAGACACGACAAACGAGTTATGGATGTTGTACACTGATGGGGCATCAAACAAGGATGGCGCGGGAGCTGGATTGCGCATCGTTAGCCCAGAAAACCATGAATTTACATACGCCATCAAGTTGGATTTTAAGAACACCAACAACGAGGCGGAGTACGAGTCATTTCTGGCAGGCTTACTCCTCGCCATAAAAATGGGATCTAAAAATCTTCAAGTGCACGTTGATTCACTTTTGATCGCCAGTCAAATCAACGGAATCTATGATGCAAAAGGCGAAGTCATGGCCTTATATCTGGATCAGGCGAAAGAATTGCTTCAGCAATTCAAGTCATACAAGGTAGTTCACATCAATCGCTCCGAAAACAAACCAGCAGACGCTTTGAGCAAGCTCGCTTCAACTTCTTTTCAACATCTCGCCAAAGATGTAAGGATTGAAGTACTCAAAAATCCATCAGTCCTGCTGCGCCAGGTAAATGTGATCGAAATAGGGCAGCCATCTTGGATGACCCCTATAATTCAGTATCTGCAAGAAGGAGTACTCTCGGAGAGCAAAGCAGAGGCAAGGAAGATTCAAAACAAGGCCCTGCATTATGAGATGTTCGGTGGTATTCTATACCGAAAGTCCTTCTTGGGGCCCTTATTGCGCTGTGTGGACCCCCAGGACGCGAATTACTTGATCAGAGAGATTCACGAAGGGATCTGTGGCATCCATGCAGGACCGCGCATGGTTGTCGCGAAGATTATGAATGCTGGATATTATTGGCCAGGGATGCATGTCGACGCCCTGAAGGAGCTGCGCAAATGCGACTCCTGTCAGCGACACTCTCCAAAAACCCTGCGCCCAAAGAACGATCTCATCCCCGTATCCACTGCTTGGCCTTTTCAGCAGTGGGGAATTGATATGGTGGGACCTTTCCCTGATGCTCCAGGAGCCGTGAAGTTCATAATCGTGGCCGTTGATTATTTTACTAAGTGGGTGGAGGCCAAGGCTCTCGCCTCAACCACTGCAATGATGGTGCGCAAGTTTATTTGGGAACACATCATTTGCAGATTTGGTCTTCCACTCAAAATCGTCACAGACAACGGTACCAATTTTGCTTCTGAGAATCTTCAAAATTGGATGAAGGAAATGAAGATTGAGCATACCTTCTCCTCCGTTGCACACCCTCAAGGCAACGGTCAAGTGCAAAGCGTTAACAAAAGCATCGTCGAGGGGATAAAAGCCCGACTGGGCACAAAGAGAAGAGGCTGGGTAGATGAGCTCCCAAGCATCCTGTGGGCTCATCGAACCATGCCGAAGACAAGCACCGGCGAAACTCCTTTTAGCCTAGTATACGGCTCGGAGGCAGTTATCCCATTGGAAGTTGGACTACCCTCACCGCGCTTGACAGCAGTCAACACGGTTGACAATGAAGCAGAGCGCCGTCTCGATTTGGATTTACTGGAAGAAAGATGCGAGATTGAGCGTATTAAAGAAGCAAAATACAAGACACAGCTGGAAAGGTACTACAATGCGAGAGTCCGCATTTGTACCTTCACTCTAGGAGAATACGTCTTCCAAGACAATGAAGCTTCAAACGCTGAACGCCCAGGAAAACTAGCACCCAAATGGGAAGGCCCATATTGGGTACATGAGGTGCTAGGAAAGGGGGCATACAAATTGCGCACCCTGGATGGACACATCATCCCGCGCACATGGAATGCGCAACAACTGCGCAAGTGCTATATGTAACTACTCTAGGCCTTGCGCCATTTCCTTCATGCTGGCCACGCGCCTTTTAATTTCCTATGTTGGCTAAATGCCCTTATGTTACTTATCTGCGATGTATGATTGGCCTAAGCGCCTGTTTCTCAATTAATGAAAGCATACGACATGTTTTCTTTTATCATAATGCTTCTTGAGTTACAAATGCATGTTAAACTTATGATTAGCACGAAAACACTTCAGTGAATTACGAGCTCTTGAGTTATACCTTCAAGGTCCTCCGCGAACATAACGCCAGATCGGGCAGTTACACTCACACAAGAGCCACACTTACATTTATTCGCACTAACTTAACCAAAGTTTCTAACAAACAATGCAATAATTGTAACAGAACAGAGTAAACGTAAACATCATATTTAAATAAGCGCAAACGCGCGACGGTTACATAAAACCCTTTATTTAATACAAAGTAAGCGCAACCGCGCAACAACCTACATTCAAAACCTAAACAAAAATTACAAGGCACAAAGCCTATCAACACTACCTATTCGAATCCATCACCATCATCATCGTCGTCATGCTTATCGCCTTCACCATCGCCATCATCGCCCGCAGTTTCCTCCTCATCAGATAATTCAACGGTTTCTAGTGGGTCAAGGATAGTCTTTAGCCGTGGACACCAATCATCATGCTTCAGCGCATCCGTCACTAAATCCATCACAGGTATGGATAGATGGTCATAAGCATGTTCAGTGCGGGCGAGCTTAGCATCAGCTTCATTGGTCACCGAGCAATGACTAGTGTCAAACTCTTGCCCAAACACCTCTTCAACATGCTGCGCACACTCCAAGTAGCCTCCACGATGACCAACCGCGCGAGAAGCATCTATAAGAGCAGCGACAGCTTTATCTAATTCTCCTGCATTTAAGATGGAGTTGGCCATCTACAACAAACGCAATACATAAGACACCAGGTTTGGATGAATAAAGCCAAGGTTAAGAGGAAAATCATACCAGAACTAATCCTCTGCCGCGCAGCCACTCAGCCTCGGAGACCAAGGTATCAACGATGCCTTGAACCTCGGAGTAGTTGTTTTGCGCCTCAAGAACGATTTCCAAGGACTCGCATTTGTCAACCTGCTCGTGCAGACGGCGCTTCAACTCAGCAATCTCGACGTCTTTGGCCGTCAAATCCTTGTCTTTACCTGTCAGCTACGCCTTCACCTCAGCCAGCTCAACCTACAAAGGGCAAAAGACTTAGGCTATTATGCAAACAAAACACCAAGGAAAGGAGTAAACGTTTTACAAACCTCAGTTTTCTCCTTAGCAGATTGCGCAGCCTACGCATCCTCGACCTTCGCTGTCAGCTCAGCAACCTTGCCTTCGAGCTCAGTAATCTTATTTCGAGCAGCATAAGCGCGCTGGTTGTCTTTCTCATAGATCTTCTTCCATTCAGCCTTCTTCTTCGCCAACAGATCCTCGGCAGCTTGAAGCTTGCCTTTTAGGCCCTCGCGCCCCCATTCCTCCGCTTTCTTATCAGCCTCAAACTTGGACTTCTCTTCCTCAAACTTGGCATTAGCTTTCTCAAACTCCTTCACCTGCCTTACAAGGCGCTCACGGTATCTCTCCCAATCACTCCGCTCCCTGACCATTGTACACCATTCTTGTACGATCTGGTGGTTGGCAGCGCGAGTATTGGCCTCCCCCAACCACATAAGCGTGATACAGACCATCGTGAGTCCGCGCCCTCTACCGATTAACCTCACCAGGAGGAAAGGAGTTTAAGAACCAGTCGCGGCAAGGGCCGAACTCCAGAAAGGTGTCTTTTTGTTTCAAACCCCAGGGAGCTTGGTGGGGAGCATCACCACGTTCTTCTTCGGTGTACGTCTTGTAATAGATATCACCAAGGGTATCCTTTGGGCCAATACTTTGTGGATTATACCCTCCAGTACCGCCAGAACTCGCTCCGCCGGAGACATATGGCCCTGATCCCCTAGTAGAAGTTACCTTGGAATGATGGGGGGCATCAGGCTGCGCAGGATGGGTAGGCTTATCCAGCTCGGGTTCCTTCCTCTTCTCATGATGGGGCTGGTCAATCCCCGCAATATGAACGACCCCAAGACCCTGCGCCTTATCAGGAGCATGGTTGCAGCGGTCCCGGACCTTTTCGGTTCTTCAATAGATGGTTTATCATAGGCTTTCTTCCTCTTCGCCTCCTCAGCTTTCCTCTCTAACTCAGCCTTCCTCTTTTTATCTTCCTCAGCCTTCTTCTTTTCTTCCTCAGCCTTCTTTTTCTCCTCAGCTTTTCCCTTCTCCGTCTCAACAGCTTTCTCCTTCTTGCCCTCAGCGGCCTGTTTACCCTTCTCAGACTCTACTTCAGCAGTTTTGAAGGGTTTAATGGTAACCTTGGGCCTCTTCTGCGCCGGCTCTGAGGGCTCTGTAAACGCGACACCTTTCTTCTCAGGGGTTTTCTTCTTAGCCTCTGCAGAAGCTAAGTGTTAAAAAAGAGGAAGCAACAAAAAGCAAAGAAACTAAGCAAAACTAACCAGGAGAAAATTTGTAAAAAGAGCGCAGATTGCTCCATTTCCTGAGCACAGGAACTCCTCCAGCTTGCGGCGCAGTAGACACACCAGTTGTGGTCTCACTTCTACTTCTTTTTCGGCTGATTAATTTTGCAGCAGGCTCCTCCTCTTCCTCTTCTTCCTCCTCTTCATCATGTGCAACAGAAGAGGGAGTCGCCCCCGCATCCGGGTTACGAGAACCCGTGCTCCCTGAGCTCTTGGAACCAGCCCCTCCTACTTTCTTCTCGCGTGCGCGCGACAAACCTTCAAGTGAGTCACTGATAATCACATAATCTTCCAAGTTACTCTGGCGAAAGCGAAGAGTACCTTTGTCAGCAACACCAGAAGCTGCGCGGCTAGGCCCACCTTTCTTGCAAGTCACTTCAGGTTCAAGGTTGATCACCTTCTTCTTCCTAGAAGGTTTCTTCTTCTTCTCTTCAGGGTCGATACCCAGATCACGCAGCACACCTGCAAATATGTTAGACAACGAACTTAGCTCCCCATTTGATGATCCCACAGACTCCTCGCTGGAAAGATAGATAATCTCTTTCCCAGCAGAAGTCAAAGCGCGCAAGGGACGAGTGTTAGGTATATGCGCACCTTCAGTAGCAGAGGGCGGATCGGCAAAGGCTCCAGCAATTGGATACATGAAGTTGCCCTTGATCGCGTCATACCAAAATTGCTCCCCTGCTGCAAGCGGGCGCACACCCATGGATCCACCAAAAGTTGGGAACGCCGCTTGATAAAGGCGCGCCTCTACACTACAAATTCAACAAGTTGAGCAATACGAAGGCAGAAATAAAACAGTTAATGAAATACCTAACCTTTATCCTGGAACTTCAAGACAGGAACTTCCTCACTCTCAGGCGGCCATTGATCACTCGTTCGCGCAGCAACAAGGACATTCTCCCCAAATATTCGGTTGGGGGTTGAAGTGAGCTTCTGATACCAAGCCTCATTCTTGGGAATCACCAGGTCCTCCTTCGCAATCGGCTCAGACCAAGCGCGGAATGTCATGGCGATCGGGATCGCCTCCTCCCGAATATAAAAGAACTTTGGTTTCCAGTCATGGAAACTCTTGGGAGGGATAAGGAGTATCTTCTTCGCAGCCCCTCGACTTGCAAACGAGTAGAACCCCATGTTTCGGATCAACTGGTAAAAGACCCTGAATCTTTCCACAGTCGGCTCAATGTCATGAGATCGGCAAAGAAATTCGAAGTGTCGAACCCTAACCATCCCAGGAGGACTCATTTGTGAGATATGAAACCCTTAGAACTGTAAAATATGGGCCATGAAATTCGTCGCCGGCAACCGGAAGTTACCCTGATGAAAGAAATCTTCAAACAATGTGATATATCCCGGTGGTGCGTCGGCAGCCGTCTGATTTTGACCGGGATATCTGGCATCCCATTCTGGTGGAAACCGGAAACTCCTCGTGATCTGCTCGAACAGCCCCAAGTCCCACCTAAGGACGGGAACTGGGCCTTCCTCACCGGGATTCTCCTCTTGATGTTCTTCAGCCATTGATGATAAAGCAGAAAGTTTGAATATTTTCTCAAGAAACTTGAAGATCTGCTACTATGTTCTTCAAAGGTTTGAAGATTCAAAGTGAATTCGAGAGCAAATAGGAAAGAAAGAAGACAACAGAAGATGAAAAGTGATTTTCTCTCATCCCTCATCGAATATATATACCCATCGCATTTAATGCGATGGGTAAACGTGCTGAAATCGCCGCGCACGTGACCAATCAGAAGACGACACGTAAGGCGAGATTCCCGGAGTGACGGTTACCACGCGCGCGTGGAGCTCACTCTCCTGACGGAATGACCAACCGTCAGAGACAACTTGATGACAGCCGTGTAAGTGGTCAACTCAAACGTCACCATCAACGACGTTTCTCACCAACTTGTCAGAATTCAAATTTCGAGAGTTTTCCCGCCCAAAATTACTACAAACTTCATCTAAAAGCTACTAGGGTCGCGCAGTATTAACAATGACTCTATAACCCGCGCGCCTACACCCAAAGGCAGTGAACCACCTGGAGCCAAACCTGGTAGCCGCGCCGTAGTAACCAACAAGAGCTCACACGCGCGCTGTCTACCCAAGTCAATGAAGCATTTTCTACAACTTTATTTTTCTAAGTCCAGAGCGCCAACCACTTGCCTCGCGCATGGTGCAGCACTGGACTGGGGGACTTGAAGGGGTATGGTCCCAAAAAAGCCGCGCAAACCTCCGTCAAGGTCCCGCGCGGGACCATACTCCTTATTCAACAAATTTCTTATTGGCAACCTCGCGCGGGCTACAGCACATTCTATTTTACCCGGCGCGAGGCCTAGACAATAGGAAGCTCCAATTACAACACTTAGCATTCTGAAAGAGCACTCAGTCATCCAAACCCTGCGCGAGATAGTTACGTGCCCAACAAGACTCGCGCAGGGCAGCAGCGCAAGGCTGTTTCAGATAGTACACAAGATACAAGTAGCAGGAGAAAAGAGCCAATCAGCGTCCTTCTGGCCCTGCTCAATCATGCTCCACGATCGTCTGACATGCAGGAGACAAAAAGTACTTAAGGACGCCTACATGGCACCAATCACAGGGCAGAGACAACTGCCCCACGATCTCCACTTACCTGCTGATGGCAGAGGGGCGGCCAAGCCGAAAACAGTGACACGTGGCTCCAATCACATTGCGCCAACTCCAGAAAGCTCCTAGAAGCCATTAACGGTCAACGCCAGTGAGACAAGGAGCATATCCTCTATGTTGTCGCCTTCAGGCCCAAGGCCCATCAGCCCACATCCTCTTACACCTCTCCGGCTATAAATAGAGACCTCACTTCACAGGTTAAACATTCCACTCTCTCTACTCTCACTCTTAATACACACTTACCTCCTCAAATATAGTCGCTTATTCTCACGCCGGACCCTGGTTAAGAGGGAAACCCCCATATTCCCCTCTTAACGAGTAACGGAGTTCTGTTTTGCAGGATTAGACGATCATTACGAAGCTCAGGAAACCCTAAGAAGATTAACCACTATGGTAGGAACATAAACCAAACTGATTAGCTCCTTAATTAGTTCAGTGTTTTTCTTCAGTTACAAAAAGATAGAATTTTTTTTAAATTAAAACCGCTCGGAAAGTTTTTGATTTAGTGGTCGGGTGAGAATCTTTTAACAATTTAATTACTATTAAGTTAACTTAAAGGACATTGTAAGTTTGACTTTAATTTTCTATAATTGTTGTTAAAGAAACCGTCATTTTCTGTATTCCTTTATTCAAAAACAAAGTTAGAATATTTCAAAGTTATACACCCTTTTTCAAAAACAAAATTATAAAATTTCAAAGTAAATAAAGTTTCAAGTTTTGTTTTGAAACTAATATGGAACGAGTTTTGAATGTTCAAGGAAAAATAATAAATATTAGTTTTGACTATAAAGAAAAGTCAGAATAATAAATTATTAAAGTTACAATTAGGTTTGCGTATATTATGAATCTGTTATCATGATGTACCAATTTCCTTCCATGAATCTTTTGTTTAATTTGTTGTCTGAATGTTAATTCTATACCATGAAGATGCATTAACATGTAAATTGTCGATGCATTCTATATTTTATTGTCCATCTTTTAAATATGATAATATATCAGTACTAAGTTTTGTTATGTACAAATTGACTTAATTCATTTGATTTGATATAGCGTTGTAGACCTGGGATAAAGTAAAAGAAAATAATATTTTTCATAAGCTTAACAATTTTGCATCTCATGTTATAATACTAAAGACTATCGTAATCAACATCCCGCTGCAACGCATGGGTTTGCGTCAACTTGTTTTTTAAACCAAATGGTGTATAAAAAGTTATTGACGATTAAAAAAGAAGGCGGAAATTGTATGCGAGTTTCTGAATTTAAGACACACTCATATTACATTTATATTCCTATGTCATCAAATCAATCATTAAAAGTACAAAACAAGTTACAAAAATGTCATTGATCAATCTCATTCATCCAGAGTTATAATCTAATGGTGCATAAGACTTCTTAGGAAGAACACACTTTGTAAACTAACCCTACCTTATGTATATAGAAAGAAAGTGAATATGGTGTTGTTAAAGCATTTACATTCGATCCTCCGTATATATATAAGTAGGTATCTATATTGTATGAAATGGTTGTGAGTGGAAGAGATGAAAAATGTTACTATTTATCAAGAAATTTGGTACGACAATGTTCAATCTCTAAAAATGTTTTAATATTTTTTGAAAATGGTTGTGATTGGAGGAAAGAGAAACTTTATGACAAAAGTATAAAATATATTATTTAATTGAAAATAAGAGAGAAAATAAGTGATTATAGTGTAATTATAAAGATGGAGATAGATAATAAATTGTAAATGCCCTTTGGCTGAAGGGTGTGGGGGCGTGAGTTGAGTCATCAATTGCCACATAGAAACATGATTCATACGCTAAATTTCCCCTTGGACACGTGCATAAAGCCATGGCACCCACGTCCCATCTTTTTGAGATTTTCGATGATAAACATTGGGAAACAAGATATAAATATATAAACAAATTTCCCCCCTTTTCTATTCCTCCATCAAACCCTCAGATCAAACACAAACCCTAACCCCAAGCCAAGAAGAACAAGAACAAGACGACAAACAACAACAGCAACGCCAATTCCTTCAGTTGTCTGTGAAGCTCAAGAAGTGGTGTTCATGGTTCGGTTCAAAACCACGAAACCATTTAAACCGGTCAGCGGTTTGGTTACTTGGTAGGTTTCTTTTTTTTTAAATTCGGTTGGCCGGTTTAGGAACTTTTAAGCCGTATCTAATGGTTTGGTTTACGGTTTATATTAGAAACCAGACAGAACAATAGGACCTTGAGCTTATCAGTTTTTTTATATTTTGTATGTGATTTCAATAATCTTAATGCAGACCATAATACATAATTGACCATTTTTATACAGTTTTTTATTTGTTTAATTGTTGCTAGAGTGCTTCTACTTCAATGTTTAACTTGGTTACAACTTTCATTCAATCTTTTTCAAATCTTGACTCCTAGAGTGTTCTTTTTAATTTGTTATACTATTTGTACTTACAATAGCAAAGAAAAAGAAGAAACGGGTTAGCTAGTAAATAATACCATGGATCCAAACACCCCGCCACAAACCCCGTGGATGACACATGTTGATCCGATGTGGGCAACTCCACAATTTTCTTTTTCAAGCTACAATCAAGTTCCTAACGCGTTCACGCAACTCCCTCAAATCCCAACTCCTAACGCGTTCACGCAACTCCCTCAAACCCCAACTCCTACTAGTTTCTTTCAACTTCAACAAATCAAATTTCAACAACAATACCACCAACAACTTCAAATTCTCCAACAAAGCCAAAGTCGACCTATTCGTACAAAAGTCGAATCGCTACAGACATCCGATACCCCTTTGTTAGACGATTTGGATGACATTGTGTAACACCTCGTAAAACTGTGTTAAATGATATAATGACACGTGTCCACTCTCAAATATGCCTATTAATTTGGACGAGAGGGACTAATTTTGTCAAGTTTTGAAACTTTGAATGTGGAGGGACTAAAGGTGTCAACGTGCCAATTAATGGCCTCTGAGTGATCCTATTCGGACCGTAAGCCTATGTGCTTACGGACCGCAAGCATATATATATATATATTTTTTTGGAGGCCATGTAACTCTACCCTCTTGCCACATTGCTCGCACAATACCACCTTCTTGCAGCTCTTGACACATCCATGAACACTTGGAGACATCCTACAACACTTCTAACACATGTCTTGATCCAAATCCAACATCTTCAAGTATAAATAGGAGCCTTGTGTCTTTACAAAACTTGCTCATTTCTTTCAAACATCTTCTCTACTCTCATCTGGAGCTCCAGATCATAAAATGACCTCCCTCTAAGTTCTAAATGTTTTCTTGGACCACTTGTAAGTGTTCCATCCCTTCTCTTTTCATTTCATTTTATAGGCTTTTATTAGCCGAAAGTCAAGCAAATTGACTTTTGCTTTGACTTTCGGTTTAAACCATTATGGTCCATCCATTGTTCGAATCGAACATGGCTACATGATTGTAATAAGGTAACTTGTAACACCCCGAAAACGGGTTTGGTAATCAAACTCTGTTAATACTAAAAGACGGGTAAAGTATCGTTAGCAGTAAAAATAACCCGGTAAATATTTGGATTTAAATAAGAAATCCTAATAATTAAATACAAGCGAATCAAAGAATTAAGGAATTGAGTTTATAAGAGCCCGAGTCAACGGGACTTAAAATAAAATGGGTTTTAACTCCCGGAACCCACTAAGTTAACTAGGTAAAATTAACCTAGTTAGTAGTGGGTAATTAAATAATAAATTATGAGTTATAGTTTAATTTATGAATCTCTAAACTTGAGGGACTAAACATGGGCAACTAGAAAAGTGTTTTATTAAAACACTTATATAAAAAAAAAAAAAAATCAAAACCACACATACATGTGTGTACGTATGCGACCAGGAGAAGCTCCATGGGAGCTCAAACCCTAACTTCAACAAATCAACAAAATTGAAGGTCAAATCTAGCCCGAATCGGATGCATGAACATGTATTAATGATCACCTAGTCGTGGGGATCAAAAGGTATGTTGAATTTTATGATTTAGTGATACTTTGAGATTATGATGAACAATCATAATCGAAATTCTGAAATCAATGTTGAATCTATGAGTGTTATTATGATGAAATCTTCGTTTAGAAACAAACCCTAGTTGAAAAACTTGATGAATTGGTGTCAATACTAGGGGTTTGATAATTACCCTATTATGTGCTAAGTGGGTTTATTGACAATATGATGAACACTCGGATTAGAGTGTTAAATTGATGAATATTGATTGTTATGATATAACTTCTTGATGTAGTTCATGAACGCTAGACATAGAGGTTAGATTTTGATGTAAATCTTGGTGAAAATAATTAGTTATGAACTAGTTAGTAAATATGTAAAATTATGCACATTAGGTGTTTGTTAAGATGCCTAAATGAGAACTAAAGTGTTGAAATTTCGAGTGAAAACGCGTATTTGAATGATATGGCAATTACATGTGATATGAAGTGATAAGGGTTCTAAATACTATGTTGATTTAGACTTAATGTTGTAAACCATGTGATTGAAAGTAGTTAACTTTGATAAACTAAGTTAACTAAGCATGAAGTCGAACAGTAGCTTTGACATAGAAAATAAGTGAGGTGGAATAGTCGTGATTGTTAATGACTAATTTAACCGCCTTGTAAATGATTGACAATAGTTTGACGCGTAACAAGCTAGGTGAAAGCTTGGAGGAGGGAGCGGGTCAAACGGAGCAAGTACGGAAAGAAAAGCGTGGCGTGGATGCGAGGTAAGTGTAAGTTACACACTTATGTAGAATACTCGTTTATTCGATACGTTGTAAATGGGATAACGATAATATTGGAAATATGGATTTTCGTTAAGATCACCTTGTAGTGTAATCTAATAATGAGGGAAAAAGGGCAAAAATGGAAATTGGTCAAGTGTCGACTAATGTAAATCAAGGTTAAAAGGATACCCATAGCGTAAGCCGAAATGGGTTGAATTTGTAAGAAAAGAGTTTAAAAGAAAAAGGGTATTGTAATAAAATCCGGGATGGGATGGATGTATGAATTGGAAATCAAAAACGATGTTTTTGATTAAATAAATAAGGTTGGGCATATAGTCCAAACGGGTCGAATGGTGGTGATAACACCATTTGACAATATCGACTAATGTGGTTGTCAAGTCTTATGTTAACAGGACCGATTAGCAAATCGGATAATTGCGTCACCATTGATTGTGTGATAATGAAAACGAGGTATAAATCGGGTCTACTTGTTGATCCGGGCCAGGTACGCATAATTATGTTGTAGTTAAAAGTGCTATTTTGGTCGAATAATTGGAGAGAGAGCCCTTCGTCGTAAAAGGACCAAAATTGACCAAAACGCCCTTGTAGGCTAAATTGAACAAACAACCCTTAGAAGTTGTTTGGAAACGAGTTTCATGATTAAATAAATACTTAGAATAAGTGTAGAAGTTGAAAGATGTAATACGTTAGTCAAATAGCTCTATTTGAGTCTTGCCGTAAAATAACAATCCGAAGGGTAAAACTCGGAACATATAGATATCCACATTTAATCCAACACACAAAGAGTTGTAGTTGAAGATTACTTGATAAGAAATGTAGGAATAAGATGCTAGAAATGAATGAAAGCGATCTCAAGCTTTAAAGTGCTTAAAATACCCTTAACGGGTCAAAATAAGCATACGAGCAAAAACGGGTTTAAATTGTGTAATAAACCTGTGATTAGAACCTAAAGTGGTAGATAACATTAATTTGAAGAAGTGTATGTGATATAAGGATCAAACAAATATGTTTGTTTGATAAAATGCATAAACGGGTTAAAATTTGGTAAAAAGGTAACGAGTCGAAGGCTTAGAAGTCTCAAAATTTATTATGTTGGATGTTGGATTTTAACTCCATATGATGGAAAATTAAATTACGGACGCGTAGGAAAAAGAATCGGGTAAAACGGATTACAAACGAGAGAGTTATGCTCGTTTCCATGAAATCGGGTCATGCTGGGAATATGCAGCAACAGTTTAAAGACTTTCTGCCAAAAAGGGGGCTAGGTGGGGCGTCTGGCCCCTAGGCGTGACGCCTAGCCCCCCCTGAACCTGAAAAACGTTTAGTTTTGTTTGTTTGACCCATATAACTTGTTTAAACTTGTTATTTAACTATCAAAACTAACTTTTAAGTTGGTTTTGATCATAGGTGATTGCCAAGAGTACCTGGATGAAGATCAAGCTCGAAGAAGAACCGAACACGATAAAGTTAAAAGCTTCCGCGCGGCGTTTCGTCGTATCTTTTAAACGACGAATTCAATTACATTAAGTTGTTCTAAACTTTTAAATTGTAAAAGTTTTAGTAAACTCGTATTGACATACTTACCTGTAATCGTATAAACATGCATTTTTACGAATCTTATATAAAATATTGTATTAAACAAGCAAGGGTGTTACAAGTTGGTATCAGAGCCCTGGTTTAAGAGATTCAAGTATGGTGGGGAAAACCATGCTTGGACTTAAACCTTATGCTCATAATAAAGATTGGTGTTCGGTTCGAGGCTTGATCGCAAATCCGGTAAGTACATGTATATCAATGGTTTAGTATGATTAAAGTGTTGAGAACAACACATATGGTTATCGTGTAATACACGTAATACCAATAAAAACGATATAGAATAGATATAGTCAACGAAATTACACGCGTTGATGCGTATAGTAGAAAAGCCTTGTATTATAATACAGGCATCCCTTAATGTCGAAATTACTAATTGTTGTATATGTTTTAGTTGAAGGACACTCGCATATGAAGATAGCGAGAGTTTAACAAATCGCAGATTTGACAGAGGAACGGTCCAAAGTGTATGCTCATCAAGGACCTAAATCATGTAGCGGTCGCGAACAAGGCTAATGGCAAGAGAAGCCCGTTAGGGCAAGCATTACCAGGTGCACATTTTAAATATAATTGCACAAATAGTAATATGCAACAAATATGTAGAAATTGAAAGTTGCATATGTAGATTAAAAACTTGGAAAAACCCAAATAGAAAATGTATTCGGGATATTGTTTCCAAGAGAAACAAATAGAGGCATTACTTACATAGGGCGTGATGTGAAAACTATAAAAAGGTCATGCGTGTCATGTGTTAATCGCTTACTCTGGCCAAGTAAGTAGTGGCATATGATACCATGAACTTCTTATAGCGGACACATTTACATCCGATGTAGTAAGGACGGGGTGAATGGGACAAATTAAAAAGTACCCAAATGAAACAAATGAACAAAATAGTTGAAAATAATGTAAACGCACAGCCGGGTGACGGAAGCGTATTACATTAGGATAATGAGCCCGATAAAAGGGACAAGGATTAATATAAATGAATGATCAAAAGAAAATTCACGAAAATAAGTCATCTTGGACGAAAGGGCCATGGTGAACAAAACGGGCAAGTAAAACCAAAGTATAGATGACCGCCGGGTCATAAAAACAAAGGTGTTGCCCATACGAAAAAGATAATCAAGGTTGTTAACTTTAGTCGTAGTAAAGAAAGGATAATGATGATAATCGTCACTCATAATTAATGAGGCCGCCAATGGTGGTCACGTAAAGAATAAAAGACATGGTCGAATAAAAGCGACGGATTTCGCTAAGATGACCAAGTAAATCGAAACAAAGTCTTAATGCATACCGGAAGGGGGTGCAATGATAACGATTTCGGTAAAACACCCGGTTGATGGGTAAGGAATTAAACGCATGCATAGACTGAGAAACAGGAACGCGAAATAGAAAGTCAAAAGACTCGGAATATGAGTCATGACTAAAAGATGACAAGAATTTTCGCAAACATAAATTTTGGTAATTACGTTCAACCATTTCAAAGTTGGACGGTTCAAATAAAGAATGAAGTTTGACATTCATAAGTGATGAAAATTCACCCAAAATGAGTCAAACGAGTCAATTAAGGAATAACGCTTAATATAATAGGAAACGCAAACCGGTGAAACAGGAAAGCTAAAAATAATAAGATAGAAGGACCCGGGTAATGGGTTGTAAAGGAGTATAAGTATGAACCGGGTAACGGTAAGCGTAGGACAAACCGACGTGTAAATGACGTTAGAAGTCGTAAAGTCGGAAAAGATAGTCCGAAAGTAAACAAATGAAACCTTAGACTACGGTCAAGGTCAACTAAAGTTCAAAAACAAAATTAAATGATTCCAAACATAACAAAGGATGCTTTAAAGCTATATATGTATAAATAGACAATTGAATAAAGACTAAAATAAAAGATGATCTACGGGATAATCATAACCTACGGGATATTAATTAGTGTAAAGGTCTACGGGGCCAAAATGACCCACGGGTCATGAATTGAAGCAAATGGATCATAAGGGCCTCGTCTTAAAGAGATGAAAGCTTAGGGAAATAGCCTACGAGGTTAAGTGAAGGAACCTACGGGTCAATAGTGTAAGGTGAGGGAACTTGTTACGATTCCCCGCGTAAAACGAGAACGGAAAACAATAAATTATGGGTTGTCAATTTCCTTGATATGAGTAATTGACTTAGTTAAAGAGAAAAACGTTAGACTAAAATTCAGTTTTAGTAAGAAATAACATTTTTACAAATATAAATTCTGATAGGAAATTGAATAGTAAGCATGAAAGATTCAAGTCTTGACGCTGATAGGCGCAAGACGATATATTCGAAAAGTGATCTTTTCGAAAAGGAAAGGTAGATATATAAATTAAACATGATACGACACGATCACGGTTAAGAAATGTAATGTGAAGTAGAATCGCATTATAACCAAGCGAGCGGTAAAAAGTAACTGGACTAATAAGTCAGTTAGTGAGACCGGTGAAGGTCAGCAATTCAAATCGAGAAATTTGGTTTGCTCGTAAGCAGAGGATTCGGAGTAACTTAACTGAATAAATGAATTTGAAAACAAAAGAAATAGTTGCTAAAAGAGAAAAATTTCACTAAAGACCTTTAAACGGGTCAAGGTAATGGATTCACAAAGAGTTCGATAATATATAAAAGCGATGGATATTTCTAAGTTAACTAAACTAGTAGAAATAACGGAATTACGTTATTTCAAGTTACATTATGTCGTATGAGGTACGTACATGTTCTGTAACCAAAAAGATATTACCATGATTTTTCTGGTAATACTAACAACTGGTTAAAGTATGAGTAATGCTTAAAAGATTACTCAGGTCAAACTCATTGAGTTTAGAACTCGATGAACTATGTAAGAAAGGTTTCGAGGACGAAACCTCTTTAAGGGGGGTAGACTTGTAACACCCCGAAAACGGGTTTGGTAATCAAACTCCGTTAATACTAAAAGACGGGTAAAGTATCGTTAGCAGTAAAAATAACATGGTAAATATTTCGATTTAAATAAGAAATCCTAATAATTAAATACAAGCGAATCAAAGAATTAAGGAATTGAGTTTATAAGAGCCCGAGTCAACGGGACTTAAAATAAAACGGGTTTTAACTCCCGGAACCCACTAAGTTAACTAGGTAAAATTAACCTAGTTAGTAGTGGGTAATTAAACAATAAACTATGAGTTATAGTTTCATTTATGAATCTCTAAACTTGAGGGACTAAACATGGGCAACTAGAAAAGTGTTTTATTAAAACACTTATATAAAAAAAAAGAAATCAAAACCACACACACATGTGTGTACGTATGCGACCAGGAGAAGCTCCATGGGAGCTCAAACCCTAACTTCAACAAATCAACAAAATTGAAGGTCAAATCTAGCCCGAATCGGATGCATGAACACGTATTAATGATCACCTAGTCTTGGGGATCACAAGGTACGTTGAATTTTATGATTTAGTGATACTTTGAGATTATGATGAACAATCATAATCGAAATTCTGAAATCAATGTTGAATCTATGAGTGTTATTATGATGAAATCTTCGTTTAGAAACAAACCCTAGTTGAAAAACTTGATGAATTGATGTCAATACTAGGGGTTTGATAATTACCCTATTATGTGCTAAGTGGGTTTATTGACAATATGATGAACACTCAGATTAGAGTGTTAAATTGGTGAATATTGATTGTTATGATATAACTTCTTGATGTAGTTCATGAACGCTAGACATAGAGGTTAGATTTTGATGTAAATCTTGGTGAAAATAATTAGTTATGAACTAGTTAGTAAATATGTAAAATTATGCACATTAGGTGTTTGTTAAAATGCCTAAATGAGAACTAAAGTGTTGAAATTTAGAGTGAAAACGCGTATTTGAATGATATGGCAATTACATGTGATATGAAGTGATAAGGGTTCTAAATACTATGTTGATTTAGACTTAATGTTGTAAACCATGTGATTGAAAGTAGTTAACTTTGATAAACTAAGTTAACTAAGCATGAAGTCGAACAGTAGCTTTGACATAGAAAATAAGTGAGGTGGAATAGTCGTGATTGTTAATGACTAATTTAACCGCCTTGTAAATGATTGACAATAGTTTGACGCGTAACAAGCTAGGTGAAAGCTTGGAGGAGGGAGCGGGTCAAACGGAGCAAGTACGGAAAGAAAAGCGTGGCGTGGATGCGAGGTAAGTGTAAGTTACACACTTATGTAGAATACTCGTTTATTCGATACGTTGTAAATGGGATAACGATAATATTGGAAATATGGATTTTCGTTAAGATCACCTTGTAGTGTAATCTAATAATGAGGGAAAAAGGGCAAAAATGGAAATTGGTCAAGTGTCGACTAATGTAAATCAAGGTTAAAAGGATACCCATAGCGTAAGCCGAAATGGGTTGAATTTGTAAGAAAAGAGTTTAAAAGAAAAAGGGTATGGTAATAAAATCCGGGATGGGATGGATGTATGAATTGGAAATCAAAAACGATGTTTTTGATTAAATAGATAAGGTTGGGCATATAGTCCAAACGGGTCGAATGGTGGTGATAACACCATTTGACAATATCGACTAATGTGGTTGTCAAGTCTTATGTTAACAGGACTGATTAGCCAATCGGATAAATGCGTCACCATTGATTGTGTGATAATGAAAACGAGGTATAAATCGGGTCTACTTGTTGATCCGGGCCAGGTACGCATAATTATGTTGTAGTTAAAAGTGCTATTTTGGTCGAATAATTGGAGAGAGGGCCCTTCGTCGTAAAAGGACCAAAATTGACCAAAACGCCCTTGTAGGCTAAATTGAACAAACAACCCTTAGAGGTTGTTTGGAAACGAGTTTCATGATTAAATAAATACTTAGAATAAGTGTAGAAGTTGAAAGATGTAATACATTAGTCAAATAGCTCTATTTTAGTCTTGCCGTAAAATAACAATCCGAAGGGTAAAACTCAGAACATATAGATATCCACATTTAAATCCAACACACAAAGAGTTGTAGTTGAAGATTACTTGATAAGAAATGTAGGAATAAGATGCTATAAATGAATGAAAGCGATCTCAAGCTTTAAAGTGCTTAAAATACCCTTAACGGGTCAAAATAAGCATACGAGCAAAAACGGGTTTAAATTCTGTAATAAACCTGTGATTAGAACCTAAAGTGGTAGATAACATTAATTTGAAGAAGTGTATGTGATATAAGGATCAAACAAATATGTTTGTTTGATAAAATGCATAAACGGGTTAAAATTTGGTAAAAAGGTAACGAGTCGAAGGCTTAGAAGTCTCAAAATTTATTATGTTGGATGTTGGATTTTAACTCCATATGATGGAGAATTAAATTACGGACGCGTAGGAAAAAGAATCGGGTAAAACAGATTAAAAACGAGAGAGTTATACTCGTTTCCGTGAAATCAGGTTATGCTGGGAATATGCAGCAACAGTTTAAAGACTTTCTGCCAAAAAGGGGGCTAGGTGGGGCGTCTAGCCCCTAGGCGTGACGCCTAGCCCCCCCTGAACCTGAAAAACGTTTAGTTTTGTTTGTTTGACCCATATAACTTGTTTAAACTTGTTATTTAACTATCAAAACTAACTTTTAAGTTGATTTTGATCATAGGTGATTGCCAAGAGTGCCCGGATGAAGATCAAGCTCGAAGAAGAACCGAACACGATAAAGTTAAAAGCTTCCGCGCGGCGTTTCGTCGTATCTTTTAAACGACGAATTCAATTACATTAAGTTGGTCTAAACTTTTAAATTGTAAAAGTTTTAGTAAACTCGTATTGACATACTTACGTGTAATCGTATAAACATGCATTTTTACGAATCTTATATAAAATATTGTATTAAACAAGCAAGGGTGTTACAAGGTAGGTGTTAATCCCTCAAAAGGGCACCTCCTGGAAATCAAGTTAAGCTGGTCAAATGACGGGTCAAAGTTAAGTTAAATAAAAAGTCAAACAGCAGATTTTCGGAAACTTTATAAAATGAACTTGTAATTGTTTTAACTCATGTTTTTAACACTAAATCAGTTGGTAATTAATATTAGAACATGTATAAACATCTTCAGCCTGTCATTTCCAGTTTATGTGTTGGTTTGCAATCGAAAGTCAAGCTGTTTGACTTCTGCTTTGACTTTCACTTCTGACCCGATTTAGCAACTTTAGCTACTGATTCTAAGTTGCATTATGATCATTTAATAGTGTAGAATAACCCTCTATGGTTATACTACTTGATCATAATCAGATTCTGAGTTTTTACACAAGTTCTTATAATATACCTATTAATCTATTATTGACCAAAATGCCCTTTTTGTGCAAAACATTGTTTTAATCAATAATAAACATGTGAATAGATAACATACTGATATGGTAATACAATTAACATATTTTGGTATAATGAACTTGTTCATAACATAACTTTGTATACAAGTTCATGAATTATGCCACATTATGACTAAAATGCCCTTATGGTGCATATTTTGGTTTTAAACCATAATGATCAAACAAAGTTGATAACCTACTGATGTTATAAGATAATTAAAGTATTTTGGCATATTGAACTTGTTTATAGCTCATCCGATCACCCGATGCCGCCTATGCACGTACGGTTAGCTTATGTAACTAGTTTACGTAAGTTTACCGAAACGGGTCAAATAATTCCAGAATGTAAATAAGTTTACGCATATTATACTAGTCTTAGTACTAGTGAGGGTTTAAATTACATTCTATCTGGTCATCGCTTAATCTAGCATATCGTATCGTTTTCATTAATTTATGTTAACCGGTCCAAGTCTATGACTTGAATAAGACCCGTTAACATTCTAATTGGTTATTATACCATTCATTCCAGACAAATGCATTCTAGTAGATTGCAACCAAGCTTAGTTAAATTGATAACGGTTGTGCTTATTATATTATCTTGCATTGTAAGACTTATTTAAGCCAGATAAATACTCTTAACCTATTTTCCCTATACGTGCTTGGGATACGGTAAATTATTACTGCTTGGTCGGGTATGGGATCATATGTCGGATTGTGACAAGAAAATCCGCAAAACCCATTTTAATCTCTTTTGCATGAGAACTTAAATATTGGGGGTTAATGTGATTGTGCCCTAGATATCCTCGGCTCATTTAATTGCAAATGGCCACGACTTAAGCACGGGATGTAGGCATACACTCGACAGATGCTAATGCTATTACAAAATATTTTCTACCCATATTGGGGATACCCTTTATGGGTTAAAGTGGCGTGTCGGTTAATCATGTTATCGATTTCTGTACCAGGCCCCATATGTAGTGACAAGCATATAAAACTGTATACAAGATAATTATTATTATCCCAAGTTATTTATAAAATTACATGTGCCTTTGTGCACTTAAAACAATTATGAAATATTTTCAAAAAGTGTCAGTTATTTGTATTTATCAGTGTAAACGGACGTATCGTCAAAAGACTAAGTGACAGGTTGCAAGGTTACAAAATAGGCTGGAAGTGCCCGGTAATGCTTAAGAGGAATTTGCAACTTCTTGCATAAGAAGCCTATTAGTCTGTTATTTCATTTTGTAAATTTACAATCCGCATGTGGATCTTTTATTACAATCAGTCTGTTTATATTTTGAACATTCGGACCTTATTATTTGTAATAGTATTTTAAATCCAAGACTTCCGCTGTGCTATTTGTGTATTTGATATCAATCTAGTCACGTATACCCCATTCGGGCCCACCGGGTGATACTAAATATCGGGTGTGACACATTGACGGTGTACCAGAAACCTAACCTCAAAGTTTGAAGAAGAAAAAAACTAAAAAGAAGCATTTAAAGAGGCCGGAACAAGATTATTTAACCACTGGAAGAGGTCAAACTTAGATAGCAATCGATGAGATGGCGTTCGCAAAGGCGTGGAGCAATACGTCTACGTGTCCGATCGTAGGTATGTTATACTTTTTTATTTATACTATAATAATATTGTACTCAATATAAATCAACATTTATTTACAATTTAATATTTTTTTGTAGGCAATAGTCAAAAGTCGGATGGTTTTTGGAAGGAGGTTTGCGACAAATTTCATGCTTTGATGCAAAAAGAACCGTACCGAGAAGTGAACTCAATGGGCTCAAATTATCAAGAGATGAATATGAAGTTATCGGCATTTTGTGGTTATTACAACAATGCTTATGTGAATCGCCCAAGTGGGGCGAGTGATGTATCGGTTTTTGCTATGGCTATGGTAAAATACAAGATGAAAGAAGGTAGTGCGTTCACAAACGTAGGGCTTGGGAAATCTTTAAAAATTGCTCCAACTAGGTGTCGGTTCCTACGAGGTGGCGAGAGCAAAGAGGTCTAAAACATCCAAGTCAATAGAGCATACTGTCGGTGCTTCGGATGCGAATTGCCATATTAATATTAATGACGAACCCAAGTTTGACGATGAAGTGACGAAATTCCGGAATTAGAATGCCCAATTGGTAGAGACAAAGAAATAAACAAAGTGGTGGCCAAGAACAAGGAGGCGTCGACAAAAACTGAATCTCCCGGTGAATCAAAGGTGGATAATTTGATGAGCAAGCTCGCCGAATTTGACGAAATATAAGCGGCGAGACTTAAGTTGAAAGCAAAAAAGAAACGCTAGAAGCGACGGATTGTGAAGACTTTAAGCTAACGGCGACAAGCATCTACTCACTCCCGGAAAAAGATAAAGAAGTGTTGCAAAAATTGAAGGCGAAAATTGCTCAAAAATGGGTCTTTAAATTACGTCGTGTCTATTTTTATATTTTCTAGTTTTCATCTTTAATTTATGTTGTTATCGTTTTTTAAATTTTCTAGTTGTCGACTTTAATTTATGTCATTATCATTTTTAAAAATTTATGATATTTTAATTTTATTTAATATAGATAAAATTTCAAACAAAAAAGGGGGTGGATGGGGGGTTTGAGTCATGACCACACCCTTTGGATATTGGTTTTGGATGGTAGATTAGAGGTAGATGACATGGCGTTGACGAGGTGGGTCATGATGGTTATGAGGGTCATGACCACACCCTTTAGCCTTAGAGTATTCACATCCCATCCACCAAATTTTGTGAGAAGGTCCTCCATTTTTATAGATGGTGGTTATGAGAGGTTGTGAATGGAGAAAAGGGAAATGTTAATGTTCATATGTAAATATGAAAATATGAAAAAAAAATATTGCTCACCACTATAAATTTTTTAAAATTTTTAGAAAGTTGTTGTGAGTAGAAAAGAGAGAAAATGTAATGGTAAATGTAATACAAAATATTATTTAGTTGAAAAGGAGAGAGAAAGATAATGATTTTTAGTGTAAGGCTAGAGGGTGTGGTTTAAAGCCCCTAGGGGCTTTATTACGCTACGTCAGATCCACCTAGGCGCCACGTCATATGGGGGCTTTAAAGCCTCTCCCTTTAATTTGCATACAATGGTTTAAAGCCCCTATCAACATTACCTAATTATTTTTTATTTAAATTTAAACATTATTTAATTTTGATATATTAATTTAAAACTCATAATTTAAATATAAAAATACAATGCCATAATTTAAATAAAAAATACAATGTCATAATTTAAATAAAAAATACAATGTCACTAAAAACATCACTTGTCGTCTCTGTCGTCTCCTCCTTTTCACGATAAAACCATAGGTGTTCGGTCAGATCAGCTTGAAGGTTATGGTGTGTGTCCCTGTCACGTATCCTCGCTCGGATAACTTCTTTTTGAGCGTATGTGAGTAGTGGGTTCGTCGGTTGGTTACCTTCATCAAAACTTTCTTCACAAAACGCTCTTCCTGAATCCCCCAATATCATGTTATGCAAGATGATGCACGTATACATGATGTTTCTCATTTTACTGTTTTCAAGTATCCTCGACGGCTGGGCAATGATACACCATCTCTTTTTTAATACACCGAAAGCCCGCTCGACATCTTTTCTTGCCGACTCTTGTTTCTTCTTTAAATACAATCTTTTCTCGTCATCTGGACACGAAAAACTTTTCACAAACGTCGCCCAGTCCGGATAAACACCGTCAACAAGATAGTACCCATACTTATACTCCACGTCGTTTGCATAGAATGAAGTACCTTGTGCAACACCATCTATGACAACGTCGAAAAGATTCGAAGATTGTAAAACTGCGATGTCATTGTTTGCACCGGCCATGCCAAAGTACACATGCCAAATCCATAAATCTTGAGACGCGACTGCTTGTAATATCAGGGTAGGACCCTCGTGGTCACCAAGATGGTGTTGCCCTTTCCAAGCGGTTGGACATGTCTCCCACGCCGAATGCGTGCAATCAAGACTACCCAAAATCCCAGTAAACCCGTGTATCCGCTGATGGGCCTCGTGTAAAAGTGTAACGTTGGTAGCGGTTGGCGTCCTCAAATATCGCCTCCCGTAAAGAAAGTTAACACCTAATATAATAGTGTTAATAAACTATAAATAATAAAAATAATAATAATAACAATAATAATAAAAATAATCAATCAATCAATCATACCCAATAAAATCCCACAGATAGCTAAGATATTAGTGGTGTCTGGGGAGGGTGGGATGTAGGCGAACCTTACATCTATCCATGGGATAGAGTGGCTGCTTTCAGGGAGACCTCCGGCCCAACTTAAACAACGGACAAAACAAACAAACAACTAAATATAAGGATTAAGATACTAGTAAGAACATGAACAAAAGAAACATTGATGGAAGAGTAACAAAGAATAACTAGGACCATAGATGACATTATAAGACATAGAGGCATAAATACGACTATACAATAACATGTAAAGTACACCTAAATTATAGGAATATCAGAGTCCCTACTACAGAGCTAAGACGTCACTATATACCCCTTCCTACCCATCCTTAACCTTAATCCTACGCCTCCACAAACTCCTAACCTAGACCATGTCCTCAGAGAGGTGCAACTCTAGTAAATCTTGTCTAATCCGCTCATCCAATGTAACTTTAGGTCTGTCTCTACTCCGCTTCCCTTCCACCGTGAGGATTTCCATAGCTCTAACCGGCGCAGTCGTCTGCCTCCTCTTCACATGTGCAAACCATCTCAATCTTCCCTCCCTTTTCTTATCTGATATACTAGCCACTCCTAACCTTTCCCTCAAAACATGATTTCTTATTGGGTCTAAACGTGTGTGCCCACATATCCACCTAAGCATCCTCATCTCCGCTACCTCCATCTTGCGCACCTATGTCTTTTTGATTGCCCAACAATCTGTCCCATACAACATAGTTGGTCTAACTAACACCCTATAAAATTTCCCCTTTAATCTAGTTGGGAACATTTTGTCACACAATACCCCAGTAGCTGCTATCCACCTACACCAGCCACTTTGGATGCGGTGGGATATATCACTATCTATCTCCCCATCCCTTTGTACAAAAGATCCTAAATATTTGAAATTAGTTACCTGTGGAACCACTTGCCCCTCAATAGTGATCTCGGTGTCCTCGTCGACGCTTGCACCACTGAAGTCGCAATACAAGTACTTTATCTTAGAGCGACTAATCCTTTAACCTTTATCCTCTAAAGCCGCTCACCATTCCTCTAACCATGCATTTAAGCACTGCTTAGTCTCTACCACTAACACAATATCATCATCAAAAAGCATGAACGATGGAACTGTCACTTGAATCGACTTAGAAAACTCATCAAGGACGACTGCGAAAAGAAACAGACTCAATGCAGACCCTTGGTGGAGTCCCACCTCCACATGAAAGAAATCAGTATCCCCTACAGGCGCCCAAACACTAGTTTCAGTCCTGTCATCCTTAAATATTTAAAATAATAATAATAACAATAATAATAAAAATACCTTCACAGAAATTTTCAAAGCAATCACGACAAGTTCTAGCCGACTTCCATAAATAGTCATCATACGCATCACTCACTAAGCCATATGCAAGTTGCCGAATTGCGGCAGTACACTTTTGTATTCCAGAGAAACCAATTTTGTGACTAGCACTTTCTCTTTGTGTGAAAAAAAGGGAATTCGGCCGCAAGATCATTAGAAATTTTTAAGAAAAGACGATGGTTCATACGAAACTGATGCCTAAACTATCATCATCGTACAACGGATTTTCACAAAAATAATCATGCATTAAACGTTCATGGGCACCTAACCGATCTCGTTCAAGAGGCGCTTGCCTGGTACGCATTGTAGAGGATTTGGGCTTCTTCTCGCAAATAATTAATCTCCTCCGGCATCACTGCGATAAGCATATCGTCGACAACACCGTCAGATGAAGAGCTGGACGAATCGGATGAAGAGTGAGATGACATTATTAAAAATGATTGGAGAGAATTTATGTGTTTTTGGTGATTGGTGTGTGTGTGTGATGTGCGTAAAATACAACATATAAATTATATCAAACAAGGCGTAAAATCAACCCTTTTTCGGTACTAATGTAGGAAAAAGCATGTTTCTTTGTTTATGTTAGGAAACTTTTATTTAAGTATTGAAGAAAAAGATGATCAACCTGATCATATGTTGAAGATACAGTCAAGGAATATCACTAAAAAGGTGCCTACATGACAACATGACAAGAAGAAATGAAAGACACATCTTCAACAAAGTATCAGGAAGTGATCAAGACAGAGAAGACGATCAGGCACGACCATTCTGATGAAGTCTAATGATAAATCTGGTATTTATCATCAGAATCTGGTAAGTCTGATTATCAGAATTTCTGATGGTTGATGCGTGTTGAGTGTGTTATGTTTTTATTGATATTTCAAGCCCTTTTTACACATTAGTCAAGTTTTAAATTTATAAAACACGATATTCTACTAACACTAAACACACACATGGGCAAGGGCACACTTCGTGAGCGTAGTATAGCGTTGGTAAGATACCGAGGTCGTCCAAGGACACAAGAGCTTTTGTACCAGTTTATCCTCAACGTCTAATCAAATCAAAATTTTTAGAAATTTTTTAAACATGAAAAATAAAAACTAAAAATGTTGAAAATAAAAATAAAATAAAATAAAAAAGATAGACAAGATGAATCACTTGGATCCGACTCGCCTTTAATGTATCGTTTGGTGATTTCCACACTTTTTCACTTTTTAAGAGATTATCTTAGTTATAGTAGTAGGCCACTCTTTTGAATGTGATGTTACACTCAATCCAGTGGTTTGAGTCAGCAAGGATACAATCCCAAAGGGTTGGAATATTGGAAGATAATTAATTAAGTTATTAATGCGTAAAGTGGTAGGCCCCTCTTTTGAAGGTGACGTTACCCTCGGCTAAGTGGTTTGAGTCAGCAGGGATACAATCCCAAGTAGCCGGTTTAATGTATTAATAGTAGTTTACATATGAGAGGATCAAGCCATTCACACCCCCGCCATCCAATACCAGTGGGTATTGAAGGAGGTCCTAGTAAGCTTGACCCAGGTCCTTGCAGGATCTTTACACTGAACAAGGCAAGAACCTTACCAAACCATTCCCTTAACCCCCAACCAGGTAGCCAACATATCTCTATATAGATCATAGAGATATGAATGGTGAAAATCTTTTACTTTATATAGACAGTAAGTAATGCCAAGACACCACGGACAAATGATAAGGAAGTTTCACCTTCAACATAAGAAACTAGTTATTAAAGTCATTAATACAAAACCAAATAAAAAGTGCAAAAAGATTAAAAATCAAAAGTAATACATTAAATGTTTGTCTTCACCAAGTGATGTAAGAGACTTAGCCAAACATGGCCTTTGATTGACAAGAACTTTTACGATCAATCTTGGATCCCGAGACTACTACACACACTCTAAGGTGGATGATGGTGGTGGATGTGGGTGTTGTAGTGGTGGTGGAGTGGTGACAAAGTGGGAGAGATGTGGTTTGTCAAGGGATGCCTTTGAAGTGAACCAAGCACCCCTATTTATAGCCTGAACAGTAGCCCGGCCACGGCCCCATGTCCGCTAGACACGCCCCCATGGCCATCTCCTTTCTCTTCCTTCATTAATTGCAATTGTGTGCATTAGGCTCCACACGGCCCCGTGTTCGCTCGGCACGGCCACGTGTGCAGAAGCGTATCTGTACTATCAAGATTTGCAAGATTCTGCGAATCTTAGTGTTGACCACGCCCCGTGATGAGATGGGCACGCCCCCGTGGTGGGCGTAGAAGCTTCTATAGCTTTCTCCCTTTCTGCAGACGCCTGACCTCGCCCACATGTCCAGTGGGCACGAGCCGTGGTCAACCTTCTGTTTCATGTTTTTGCTTGGGGAGATGCTGTTGAGGGTTCGGGCATGCCACGTTTATTCTTTTTCTTTGTATTTATGTTAGTTTTTGCTGCATATTTGTTCCTTTTGTTCATTTAAGCTCATTTGGTCCTGAAAATACAAAAGGAAGACAAAAACACACTTTTCCCAACATTAGTACTAAAAATGGTTAGTTTTATGCCTCATTTGATTTAATTTATATGTTGCATTTTGCACACATTAATGACTAACTTCATCAGAATTCTGGTAAGCTGGTCACTAGAAATTCTGGTGGACCAACTTGGATTGGAGATAAGCCCTGTCACAACTGGAACTTACTTCTACCATATGATTGCCAAGCGATCAATCCTCCTCCTTTTAACTATAAACTTTTGTAAATGTCAAGAGGACTTGGGGAAGGGTTAGGCTTGGGCTAAAGGTAGGTGGTTTTGGGTTAGTGGTTAGTAAAAAGGGCTAAAAGCGTAAAAAGTGTCGGTCGTCGTAAAACTTTTTGTTTTTGTGACTTTTATTCAAATTAAGCATTTTTAAACAAAGTTTCTTTGAGGACTTTGTTTGTTTATTGCTAGACTTTTTTTTATAAGGAAACGTCATAAGAAAACCGAGCTTTCTACTAAAATAAAGGGTTGAAATGAAAAAGGTTTTTGGTGGGTAAAGGTTGTTTGTTTTATGGGTTTAGAAATGAAAAGGTTTAGGCTCAAAGGGGTTAACTAGGGGGGATTTTAGGTAGGTGATAAAGAAAATGAAAAATAATGGTGTTGAAAGAAAAATGGGTTAGTCCTAATGCCTCCATCATTTACTTACTTGGGTTTAAGTTGGTAAGAACCGGGAATGTATCGTCGTGGCAAGTTCTAGAGTCGTAAGAACCAAGCGGCTATTCACACAAGAAACGAAAAATGAGCATTTAGTTTAAAGATGTATGCTTGTATGCTCAATAAAGGCTCAAAACTCACTTATTGTGGGAATGGGTTTATAATGTGACCAAGTATATATAATCAAATTTTAACTAGATTTGTCATGCCGTTTCATAATTTCTTATGTTGCTTCTTTTTATCACGACACTATTGGTTGTAAATTTGTAAAAATATAACCTTTTAGAACATGTTATCCTAAATTAAACCAAGACAAGTAAAAAAATGAAAAGTTTTTGAAAAACTTTGGGGTGATTAGTTGTTCCAATAGAGTTTTGTGTAAGGCTTATTATTAGGACTTGCAAAATCCAAGGTTTTAGCATCCCCCCACTTAAATTACACATTGTCCACAATGTGTCCCAAAAATAAGTTTTTAGGTGGATTGAATGTGTAAAAAGGTGTTGAAAAACAAAATTTAGGTTACTGGGCGTCTGGCCACGGGCCCGTGTTGATCCGGGAATGGCCCCGTGCTCAGGTCACCAGTATCATATTAAACCGAAGGCGGGGCACGGGGGCGTGTTCAGTGAACACGGCCCCATGTCCAGTTACCTGAACTGGGCATTTTCTGCAGAACCTCGGGCACAGGGCGTGTTGGGCTGAGCACGGGCCCGTGCTGAACTTGATGTAATGAAGGAAAATTATCGGGAGGCTCTGTTTTTGTGCATGGGGTGTGGGTTATTCTTTCCCTTGGTAACCTCCACCTTTTCGAGTGTATTCAACCATTACAACGTCATCCAAACATCATTTAATACTTAAAAACCATCATTCATTCGAGAGTGCATTACATAATGCCTAGAAAATAAAAAGTACATACTAATAGGTCATAAAATGCAAGAAATCTTAAACCACAAAGAAGTCCTAGCCTAGATGCTTTTATTATAAGAACAAAATTTCCGAAAAGATGATTCTTTCGGTTGAGAAAGGCTTGTAGAACTTCTTCTCCGGAAAGGGCCCCTCACACATCGTTAAGCCATTCTTCTCTCTCCTGGGGGAGAAGGAAGGCGAGCTCAGTGTCTTCCTTGTGTTGACGAGGTGCGACTTCCACCGGAACCTCTTGTAAGGCATCAATAGGAGGTTCCGTGGGAATGTCGTCCCATCTGGTGGGATTAATAACTTCTTGTGACAAGTTCCAATCTTATTGGGGAAACATCGGTTCCATAGGAGGCATTGCAAGAATATTCAACCTTTGGTGCAAAAGGTTGATTTCTTGGAAGCTATTTTATAGCCCCATCGTTAGATAGTTGATACGGTCGATTAGGACTTCTTCTACAGATGTCATCTTATCGAGTGCCTCTCTTAGCACCATTACATAACGCACAAGGGTTGCTTCGATCGATGGCCTTATTTCCCTGCGACTGTTCCTCGAGTGAGCTGAAGAGGTTCCGCTATTCTGGCTCGACATTCTAAGAAAAGAGGTCAAAAAATTTCAAATTAATGAAATAGTAGCTCCGGCCACGGCCCCGTGGCCACCAATCTGCAGATTTTCAAAACAAGGAATCTTAGTTCTTTAAATTATTTTTCTGATTTTTTAAAACATTTCTGAGCAGAAATAACTTAAAACAGTGTTGTAAAACTTATTTTTGATAAGATTCCTTGATTAAAAAGCTAACAAATGTCACAATAAAGCTTGGAAACTTGGAGATTTCAAACTTTAATGGAGGTTCTGAGGAGTTAGTGAAGAAGAAGGCAATAGACAAAAGTAGTAAAGACAAGATGGTTGTTGAGAAACTTCTTTAGAATATACCTTATAGGGTATATGTGAAGATCCCACCAGATCTTTGTCTTTAGGATGAGTCCAAGTGTGCAGGAATCTTGCTGCATTTATAGAAAACGACAGCACGCTGACCATGGCCCTGTGTCGGCTGGACACGGCCCCGTGGTCAGACAAGAATCTGACACTTTTTGTCCGTATTCTGACACTAAAGTCAGATACAAATCTTCAGGTGGGCACGAGGCGTGTTGACCTGGACACGGCCCCGTGGCTAGAGGTTTTTATGAAGTTTTGTCTATTTTTAAGGATTTTATCCAGATCGGGCAGTTCCTTACTGGATGGAACAACACCGAAGTGCCTGAGGTATCTCAATTGCCCTTGATTTAGACAAGAACACAAGAGGTTGTCGGAAATGGTAAAACCTAAACTAAATACTGGTGGGCGAAACCAACTTTTATTCCCCTTATCCGGGCTCTCGTTAAAGAAGTTATATGTCGAATCGCTCAGGTCTATGAACGCATCGGTGGAGACCGATGGAGAGTCCTTCACGGCACAATCGACACAGGGACGACTATCGCTCAAATCCTCACAAGAGTTGGAGGTGCTTTCAGGACCTACGATGGTGTTAGATTCCGAATGCGATCTCAATAATTCTCCTTGATTGTCATCTTGAGATGAATTACTTATTTCCATCTCGAGCTCTTTTATCAATTGGAGAATTACTTCTTCCATTTGAAATAATTCTTCGAGAATCATATCATCTAGAAGAGATGATTAAGAGCATTTGAGGGAGAGATAGGGATTGTTTTTACTTTCGCCCATCTTAAGGTTACAGGAAAACGATGGGTCTATCTAGTGGGGAGTGTAATTTAAAAAATAACATTTTAAATCTTCATGAGATCCGCCACATATTTAACACCACACACCATAAGAGGAGCAAAAGTAAAAATAATCAGTATCACTCATATTTGTCTCAGAAATTACCAACCGTCGGGATCTTACGGTTCTGTTTTCAGTAACTAAAGCTTGGACACGGGGGCATGTTCAGTGGGCACGGCCCCGTGTTTAGCTACTGTCTGACTTAAATAGGATTGCGAGTACCAAAGATTGGGCACGGGGGCATGTTCAGCGGGCACGGCCCCGTGCTAAGCTCTGCAGAAGCTGGAAAATCTAAAAAAAATCCTAAAAAAACAGAAAAATAAGAAAAACGATTAAGCCGTTGATCCCTAATTTTCTTAAAATCCTTGTGTCCCCGACAACGACGCCAAAAACTTGATGCGTGTTGAGAGCGTTATGTTTTTATTGATATTTCAAGTCCATTTTACACATTAGTCAAGTTTTAAATTTATAAAACACGATATACTACTAACACTAGACACACACATGGGCAAGTGCACCCGTCGTGAGCGTAGTATAGCGTTGGTAAGATACCGAGGTCGTCCAAGGACACAAGAGCTTTTAGTACCGATTTATCCTCAACATCTAATCAAATCAAAATTTTTAGGAAAGGTTTTAAACATAAAAAATAAAAACTAAAAATGCTGAAAATAAAAATAAAATAAAAACTGATAGACAAGATGAATTACTTGGATCCGACTCGCCTATAATGTATCCTTTGGTGATATCCGCACTTTTGCACTTTTTAAGAGATTGTCTTAGTTATAGTAGTAGGCCCCTCTTTTGAAGGTGACGCTACCCTCAACCCAGTGGTTTGAGTCAGCAAGGATACAATCCCAAAGGGTTGGAATATTGGAAGATAATTAATTAAGTTATTAATGCGTAAAGTGTAGGACCCTCTTTTGAAGGTGACGTTACCCTCGGCTAAGTGGTTTGAGTCAGCAGGTATACAATCCCAAGTAGCCGGTTTAATGTATTAATAGTAGTTTACATATGAGGGGATCAAGCCATTCGCACCCCCGCCATCTAATACCAGTGGGTATTGAAGGAGGTCCTAGTAAGCTTGACCCAAGTCCTTGCAGGATCTATACATTGAACAAGGCAAGAACCTTACCAAACCATTTCCTTAACCCCCGACCAGGTTGCCAACATATCTCTTTATAGACCTTAGAGATATGAATGGTGAAAATCTTTTACTTTATATAGACAGTAAAGTAATGCCAAGACACCACGTACAAATGATAAGGAAGTTTCACCTTCAACATAAGAAACTAGTTATTAAAGTCATTAATACAAAACCAAATAAAAAGTGCGAAAATATTAAAAATCAAAAGTAATACATTAAATGCTTTAGTTCACCAAGTGATGTAAGAGACTTAGCCAAACATGGCCTTTGATTGACAAGAAATCTTACGATCAATCTTGGATCCCGAGACTACTACACACACTCTATGGTGGATGATGGATGATGGTGGTCGAAGTGGATGTTGTAGTGGTGGTGGAGTGGTGGCAAAGTGGGAGAGAGGTGGTTTGTCAAGGGATGCCTTTGAAGTGAACCAAGCACCCATATTTATAGCCTGAACATTAGCCCGGCCACGGCCCCGTGTCCGCTGGACACGCCCCCGCGGCCATCTCCTTTCTCTTCCTTCATTAATTGCAATTGTCTTCATTAGGCTCCACACGGCACTATGTTCGCTGGGCACGGCCCCGTGTGCAGAAGCGTATCTGTACTATAAAGATTTGCAAGATTCTACGAATCTTAGCGTTGACCACGCCCCGTGCTGAGATGGGCACGCCCCCGTGGTGGGCGTAGAAGCTTCTATAGCTTTGTCCCTTTCTGCAGACGCCTGATCACGCCCCCGTGTCTAGTGGGCACGGGCCGTGGTCAGCCTTCTGTTTCATGTTTTTGCTCGGGGAGATGCTGTTGAGGGGTCGGGCATGCCACGTTTATTCCTTTTCTTTGTATTTATGTTAGTTTTTGCTGCATATTTGTTCCGTTTGTTCATTTAAGCTCATTTGGTCCTGAAAATACAAAAGGAAGAGAAAAACACACTTTTCCCAACATTAGTACTAAAAAAGGGTTAGTTTTATGCCTCATTTGATTTAATTTATATGTTGCATTTTGCACACATCAATGATCAACTTCATCAGAATTCTTGTAAGCTGGTCACTAGAAATTCTTGTGGACCAACTTGGATTGGAGATAAGCCCTGACACAACTGAAAAGTAGCAAGTTTACAATAACTGATTCAATGAATATGCCAAAAAGCTACTTTGTGCGGAGCAAGTGCATGAATAAACAAATGTTTATTCATGATCCGGACTCTCTATAAATAGAGACGTAACCCAGAAGGTTAAATGAGTTGAACTAAGCATTTAATACACACACCACAAACTCCATTACCCTTCACATAGAATTATTTTAGTATTCATTTTGTAACAGTCAATAAATTTGTTTTACAAAGTCATTAATATACTTGAAAATTCTGTAAGTTGTTTCTTGAAAGTTTGATTTCTAGTTCCGCACAATATTTCCTATTTGTTGAAATCTATTTGCCATATTAAGTCTTTGAGAATCTTTATCGGGATCAAGAATTCGTATCAGAGCAGATTGGATAAAACATTTTCAAAAGATCAAATGCTTATATTTTTTATAACAATCTCATATACTAAATATGGAAAACTTTCAAACCTGGAACAATGCTTTCAACATTGGTTCTATGTCAAAGCCTCCGAATTTGGTCAGAGAGGAGTACCCCTAATGGAAAATCAGGATGATCAATTTCCTAAATGGACATGATCGAGCACTGTTTCAATCCATTGTGAAAGGCCCACAAAACCAACTGTTGAAATACCAGCTATCCCTATTTCCTTGGCTCCTAAAAATGAAGTACATTGGAACCAAGAAGATCAGGATCTGGTACCTGCTGATGAAAGGGCTAAATCACTCCTGATTTTGGCACTTCCAAACGATATATTCTCACAAGTAGATGCTTGTGCATCTGCTAAGGAGATTTGAGATCAACTGGAAAATCTTTGTGAAGGAGGAGAAAGAATGAAAAGAAACAAGAGAACTAACTGTGTTTCTTCATACGACAGATTCAAAAGTCTCCAAAATGAGACTCTTTCAGAAACATATCATAGGTTCACTAAACTTTTAAATGAACTTAAAAAGTTTGGTATTGAGAAGTCTAACGATGAAAAGAATGTAAAGTTTCTTAATGCACTGCCAAGAGAATGGAGAAGTCTCATAATGACCTTGGCATCAACCCTTGAATTAGGGAACATGAACTTACATTATCTTTACAACATCCTTGTCCCAAGAGAAGAGGAAATCTATGAAAACTCAAACCACATAGGTGGACCTATAGCTCTTGTTTCAAATACACAAGGAGTACCAATCTCAGATCCACAACCCTCTCACTGCCAAAACATAGAAAATTCTGATGCTTCATCAGATTTTCAGCCTTTGCAGAGGCTATTGCTTTGCTCACAAAAACGTTTGAGCATAGATTGAGAGGTGGAAGTGGCAAATTCCAGAAGAGTGATAGGGGGAGGATGAAAGGTAAGTCAAGAGATAAAGGGAAGGCAGAGATTGTTTGCTATAGATGCAAACAAAAGGGGCACTATGCTTCTGAGTGCAAGAACAAGAAGCAGAAGGATGTGGCATATTATGAGAAGAAGCTTGAAGAAGCTAAAAGACAACAACAGAATGTCAGTTTGATAGCAGGTACTGATACCTGGCCAACTAATGATTCTTCTAGCAGATTATTAAAAAAAGTACTAGATATAAATCTAAAACACAGATAACCATGTCTCACATAACCATAGATTGAAGCATAAAATCACATATCTGAGCAATATCGAAGCCCTAATCTTTCTTTATCTTTCTTTATCTTTCTCTCTCTCTCTCTCTCTCTCTTGGCTCGATGGGGTACTGGATCTGGTCAAATCTGAAACGTCGGCGGTGAGGATCACTGGCGGTGAAGATGGTGGCGCTTGTTGTCGGTGTAGAGTTGATGGAGATGGTGGCTGTTGGTGGTGATCTGGTGGTGGCTGGTTATGGTGAAGAGAGAGAGAGAGAGAGTATAGAGCTGTGATGGAGAAGAGACAGAGAGATGAGAGACTGAGAGTGTATGTATGTGATATAATATTACTGAAATACCATTGCTTTTATTTATAAAATTACTGAAATACCCTTTTAGTTAACAAATATTTTGGATGGAGTTAGAGGCGGGGAGCAAAATAGGAAAAACATAGTAAACTATTGAAGGAAAATGAACGTTTTTAAATAATTGAGGCAAAACCATTAAAACGATCAAACTAACATGAAACAAAACAGAATTTTACTCTAATATTTAATTCTATTAAAGAAAATTTCACAACAATATTAAACTAGAAAGAGTCACTTGACTATAATAACTCAACATTCTGTCACATCCATAACTTTCAAAGACGAAATTCTAAAAAACACGTTTTCAACTATAAACACATAAATTATTAATTAAAGTGTAAACAAATAAGTATTATAAAAAGGCTGATTCTAAACGCACCCCCCTCTTGTTTATACCTCCTTGTGAGAGGAAAACTGTCGGTCTCACGCAGGTTCCACCTGTAAGTATGTGAGAGGAGAGGGTGTAAAAAGTAATTAGAAGGGTGTAGAAAGTAGCACCCTTATAAAAAAATGGTTTATTGCTATTGCGTTTCATACAATTGTCATTGTCTACCCAGTGAATCATATAAGTCACAATATACCTTTATTTATGTTTATCAGCCTGTATTAAATGCATTCTCACAGTAATGTGTATGTTTTTAGATTAAATTAACGAAATTAGACTAGATAAGTCATTCACACGGCTTTGACGAGCTATGCATATCCCTTAATTTATTTTTTAATTGGCCACTCTTAAGGCATGTGTAATGAGCATACAAGGTTGGTTACGGTGCAAACCATATTTATCCTATAAACCGTTAGAATAGATCCTAACATTTAAAAAAAAGTTAAATTAGCACATACTAAAACAATAAATACATAAAAGTAACACTTTTAAATTATATTAGCACATGAAAATTAATTAAGATAATTGATTTTAGCACATATGTGAATGATATCAACACTTTTCTTAATGAAAATTATATCAACACATTGAAAAAAAAGAAAGATACAAATAAAAAATTAATTGTTTGTTAGCATGATTATAGAGAATTTAATATACTCGATATTATTTAGGTTATTATTTTAATATTTCTTTGTAATTGGTTGGATGACACATGACAATTTTTTAATAGTTCTTACAGTTTATATACGAAATGTGGTTTCTATTTGATCCTACTCCATGGACATTATAGGGGCGTAAAATAGTTTGATAATGCCCTCAATACCGCCCCATTAGGCATTATAAGAGAACGAAGAGGGACGAACCTTTCTAGAATAATGCCTAAAGAGTAGAAAAATAATGGAAAGTAATGAATGAAATGAGCATTAAGGGACATTAAACGTTACACATTTTTTGACGAGGCATTATCATGATGATATGACGAAAAATACCTCTTAGAAGCATTAACCGTTACCCATAGGGCATCAATTGTATTATTTTTGCAACTTCAGTCGATATATCTTCCTTTTACCTTTATACGTCATTCGAAAAAGGACTATTGTTTCTGAAAATGACATTTATTTGCTAATCGTAAATTTTTAACTTCTAGATAAGGTTTTATTTACTAACTTTTTACTAAAAAAATAATAACATAAATAGTTTTGGCAAAATTTATAAATTCTATTTATAATTTGTTAGGCTATTTTGATGGTAACCTTTTTTTTCTTTTCACAAACTAATGATTATAGTATGTCTTTGTGGACAGCGTTATAATAATCATGAATCATAAAAATATAAACGTAAATGGTTTAAGAGGTGAAGTTTAAGTAACACTAATCCACGTTATAACAATGCGTGCTTGGACGGTCGACGGATTCGATCCTTCTCTCTCAAATCAATCAAACATGTAAACGTGAAGGGATTAAGAGGAAAACTTTTAACCTAAGTGTAATTGAAGTGTGAAAGTTTATTTGAACGAAGGCCACCTCTCTTTTGTAGACTTTGTTAGTTTTCTAGAAGATTGATACATTTAATAGCATTCTTAAGAGAAGAAGGGCAAGGATGTGCCCTATGCTATGGGCCAGTAAAACGTGTAACATTGTTTTCAAACCATAAAATCCTAATAATATATAGGGTATGGTTTATTTGATAACTACTCTTATTGCGAGAACCATTACAACCAATGTGAATACAAAAAAAAAAACCTAAAAATACCTAAAAAACATACAATTTTTTTATTTTTTTAATTAAAAATCGTTATTTTTGGTTACCAAAAAAATCGAGTAACAATTATCAATGCACATGTGCATATGTATAATTTCTTTGACAACTTCCGTAATACATTACCAGTATTAGACAATTATACTTTCATTTACACTACCATCCGTAATACACTATTTTTTACAATAAAAAACCCTGTTAATTGTTGGGTGTAAAGGACTAAACTTGCAACAAAATAGCTAGGTAAATGACTAAACTTGCAACAAAATACTTAGTAAAGGACACCGTCTGTCAACAATTAATAGGGTTTTTTAACTGGGTTGGGTGTAAAGGACTAAACTTGCAACAAAATACCTAGTAAAGGACACCGCCTGTCAACATTCGTTAAAAAGGACACTGCCTGAAAAGTGGTATAAAGATAAATGACAAAACTAGTAATTTTTCCTTAGTAATATATAAAATGCACATATCCATCTATATGTATGAACATGATATAACGTGTTTTTGTACAAAAAGTTTGTGCTTTTGAATGATGAAGTAGGCCAATATACATGTTCTTGGTTAGTTATATCTAGTCGTTGGTGGTTTATATTTCTCACTTTATGATGTAATATGTTGTTTGTTATGGTATGAAGGGTGTTGATGCACATGTGCTAAAGTAAAAAATAATATACATATTGATAATGATATTGTATTATGGATAGTAGGAGATAATGGTAGTGTATTATGGATAGTAAGAGGTAATAGCAGTGTATTATGAATGTTATGATAAATGAAAAGTAAAGTGTATTCAAAGTAGTGTACCAAAAACAATGGTTGTAAAAGTCCCACCTAGGCTCCGAGTAATCCACGAGTAATCGCTACAAGGTAGGTTGCCGAGACACGAGTATTGTTCGCCCAGGCCAGTTACTCCCCGAGTAATCTCCGCCTAATTCGAGTACTTCCCGAGTAATCCAGAATCCGACTAGGGAGCGCCTAGCGACTTTTGCAACCATGTTAAAAACACGTTATATTATGTTCATACATATAGATGCACATGTGAATTTTATATATTACTAATGTAAAAAGTAGTGTATTACGGATGGTAGTGTAAATAAAAGTGCAATTGTCTAATACTGGTAATGTATTATGGAATTTGTCAAAGAAATGATACATATGCACATGTGCATCCATAATTGTTACTCGAATTTTTTTTTTTAAAACTAAAAGTAGCAATTTTTATATAAAAAATAATAAAAAAATTTGTGTGATTTTAGTTATTTTTATGTATTTTTGGTTGTTTTTACATTGGTTCTCGCAGTTCTCGCAATAAAAGGTGGTTCCTGACTGAACCTTATCCTATATATATATAAGTACCTCTAGAAATACTTTAGATAAAAGTCTATTTAAAAGAAGTTTATCAATGAAAATGAAAGGTGTTGATTTTTCAAATACTATTCCAAGACCACTATATGAAGAAAATGATAGTGATAATAATACTTATGTCCCAACTAAGTCTGATATGGAAAATTATGAAGAAATACAATGAGTGATTAAAAAAATCAAGCTCGAAGAAATTACAATATTTGGTTTTTGAAAAATTGCAATAGAAGAATAAAATATTTGAGAGAAAGAATAGAAGAATATAAAAATCCCTGCAACATGCCTCCATCCGACCCGTATCATCCCTCTAATTATACATCTAACCCGTATCATCCCTCTAGCTATATATTATTTTTAGAAAAAAGATTAAGAGAAGAAATTAATTATAGAGTAAAACTTATAGAAAAAATTTCAAGCACAACTTGTTAATTATGGATAAAGAAATGTTCAAAATATTTAAAAGATGAAATGTTCAATGAGTATAATAATAAAAATTTAATATGGTATTTTTCTACATACGATGAAGATGAAAGATTTTTACATGAGATTGATTGGCACTTATATATGTGTGAAGATGATGAAAATATCATATTTTTCTCCTGGTTTCCTCTTTACTGTATAGAAAATAAAATTAAGTATCCATTTTTTTGAAAATATATCTATTAGTAATACTATAACCAAAACCTATACAATTATAGATAAAAATGAAGATATTACTAGTATACACTCTCCACATACAGATATAAAAATAAAAACTGAAAATAAAGATTATATTGCAAAACCCTTTGCAAACACTAATGAAGATTTAAATAAAAATGTAAAGACAATTATTTTTCAAAATAATTATACTAATGAAAAATTAAATACCATAGGAGAAAAATTAGAAAGGATTGAAACTAATAATAAAAATCTAAATCAACCTAGTACTTCAAATACTAAATTAATTACTGAAACTATTGAAAATCCAATATTTAAACCATATAGTATAGATATCCCAATAAATCTAAACAAACAACAGGATATGTTAAAAGATATTTTTTTCAAAAATTTCAAAACTAAATATAAACGTTATTTCAGCACAAGAAATTCAAAGTATTGAAGAACAATTTAATGATTTTCAGATAGAAGATTCTATAAACAAAATTAAAAGAGGAAATTATCATTTCTCAAAAAATAATACTTATACTACTAGGCCTGAAACAAGAAATTATTATCCTAGACCTACCCCACATGATTTACAATTTGAAGAACGACATACTTTAGTTCAAGCAAAATATGATGGAACCTCTCTATACGAATGGAATATAGAAGGTCAAACAGAACATCAAATTCTTAATCTATTACCAGAAATGATAATGACAGCTAATGCATATAAAGCAAATGGAAATAATGAAGCTCAAATTCTTACTATGATAGTTTCTGGTTTTACGGGAATTCTTAAAGGTTGGTGGGATAAGTATCTTACAGAAGAAGAAAAACATATAATTCAAAATGCTAAAAAATTAATTATTAAGACAGAAAATAATGTTCAGGTTCCAACTGAAACACCTGATATAATTAATACTTTAATGTTTGCTATAATTAAACATTTTATTGGAAATCCAACAGATTATCAAGAAAGAAATTCTTTAATATTATTAAATCTGACATGTAGAAAATTACAAGATTTTAGATGGTATAAAGATGTATTTCTTTCAAAAGTTATGACTAGAGATGATTGTAAAGAAGCCTATTGGAAAGAAAGATTTATAGCTGGGTTACCAAAATTATTTGCAGAAAGAATTAGAGAAAAAATTAAAAAAGATTTTAATAATAATATTCCTTATAGAGATTTATCATATGGACAAATAATAAATTATGTAAATCAAGAAGGATTAAAAATATGTAATGATTTAAAATTAAAAGAAAAAATAAAAAAGGATGGTATCCAAGGCCATAAGGAATTATGAAGCTTTTATCAACAATATGGACTTGAACCATTTAAAACTCCTTCTAAATCTAAAAAGAAAATTCCTAAACAATTTATCAAGAAAAACTATAAAAGAAAACAATATATTAAAAATAAAAAAAATATTACAAAGACAAGATTGATTTTCAAAAGAAAAAACAAGGTAAACAAGATATTGTTATTTGTTATAAATGTGGAAGACAAGGACATTGATGAAACAATGGTTAACCGGGTGGGGTTAACTTACTGGTCTCGTCAAGTAGGGTTAATCCCTTCTTTCCGAGGATCCTTGGCTGGATCGTCCGCTAGTTGGTTTCCTGCACAAGGAAACAAGCCGTGACTCGTAACAAGGAGGATGGGGTGGGGGGTGCTCCTTGTTACCACTCTCCGGCGTGAGAATCAGTAGTTTGCTTGGGAAACAAAGTATGATAGTAGTAGTAGTGAGAGAGTTGAGAAGTGATACCTCAAACCTGGTTTGGGATGGGTATTTATAGCCGAGGAGTGAAGGAGGATAGTTGAGTAGTTAGTCTGACATCGCACAGCTACCTGCAGGTGTGTCAGACCTGTCGGTTACGATGGTGATGCCACGTCCTGCTGTGGTGTCAGACTGTTGCACACGTGGGCTGATAGGTGACTGTTCCCAGTGCCACTTGCACTGTGGTGTCAGACCCATTTGCCTTGTAGGCAGGATGTGGTGCCAGGCCGCATCGCTGCTTGCGGTCACTGATGTTTTTCCCGCGTTCTTTGTTCCATCCAAGATATATGTGGGATGCGGTGCCACGCCGCATTGCCGCTTAGTGACTGTTACTGTTGTCCAGATCCCTTGTCGTGACGAAAATGTTCATAGGATGCGGTGCCGAGCCACATCACTATGCGTAACATTAGTTTCCGTCCTTAAGGTAAGTCTTCTCATCACTGGACAGATTGGACCGCTGTGTTCGCGCGTGCCTGCACGGACACAGGTAAGTTATTGCTGGTGGGGGTTTTTGATAAGGGTAATGGTCACTCGCGGTCATGCTGACGCGAGATCTGGGACCATACCCCTTCAAGTCCCCCCAGTCTAGTGTTTCTTCCTTATGCAAGTTGCATGTGGGAGGAATACTGGACTATGGTGTCTAGAAGGTAAAATATGGGCCATGCGGATGGCTCCTACTTTCATTAAATCAAACTGTTGACCTGTTTGTTCGGACCGCTGTCCGATCGGTAGGTCGTTCGAGTGGATTGTTTCTTCCTTTGAGAAGGATGTCCGGTGGGCAAGTTTCGTCTGATGCGGAATTCTCAGCCAAGGACTTGACTCTTGGTCTACCTTTTCCTGATGTTATCAGCCATCTGTTGGTGTTTCGAACCAACCTTTGAGATCGTCACGGAAGATGTCTGTCTCCGCCACTCTAGTTGTGACCTCTGCGTCAGCTAATGCAAAGTTGTAAGTACTTTGCTCAAGCTCTATGTTCAGCAACTGGACATGTAACGATGATCCCTGTTTTGTGGGGTGTTCGTGTTCTCCAGTTTAGCTCTCTAGTAACCGCACGTCCTCTGTGGTTTAGCTCTCAAGTAACCGCACGTCCTTTGCGGTTACCTCGTTGCTGCACCTTGTTGGCCATGTGTGTTTGAGCCACGCGGGGTAGTTGCGTCATTGTTGGCCGTGTTTGGTCGAACAATGTGAATCTGGACTATGGGCAGATAAACATGGTAATAGGCATGGTTGTGCCTACCATTGTTTATTCTATGCGGTCCATAGGTGGGTAACTAGTCATAAGCAGACTTGTTACCACCGTTCTGGAGCCACTTTCCTTCACGCTTTGGTGGAAAGTAGTTTTCCTTTAAGTAGTGTCGCCGGAGGAGATCACCTTAGGTGCTTGGGAAGTTGGTTGAAACTCTTCCGCATTCGTTCTGTAACCACTTTCCTTCATGCTTAGTTGGAAAGCGGTTTTCCTTGAAGTAGCTTTGCTTAACCGCGTGGTGGTTTAGTTGTGGCTCTTCCGTAGCTACCGTTCACATAGTTGCGGTTTGTAGCAGCTACCCATGAGTGGTTGCGGTTTGCAGCAAAGAACTCGCTTCTAGAAGTCTTGTAGCCTGGATGTGGCTCTTGAAGGATCAGGAGCCAGGGTTACTGATGTGCGGTTGCCCAGCATACTTGTCCTTTTCCCTGAGGAGAAGCTGATTTCGTCCCCTCTGTGGTTGTGAACCGGAAATGAGGGTTTTGAAGCTTGAAGAAGCTTACATGGAGTGCGGTTTACCGCATCCTGAGAAGCGGTTTTCGCAGTCCAAAGAACCATGATGGTTCTGAGTATCTGACACACCTGTGCGGGTTCGTGTGTGTCATCTCCGCATATTCCACGTGTGCTCGTGGGTATGTGCGGAGATTGGTTATACCCCTTTATATAATTTAGATATATATATTTTTGCCTTTTTTGAGGGGTATGTAAAAAACGACATGCGGTATGGGTTATGGTGTGGTAAACCAGAGAAACCGCATGCCGCTTATGTTTGGATAATGTTTCTCGCTTTTGTGCTGCCTACGTGGCTGACCGCACGTGTGGGTTGTTGAAAGTTGGTAGGATTCTGTCATGTGCTGATTTGAAAGGACGTTTCCACTGCCCGAGGTCATAAATGCACTGTAGCAAGTAGTGTTAAAGTCCATTCTGTCAGGCGCGTGGGCGGCCACGCGCGCGTGATAACCGTCAGCGGAAACGACGCTGAACACGTGGCGACACGTAATTGGCCCTTTTTGAACGTGTTGAGTCGGTTACTGTATCGCATTAATTGCGATGAGTATATAAGGGGAAACCGTTTGTGGTTTCCTCACTTTATTCAAATTTTTCGAAAATTCTGTTGAAAGAAAAGAGTATTCTCTTCATCTTCTCCGACCAGTCAGTCTGTATTTCCGGTGATTTTCTGAGTTTTCTTGTAAACTCAATACTTTTCTTCTTTACATTTCTCGATGGTTGAACCATCTAACCCACACAATGTGGAGGGTGAAAACCCTGAACCTTCTTCTCCGGTGGCTGGGGAAGAAGAAGACGATGGTGGTAGTGCCCCCGGTGGTGGCCTACCACCTTTGAAGTGGTCCCCGGTGCTGTTTAACCGACTGATGACCAGTATAAAAATGCCCAAGGAGTTTGGGGCTCTTTATCCCAATGAGGGTGACACCGGTGCTAATGCTCCGGCCGGTTATGTCACTATGTGGGCTGATTCATTCGGTGATGGTAACCTTCGTTTACCATTAACCGTGTTTGTTGCCGAAGTTTTGGAGTTTTACAAACTTCATATCTCTCAGATGAGTCCTTTCGGGATGATTCGTATTAGAAACTTTGAGTACACCTTTCGTGCTCTTGGTTTGCTGATTACCGTTGAGAATTTCCAGCGGTTCTACCAGTTAACTGTAAATACTGGGTTTTTTTCTTTTAGCCAACGGTATGGGAGCACCAAGCTGATGACCCCCCCCCCCCCAAGGGTATCACGACGTGGAAGAGGAAGTTCTTCTACGTTAAGGCCGCGGCGGTTGTTGCGAGGATGACTTTCCGCAACGTGAACGAGGTGATCCCTGTAGAGGATATTGATCTTCCCGGTCCGAGAACGGTGGAGTGGTTCCCAAGGTTAAGGACCATTGAGCATCAGAAGTTGGACAACACGCAGCTGTGGGTGCTGGGGATGATGTTGACCAGGGCTGATAGGCATGCAAAGCCCATTGTGCGGGAGAAAAGTGGAGGTATGTGTTTAACTCTTCTGCGGTTTCTTTTCTTAGCCATTGTTACTGATTTGTAAAAGTACTTATCAGGGGATGCTGAGCTATGGAAAATATTTGATCCGTCTTTCGAAGCCAAGCTAGAAATTGTTGAGACTGCGGAAGGTGAAGGTTTTAACTTAACCATTCTTTGGAACTTCCGCGTTCCAACTCGCGATGCGTTGAACGCACCCCTGCCGCAAGGTGAAGGTATATTATATAATCTTCTTACTTTTTTGTAAAGAAGTTCGTGTTTCTTATTTGCCTGTTTTGTGATTTACACGCAGGTGCTCTTGGGGCCCTGGGTAAGTTTGAGGCGTAGGGTGTTCCGAAGAAGCCTGCGGAGAAAGTTCTGCGGGGTCGTGGCAAGAAAAAACCTGAGGCTCCTGCTGTTCCGCCTTTGGTGCCGCAGGTGGCAGGTATCTCTCTTTCTCATTACCGCAGATATACCGATTACGTGGTAGTATCTGACACCCTTGAGGGTTTGGGTATTCCAGGTGGTAGTGCGGTTGCAGGTGGGACCTCTGCGGGTTCCAAGCCTGCTGATGAGAAGAAGAGAAAGGCAGATAAGGCTGTTGATGCTGGTGAGAAGAAGAAACCGAAAATTCAGACCCGACGGACGGCTGTTCTGAAGTCTGTTAAACCTATGGTGGTTTCTGGTAAGTAATTCGTAACTTTTACAAGTATTGTCTTTGTACTTGTAGTTTAAAGTCTTTTTGCTTTGATTACAGAACCGCACGATGAAGGTTTCTCCATTTTTGATGCTCCTCATTCCCCTCCGCGTGACACAGCTGCGGATGTGGTGGTTAAAGTGGTGCCTGAGCCCTCTGCGCGGGCGGAGGATACTGGGAAGGGGCCTGCGGCTCAGATCTATGATACGGTGGACTCTGCTGATAATCTGATCTCCCCGCAGGACACTGATGATTTGAACCTGAAGTTTGCTTATACTGGGGGGAAGAAGTCTCCCGCTGCTGAGAAGGCTTCTGGTTCCGCTTCTGGGGGTGCGGGTTTTACAGAGACTCCCATTCAGCCTGAAGAGTCTGAATTGGAGTTTTATTACCGCACCTATACTAAAGACCGGGCCATGACCTATCATCGCCCCCCATGGACTGTAATGCAAGGGGATGATGTGTCTGCTGACCCCTTCGCGTGTAGGGAGATTTTGGGTGGTTTGGGCACCCCATTTGAAGTCAATCGGGCCCGTGCCTTGCCAACTAAGCTCCAGATTAACCAACTCTCCTCCATGCTTATGGGGAGTTCCATAATGGCGAATGCCATTTTGGAAAACTATAAGGTGCTGGGACGCAAGTAGGAGGAAAATACGCGCTTGTGGGCTGAGGCCGAACTGTTGGTGAGGGCTGCTCGTGATGGCGCGGAGCAGCTTGAAAAGGATAAGGCTGCCTTTGAAAAGCGTAAGCAAACTGAGGAGTGGGCTACAACTGCTGAGCTTAAACAGGTTCGTACCCTTGCAAAACTGCTTTCTGATGAGCGCAAGAGTTGGAAAGAAACTCTTTCTAATGAGCGCAAGATGCTATCTGATGAGCGCAAGACTTGGAAAGAATCTTGGGCCAAACAGAATGAAATTCTTTTTCATGTTCGTCAGGAGCTTACCAATGCCAAGGCAGCAAACGCTGCGTTGGTTAAAGAAAAAGCCGCAGCTGTTGCTGCTGCCCAAGAAGCCAAGGAAGCGGAAGCTCGCCTTGCCAAGGCTCTTGAAGAGGCCAAGGAGGCAGAGGCCCGTGCTGCAAGGGCTCTTGAAGGGGCAAATGTTGACCGCACCAACTTAACCAAAACTATCCTGGGCCTCCAGGTATAAGTCTCTTGCTTTTGAATTTGTACATGTCTCACAAGTATGTTGATTATTAAAAGGCTGAAGTGCGGACCCGGGGGGTCGCTATTGAGGAGGTCTCTGCCCGTGCTGCTGAATCTGAAGTGCGGGCAAGAAAGGCTGCAGAGGCTAGAGATAGCCTTGCTTCTTCACTTGATCTGCTCAAGGCCGATCGTGAATGGATGCGTATGCACGGGATCGGACATGTAAGTATCCGTTCTTTTTGTTATCTTTTTAGGTTTGCCTTTGATAACCTTTTTATTCTTGTTTCGCGTATTGTTACGTCCATTCTTGACGCACCTGAGAATGTGGCAGGTGTCAATGAGATTAGGGAGCGTGCCCGGGATGCGGGTTTTAAGGCTGGCTACAATCGTTGCATTGCTCATATGAATGTTATGGCCCAGGGCAAATATACTGATGAGCGATCCGGGTTCCATGGTGTGGATACTGAAGCGCTTCTTGCTGCTGCGGTTGCGGCGTATATCAAAACAACCATTGCCGCTCTTGAGGATCTTGAAGAATGCCTAGATGCGGAGGACTATGTGGACCGCTTGCGAGTGTTATATGCGGATGAGGAAGATGAGGAAAAGCCTGCTGTTGAGGGCAAGGATGGTGCGGGTTCCAGCGGTACAAAGAATGACTAGGCTGGCCTGCGTGCCTTTTTTGTTTCCTCATATAAATGTTAAGAACTTTATGTAAATCCCTTGTGCACCGCGTAGGTGTAGAAATTTTTTGAATATAAAGTTTTAACCTCTCTGTTCAATTTGTACAAGTGTTTTTATTACTTGCATGTTTGAACCTGTATGAGTTTAATGTTATTGTGAATAACACTAAGTCTGTAATTGCCTTTTGCATATCTAGATGATATGCAAGTATGAATAACTTTACTCGTTGTAAAGTGCGGTTAATTGTACTCTATTCCTTTGTCGTATGAGTACTAGTCAATTCCTGTTTTTATCCCGTTGGGGTGTAGGAATTGTGTAGGTTTTGTGAAAACCGTAATCGCCTGTCCTGCCGGATAGGCGGTTAATGTTTTGCCATTGTTGGCCTATTACAATAGTTGCGTGTGGTCGCCACTCTGTGTGGGTATCGCGAATGAAGATTTTGCCAATCTGTTTTTGTAGATACCGCAGAGTGGAACACGCATTTGTAATAGGAGTAAATAAAAAATATTGCATTGAATCGTTTATTTATTTATGTGTAAATGGCCTGCGGCCCGATAGGTTACATGGTAAATGTAAAAACATGGCTTACATATAACAGCGTCGAAGCTGTTGTGCATTCCATGTGCGTGCGATAGTTTCGCCTTCTAATGTTTTTAGTTTATATGCACCTTTGCCCAGGACCTCTTGGATGAGGTAGGGTCCTTCCCACTTGGGGGCAAGTTTCCCAGGGCGTTCCGCGTTAGATGCTTCATTGTCACGAAGGACGTAGTCTCCTGGGTTGAAGGTACAAATGCGGACGCGTGCATTGTAGTACTTTTCAAGTTTGGTTTTGTACTTGGCCTCGTTGATGGCCGCGTTTTCACCCCTTTCTTCTAGGAGGTCCAAGTCAACCCTGCGTTCCTCATTGTTGTCTATCTTGTTGATAGCCAACATTCTAGGTGAGGGGAGGCCTACTTCCGCGGGGATCACCGCTTCAGTGCCATAGACCAGGCTGAAGGGTGTCTCACCGTTGCTTGTCTTTGGGCTTGTCCTGTGAGCCCATAAGATACTTGGGAGTTCATCAACCCAGCCGCGTCGGGCTGTCCCCAACCGTGCTTTGATGCCTTCGACTAAACTTTTATTGATACTCTCGACTTGGCCATTCCCTTGTGGATGCGCCACTGAAGAGAATATGTGTTCAATGTTGAGCTCTTTTAGCCATTTTTGAAAGTCGTCGGCAGCGAAGTTGGTACCGTTGTCGGTAACGATGCACATTGGTAGACAGAAGTGGCAGATGATATGTTCCCAGACGAACTTCCTTGTTATCATAGCGGTGGTTGATGCAAGCGGTTTTGCCTCTACCCATTTTGTAAAATAGGCGACAGCCACTATGATAAATTTCACTGCACCTGGTGCGTCTGGAAATTATCCCACCACATCGATTGCCCATTTTTGGAATGGCCATGCGGTGGTGACGGGGATCAGGTTGTTCTTGGGGCGCAAGGTCTTGGGAGCATGCCGCTGACAGTTGAAACACTTGCGCAAGACTTTGACTGCATCCAGGTGCATGCCGGGCCAGTAGTACCCGGCATTCATGATTTTGGCCACCACCATGCGTAGGCCTGCGTGTATGCCACATATTCCTTCGTGTATTTCTCTGATAAGGTACGTGGCATCTTGAGGGTCGACGCATCGTAGGAGTGGCCCCAGGTATGATTTACGGTATAAGATACCGTCTCCCATTTGGTAATGACACGCTTTGTATTGTAGCTTGCGTGCCTCTGCCTTGCTTTCGGGAGTAACACCTGATTGTAAGTATGCAATGATCGGTGTCATCCAGGATGTTGTACCGTATTGGATGACATTGACTTGGCGCAGGGGTACTGAGGGATTTTGCAGAACCTCGATGCGTACCTCTTTTGCCAGGTGTTGGAAGCTGGTGGATGCCAGTTTTGATAGTGCAACCGCGGGTTTGTTATCACTCCTGTTGATATGGTGGATATTGAAAGAGGTGAACTTTGATTTCAGTTGCAAGGCTTGTTCGAGGTAGAGGATCATGATATCCCCTTTTGCGGCATAGTCGCCGCGTATCTGCCCTGCAACCAATAGTGAGTCGACGTGTGCATCCAAATGTTGGACGTCGAGTTTGACTGCCAGACGCAGCCCTGCCAGTAGAGCCTCATATTTTGCCTCGTTATTCGTGCTTTTGAAATCGAGGCGGATTGCATAGGTAAGCTCTTGCCCATCAGGGCTAACGAGTCGCAGACCTGCACCTGCACCTGCACCCTCTTCGTTGGATGCACCATCTGTATATAGTGCCCAAGTTTCTGCGGAGGATGGTGGCAATGCAGGGTTTTGCTCTTCTTCGCATTCTTGAATGCGATTTGCTGGTAGTTCAGCAGCGAAATCAGCCAAGACCTGGCCTTTGATCGTGGGGCGCGGTTTATAGTTCAGTGAAAGTGCGCCCAACTCAATTGCCCATTTTGCTAATCTACCAGAGATGTCGGGTTTTGATAGGATCGGGCCGATCCTATAGTTGGTTAGCACCGTGATGACGTGGTTTGCAAAGTATCGTCGCAACCGTCTTGATGCCTGTACTAGTGCTAATACCAACTTCTCCATGATGGAGTACCTCGTCTCTGGGTCGCTGAGCATTTTGCTGATGTAGTAGATGGGTGTTTGAACTCCTTCCCGCTCCACAATGAGTACCGCGCCTACCGCGTTGTCCACGGCAGATAAGTACAAGATAAGTGGCTCATCTTTGCGTGGTGCGGTTAGAGTTGGGAGTTGAATCAAACACTCTTTCATTTCCCGGAAAGCTTTTTCGGCCTCTGCGGTCCACTGGAATTGTTCCTTTTTTAAGCAGCTCCGCAGGGTCTTGATGAAAGGGTAAGACTTAGCTGCATGGTTGGCTAAGAATCTATTCAGTGCGGCTAGCCTGCCGGCTAGTCGTTGCATCTCTTTCATCGTAGAAGGCGATGGCATGCGTTCGATCGCCTGAACTTTTTCCGGGTTCACCTTGAATCCATCTTTGGTTACGATGAATCCAAGGAATTTGCCTTCCTCCATTCCAAACGAGCATTTCCCTGGGTTAAGCTTCATGTTGACGCTTCGCAGAGTTTGGAATGTTCTTTCGATATCGTTGAGCATGGTGTCTTCCTCCATGCTCATGACGACCAGGTCGTCCATGTAGATTTCGACACTTTTGCTGATTTGACCGCGAAAAGTGTCGTTCATCAACTTTTGATAGGTTGCGCCCGCGTTACGCAACCCGAACGACATTTTTGTGTAGCAGTAATTCCCGGTAGGAGTGCGGAATGCCGTTTTATCTTCGTCCTCGATTGCCATCTGCACCTGGTGGTAGCCTTTGTAACAATCGAGGAAACACTTCCACCGAAATGGTGCGAGGTTATCGACCTTTTCGTCGATCTCCGGAAGTGCGTAACAATCCTTGGGGCAGGCTTTGATAAGATCTTTATAATCGACGCACATGCGCCAGCCCCCGGACGGTTTTTCTACCATGACTGGGTTTGACAACCAAGTCTGGTATTTGACTTCCCGCAGGATACCTGCGGAGAGCAGCTCTTGGACCTGTTCATGCATCGCCTGGTTTTTTGCTGATCCAAGGTGGCGTTGGCCTTGGATCACTGGCTTGATACCTGGCATGGTATTCAAGAAGTGCTGTGCGATTTCACATGGTACCCCTGTCATATATGCGGGTGTCCACGCAAAGATATCCTGGTTCCTGAAGAGGAGCTGCTTCAGGTGCGCTTTGATGGTAGGGGACAAGGCGTGGCCCAACGTAACTGTTTGCTCCGGGTGTCTTGCGTTAAGAAACCATAATTCTGGTTGAGTGTTGGGGGTAGGCCTTGCTATCTTGGTCGGACGCAGTTCGTCCGTAGACATAACTTCTCTTCGGGCGTATATTATCGCGACCCCCATTGTGGTTGGGAAACCGATGGCGGAGTGGGGGACGGGTGTGATCATGTTGAAGTCGCCCTGGGACTCTCTTCCGAGAAGTACGTCGTACTTGGAGGTGTGAGGTAAAACCATGAAGTTTACCTCCTCCGTTCTTGTGTGCCTCCCGTTGGTGAGGCACACAGGAAAAGTAATTTGGCCCAAGAGGAATACGGTTTCCCCTGCAAACCCGGCCAACGGGTAGTCCACCGGCTGCAACCGATCTTTGTCTTCTTGAACGAATTGGTTGAAGCACTGCTCGTATATAATATCAGATGTACTGCCCGGTTCGATGAATAATCGCTCGGTGCAGTAGTGAGCCAGGTGGCCTGTGATAACCACGGCGCGCCTGTCGCGCGGTCCGCCTCGGACTTTTGGAAAGACAACTTGTTCGTCCTTCCAGTCATTGTCTGGTCTTCTTGCCGCCTTGCGCGGCCTTCCTCGCCCTCCATTGATCATGTGGGTTGAGGCCACGTACATGGTCCTTTTACCCGTGGAGGTGCCCTTGTTGTGGGGAGTGATGCGCTTTGTAGGTTTTTGCGCCCCTGTCAACAGGTGTTGCAGTTTCCCCTCCTTTAGGGCTCGTTCAATCTCCAGTCGGAGACTGATGCAGCTGTTTGTTGTGTGGCCCGAGTCCTTGTGATACTCGCAATAGAGTGCGGGATCTTGGTTTTTCTTGGATTTCATTGGTTGGGCCGGTCGCAGGAATTGTGCGTCCGTTAGGAGGACATCGCTTGGCGACTGGTTGATCTCGGTCCAGCTACGATCCCGAGACTCCTTCTTTGACGCCCGGTTTTCACGCTGGGCGTTGATTGTAGCCCTTGCGTCGGGCTGGTTGTTTCGTGGGACATATGGTCTGGAATCGCTGCCACGATTCCATGTGTCCCGGTTGCGCTTGTTGTTGCGCTTGTGTTCTTGGTGGGAGACTGGCCTTCCGTTTGGGGCTGTGCCTTTGATACGTGCTGCTTGAGGGACCGCTGGGTCTGGGCGTATGTGTAACAACCCTCGGTAAAACCGACACCCTCAGTGTATTTTACAACACCCTATTATATCTTAAAATATCCTTATGTGTCTTATGTTATGCCCCGTATGTGAAAACCGAGCCCGAAATACGTTATAGTTTATAAAAATAAAATAAAAATATGAAATGTTTAGTTGAGGCGGGCCGCGTAAGACCCTTCATTACCTTACGCGTGCCGCGCGTGTTCCAAATGGTGGCGCATCCCTGAGCCGACACGTGTCGATATCGTGTCGAGTCTACAAGCTGACCCAGCCAAGCTATAGGTTGACCGCGTGTTAACGCGGGCCGCGTAAGGCTTAGCCTTACCTTACGCGGGCCGCCTGAAAGTCATATATCACAACTATAAATAGCAGGCATCAGTTTACGTTTTCCGTCGTTCATTCACAATTCTCAATCTCGAATTCTGAAGTATTAGGAATAATATTTGGGTATTATACCCCTAATTAGCGAGGTTCTGCTCCGTTGTAAGTATTATAACCCCAGTTTCGTAATAGTTACGCTGCCCGATTGATTTAGGGTTCCATAACAACTGTCGTGGTTCTGCCCGACGTAGTTGTTGGAATACCATCTCGGGGAGGGTATCATTAATAATTTCAAAGGGTTATGATACTAACCAATGTACATTTGAATAAATTATAGATTATATCCAGGAAACCCTTACGAAAAGCCTAAGATAACAATGTGAGTTTATCCTCTTTTTGTTAAACTTTTTGGTTATGTTTTACCAAACCTTAAATGTTTTACTATGAAATTTAGCAGTGATTGAGTCTTTGTAGTTCTTCAATTACTGCCGGTATGTTGGGGTTTTGTATACAAAATTTATACTACTTGTGAGTAGTAAGTCTGGATGACAATACGTTACCATTGGACAATGAGTTAGCCAATGGGTAATATGACCCACAAGTCAGGATTGATAGTACCAAATGGAGTAATTGTGTAGACATAAACAATGTGATCGCTCTCAATACTGTTCACTGTGACTTTTTATTTAAACTTGATTAAATTGGGATTCTTTCACCAGTATTTCCGACTGACAAATGTTTTTAAAACGCGTTTCAGGTAACCCAATTTGAAAGCCAATTAGTAAAGGCCAGCTGGAGAGCACTGAAGGCTTGGGGATAATGTGGCTATAAAAGTTACCTAATAAACGATGTTTTAAATTCAATAAAATAGGGTTTGTCCCTATAAATGTATTGTAATAAGAAACTTGGGTTTTACCCATGTGTTTATTAATATTAAATAAGGTGGTTTTACTCTGATAAACATTTCCTAACTACGATCCTGATGTAAATTCCGCTGCAAGATTTAACAACCTGATACCACCAAACTCTGAGCTCACGTCCCCGTTCCCGGGGATCAGGGATCGGGGGTTGTGACAGAAGGTGGTATCAGAGCCTAGCCACTGGTCTGAGCCAAAGAATTGCTCTGCTGACACTTATAATTTAAAAAAAAAATTGTGTTAGGAAATAAATTACGGAAATACGTGCATAACTGTAATTATTGGTTATGTATTATTTGACTATTTGTTAGTTTTCAGTATGAGTGATCAAGAACCATCAGATATGAATCGTCAGTTATCTGATTCCCCTAGGAGTGAAGGTACATCATCACAGCCTGCCCTCTCTGGGTATACTGCTGATCAGGAAGGAGGAGTGTTTGCCTTTCGAGCTCAATCTGAATAACCATTTCCTAATAAGAAACGAGGATGGTTCAGTAAAGAAGCTTTTGCTCGTAGGAAGAGAATGCGAAAATTGCAACAGCAAAGGGCCTTAGCAGCTATTAAGCGAGAGACAGATGCCCATACACAAGATATGCTAAACAGAAGCTTAGCTAATTTCCATATCTTAGCTACAACTGCTGCCGACCCGAGTCTGGAACAACTAGTAGCCCCACAACCACAAAACCCAGAACAACCCATGGAGATAGAAAACCAGGAAACCCAAGTGGAGATGCACGACTTTAATCCCGAAGAAATCCCTAGGGTACCTGCACCAAACCCCCTAGACCCGAACTATGACCCCTGGTGGGACAATAATAGGGACTTTGTGCAACGTTACCCTATCCAGGATTATCCACCCATACAGAACATAGAAGTCTACCCAGGTATGGACCCCTTTAGATCCCTATTACCAAGATGATTATATTAGGGAGATATTAGAGGATCCTTACCAATTTCAGGAACTGTCACCCCCATATCAGGAAAACGCACCCCAGATTCCAAACCCAGTCCGAGAACCTGCACCCCCAATGAGTGCAGAAAACGTTCAAGAACTTAGGACTTTTGGGGAGGAAATCTTAGAAAGCAGTGAGAGAATGCGTCAGGTAGGAGAGCGTCTCGTATGGAAATACGATGAGCGCAATATGGATTTTTGGATAAATCCATATCCGTGAATGTGAGAATGGAGGAAACAGTAGTAATAATAATATTATAAAATAAAATAAAATATGTGTGTACGGATGCATATTACTATTTTATTTCTGTTAGTATTGTAATCTTTATTTCTGTACTAGTGTGTAATAGACGCATAAGTATATGAAAAGAGTATAGTAGCAATGATCTACGTTTTTGGCTAGATTGTGTGTTATGTGATTTACTATATTAAAATATTAATTGTGATATTAATATGGGATAAATGTTTAAAATTCAGATGGCCGACGAAGGAAATCTGAATAACGATAACCAGAGTAACATTAACGTGGTTAATGATAATCCGAGTATCAATAACAATGGAAACCAAGTAGACAATAGTGCTATCCAACACATAGTGGCACAGGGAATTATAGATTCAATGCCATTTATTCTCCAAACTGTTAAAGATGCTGATAATAAAAGTAAACATAGCAGTAAGCGACCAATTGAACCAGAAAACAGCGTGAACAATGGGCCTATACTTCAAATGCCTATTCCCAAAAGAAGAAGAACCGTGCCTAACGGTTGTTCTTATAAAGAATTCTGGTCTTGTAAACCAATGGAATTCTCGGGCAATGAAGGGGCCATTGCAACCTTACGCTGGATAGAGAAGACTGAGGCAGTCTTAAGGATAAGCAAGTGTGCTGAAGAAGATAGAATATTGTTTGCATCTAATCTGTTTAAAAATGCAGCACTAGAATGGTGGAACACTATCCTCCAGACAAGAGGAAATGATCAAACCTATAATATGGAATGGGAAGAATTTAATAACAAAGTAGAAAGGAAATTTTGCCCACCCAATGAGAAGGAACAGATAGGAAACAAATTTCTAAATCTTAGGATGACTGGTGTAGATAGTAAGGGGTACACTAAAATATTCTTTGAATATGCTAGAATAGTGCCAACTCTTGCTTCACTAGAACCAGTGTTAATTTCTCGTTATATTTGGCAATTAATTGGAGAGATTAGACACATAGTCAAGGCAGCTAGACCACAAAACATAGAAGAAGCTGTAGAATTAACAAATACCTTGACTGATGAATTAGTCCATACTAGAGAAGAGGACCAGAGGAGAAACTTAACCCAAAGGCTTACTCAAGAATTCCGTTCTGGAAATTACAATCCTAGGAATATGGGTTCTACCTCTGCAACATACTGCAAGGTCTGCAAGAAAAAGCATTCGGGAAAATGCTCCACTCTCTGCAATCATTGTAAGATGCCAGGACACAAGGAAGAAAATTGCAGAAGGAAAATCAGTAATGGATTATGCTACAACTGTGGAGAAAAAGGTCATATCAGGCCAAATTGTCCAAAATTAGCTCCAGCCACAGACAACAAGAATACTAAAAAAGCTAGAGCATTTGTTTTGACTGCAGATGAAGCCAAGATGATTCCAGAAGTCATCGCTGGTACGTTTTTAGTTAATGATGTTTTTGCTAAAGTATTATTTGACTCTGGTGCAAACCAAAGTTTTATTAATACATCATTTTACAAATTTCTAAATCAGTCATTAACTAAACTACCACAAGAATGTCTAGTAGAGACAGCTAATGGAGAAACCGTTAGAATTTCTGAAATCTTGCAGGGAGCAAGAATAGAAATTTTAAATCAGAAATTTATAGCAAATCTATATCCCATGAATCTGGCAGGATTTGATGTTGTTTTAGGAATGGATTGGTTAATAGCCAATAAAGCTAATATTGTGTGTGATCAAAAGTCAATTCAAGTAAATTCACCAAAAGGTAAAACGATCACAATTAAAGGAAATAAGTCTTCTAAGTCCACTAAGTTCATCTCTGTGATGAAAACTGCAAGTTGTATTAGAAAAGGTTCTATAGTGTATTTGATTTCTATAATCACTAACACTAAAGGAAAAGAACTAAAAGATATTCCAGTAGTATCTCAGTTTTCAGATATCTTTCCAGAAGAATTACCAGGACTACCTCTGGATAGAGAAGTTGAATTCAGAATCCATTTAATACCAGGAACGTCACCAATTGCCAAACCACCTTACCGTTTGGCACCTGCCGAAATGCAAGAATTGAAGAAACAACTAGATGAATTGTTAGAAAAAGGATTTATTCAGCCAAGTTCGTCGCCATGGGGAGCGCCAATACTGTTTGTTAAAAAGAAGGACGGATCAATGCGTATGTGCATTGATTACCGTGAATTAAACAAGGTCACGATTAAGAATCGGTATCCATTACCAAGAATCGATGATCTGCTTGATCAATTGCAAGGAGCTCGATTTTTCTCTAAAATCGATTTAAGGTCAGGATATCATCAATTAAAGGTACAGGAAGAGGATATTCCTAAGACCTCATTTAGAACGAGGTATGGTCATTATGAATGTATTGTCATACCATTTGGTTTAACCAATGCCCCAGCTGCATTTATGGACATGATGAATCGAATATGTAAGCCATATTTGGATAAATTCATAATTGTATTCATAGATGATATTCTAATTTACTCTAAGAGTAAAGAAGATCATGCAAGACATTTGCATGCACTTTTAAGTTTATTAAGAAAAGAAAAGCTTTATGCTAAGTTTTCAAAATGCGAATTTTGGTTAGAACAGGTATAATTCCTTGGACACTTAGTCAATCATGAAGGAATTCATGTAGATCCAACAAAGATTGAGGCAATTACTAAATGGAAAACCCCTGAATCACCAACTGTGGTTAGAAGTTTATTAGGATTGGTCGGTTATTATAGAAGATTTATTCAAAATTTTTCTAGAATAGCCATTCCCTTAACTAAGTTAACCTGTAAATCTGTTAAGTTTGAATGGGGATCAAAACAAGAAGAAGCCTTTAGAATCCTTAAGCAAAGATTAACCCATACACCCATACTAGCAGTACCAGAAGGAACTGAAGACTTTGTAGTCTATTGTGATGCTTCTAGATTAGGTTATGGATGTGTATTGATGCAACGTCAGAAGGTTATAGCTTACGCATCTAGACAACTTAAGAATCATGAAGAGAATTATTCAACCCATGATCTAGAATTAGGAGCTATAATTTTTGCTCTTAAGATTTGGAGACATTACCTTTATGGTAGTAAGTTTACCATATTCACTGATCATAAGAGTTTAAGATATATCTTCAAACAAAAGGAGTTGAATATGAGACAAAGACGTTAGATGGAATTTCTTAGTGATTATGACTGTGATATCCAGTATCATGAAGGAAAAGCAAATGTAGTAGCAGATGCTTTAAGTAGAAAGTATCATGAAAAGCCAAGAAGGGTACGTTCTATTAAATTAAATCTGCAAGTAGATTTAAATAATCAGATAAGAGAAGCACAAGAATCAGTAATCAAGGAAGATACTGAAAAATTGAAAGGTATGCTGAAAGAATTAAAACAAGGAACAGATGGAATTTGGAGATTCCATGAAAAGAGAATGTGGATACCTAAATTAGGAAATCTACGTCATCGTATATTAGAAGAAGCCCATAAGTCTAAGTATACGATGCATCCAGGAAGTGATCAAATGTACCAGGTTTTAAGGAAAAATTTCTGGTGGATAGGAATGAAAAAGGACATAGCAGTCTATGTTTCTAAATGTTTAACTTGTTCACAAGTCAAAGCTGAACATCAGAAACCCTCAGGTTTGTTACAGCAATTAGAGATGCCAGTGTGGAAATGGAATTAATAACAATGGATTTTGTTACTAAATTACCCAAAACTAGGAAAGGAAATGATACAATCTGGGTGATTGTAGATAGACTAACCAAGTCAGCTCATTTCTTACCAATGAAGGAAACAATTAGTATGGAACAATTATCTAAATTGTATGTAAATGAAATTGTTTCTTTACATGGTATTCCATTATCAATTGTTTCTGATAGGGATAGCCGCTTTACATCTCATTTTTGGTCAAGTTTCCAAAAGGCAATGGGAACCAAGTTAAAATTGAGCACAACTTATCATCCTCAAACGGATGGACAAAGCGAAAGGACAATCCAGACAATGGAGGACATGCTTAGAGTGTGTGTAATTGATTTCGGAGGTAATTGAGACGATCACTTACCTTTAATAGAATTTTCTTATAATAATAGTTATCACACAAGTATCAATGCTGCACCATTTGAAGCACTTTATGGACGAAAGTGTCGAACCCCAGTCTGTTGGGCAGAAATTGGGGAAAAGCAACTATATGGACCTGAGATAGTACAAGAAACAACCGATAAGATTATTCAAGTCAAGGAACGACTGAAAGCCGCACGTGATCGACAAAAGAGTTATGCTAATAACCGACGCAAACCATTGGAATTTCAAATAGGAGATAAAGTATTGTTGAAAGTCTCTCCTTGGAAAGGAATAGTAAGATTCATCAAACGAGGGAAGCTAAGCCCCAGGTATGTTGGACCTTTTGAGATTATTAGAAGAATAGGACCTGTAGCGTATCAGCTAAAATTGCCAGAGGAAATGGCAGGAATACATGATGTGTTTCATGTATCAAATCTCAAAAAGTGTTTAGGTGATGAATCATTAATAGTACCTCTTAAGGATATAGAGGTAAATGAACAACTCAAATTTGTAGAAAGACCTCTACAGATTGAAGATAGGAAAGTCAAGAATCTCAAACACAAGAGACTAGTTCTAGTCAAAGTGAAGTGGGACTCCAAAAGAGGACCAGAGTACACATGGGAACTCGAGTCAGAAATGCAAATGAAATATCTGCATTTATTCCAATAGATCTCGAGGACGAGCTCTAAAACAAGGTGGGGAGAATGTAACAACCCTCGGTAAAACCGACACCCTCAGTGTATTTTACAACACCCTATTATATCTTAAAATATCCTTATGTGTCTTATGTTATGCCCCGTATGTGAAAACCGAGCCCGAAATACGTTACAGTTTATAAAAATAAAATAAAAATCTGAAATGTTTAGTTGAGGCGGGCCGCGTAAGACCCTTCATTACCTTACGCGGGTCGCGCGTGTTCCAAATGGTGGCGCATCCCTGAGCCGACACGTGTCGATATCGTGTCGAGTCTACAAGCTGACCCAGCCAAGCTATAGGTTGACCGCGTGTTGACGCGGGCCGCGTAAGGCTTAGCCTTACCTTACGCGGGCCGCCTGAAAGTCATATATCACAACTATAAATAGCAGGCATCAGTTTACGTTTTCCGTCGCTCATTCACAATTCTCAATCTCGAATTCTGAAGTATTAGGAATAATATTTGGGTATTATACCCCTAATTAGCGAGGTTCTGCTCCGTTGTAAATATTATAACCCCAGTTTCGTAATAGTTACGCTGCCCGATTGATTTAGGGTTCCGTAACAACTGTCGTGGTTCTGCCCGACGTAGTTGTTGGAATACCGTCTCGGGGAGGGTATCATTAATAATTTCAAAGGGTTATGATACTAACCAATGTACATTTGTATAAATTATAGATTATATCCAGGAAACCCTTACGAAAAGCCTAAGACAACAATGTGAGTTTATCCTCTTTGTTAAACTTTTTGGTAATGTTTTACCAAACCTTAAATGTTTTACTATGAAATTTAGCAGTGATTGAGTCTTTGTAGTTCTTCAATTACTGCCGGTATGTTGGGGTTTTGTATACAAAATTTATACTACTTGTGAGTAGTAAGTTTGGATGACAATACGTTACCATTGGACAATGAGTTAGCCAATGGGTAATATGACCCACAAGTCAGGATTGATAGTACCAAATGGAGTAATTGTGTAGGCATAAACAATGTGATCGCTCTCAATACTGTTCACTGTGACTTTTTATTTAAACTTGATTAAATTGGGATTCTTTCACCAGTATTTCCGACTGACAAATGTTTTTAAAACGCGTTTCAGGTAACCCAATTTGAAAGCCAATTAGTAAAAGCCAGCTGGAGAGCACTGAAGGCTTGGGGATAATGTGGCTATAAAAGTTACCTAATAAACGATGTTTTAAATTCAATAAAATAGGGTTTGTCCCTATAAATGTATTGTAATAAGAAACTTGGGTTTTACCCATGTGTTTATTAATATTAAATAAGGTGGTTTTACTCTGATAAACATTTCTTAACTACGATCCTGATGTAAATTCCGCTGCAAGATTTAACAATCTGATACCACCAAACTCTGAGCTCACGTCCGCCCGTTCCCGGGGATCAGGGATCGGGGGTTGTGACAGTATGTCTTGACCGCAGCCATGACATCTTCCCATTTCTTAGGCAAGCCGTCCTTGCCGGAGATAGTCATAACCATTTGTTCTTCTTTTACAGCAACAATGAAATGGTTGCGCGCCATTTGGTCTGCCACGTAGCCTATCTCCAGGCATTCTTTATTGTAACGGACAACGAACGCCTCAATTGATTCGTTGTCTCTGCGCCAGATGTTCATGACGTCCATAGAATCCCGTTCATGACGTCGTTGCTGGCAAAAATGCGCGAGGAACTTTGCTTGTAAGTCCTCGAATGAGGTCAGTGACCCCGGTGGTAGAGAATCGAACCATGCCCTGGCCAGACCTGCTAGGGTCTGCGGGAAAAATTGACACCAAGTGGGTTCATCCCACCTGCCGTTGCACCCGGCGCCGGTGAAGATGTTCATGTGGTCATCCGGGTCGGCCGAACCGTTGTATTTCCTAATGTTTAATGGGAATTTGGTGGTGGTAACATCGGCGTTGGCAATCTCTGGGACAAACTTGGAATTTTCGGCCGCCGATTTCGGCCTGTAGGGTTGGCTCTGGTGGCGCTTTGCAGCGCGGAGGTATGTGGTGCGGGTTTGAGTAGGAGGGACAAAATTGCGTCCTCCCTGTCTACTGCTAGTAGCATGAGAATCCCCGCAGTATGTACCATCGTTTGGATCGGTATGGCCCTGGCCTTCATGGTGGGACTGAGGTCCCAGCCGGCTATGGATGCCCGGGCCGTGGTGGGCTGTAGACTGTCGCCTAGTTTCGCCATGTGGGCCTAAACGGCTATGTATATGGCCCCTGCGGTGGGACCCATATGAGGAATCGTCCTCATCGAGTGTGTGGACATCGCAATAAGAGGAACCGCGGTATTCTTGCCTGCTACTGGAGGCCGGGTGTGTTGGGGCCCTACCGTCGTAGTGTAAAATACGACCCGCAGGGGTATGCGGTGCTGGGGTAGGCCCCACAGATACTTGCGCTTCTGCGCAGGCTCTGTTGTATGTTGCGGCCAGCAGAGCTTGTTGCTGGTCGTACCAGGTATGAAGGTTCATGCCTGGAGGTATCACAGAAGCGTATTGTGATAAATCGTGGCCGAACGTAAGGGATGCGCCCCCTTGCGTTGATGTGCCAACATGTTCAACATTTGGGGCTATGGGAATAGTCCCCGTAGGCCCTGTGTTTACGGGGTTTAGGTTATCCCCGGTAGCGTTGTTTAGCCGATCAGACATGGTTTTTCAGAAAGAAAAAGTTGGTTGAAAAAAGTGCTAAGAGTAGCGATGGGCGCCAATGATGAAACAATGGTTAACCGGGTGGGGTTAACTCACTGGTCTCGTCAAGTAGGGTTAATCCCTTCTTTCCGAGGATCCTTGGCTGGATCGTCCGCTGGTTGGTTTCCTGCACAAGGAAACAAGCCGTGACTCGTAACAAGGAGGATGGGGTGGGGGGTGCTCCTTGTTACCACTCTCCGGCGTGAGAATCAGTAGTTTGCTTGGGAAGCAAAGTATGATAGTAGTAGTAGTGAGAGAGTTGAGAAGTGATACCTTAAACCTGGTTTGGGATGGGTATTTATAGCCGAGGAGTGAAGGAGGGTAGTTGAGTAGTTAGTCTGACATCGCACAGCTACCTGCAGGTGTGTCAGACCTGTCGGTTACGGTGGTGATGCCACGTCCTGCTGTGGTATCAGACTGTTGCACACGTGGGCTGATAGGTGACTGTTCCCAGTGCCACTTGCACTGTGGTGTCAGACCCACTTGCATTGTAGGCAGGATGTGGTGCCAGGCCGCATCGCTGCTTGCGGTCACTGATGTTGTTCCCGCGTTCTTTGTTCCATCCAAGATGTATGTGGGATGCGGTGCCACGCCACATCACCGCTTAGTGACTGTTACTGTTGTCCAGATCCCTTGTCATGACGAAAATGTTCATAGGATGCGGTGCCAAGCCGCATCACTATGCGTAACATTAGTTTCCGTCCTTAAGGTAAGTCTTCTCATCACTGGACAGATTGCACCGCTGTGTTCGCGCGTGCCCGCACGGACACAGGTAAGTTATTGCTGGTGGGGGTTTTTGATAAGGGTAATGGTCACTCGCGGTCATGCTGACGCGAGATCTGGGACCATACCCCTTCAGACATTATTCTAAGGATTGTTATACTAAGAAAAAGATAAATGAGCTAAACATTTCTGATGAATTAAAAGAACAGATAAATAAAATACTTATTTATGATAATTCAAGTGAAAACATTATTTCAGACTATAGTGATAATTATTTAAACAATATTGAAGACTCTAATTCAGAAAGTAGTTCAGAAGATAATATGTGTGAATGCATTGGTCCTTGTATTTGTGAAATCGATGGAACAATAAATTCTCTAACAGAAAATAATAAAGACCTATTCAAATTATTAGAAAAAATTGATGATAAAGAGGTAAAACAAGTATATTTAAAACAATTAAAAGAAAAGTATAAACTACCAATAGAAAAGGAAGAAAAGGTATATAATTTCAATGAAATATGTCAAAGATTTCAAACAAAACAAATAAAAGAAAATCCTGTTACAATAACTGAATTACAAATATAATTAAAAAATATTAAGGAAGAAATTCGAGAAATAAAGTCACAAATTAAAGAATTAGAAAAGGGAAAAAATAAAAAATATGAAGAAAACAATAACGATACTAAAACTAATAACGATAATTAAAATGTAGGAAAAATAAATCATTTAAAATGATTAACTTCTCAAAAATGGTATACTAAATTAAATATAGAGTAAATTACAAGTTTTGTCTTTTATGTATGTCCCAAATTGCAGGCGCTATCCTTTAAACCAAAACTTGACAGGCGGTGTCCTTTGTGTTTTCAAAATCTTGCACGTTTTGTCCTTTAGGCCAAACTTAGTTAGATTTGTTAGTTAAATCTGGTATCAAGGGGCTATTTTGTAAAAAAAAATTATTCAGGGACTAAATTGTACAAAACTTAATATTATTATTATTAGAGTTAAATGCCATTTTAGTCCCTGTGGTTTGGGCTATTTTGCCAGTTTAGTCCAAAGGTTTCATTTTTAACCTGTGGGTCCAAAAAGGTTTCACAGTTGCCATTTTAGTCCACTTGGTTAACTTCATCCATTTTTTCTGTTAACGAGAAGGCCAATTCGGTCATTTATATGGCTGAATTGCCCTTTTAGTTAACAGAATTACATACAAAATGACCAAATTGGCCTTCTCGTTAACAGAAAAAATGGATGAAGTTAACCAAGTGGACTAAAATGGCAACTGTGAAACCTTTTTGGACCCACAGGTTAAAAATGAAACATTTGGACTAAACTGGCAAAATGGCCCAAATCACATGGACTAAAATGGCATTTAACTCTTATTATTATTATTATTATAATTATTATTATTATTATTATTATTATTATTATTAATATTATTATTTAGCCACCATCACCACCACCCTTCATCACCATCACCACCACCCTCCACCGCCGCCACCACCACCACCACTACCGCCACCATCAAACACACCTAAAACGGAATCATATAATGGAAAAGAGAGCAACGATTCACCACCATCACCAAACATATCCGGCATCGATTCTCCGGTGAGCCCACAACTGTATGATCATTATGTAGTGAACTCAAGTTGACACTACAGGGTGATAATCGAATTAGGGCAATTGAAAGCGCGTACTACTATTTCACCAAATCAAATTATACAGAAGAATCATAACAGAAGGAGATGAGAAATCAGATACTGAACAAGATGGGATAAGAACAATCACTACTGATTAACATATTTCATTCATAACCCCTACGCCCTTCATCTATTTCCTTATAACCTGCCGTGATGAACCCCTCACCATCCCTTTAACTTGTTGGGCCTCTTGGGCTGGGCTACCTAACTGGATCCCTTGGTTTAGATCCATTAGGTTCACAACACATTAACACCTTCTTCTTCAATCAACGCCTCCGTAAACCAGTTCTTTCAGTCAGCATCCGGTTTCGCAACAACGAGCTTAACTTGCGACACAAGATACCACTGGAACACTGAGAACAATATGCCAACAACCGCACAGATCGGGATAATGATCTCGGTGCCGAGATCTGAGAGAATTGTAGCTGACGTCATCAGATTTACATAAAGAAATAAACCAGGATAACGAAAATCCGATCGGAACACGAAGACGAAACTGATGGTAGTGGGCCTCAGAAACCGATCGAAACACGGAAATCCGATCGGAACCCGGAGATTCAGAATGCTAGGGTTTGATGAGGGGAGCTAGGGTTTGAAGAAGATGAAACTGATGGTAGTGGGCCTCAGAAACCGCCGGTGGTGATGGTGGTTAGAGAGAAGAGGTGGATAGTGGTGGTGTTGTAATGGTTGAGATTTTTTTGATCTGGAACTAGATAGAGAAGAAGTAGAGAAAGCTAGAGAAAGAATGATACAATTTAGTCCCTGAATAATTTTTTTTTACAAAATAGCCCCTTGATACTAGATTTAACTAACAAATCTAACTAAGTTTGGCCTAAAGGACAAAACGTGCAAGATTTTGAAAACACAAAGGACACCGCCTGTCAAGTTTTGGTTTAAAGGACAGCGCCTGCAATTTGGGACATACATAAAGGACAAAACTTGTAATTTACTCTTAAATATAATAATCAATAATGAATTTCGATTAACATTAGTTGCTATGATTGATATTGGTTCTGATATGAACTGTATTCAAGAAGGATTAATACCCACAAAATACTATGAAAAGACTACATATAGATTATCTGGAGCCAATGGGAACCCATTAAATATTAAATATAAATTATCAAATGTTCACATTTGCAAATAAAACTATTGCTATAAAACTCAATTAGTTCTAGTAAAGGATTTAATATCTCAAATTATATTAGGACTCCCATTCATAACTCAATTATATCCTTTTACAGTTGAAGAAAAAGGAATAAGTATTAAGGTATTAAATAAAAAGATCTGCTTTGAATTTGCTCATCCAATTACTTCAAAACAAATAAATATTTTAAGCTTAAAAGAAAAACAAAAAGAATTTTTAATTGAAGAAATTGATCATGTTAGAATAAAAAATCAATTGCAAGATAAAATGATTATAAAAAGAATACAAGAAACTGAAAATAAATTTAAAGATAATATATGTGCAAATATTCCAAATGCTTTCTGGGAAAGAAAGCAACACATTGTAAGATTACCTTATATTAAAGATTTTAATGAGAAAAATATTCACACAAAATCTAATGCTATACATATGTCTCAAGAGTTAGAAGGCTATTGTAAAAAAGAAATACAAGAATTACTAGATAAAAAATTAATAAGACCATCTAAATCCCCTTGGTCTTGCTCTGCCTTCTATGTTCAAAATAATGCAAAGATTGAAAGGGGAGCTCCTAGGTTAGTTATAAACTATAAACCATTAAATAAAGTTTTAGAATGGATAAGATACCAAATAAAAAAGATTTATTAAAAAAGATTTATGATTCAAAAATATTTTCAAAATTTGATATGAAATCTGGATTTTAGCATGTTCAAATTGCTGAAGAAGATAGATATAAAACTGGATTCAATGTACCATTTGGACACTATGAATGGAATGTAATGCCTTTTGGATTAAAAAATGCTCCTTCAGAATTTCAAAATATAATGAATGATATCATTTTACCATTAGGAAATTATGCAATCGTTTACATTGATGATGTTTTAATATTTTCAAATTCATTAGATCACATTTAAATGCTTTCTACAATATTATTCATAAAAATGGATTAGTAGTATCACCTTCTAAAATGAGACTTTTCCAAACAGAAATAAGATTTTTAGGACATAATATTATTCAAGGAACAATAAAACCCATTAACAGAAGTTTAGAATTTTCAAATAAATTTCCAAATGAAATCAAAGATAAAAAGCAATTGCAAAGATTTTTAGGATGTTTAAATTAGATTCATGACTTTTTCAAAGACTTAGGAATCATATGTAAACCTTTATATACACATATAGTAAAATATATCAAAGATAAAATAAAATGTTTACCATGTTTACATATTCCCCATCCTAATGCAAAATTAATTGTAGAGACTGATGCAAGTGACTTATGATTTGGAGGAAAAGAATCCAAAACCATGGACTCAAGAACACACACATATAGTAAAATATATCAAAGATAAAATAAAATGTTTACCATGTTTACATATTCCCCATCCTAATGCAAAATTAATTGTAGAGACTGATGCAAGTGACTTATGATTTGGAGGAATACTAAAACAGAAATTAAATAATAAAGAAAGTTTAGTTAGATATTATTCAGGTGCATGGAATGATACTTAAAATAATTATTCTACAATTAAAAAGGAAATTTTAAGTATAGTTTTATATATAAAAAAGTTTGAAGATGATTTATATATGAAATCATTTTTATTAAGAATCGATTGTTTATCTGCAAAATATATTTTAGAAAAGGATATTAAAAATTTGATTTCAAAACAAGTTTTTGCAAGATGGCAAGCATTATTAAGCAACTTTGATTTTCAAATAGAATTTATAAAAGGAGAAAATAATTCTTTACCAGATTTTTTATCAAGAGAATTTTTACAGGGAATATGAGCAACTTTGATTCTACAAAAAAGATTGTATTCTCAAAACAACAATTCTCAAAATCTCAATTATCAAGTTCTCCATCAAGACCAACCCATTTGCAACAATTTCCCTTATTACTTAATATTCAAAACAGATTTGCCCCTCTAACCCCAGGACCCAGACCTAGACCTCCATTTTTATCCATTATTCAAAATCTAGAATCAAAACCCATTATTCAATCTCCTTCTTTCACAAAACTCTTTAAACCAGCCTCTCCTTCAAGCTTTTCACCAGCCACTATTCCTTATACTATCAACCCAAATAAGAAAATTATCAAAATTCTAGAGCCTTTAGAAGTCGAAAAGGTTAGCAAATTTTTTTTATCCTTAATCGACTTCATTTATCCAAGAGGATGCCATTTTTTCAAGGACGAATACAAGACCAGAGATTATTATCAAGCAATTTTAGTAGATTCAGAATCAGTTATTATTCAGCACAATTTTAATAGTGGAGATCCTTCCAAGATTGCTTATAGTCAAGTAAAAATTTTAAAGGTTCTATCTTTAGAAGATTGGAATTCTAAGCCCTATAATTCAAAAACCCTTTCAAATTTCAGTGCCTATCCTCAATATAACTATTATGATTATCAAGATGCATGGGAATATGCATTTCTTCTAAGAAACATTGATCATTCTTGGTTCTTCCAATTTGATGAAGATTTTTCAAATATTTATCCAAGATGGTTTGTTAAATGGTTTAAATATATGGGAATTATTCCAGAAGCTTTTCCCAAAGAAATTTCAGAAGCATTTTCAAGATTCGTCGAGTATTTTCAACATGATGGAACACCAATTTTCGAATATACTTTACAGTTTAGGAGTGTTTTCAGAATTCCATGGATCTGTTTATGGACTTACAATTTTCAAGAAGAAAGTCCTACAGAACTTTCTCCTTCATTGCTCTTCAGACAATACAAATGTAAATGGTGGAATAAGTTTATCATCACAAAAGCAAATTCTCAAGCAGTTACCAAGTATTATAAGGAACTAACTACTCAATATGAAAGAAGTCTAAAGTCTCCGATTCGAGATATCAAAGCCAGCAATGAAGATCAAGAGTATATTCAAAGACTTTCAGGTTGCAATTCTCCCGAAGAAATTTTAAAGATAGTCAATGAAATTCGACAGTCTCCATCCCCCTCAAAACACTCATCTCCGGGGACTGAAGTCTTTCAAGATTCTCAATACCCATTTGATCTGATGTAAAAAAAAAATTAAAATTAATAATAATAATAATATACCGACAATTAGAGGATATAATAATGATGGAAGTTTGGAAGAATAGTTATCTTCAAAAGTGGTGCAAAATAATTCTATAAAGGGACAATCAACTTTTCTTATTTTCAAAAGTGGAGCAAATAATTCAACAAAGAGACAATCAATTTTCCAATTATAGAAGATTATGCAACAAAGAGACAACAAACTTTCAAATTCTTCAAAGACAGTGCAAATAATTCTCAAAGTGGACAAACAACTTTTTCAACAAAAGCCACTTCATACGGAAGCACTTTCAAGAATCAATAATGAAGACCCTTTTACTCCATCTATAAAAGGGAAGAAGATCAAAGAAGAAAGACACACCTTTCTACACACCTTTCTATACACCTTTTCTTACATCTTCTTTTATGTATGAAAAAACCTTCAAACCCAAAACTTGTATTATCAACCTCTCTATGTTCAAAATCTTTAGATTTTCAAATTATAGTTGCTCCTCCCGATTGTAAGGAAATCAATTGTAATCAAGATTTTCAATCAATAAACTCAGGTATATTTTGAATTTATGCCATTCCTTATTTATGTTGCCATCTTTTTAAAATAATTTATATCATCTTCATGTTTAATCTTCTTCATATCAAAAGATCCTAAACCGTTTTGGTATATATATATGTATGATGTGATATTTTAATTGGGATTATTATTATTATTTAAATGAAAAAAAAACCCTTGAGAGCGGTCTTGCCTCTTCCAAAATCATTTTTTTTTTGAAAATCTAAAGAAGAAAAAGGTTATTTGTGCAGCTGAGTGAGAATAGTGTTTGGTGATTTGTAGTTTCAAAAATACAAAAGTCACAAATGCAAGATGCTGGCAGTGTTTGGGGACCTATGTGTTTTACCTACTTATTATGCACTCTTATTAAAAAAAATTAATACATAGCTTTCGCAATTTTGTAGTCTAAAATATTATTTGATAATTCAAAAGAATATATCCAAAATAAATTTAAACTAATACATTACAAGCTAAAATCTATTTTAACAACACAACATAAGTTTCAAATTCCATACAATATTAGTTTATTAATATGGTAATCTCAACATTCAAATATGTTATAGATATCAAATTACACCCTAAATGCATGTAAATAATAATTAGTTTTTTGTAATAAATTATAATCTGTTTAAAAATAAAATAAAATTTAACACAAGTAAAATAATCTGAGCTAAGCCGAGCTGAGCTACCAAACGAGCCAAACCGAGCCAATCCGGCTCTTTACAAGCCGAGCTGATGTAGGCTCACTTTCTAACTGAGTCGATTCGGCTTGGCATATTAAGCGAACTTTTTCCGAATTAAATCCGAGCGAGCTCCTAGCGACGAGCGTTTTAAATAGCTCTAGTTATATAAGGCTCTACCTAATGGAATATAGGATGATACGAGCATATACTATTGAAATAATTTGATAGTTTTCAAATCCTTTTGATACAAGATATAATATGGGTGCGTACACGTTTTAACGAAGGTTTGCCATTCACACATACATGTGTGGATGACAATATCCACAATTACACATACGTTTGATCAATGTTGGTGTGGACGCATGCTACTAGTTTTAACATGGAATGATCCCCATTATATAAGTCTAAGAACAGGAAAATCGTAGGTGATTTTTGGTTGTTGCTTCAATATCTTCACTTTCATGTGGTATATTCAAGAAATACGTTTTATTAATAAACAAACATTCCATCTAGGTGAGGCATTGCATCGAGATGGGACTATCAGTGGTGATGAAGAAAGGAATATTAAAAAGTTAAGTTGTATAAATATAAGAGTTGTAGGATCGTTGTTAGACCCGACTGAGTCGTTCAGAAGAGCTTTATATCCGGTTTAAAGGCGGAATCAGTAAACTGGACGTGAAAATAGCTTAATTCTCTTAATCTGTCAATTATATTGATAATAACAGCAATTACAACCTGAACAGACTTTGGCAGCACTTCGTTACAGATCTGGAAGTCGCGTACCAAATGAATCAACAAGTGTCCTATATATAGTGGTTGGGTTTCTCTTGAAGCTGACCATGACAAGTTCAAGCGAAACCTGACTGATCTGGTTTCGCTTGAATATGTCACATGTCACTTTCAAGCGAAACCTCATGTAAACCCACTAAACTTTGTTTCTTGCACCTCGGACACCGATAATCCTATCCTATTCTATTACATGATACAAGACGAAGTCAATAGACGTAGTGCACTAACAGACTCCCCCTCGGATATTGACGAAGTCTTCAGTGTCTAGTCTCCAGTATGACACATCTTCGATCTTGATCATTCTGCCTTCTCATCCAAATTGTAACATTATAAGCATCCATCAATCCTTCTTTTCTTTTATCAGCTTCAGGCTCCCCCTCTCGTCAAGCTTCCGTGCTTTGGGATCGTCACCTAGCTTTCCATCTACAAGCTCCTCCTTGATTCAAGCTTGTCTTCAGACTCCCCCTTAGACTCTGCTCTCGGGATCGTAATCTGGACTATCTGCAAACACTCATACATTTATAAGTAACAACATTTTAAACTACCAGGAATCGTAACCTGGCAATTCAATCTTCTCTAAAACACTCCCTCTATCAACAATCTTTACAGATATGGTAATGTCCAATATCCAAAATCCTCACAGTAAATCATCCAAGTCCAAACTAATGACCTTGGAGATATCACAAACTGTTTTTGATTTTTGATTTTTGATTTTAATTCAAGTTTCAATTTAATGAACTTGTTTTATTTTCAGAAACACAATCAACTAACTTAGATTTTGAAACTTAGCATTTCAGACATCAGTTGTCGAAAATAAAGCAGAATCAAAAATCTTTTTGTATTTTTCTGAAAATATAAAGCAGTAAAGAAATATGTACAAACATATTTACAGACAATGTTTTTGTTTGAGTATGCGTCAGAGGATCATATCAGTTTTTGACAAGTCACAAGTACCGTTGAGCTTATTTACACATTAAGAATTAAACAATTCACTTAGATTGTCGATATACTTGTCCACTTAAATTTTCATACAAATTTCAACTGATTCAGGATACGAATTAGGTATTTTAAGAACTTAAACCCATTCATGTGTCCCACCTCTTGAATATACTCCCGTATCCAGATCCCAATATTCAGTCTTACAGGTAAGTATAACACAAATGATATCTGTAAGGGGTTAATAAATTATGAAGAATCATGAGAGCTCAGGTCAGAACTACCGTTCAGCAAAGAGATCATGACTCAACTTGGGTGTGTCCCCTTTAGAGGATCTTTTTTACAACAGCATTGCTAAGCAATTTTATTGTCTTATCATATATGCTGAGGGTGATGCTATGTTTCAAGCATTTGCAAAAAGTATTATTCGAGGACTAGGCCAGAACTTCCATTCAGCAGAAGTCCCGGAATAATACCCCAGATATCACTGAGTATAAAGACCTAGTATATCAGAAAAAGGAACCTTTCAAACGAGATTTCAGGGGTTACCTATATATCCGAGTAGTGTTCCCCACAAAATAAGCAAGTTTGAATTTAGGTTTATATCCCGAAAAAGTTTACTAAATGTATAAAAATCTACCGACACATCCACGGTGAGATCGTTTAACACATTTTAACTTTCCAATTCTTTAGCGTACTGTAACTGTCTACTGATGTACTATCATTTCCTCTTTTTACACAAAAACTCAATTTTTGAATTTTATCAAGTTTTTGGCTTTTTCAAATTTTCAAATGTTTTTGTATTTTCTAACAACAATATATCTCCCCCTAAAATGCAAAACCATTTTAAAGAAAATTTGACAACACGATGCTGATAGCTTTGTCTCGCCATCCATTTTCTGCTAACTGTGCTATGTATTGCAGAAAATCTAATATAAAGTACCAACAATTACCCCCATGATTTACAACACATTGATTTTCGACAGTTTGAAAACCGTTTTTCAATCTTGTGAAAGTAATCATGTTTGTTCAGTCGTGAGGGTTTCGGCATATTCAATCAACACATTTTTTTATACAGAAAATGTTAAACTCCCGGTTCAACCAAACCAGGGTTCAGCAGCCTTCTCCTTCTGTTGTGCCAGGCTGCTCTAACTTCCATTCTCACAATCTTTGATTTTGTTGAGCACCTGCACAATCAGACTACTTGATTACTTGAACAATTTAGCCCAGGCCTGTTGGACCTTAGGCATTTCAACACAATATGTATCATGCAGTTTCGGAAAATCTTTATCATCAAAGACTTTTTCAACTTTAACTTTAACTTTCTCATCTTTTACCGAAATAATTTGTTTCTTAACACTCCATGTTTGACCTTTCGGAGTTCCTCTTTTGTAAAAGTGTGATTCTTTTTGAACATTTTGCTTATGAATAACTTTTGGTTTCCAAAACTCTTTGGGTTTTGTCATATCAACAGATTTTTGCCAATTTTACGTTGTTCTAAATCTGGGTGTGTGAAAAATTTGTGTTTGTCTTGAATCAGACCTAGTCTGTTTTGGTTTCCAAATTTGATTCGAAGCAAACTTGTTTGTGTTGTACCTCCAAGTTTGTTTTGAATCAAATCTGGCTGACCTTTGTTTCACACCTTCAGATTTTTGTTTCTCAACATTTTCAAGCTTCTTTTTGTCAACATCCACAGGTTTCAGATTCGGACACTTTCGTGCAAGATGTCCTAATTGATCACACTTGAAACATATTCTCTTGGACACATCTTTGACCTGTGGTTGTTGCCTTTTCTTTTGAGCACAAAACTCTTCAATAGACTGTTGTCTAAATTTGAGTTTTTCCTCTTCTTCAAAACTTTTTCCTTGAACAAAACTCATCTTTGCCTGAGAATTTGGCACTTCATTTTTCTTCCAATTTTGTTTCTTTTTATAACCCAACCCAGCCTTCATGTTTTTCTTCTTGAAACCAGGTTTATTATAAAAAGTTTTGTGACCTTTACCAGCAAACTTTGGAATCTCAGACTTCTCAATCTCAACCATTTTGAAAACTTTATCAACCTTTTCTGAAATCACATTCTGAATCGGGAATACAATATCTAAGAATAGTTTGTCCGATCCAATCATGGTGTAAACCAATCCTTTTGAATCATCATTCACAACTTTCTCAGATTTCATGTTTTTCAGATACTCATCATGAAAATTACCTTCATTTTCATCCTGTGATTCAGACTTACCTTTTGTAGACTCTTCTTTCAAAACACTATCAACAACCTTACTTACCACCTCTGAATCATCAGCTTCATCAGATTTGGTGTAAGTCACATCGATACTTTCAGGTAATTGGTCAACTATGTTCAGACCTTTTGCCACATTTTCCTCATCATAAAAAGTATAATTGTTTCTCAATGGTGGTGGTAGCTGATGAAATTCTGAACCAATACCTTTTTTTGCACTTATCAGTATCTTTATCATCTGGTGTGATGTTGAAAATGTGTTCGAGAATGTACGAAGAGTTATGATAACTTTGAAGTTTGGTAACAACCTTTTCTTTTTCAGCCAAAACTTATTTGATATTAGCAACTTCATCAACACATTTGTTTAATTCAAGTTGCTTTTCTTTAAACAGTCTCTCATACATTTCTTTAGTGACTAAAGTTTCAGACAATCTTTGGTCAAAACATTTGACTTGGCTCTTCAAAGTATCATAAGCCTCTTGTACTCTCTGACTCGACCACTTTAAAGAATCATACTCTTTTTGAAAATCTTGAAATTTAGTTTCTTTTTCAACACAATCAACACATTTTGCTGTACACAGTTGTCTATAAACATCATTATCCTTTTCAAGACCTTGACATTTCTGTGTCAATTTTTCAACTTTTAGTTTCAAAATTTCTTCTTTGTCAATCATTTCTTTACATTTTGTTGTGAAAATATTTTCAAGTTTGCTTGTTTCAATATCTTTTGTTTTGATTGTTTCATCTTTTTCAATACAGGCTTTGCACATTTCTATGCAATTCCTGCATTTGTTCTCATTTTTATCAACAATTTCAACATTTGATAGATCAGAAAATTCATTTACCTCAGTCTCTTTCAACACCGATGATTCTTCTGTCTAATCCTCTTCTTTGTTCTCTTCTTCTTCCATCTTCTGTTGTTTTTCACTCTTCTGCTCTTCTTCTACTTTCTGTTCTTCATCAGCAGCAAGCTTTGCAGTAATCTTCACTTCCTCTACCATCTTTTTCAACTCTTCTTCTTTTCTCTTCTTCATTTCTACCACCTTTGGTAGACTCGCTTCGCAAATTTCTTTGATTTTGTTCACTAAATCTGGCCAATATTCTTTTTCAGATAACCTTCTTGTGTTGAAAGTAGCCTGACTTGGAAGCAAATTTGTTACAGCTTCAAAATCCACCTTTGATGGGTCAACAACTGGATTACCCCGTGGATCCATGTAACATTCCAATTCATCATTCCATCTTTTGGCTCTCTGGGCTTCTTTGAATGATTCTCTGAATTTTTCAATTTCCCATCTCGCATAATCTATTTTCCACCATCTATCAGGATCAACCTCAGCCACAAATGCATATCCAACTGCATCTTCTTCAGGCAGAACTTGGCTCCAGTCATAACCTTCATCTTCATGAATAACTGCCAGAGCTCTTGATTTTTCTTCAGGCTGCTTCAATCTGGGAGGTTCAGACTTGTTCTGATGATAGATTGCTTTCTTGTAGTAATCTTCCTTGAACGGATTAGCAGTATCATCAGCATAAGCATTTCTACACTCACGTTTAAAGTGACCTTTCTGTTTACATTTAAAGCATGTCACCTTGGATTTGTCAAAGCCTAACTTGGTAGAAGGTCCACCAATAGACTGCCTTCCGGTAATTTCCATAAAACGTTGTGCCATCCTCACTGCACTGGCCATACACCATCGTATATCGATCAATTCCATCTCCTCAGGATCGATTTGATCATAATCTTCCTTGGTTAGGTTGGTGTTGCCTATTTTCCCTGCAACGAGACTTTCATACGACTCCAACACAGATGCTAAGAAGACCATCTGTTGCTTTGCAGACTCCTCATTGAAATTTTGAGCATTCTTCAAATCTACTGCAATGTTGCATTGGAATACATTCTTTGATGCAGATTGGCTCGATGTTGTTGAAAAAGATCCACTGCGAAAATCACTGTGAGGACTTTCATTGTTCACAGAATTTGAGCTTTCTGCAGAAAATGCTGTTCTTGGAGACCCAGTCTGCGGTAGATTTCCTCTGTAGTACAACTCCACATTCTGCTGATGAGCTGAGTTGTTAACTTTAGATCTCTTTATCTCCAACTCGTGACTTTCAAGTCTTTCGATCAGCAAATCCACTGTTAACTCTTCAGGCTTGATTGTGTTTTTCAACATTAAGGCAAAGTATTGCCAATCTTGATCATTCGGCAATGAATCAAACAATTTATCAACCAGCTCCTCTTGAGTGTATGTGATTTTGTGTCTGGCCAACTCCATCTTCAGATGTCCAAATCTCTCAATCATCTTACAAACCGTTTCATTTTTCATACAACCAAAAAGATCAAACTCTTTACGCAACAATTTATTTTTGTTTTTCACAATCTCATTACTTCCTACACACTTTCTCTCTAACGCTTCCCATAAACTCTTCGACGTTTTCACTTGCTCAAGTAATGAAATGATATATTCTCTCACTGATTGTTTTATCAATGTAATCATTTTGTATTCAGCCACAACATTTTTTATATCTATTTCTGTGAAATCTTTTTCATCTAATAACTCTCCTCCTGCTTTGACTGGTTCTGTATATCCGTATTTTAGTTTTAACCAACTTTCAGGAGCAAAAGCTTTTACCCAACCCTCAAAACGATTTTTCCACCGGTTATAATCTTCAACCCTCATTAGTTTCGGTGGTTTCTGTTGGCTTCCATACATATTCTCATATTTCAAATTCTCTGAAATCTCTTTCGAATATTCTCTTGTTTCAGATCTTCTTTCTGTTGATTCTGAAGTGAACACGTTGTAGAATGTGTTGTAAAATTCTTCACTGCTGCCCGACATCTTCAATCACCTGAATAGACAAACAAAGACAATCAGTACAAACAATGTTAATCAATCTTGAAATAAACTGATACTTGATTGATGTGAAATAATCTTGATGCGAAAAATCCTCTTTTCAAGCGAAACCAGTTGTACACACTGAATAACAACTTTCAAACGAACTCCCAATATGACACTTCAAGCGAAAGCAGTATTTCAAATGAAAGCCTGACTTTCAAGCGAAACCTGAATATCTTTCAAACGAAAGCCAATTTGAAGCGAAACCAACAAGACTTTTCAAGCGAAAGCCAATTTGAAGAGAAACCAACAAGACTTTTCAAGCGAAAGCCGATTTGAAGCGAAACCAACAAGGTTTTTCAAGCGAAAGCCGATTTGAAGAGAAACCAACAGCTATTTTCAAGAGAGACCCAAAGTGTTCGTTCAAGCGAAACCTAGTTTTTGGTCCAATTTTGTCATTTTTACTTCGAATTTTGCAGTGAAACTTTCTAGGGTTTGTCAATATGTAGTTTTACACCATCTGTGAAAATTTGATCCAATTTTGACCGATAAAACTTGTTCAGATTGAAAAAGAAGGTGTAGAAGTCAGAAAATAGATGATATCAAGCTAAACTCTTCTTCCTGAGCTCTGATACCACTTGTAGGATCGTTGTTAGACCCGACTGACTCGTTCAGAAGAGCTTTATATCCGGTTTAAAGGCGGAATCAGTAAACTGGACGTGAAAACAGTTTAATAATCTTAATCTGTCAATTATATTGATAATAACAGCAATTACAACCTGAACAGACTTTGGCAGCACTTCGTTACAGATCTGGAAGTCGCGTACCAAATGAATCAACAAGTGTCCTATATATAGTGGTTGGGTTTCTCTTGAAGCTGACCATGACAAGTTCAAGCGAAACCTGACTGATCTGGTTTCGCTTGAATATGTTACATGTCACTTTCAAGCGAAACCTCATGTAAACCCACTAAACTTTGTTTCTTGCACCTCAGACACCGATAATCCTATCCTATTCTATTACATGATACAAGACGAAGTCAATAGACGTAGTGCACTAACAAGAGTTAAATGCCATTTTAATCCTTGTGGTTTGTGTCATTTTATCAGTTTGGTCCAAAGGTTTTATTTTTCGTAAGGGAGTCCAAAAAGGTTCCACCGTTGCCATTTTAGTCCAATAGGTTAACTTCATCCATTTTTTCTGTTAACGAGAAGAGCAATTTGGTCATTTTATATGTAATTCTGTTAACTAATGACCGAATTGTCCTTCCCGTTAACAAAAATAATGGATGAAGTTAACATAGTGGACTAAAATGGTAACGGTGACAACTTTTTGAACGCACATAGGAAAAATGAAACGTTTGGACTAAACTACCAAATGACCCAAACCACTAAAAAGACATTTAACTCTAAATACAAAGTATGTTAGATACAATTAAGTTTTTAATTAATTTCGTATCAAAATATAAAAAAAACGAACACAATTTATATATCTATCTATACTTTCTATAAAAGGAGAAATACATGTGACATAAGAAAAGCTGATGTGTCAGCTAGAGAGCATCTCCAATAATGCTTTTCTTATGTTATCAACGACGAGGTGACAGCCATAGAAAAGCTTATGTGACATCATAATTCAAAGACCTGCCCCACTTATGGCATCAAACCACTGCCCCACTTTTAAATTTCAAATGTCTGACCCACATTCAATTATGAAACCACTGATGTTCATTCAAAATTGAAACCACCGATGTTTCGTTAAAATGGTAGGGTAATTTGAAATTAAAAACTTTATAGGGATATGTAATTTGCATTTAATGTCATCAGAGCTTCAATTCTTCTCTCTCTCAAATATAAATTCAAACCCAAATCCAAACTCGTTCATAATTTCAAAAACCCATTTCAATCTCTCTATCTACTCTCTCTCAACTCTATATCTCTAAAACTTTAGACACAGAGAAGAGGATGAAGACGATAGAGGCGTTGCATTTAACATCGATTTGAATATTATGCAGACCGACGGTAGTTTAAAAATAGATATTTTTTGATTTTTTGAAATTATCACAAACTGAAGGTTTGTATGCTACATGCTCTTCAGGTAGATCTTGCTGGATTTGTTATTTTGTGTTGAAGTCTTGAGTTCGTTGGCTGAGCTTTCGAATGTGATCAAGGTTATAAAATGGATCTCAACTTTATTGAGCTTTGTTAATACACTTTGTAATCAGTTCTTCTTCTTCTTCTTCTTCTTCTTCTTCGTGGTTTCTTGAGCTTTGTTACATGGTTGACAGATTGAAGTTTCTTCAAATCGTCGTCTTCTTCAATGCTTCTATCGATTCTTCTCTCGCTAAATCTGGTAATAATACGTGACCTAATTTCTTTCATGAATGTATGAAATTTGATTCATATGTTTGTAGCTTTTGATTTTGTCTTTGATTTGTTATTGTTTATTCAGATGCTTGCATTGGTGTACTATGTGATTACGAGTAGATTGATTTTGATATGTTTGTAAAAGGAGAGATCCCAATGACATAAGAAAAGCTGGTGATGTCTGTTTATTAATCATGTTTAATATCGATTTGAATATTGTGCATACCAACGGTAGTTTAAAAATAGATATTTTTTTTTATTTTTTCTTTTTATCACAAACTGAAGGTTTGTATGCTAAATGTTCTTCAGGTAGATCTTGCTGGATTTGTTATTTGGCGTTGAAGTCTTGAGTTCGTTGGCCGAGCTTCCGAATGTAATCAAGGTTATAAATTGGATCTCAACTTTATTGATGAAGAGGTAATTCCTGTTTGTGTTTAAAAATAGATGTATATGTGTTTAAAATAAATCATAATTCTATGAAATTTGTTTGATATGTTTGTAGCTTTTGATTTTGTGTTTGATTTGTTATTGTTTATTCAGATGCTTGCATTGGTGTACCATGTGATTACGAGTAGATTGAATTTCATTTGGTATATTGGGATTAAATACTCAACTGGTGTAATGACAGCAAGTCCAGGTTATGCTTCGAGCTGTCTCGATTTCTTTGGAGGCGGATAGGTGGCTTTGGGAGGTCTGAAAAACAGAATTGATAAATTTATGGAAAATGGGGTTGAAAGATGATAACCCAACAGTTGAGGATCTCATTCTACATCTTCGATAAATTCAAGGTTATTCTCAAATATCTAGGAAGCATTATTTGAGAATACCATTGAATTTATCGGAGCTGTCGAATGAGATCCTCCACTGTTGGGTTATCATCTTTCAAACCCATTTTCCCTAAATTTATTGATTCTGTTTTTCAACAGGGATGTAATGTAATGATGTGACACCTGTGTCACTTCAACCATCAAACAAATGCCAAACCAATGAAATATTTTATTTCATACTTGGGATTTGTAAAAATATGTGTATCATTTGCACATATCAACTCTTGTTCGATTTCAAGCTTTAAATTGCTTTCTGGAGGGTTATACGCGCTCTGATGCGTAGATATAGCCAGTTTAATGCAACGAACACTCCGGAATAGTAAAATAGGCTTAACATACCTTAAATAACCTTTACCTAACTTAGAAATAAGTTTTGGATGGTTTGGTATGCCGAAATCAAGTTAAATCGCTTACAGGGACTAAAGTTGACAAACTGCGAAAGTATGCCAATTTGAACTGTAACAGACATTCCGGAACATGACCATAAGTTAAACATACCATAAATATCCTTTACATAGCTTAGAAATAGGCTTTGAGGGGTTCGGTGTGCTGAAATAAACTTTTGGGTCATTCAGGGACTAAAAGTGTCAAAAAGTGCACAAGTTTGCACTTTTGCGCATAACTCACGTTCTGAATACATCCGGACATCCAAAAATTTACGTAAGCACTAAAATATTTTATTTTATTGTTTGGCATAAGAAAAATCCATTCGTCGCGCCATTTGGATCGTTTTTCGCGCTTGTGCGCATTCCGTCGTAATTAAGCGAACGTCGCGATCGTACGACCAAACGAACCAACATCCGGCATATTTTTGAGCATGTTTCATGTCCACAATGTTTAGGCATCATTTTAGGGCCTTAAAGTTGGCTTAACGGGCCTTAAACATGTCAGAAATGGCCTTAAACCACAGCAGGGACCTAAACTGTCATTTTTGAAACTTGTTTTCTGATCAGACAAGCCAGGCGGGGCGCGTAAGGTTTGGCCATACCTTACGCGGGCCGCGTCAGACTCCCAGACCAGATTCAATGTTTAAAAATCCTGTTTCCAGCTGTCGTGCACTCCCAAACCCCTTTCCACCTGTTGATTCCTTATGGTGGGTGGCCAATTAACCTACCACAACTTTCCAACAAGTGTACGCCTTAGATTCGATCACGGTTTCCAAGAAACGATCCTAACGGTTCGGGAAATCATATAAATACCCAACCCCCATTCACCCCAAAACCCACCAAATCTGATCTAAATGCTCTAGGTTGAGGCCTTTGCTTCATACCTGAGCTATTCGATCACGATTTGCTTGCGGGGACCCTTTGTAAGTATTCCTTCGTTCTTTTATTGCTTTTCGAGTCCGAAAGTCAAACTTTGTTTGACTTTCTGCGTTGACCAGTTTATGGTCAACGCGAAGTTCGTTTGAACTTCATAACGTGATTGTAATCACGATGGTTATAGTCCCTAGTGGCTATACCTACTGATTACCACGTTATCTAGGCTCAGTGACGAGCCGTAGTTTGGGTCAAAATGCGCATTTACGCGTATTTTGTAACCAAACTACTCTAGGATATCAAAACCGTTTGTTTTGATATCAAAACCTTTTTCTAAACATGTTCTAGCATGTTTAGGTCATCGCTTTTTAGTTTAGTGCTTATGTAGGGTCGTAAGGTAAGCGATCTAAACAATCGCTTATACTTTCGAACCCGACCCATTTGGTCGATCATTAGGATCCGACCAAACACATTAGGTGACCATAGTATATAGGGAATAACCTTCCGAGGTTATACCTTATGGTCGCTTCGTTTAAGTAGTTGTATGATAGGTAGTTTATATGCCTTAGGTAAATTACCAAAATGCCCTTTTAACTCCAAAATTCATTTTAAGCATATGTAACATAACTTTTGGTATCTAAACTGATTTGGTAACAATATTAGACATGTTAAGGCATATTATACTTATCATAGGGCTAGTTAGGCGTTCCGAACGCGTTTTACGCGAACGACGCGTTAAAGTAGCATAAGCTACCTAAACGGGTCGTAATGGGCCGTAAGCACTTAGGTTAGGTTTCATTTAGTATGTAGGCCTTGTTAAACCATATTACATGGGTTCTCATACTCATTTGGTTTACAAGCCCTCATTCTATCCGATCTTCCGAATTAGGTCTGGTATATTAACATAGTTACCTATATTAGGTGTCGTTTGATATCCGTGATCTCTAGCATTGTTTGGTTGTTACTCAAGGACTACTAAGCAATCTCAAGTGAGTACATAGACCCCTCTTTTACTGTTTTCCAAACATTTTGGGGTGAAACACATGTGCCTACTTGTTACTTTCATGCTTTCCATGTTTTCACATCATATACCTGCTATGTTCGTTAGTACATTATAGTACATGATTTCATTGTTTTTATGCTATGTATGCCCATTGTGTGCGTACTTAGTACATTATTTTACATTACATTCTATGCTATGTATGCCCATTGTGTGCGTACTTAGTACATTATTTTACATTACATTTTATGCTATGTATGCCCATTGTGTGCGTACTTAGTACATGGTTTTACATTACATTTCATGCTATGTATGTCCATTGTGTGCATACTTAGTACATTGTTTAACATTACATCTTGATGGTTTGGTTTGAGTGTAGGATCGATTTGACCGATCAAATGAGTCAATTTGAGTGAATACACACTATTTAAGTGGCGGAAACACTTAAACAGCTTAGAATCAGATAGAAGAAGTAGAAAAACAGAAGATTGTAACTTTAATACTCGTTTCTCATTCAATAATCACTTGAAAATCCGGCAGAGTAACAGTACATCACAGAGCTGACCAAAAATCAGTCCATTTTGTCCGGCCAAAAGTCCAGAAATCAAATTTTGTGTAGAAAAACTAACTGATTCAGGTGTATTTACTCATAACCGGCTCTGATACCACTTGCAGGACCGGTTTTGACACCGTTCGATTGCGTAACGAACGTTCTACGTGCGGAATCCGTGAACGTGCGTGACCGAACATACAATAACGTACTAGAACCGTGAATCTATTGAAATATATGACGTGTACGATACAAGAATCACGTAGAGAGTACTTTCTCTCTCTAGACTTTCTCTCTCTAGACTTGAATCTCCTAAATCACCACAATGAGCAAAAGTCTTATAACTTATGTCATAACTCTCTATTTATAGGCCTTGGAATTAATGAGATTTCTCATTAATTACCAAAATGCCACCTTGCTAATACTATCTAAATATTACAATAAAATCCTAAATTTCTACAGTTTCAGCTACGGTTTGAATTGACAGAGGCGATAGACATTAATGCATCAACATTGAGTAAGTGACTTAAGTAACGAGGCGTGTGTAATATGATACAAGCATGGTGGATACGCCGCTGGTACTTCCTATAAATAAGTGTTTGTATGGTATTACATATCGTAGCGTTATTTGAATCATTTCAATTTAAGACATATAACATTTCATACAAATAACATACTTTTCACAAGACATCGTTTTACAAACAACTTATCTTATACAAACTCATTTTACATGGTTATTCATTTAACCATACATTATTCTCTTATTTATACATATCATCTGAACTTATTGTTTTTCAAATGATTTAAAAAACAAATCAATTTACAAGGTTCATGACTAAACTTTATTAAACAACTCTTTCTAAACTTACAAGTCATGAAACCTATTTTCACAAAACCTATGTATCTCACGGGCATTTTTATGCTGACATACCTATTTTCACATGTGTTTTCAGGTGATGATGCATAGGACTTATCAAGAAATACTTAGGCGGACCTGTGCCTTAGTGACTTAAAACGAGACAAGAACTAGTTAATTTATGTTATGTACTCTTTGTTTCTTGTTTAAAACAATGTAAACTCTCATGTTTGATTAATAAAACGAAACTTTAATTGCCATGGATTTGAAACGATTAATTCTGTTACAACACTCCCCGACGTTTCCGCCATGTCTAGTTGTTTTACGTGGTCGGGGTGTGACAGAAAAGATGGTATCAGAGCCAATGGTTATAGGGAATTAGGTTATTAGTAATACTTTGACCTAGTCTATAACCTTCCTAGGACCCTAACGCGAGTTTACTTGCGTTTAGTCATAAAACAATACCGTCACCTATCCTTAGGCGACGACCACAACAAGAACATAAATTTCAAAACCGCTTTGAAAATTAATCATCTGTTTTTGGATGATTGATTACTAGGTTTTGAACCCTCTGTTGTAAGGTTTTGAACCCTCTGTTACAAGGTTTTGAACCCCTTTGAATTTTCAAAATCTCGTTAAAGTTTTGGGTCCTAAATAGTGTGAACACGTGCAAACTGGAAGAGTGAATGCCTGTACCCTGAGTTTTCTGTCTAAGGCTAGAGTGTTCGTACAAATCCACATAATCGGACCAGACACTCTTACCTGGGAACTCTTGGGGTGAGTGTCCACTTATAGGCGAGCATGTCTTCGCGATACATTATGAGGATCTAATTGCTTTGATTCAGCCTTTTTGTGTCGTTTGTTTGCTTCGTGGTTCAAACAAATGACCATCACCCATGATTTTTGGTCGGTAATTGCAACATCCTATTCTTACCCCATGCCATTTCATTTGTTTTCTCTCTTTTTCCCCCTTTTTAGAATGCCTCCACGACGCGAAAATCCGGTATCTATTGAAGATCTGGCAGCTGTCATTACACAGCAAATAACTGCTGCAATCCCGAACATCGTTGCCCAATGTAACCAAGCCCTCAACAACAATAATGCCCCCTGCAACTTCAAGACATTCAACTCGGCTAAGCCATCAAAGTTTTCTGGGTCTCAAGGAGCGACTGCACTTCTGCAATGGTTCGAGAGTTTAGAGAGCACCTTCAGACACGTTCAATGTCCAAACGAGCGAAAGGTAGACTTTGCATCTAGTGTCTTTGAGAAACGAGCTTTGACATGGTGGAACGGTGTGATGAGAGATAGGGGTGCCGAAGTGGCACTGGCTCAAACGTGGGAAGAACTTCGAGCACTGATGATGAAGGAATTCTGTCCTCGTCACGAGATCAGGGCCTTGGAAAGGGAATTCGACGATCTTAATCAAGACAGCGGCGAACATCGAGCATACACTGATCGATATGAGGAGCTGAGCCTGTTGTGTCCTACCATGGTTACGCCTTTGGATAAGGCGATCGAAAAATACATTGATGGTCTCCCTGACTCAGTTCAGGACATTTTTACTGGTAGTAACCCCACTACGGTTAGGCAGGCCATTGAGCGATCTGCAACCTTGACTGAATCTCAGATCAGGAAACGTAAGCTTTTCCGAAAGGGTCACAAGAAACCGGTCGAGGAATCGAAACCAATCGAGGAATCAAAGACCATGGATGAACAGAATGGATCCCCTAAGAAGTCAAAGAAGCGAAAGGCTTCTCAGAACTTCGCCATGGTTACTCACAATGATCAAGCCGTCCCCAACCAACCAGCTCAACCCCCTGCTAGGAAGCCATACAATGGAACTTCACCCTTGTGCAACCAATGTAACCTTCATCATCATGCTAGTGTGAAGTGCCGCAAATGCCAAATTTGTGGACTTAAAGGTCATACAGAAAAAGTTTGCCGAGCTGCAGTTGCACCAAACCAAGCTGGCAACAATCCCGCTCAAGGTCGTTTTCTACCAGGTTCTTGTTTCAACTGTGGTGAGATGGGTCATTTCTGAAGAAATTGTCCAAAGCTTGCTAATGCAAATCCAGCACAGGGATGAGCATCTGACCGACAACATCGTTTAGAAATAATCACGTCTTATGTATTATTTTCTTTTGTTGTCATGGTCCATGAAACAGCTGTTATCATTGTTTATAAATAAATCTTTTATTTACTTTGCAATGTATTTATGTGGTTGTAAGTATAAAGAACATATTCCCTACAATACCAATAAGCAAGGAATCGTATTCCTTATAAAGCAAACTACCCCCAAAAATTTTTTTCCATCTTATGATCTCTTGCGTTTCCACGAAATTCCTAAGTACCCGTTTATTCTAAGGAAACGAAGTACAAGGCGCAAGTTACAACACGAGACGAATACCCAAAGTACCACTATAAATCCTTAATAGGGTACCTAGGGGTATTTCCGTAAATCCTAAAATTGTTGTGTTCCTCAATTCGAATATTACGTTTCTTTGAAAACAAAATCGAATTTTTGGAGATCTTTCTATCTTTTCAGATAGATCCCAGAGGACATTGAAGTCCATCGACTGGTTTCCTGGTGTACCCTGAATATCCATATTCAATCAATAACAAGTTAATAACAAATTAATAATCAAGTTAAACAACTATATGATTATGTGCTTATGTGTTCCCTTTTATGTTTTTGGTGTAATCCAAGTTTTTGTTATCCAAATCCTCGTAGAATCTTCCATATCATTCGTATAAAGGATTCATAGTAGGATATCCAAAGGTACTATATTAAATCCTCAATGGGCTTTTACGTAATAGTAAAGACCCTTGGATTATATTGTACTATTCCATAATTAGACCCCTTGAGTGGTCTAGTTAAACAGATTGATCCAAAAATCTGGTTAGGAATATCATGTGATGAGATAGCTGAAAGGACTCCTTGGTGGCCTAATTAAAAGGATCATTTGTCGATCTAATTAAAAGGACCTTATGGTAGTCTAGTCACACTCATCACAGGTTTGATTTTTCCTCCCCTTCACATTACAAAACAAATTGTGCGGACAGTGCAAGGAATTGCGTAATTATGGATGCATACATAATTATGAAATTCAGTGCACAGAAACCACAGCAAGTTTGGTCGTGTGTCTAGAAATGACTCATTCCGTGCATTTTCATTTCTGAAGAAATTGTGGAAAATGACTCATCCCGTTCATTTTCGTTTCTGAAGAAATTATGGAAAATGACTCATCCCGTTCATTTTCGTTTCTGAAGAAATTGTGGAAAATGACTCATTCTGTTCATTTTCATTCCTGAAACTCATTCTGTTCATTTTCATTCCTGAAGAAATTGTGGAAAATGACTCATTATGTTCATTTTCGTTCCTGAAGAAATTGTAGAAAATGACTCTTTCCGTTCATTTTCGTTCCTGAAGAAATCGTGGAAAATGACTCATTCCGTTCATTTTCGTTCCTGAAGAAATCGTGGAAAATGACTCATTTCGTTCATTTTCGTTTCTAAAGAAATTGTGGAAAATGACTCATTCTGTTCATTTTCGTTTCTGAAGAAATTGTGGAAAATGACTCATTCCGTTCATTTTTGTTTCTGAAGAAATAGTGGAAAATGACTCATTCCCTTGATTTTCGTTTCTGAAGAATGTCCGTTAAGGAAATGTCAGGATTATGCCTTTCGTATCTCTGGTGGTTATTTGACACAAAGTCACAGATAGACTCCTACGAATAAATTTCGGGACGAAATTTCCTAAAGTAGGGGAGACTGTGACACCTGTGTCACTTCAACCATCAAAAAAATGCCAAACCAATGAAATATTGTATTTCATACTTGGGATTTGTAAAAATATGTGTATCATTTGCACATATCAACTCTTGTTCGATTTCAAGCTTTAAATTGCTTTCTAGAGGGTTATACGCGCTCTGATGCGTAGATATAACCAGTTTAATGCAACGAACACTACGGAATAGTAAAATAGGCTTAACATACCTTAAATAACCTTTACCTAACTTAGAAATAAGTTTTGGATGGTTTGGTATGCCGAAATCAAGTTAAATCGCTTACAGGGACTAAAGTTGACAAACTGCGAAAGTATGCCAATTTGAACTGTAACAGATTCTGGAACATGACCATAAGTTAAACATACCATAAATATCCTTTACATAGCTTAGAAATAGGCTTTGAGGGGTTCGGTTTGCTAAAATAAACTTTTGGGTCATTCAGGGACTAAAAGTGTCAAAAAGTGCACAAGTTTGCACTTTTGCGCATAACTCACGTTCTGAATACATCCGGACATCCAAAAATTTGTGTAAGCACTAAAATATTTTATTTTAGTGTTTGGCATAAGAAAAATCCATTCGTCGCGCCATTTGGATCGTTTTTCGCGCTTGTGCGCATTCCGTCGTAATTAAGCGAACGTCGCGATCGTACGACCAAACGAACCAACATCCGGCATATTTTTGAGCATGTTTCATGTCCACAATGTTTAGGCATCATTTTAGGGCCTTAAAGTTGGCTTAACGGGCCTTAAACATGTCGGAAATGGCCTTAAACCACAGCAGGGACCTAAACTGTCATTTTTGAAACTTGTTTTCTGATCAGACAAGCCAGGAGGGGCGCGTAAGGTTTGGCCATACCTTACGCGGGCCGCTTCAGACTCCCAGACCAGATTCAATGTTTAAACAGCCTGTTTCCAGCTGTCGTGCACTCCCAAACCCCTTTCCACCTGTTGATTCCTTATGGTGGGTGGCCAATTAACCTACCACAACTTTCCAACAAGTGTACGCCTTAGATTCGATCACGGTTTCCAAGAAACGATCCTAACGGTTCGGGAAATCCTATAAATACCCAACCCCCATTCACCCCAAAACCCACCAAATCTGATCTAAATGCTCTAAGTTGAGGCCTTTGCTTCATACCTGAGCTATTCGATCACGATTTGCTTTCGGGGACCCTTTGTAAGTATTCCTTCGTTCTTTTATTGCTTTTCGAGTCCGAAAGTCAAGCTTTGTTTGACTTTCTGCGTTGACCAGTTTATGGTCAACGCGAAGTTCGTTTGAACTTCATAGCGTTATTGTAATCACGATGGTTATAGTCCCTAGTGGCTATACCTACTGATTACCATGTTATCTAGGCTCAGTGACGAGCCGTAGTTTGGGTCAAAATGCGCATTTACGCGTATTTGGTAACCAAACTACTCTAGGATATCAAAACCGTTTGTTTTGATATCAAAACCTTTTTCTAAACATGTTCTAGCATGTTTAGCTCATCGCTTTTTAGTTTAGTGCTTATGTAGGGTCGTAAGGTAAGCGATCTAAACAATCGCTTATACTTTCGAACCCGACCCATTTGGTCGATCATTAGGATCCGACCAAACACATTAGGTGACCATAGTATATAGGGAATAACCTTCCGAGGTTATACCTTATGGTCGCTTCGTTTAAGTAGTTGTATGATAGGTAGTTTATATGCCTTAGGTAAATTACCAAAATGCCCTTTTAACGCCTAAATTCATTTTAAGCATATGTAACATAAATTTTGGTATCTAAACTGATTTGGTAACAATATTAGACATGTTAAGGCATATTATACTTATCATAGGGCTAGTTAGGCGTTCCGAACGCGTTTTACGCGAACGACGCGTTAAAGTAGCATAAGCTACCTAAACGGGTCGTAATGGGCCGTAAGCACTTAGGTTAGGTTTCATTTAGTATGTAGGCCTTGTTAAACCATATTACATGGGTTCTCAATACTCATTTGGTTTACAAGCCCTCATTCTATCCGATCTTCCGAATTAGGTCTGGTATATTAACATAGTTACCTATATTAGGTGCCGTTTGATATCCGTGATCTCTAGCATTGTTTGGTTGTTACTCAAGGACTATTAAGCAATATCAAGTGAGTACATAGACCCCTCTTTTATTGTTTTCCAAACATTTTGGGGGTGAAACACATGTGTCTACTTGTTACTTTCATGCTTTCCATGTTTTCACATCATATACCTGCTATGTTCGTTAGTACATTATAGTACATGATTTCATTGTTTTTATGCTATGTATGCCCATTGTGTGCGTACTTAGTACATTATTTTACATTACATTCTATGCTATGTATGCCCATTGTGTGCGTACTTAGTACATTATTTTACATTACATTTTATGCTATGTATGCCCATTGTGTGCGTACTTAGTACATGGTTTTACATTACATTTCATGCTATGTATGTCCATTGTGTGCATACTTAGTACATTGTTTAATATTACATCTTGATGGTTTGGTTTGAGTAAGTGACTTAAGTAACGAGGCGTGTGTAATATGATACAAACATGGTGGATACGCCGCTGGTACTTCCTATATATAAGTGTTTGTATGGTATTACATATCGTAGCGTTATTTGAATTATTTCAATTTAAGACATATAACATTTCATACAAATAACATACTTTTCACAAGACATCGTTTTACAAACAACTTATCTTATACAAACTCATTTTACATGGTTATTCATTTAACCATACATTATTCTCTTATTTATACATATCATCTGAACTTATTTTATTTTTCAAATGATTTACAAAACAAATCAATTTACAAGGTTCATAACTAAACTTTATTAAACAACTCTTTCTAAACTTACAAGTCATGAAACCTATTTTCACAAAACCTATGTATCTCACAGGCATTTTTATGCTGACGTACCTATTTTCACATGTGTTTTCAGGTGATGATGCATAGGACTTATCAAGAAATACTTAGGCGGACCTGTGCCTTAGTGACTTAAAATGAGACAAGAACTAGTTAATTTATGTTATGTACTCTTTGTTTCTTGTTTAAAAAAATGTAAACTCTAATGTTTGATTAATAAAACGAAACTTTAATTGCCATGGATTTGAAACGATTAATTCTGTTACAACACTCCCCGACGTTTCCGCCACGTCTAGTTGTTTTACGTGGTCGGGGTGTGACAAATGATTCCTCTCAATTGAATAGACGGACACTTGCTTCCTCTAAAAGGGTTATTGAGTGGTTATAACAGCTGATCCTAAAGCCAAGGACTGTTATAACTAACCACTGCTTAGAATAAAGACTGATGGACTTAAAGACTGATGTATCAGTTTTTCTTATGTAACAGTGTTTAGTGTATCGGTGTTTAGATTTTGTTACAGCTTCGATGATGGTTGTTAGATTTATGAAAATGTCTAACAATTTTGGATTGGGTATATTCGTTCACAATTTTATGATACTTTAGTGTCTATGATGAAAATTATGTTGCTTCCATGGTTGACTGGTCCCCATGTTGAGTTGAATATACTATGTTATGTTATGTATATATACAATCTCTCGAGACAAACCCTAGAGTTTATGTATTACAATCTCCCCATGTTGATTCGATTAATGGTATGTTGATTCGATTAATGGTATGTTATGTAATTGCTACAGTTTGAATATTATTGTTATTATATTATCATCTGTTGATCATGGTCTGTTATAGCATAGAGGGAGCATAGTGACATCATAATTCAAAGATCTGCCATCGAAACCACTGCCCCACTTTTCAATTTCAAAGGTCTGGCCCACATTCAATTATGAAACCACTGATGTTCATTCAAAATTCAAACCACTGATGTTTCATTAAAATGGGAGGGTAATTTGAAATTTAAAACTTTATAGGGATATGTAATTTGCATTTAATGTCATCAGAGCTTCAGTTTGAATATTATTGTTATTATATTATCATCTGTTGATCATGGTCTGTTAAAGCACTGCTGTTAAACATTCTCTGTTAAACAGCATCATCTGTTAGTCCATAGCAGAGGTTCTCTTTGGCACACCTTTGCTTGAACCGTGTCGGTGTTTATCAGCAGATGTTCATCATGAGGCGTGTGTAAACAGATGTTTGAAATCCTCTGTTGAACTGCATCATCTGTTAAGTCACAGCAGATGTTAGCAATCTATACTTTGGAATGATCAGCAGATGTTATGTTTGGCAGACAGCAGATGTTAGCAATCTATACTGTGGAATGATCAACAGATGTTATGTTTGGCAGACGTTTGTTTCAACAGCAAATATTAGATTTATGATGCTTTTGTATTCATATTCAGCAACAGAGGTTGTTTTATCAGCAGAGGTTATTTGCTATAACAGTCTTTGTGTTTATCAGCAGAGGTTGTTTTATCAGCAGAGGTTATTTGCTATAACAGTCTTTGTGTTTATCAGCAGGCTTTATCTGAATAGAGGTTGAGTGCATAAATTTGTTTGTAGTCAGAGGTTTGTATCAGAGAGGTTATGACAATTATAACCCATAAATTTGTTGAAGCCTTTTAAGTGTCGATGACTGCCTATAAATTTGTTGAAGCCTTTTAAGTAACATCAGATGTTAGCTTTATGATGCTTTTGTATTCATATTCAGCGGCAGAGGTTGTGTTTATCAGCAGAGGTTATTTGCTATAACAGTCTTTGTGTTTATCAGCAGAGGTTGTTTGGAACAACAGACTTTGCTTGAACAGATTTTGTGTTTGACAGAGCTTTTGGTTTGTCAGACTTTATCTAAATAGAGGTTGAGTGCATAAATTTGTTTGTAGTCAGAGGTTAATTCAAGTGACGTTATGACAATGATCACCCATAAATTTGAAATAGCCTTTTAAGTGTCGATGTCTGCCCATAAATTTGTTGAAGCCTTTTAAGAAAAGCCTTTTAAGTGTCGATGATTGTCCATAAATTTGTTGAAGCCGTTTAAGAAAAGCCTTTTAAGTGTCGATGACTGTCCATAAATTTGTTGAAGCCTTTTAAGAAAAGCCTTTTAAGTGTCGATGACTGTCCATAAATTTGTTGAATCCTTTTAAGTATCCATCACTGCCCGTAAATTTACAGAGTATAATTGAAGTTGAAATGTATCATGAAGAGCCAATTAAAATATATGGAGAATGTACAACAAAGGTTTAAGTTAATATAAATAACAAGATAAGCATATATGATTATAATTTAAATATTCGTAAGTCGTAAGTTTTCAAAATATAGAAGTTCGATACATCACCATCCCATAATTTATCTCAAATGAGATAATACCAACAACCACAACTATCTGTAGACTTTCTTTAAGATCAGCTTGGCTTTTTCTTGAGAGTAGAAAAATTTGCATCTCATATTTCTGTAGATACTGTTGGGCTTCGTGAACTTCTTGGTGAATTGACAAGCCGCGTATCTAAATCCCTTGCCATTATTCTCCCGTCGAAAGTCAATTACAATGTCAACTCCATTCAGATTTTCAACTGTCATCTTCAATGTTCTATGAATACTTGATAAAGACGCTACTTTCACATTCAGACGCTTAAAAATAAATATAAAATACCAATAATTAATAAGAAATACATAATGTATTTAAGTAAAGTAACAAAAAAACAGCTTAATTGTAACAAACATTTAACATCCAAAGAATGAGGAATAATATATTAACAGAATAAACTTACAAAATGTTTGCTGCAGTACCATATGAATTGTAAGGGGTATACATCAGGATCAGCTTCATAATCTGAGACAGCAGCATCAAAATCTGCGTCGTCGATATCATCGGATGAATCATTCGATACAACATAATCACTATCAGAATCTGTGTCATTGGATTCTTCAACATCCGACTGGTGATGCAGATCCTCGGTAATTTGAGGAACTTCTAAATTGGGTGAGGAAGTATCGTCTATCGGATTGTCATTGGATTTTGGTGCAACAATCTCACATCTATTCAAATCAAAGGCAGTAAGCAGAAAGATGTAATCCGCTACGTATCTTAAAACAAGTACAATTCCTGTTTGCATACCCATGTAGTGTACAACCTTTTCCCATCCATCGGTTATAAAGTAACAATTCCGAAGAGGATCATGTTGAAGTAGTACATCAAAAAAGTCCCACTGATTCACATAGATCTTAAATCTCTCTTTAAGTTTAGCAACTCCAATACTGACGTTGACTAACTCCTTGGGTATTAGCTTAACAAAAAAAATATAAAATTATGAAATCAACAAAGGTACAGTAAAATTAACAACTATATCACTAATTACTATAGTAACATTTAAGTATTGGATTAAAATACCAAAACTTACCAACATGTCCTTACAAACATCAGTAAAACTATGGGAGAATGAATCCATACATCCAAACTTCCTCTCAAACGATATTGATGTGAACATAGAAATCATTGGGAGTTTTGTTGGATAATGATGAACTTTTTCAAAAGGTGTCAGCAGATATGTATATGGTGTAGTTTTTTTAAATACCAATAGACATCCTTCTTTTAATGAAAGGTCAGAGACAACTTAGGACCATCCTTCTTTTAGAGCAAAAGTTCCATTGTGTTTTGAGAATCGGTAATCCCATCTCATACCGTTTACACACTCTATAACACCAACATTACCAGGAACTTCTTTGAGTAAATGATTGTTTGCAAAGTTTTGTGGTATTATCTGTTGAGTTCAAGTATTTAAGTATTGGCAAGTGTTATATGTGAATTAATTGTTAACAATAAAACTGTAGAAAATGGTTTTAATGTAATAGTCTTACCAAGATTTTGGAATTAAGAGAATCCAAATATTTATAAAAAGACATCTTCCAAGATATGATGTTTCTGGTTCAAAAACAAAGAAAAAAAGAGACAATTATCAGATACTTCATTATTTATAAAGACTGTGATAACAAATGTGAACCAACAATGGTTAACATATCTATGTCATTCAGATAACACATTTAATATTTTTCGATTTATCTAGAGGATATCTATAAATAAATATTACTCTAAAAACTGTAGAATCGAGTACCACTATCAATAACTTTTTTTTGCAAGTCTATAAATAAAAGATTTGTCATTTATCATATTCTTTAATATCAAGTAAGAAAAACAACAAAATATACCTTATCGGTTGCTTTCAAGAATCCAAATGTAACACCATATCAAACAAAACTTCAAATCGGAAACATTATAAAAAATAAAAAAGGTTGTAAAATTAAATTGAGATATCATCTAAAACATGCAATACATTGAGAACAATCTTCATAACAGTTGTTAATCATGTGCATATGAAACTAATGTATATACAAATTTTAATAAATATTATTATACCTTGATCGAAGTTGTTGATGATGTCAAAAGTAAGAAGAATTCAAGTGGAGTGATTCAATATTGAAATGGACATCGGTGATTAAAACTTGAAGCACTTTTTGTGAGATCAGACAAACAATTTTGTAAAGGGGATTTGGAGAGTCGTTAAAAAGGTAAAGTATGTTTATATCTGCCTCTATGTAAAAAGGTAAACCGCAATTGGAATAATAAATTACATTTTACCGCCACTGAGGTAAGAAACTTACATTTTACCCCCTAATAATATAGCTTTCTTTTCCAAATAATTCAAATCATTTTCAAATAATTCAAACCATTTTCAAATACTTTGAAAGTCTTTTTCTTGAGTTCTCAACAATCTTCTTCATTCAGATATTTGAAATTATGGATACAGATAATAGAATTTCAAGTAAGTATGAACTGTTCTTTCAACCAAGTCAAAGTCAAGTCTGTGCTGAAGCAAGGAAAAAAAGGAAGCGGGTTCTGCAACAAAAGCGAAACAAGAGTGGTTTTCATCGTACATCAACATCCGATTCTGTTAAAAGGATTCCATTATTAAACACTCCAAGTGGTATGTCTTATAGGTTTATAAACAAAATTTTACAAGAAATATATATTTACTCGTAATCTTTTGGGAATCCTTACACATGTTTCGTATTTTACAAGTTTCAACAACCAATGTTGAGAGAATGAATGTGTATCATTTTCCTGCTTATGCTACTCCAAATATTAGCAGTAATTTGTTTCACTCATCTACAGAAGTAAAAGGTATACTTACTGCAGATATTTTTGTGGTAATTTCAAAAAAATTTCATAATATGTTCAAAGTTCTTTCCTTGAGTGGCCAACAATCTTGTTCATTCGAGTATTTTAAATTATGGATACAGATAACACAATTTCAAGTAAGTATGAAGTTGACCTTCAAGCAAGTCAATGTCAAAGCTGTGCTGAAGAAAGAGAAAAAAAGAAGTATGTTCTTCAACAAAAGAGAAACAACAGAGGTTGTCATCCTGCATCAACATCTGATTCTTTTGAAAGGATTCCATTTTCAAATACTTCAAGTGGTATGTGTTATAGTTTTACAAACAAAATTTAAAAGAAATATGTATGTATATGTTATGTTTTTGGAATCCTTACATATGTTCTATGTTGGTGCATATGTCTGTTGACTTCGTCTTGTATCGAGTCTTGTAATAGAATAGATAGACCAGGACTCGTTGTATGAGATAATCGGGAAACAAGTCTGAACCAGCCACCTCGCACGAAGTGGATTGGCCACTTCGCACGAAGTGACAGTTTGGTGCGACCTGGCCAGGTCGTGCGACCTGGACCAGGTCGTGTAGACTGGCTGGTGCGACCTGGGCTTCCCTATATATAGAGGGTCTTGGGTCTTCATTTGTAACATTCTGATTCCGGAGACGACGTGCTGCCGAAGTGTCGAACGATCTGTAATCAGTTTCATATCAATCTAAACGACAGTTAAATTGATTCTTAGTGTTAAACAAGCTGCAAACATGTCCAAATCATTGAATTCCGCCTCTTGTTTGGATTAGAACTCTTCTGATCGACTCATTAGGTCGAACCTTCGATCCTACAAGTGGTATTAGAGCTCAGGAGGAAGAGTTATTATCATTTCAGCTTGTTTTCACCGATTAATCTGATTTCTACTCATTCTTCTACACATTTTCTTAAAAATCAGAACGTTTTCACGGCTAAAATGATCTGAATTTCACATATAACACGTAAAATTGAGTTTTAAACAATCCGTGAACAAATCAGGACCTAATTCAACCTAAAACTTGATAAAATTGACCAAACCACGTGAAAATCATATCAGATCGTTCGAAGTTTGATCAGCTCGCACGAATTGATTATCCAAGTCGTGCGAAGTGTTCAGATCGTTTGAAATCATCTCCAGATCGTGTGAAAACCTGTCAGGTCGTGTGAAACCTTGTCAGGTCGTGTGAAAATTTGCTCCAGCTCGCACGAAGTGGGTTCAGATCGTTTGTAAGGGTTCAGATCGTTTGTAGGTGTTCAGGTCGTTTGAAAGTGTTCAGACTGTGTGAAATATCATCCAGTTCGCACGGAGTGTGTTATAAATCACAGGTTGTTTGAAATCATTCAGCTCACACGGTTTGAGCCAAATTGTACCAAATCCAGTTCGTTTCAAATCATCAGTTCGTTTGAACTTTGTGTTTTGTAAAACTTTTCACCGAAACATGGATAACGAATTTTACAACGCCTTTGCTACTGCACCAGCTACTCCAGTTACAGTTGCCGAAACTGTCAGTATCGAGAATGAAACAGGAACTTTGCAAAAGCCTCCAAAACTTATGTACATCGAGGACTTTAAAGGATGGCAAGATCATTTTGAAAACTGGGTGCAAGCGAACAAGTTTGATGCATGGTGTTCTTTAGAGAAAGATTATACTTTACCGAAAGATGAACATGGAATTGAAAAACAATTAAGTCAATTTTTACCGGATGAAAAATTAAAATACACAAGTGAGAAAATGATGATTAGCATTCTCCAACAAGCGGTAAAAGAAGATATTTTCGTTTTGCTTCAACATGAGGGAACTGCTAGATCAATTTGGAGAGCGTTGATTAAAAAGTTTAAGGGTAGTGCTGATATGATAAAAAAATAAACGTGCATTACTAAAGAAATCTTTTGATATGTTTACAACTCTTGAAGGTGAAACAACAAGAACGATTATTGAGAGATATTGTCATCTTGTCATGGAAATGAAAAGATTGGACATCAAGAAAGAAGATGATGAATGGGTTGATAAGCTAGCCGATGCGTTACCACAGAATGAATGGGGAACATATCTGTTGATTTTAAAGCATAATCGCCAATTTGAAGATATGAATTTGAGTATGTTTATCCAGAAGTTGGAAGAACATGAGCTAGCAATTCGAAAAACTGCTACAATGAGAAGTCCGGGTGCTCAACAAGATGTTAGTCTACTATCGAGGAAGCAAAGTTGAGACTACTCCGAGTCCGAAGATTCAGACTGCGTTCAGTGCTGATGGTACTTCCGGAACAAATACAAACAATACAAATCAGAGCAGTGGATATTCTTCGTCTTATACAAGTTTTGAACCAAATTTCTCAACACCAAGTTCTCAACAACAAAGTTCAACAAATGGTACAGGTCAAGTATTGCAATGTAATATTACATTGAATATTCAAAATGGTCAAAATTTTCCCCAGATATTGCAAAGCAACACATGGCATCTCTTGTTACTGTGTTAGAGTCGTATGAAAGCTTAGTTGCTGGACGAATCGGCAATCCGATGCTCACTAAAGAAGATTATGACCAGATTGATTTTGAGGAACTTGAGTTGATGGATATC